>OX637339.1:19423865-20023865 GCA_951799405.1 Agapetus fuscipes | reverse complement strand
CATTTAAAAAAACATCTATCATTAGGTGCTTCAATCTACCTATCGACTATGAGAGTGGTCGGCAAGGTGTTGCTCGGACGCAACGAATTTTACCCACCAACGTCCGATTATTTGTTTTGTTAGCACACACAATGAACTTTTGAAAATTGCATTTCTAGCCCCCTCCCCCGTCGACGCTATTTATGGCCCGCTAATATTACAAAAATACTAAATCTGGCCCTCTACAATATTATGTTGGACAGCCCTGCTTTAGAGGATAAGTCCCTAACAACCCGGCTGTATGACGTTACAATTTTGTTGATGTGTCCATGCGTCTAGAGATTTGTCCCGCGACTGTGCGTCGTATTACACCATATCGGGAGAGGAAGGGGCGGCCAAGCGACCCCGACCGAGAAATCACATTACCAGGGGAAACAATGGCCCAGCAGTACATGGGACGTGTGTGCACTCTGCTCTCTATCCTGTAGCCTGCGTATCCAATCCTGCTCCATGGTACAACGACATATGACATACCGAGAAATCACATTACCAGGGGAAACAATGGCCCAGCAGTACATGGGACGTGTGTGCACTCTGCTCTCTATCCTGTAGCCTGCGTACCCAATCCTGCTCCATGGTACAACGACATATGACATACCGAGAAATCACATTACCAGGGGAAACAATGGCCCAGCAGTACATGGGACGTGTGTGCACTCTGCTCTCTATCCTGTAGCCTGCGTACCCAATCCTGCTCCATGGTACAACGACATATGACATACCGAGAAATCACATTACCAGGGGAAACAATGCCCCAGCAGTACATGGGACGTGTGTGCACTCTGCTCTCTATCCTGTAGCCTGCGTACCCAATCCTGCTCCATGGTACAACGACATATGACATACCGAGAAATCACATTACCAGGGGAAACAATGGCCCAGCAGTACATGGGACGTGTGTGCACTCTGCTCTCTAACCTGTAGCCTGCGTACCCAATCCTGCTCCATGGTACAACGACATATGACATACCGAGAAATCACATTACCAGGGGAAACAATGGCCCAGCAGTACATGGGACGTGTGTGCACTCTGCTCTCTATCCTGTAGCCTGCGTACCCAATCCTGCTCCATGGTACAACGACATATGACATACCGAGAAATCACATTACCAGGGGAAACAATGGCCCAGCAGTACATGGGACGTGTGTGCACTCTGCTCTCTATCCTGTAGCCTGCGTACCCAATCCTGCTCCATGGTACAACGACATATGACATACCGAGAAATCACATTACCAGGGGAAACAATGGCCCAGCAGTACATGGGACGTGTGTGCACTCTGCTCTCTATCCTGTGCCTGCGTACCCAATCCTGCTCCATGGTGCAACGACATATGACATACCGAGAAATCACATTACAAGGGAAACAATTCAATTCAGGTCAAACAAAAACATCAACGATGCTGGAGTGATGTTTTCGGGGATCTGTTGCCATGGTCTGTGGGAGCTGGAGCTTTCGGAAGTTTCGTCCATTTCTACGATAAGCTTCTTCCCGGAAAACATCACTCCAGCATCATCAGCCGGCCGTGTAAGCCTTAAACTCTTATTCAAAAACATCAACTGTAACATCTCCGCAACAAACATGTCTTCAATCCCAACCTAAACACCCTTGTAGTCCCTGCGGCTCTGAGCTTATGGGGTAGGGCATCCCATAGTACACAGCCGGACATGCAAAAGGCACGATCCACGAATTACAGTTTTATACTCGGAGTAAGTACAAATGATCACCATTACTGGGAATCCTTTGTGACTTGATTTGTAGTATTCCTACGCACTGTTTGTCTCTCCCTACATCATTACCCCGAGCAAACACATGCCAGAGAACATCGCAGACTTAAGTCAGATGCATACAGGGTCAGTAGCTGTCGTCAGTCCACTGCCGAGTCAGTACTGCAACTAGGTCAAAACAAAATGCAACTAAGCTACACATATAGTGTAACTTCATGCCTGCGTTGTCCCCAAAGGGGTCGCATGTGGCGATTCGGGACTTATTTATTTTTACGGGTAAGGGGGCCGACCTTACACCAACCACTTCAGTTGAAGCGGGGATTTTCCAGCTCCCGAGGGGGCTATATATATAATCTATAATCTAAGTTGCAAGGATATATTCATTTAAAGCTCTCAGATGTATGCCCACAAACCAACACGTGTAGTTCGCGCTTACAAATGCTGAATGCGTACTTACAAATAAAATCCAAAACTCAAATGAACATAAGCCCCACAACTTTTGCCGACCTTCCCTGAAACAGTATGGCTGATTCTCATTTATTGTGAAGGCTGAGTAAACCTTGTAATCGAACCCTTGCTCTCGGCATGGAATGCAAGCATTCTACCAATTGAGCTATCGACCTTTTTACGAGCTTGGTCGTCGTCGCTACAAAGCGCCAATTTACAAGCAAGACCCAGTTGCTGTAAGGCTGGATGGACCTTTGGTGACCGGTCATTGGTAAAGTTTTATGAATTTTTCAACCCAGCGAAGAGCAACTTTGAAAATAAAAATGGTATATTTTTTTTGCTCTGCCGGGAATCGAACCCACAACCTTCCCATTCAGAGTCTTAAGTGTAACCACTGAATTACGGACCGGTCCTTACTTAGTTACTTACCCTGTATAAATCTGCCTTTACCCTGATTATACTGCCGGCCAAAATATGTTTCGTAACATACTCATACTGATATGTATCCCGGATATGAGTCCGGTCGATAGCACAGTTGGTAGAGTGCTTGCATTCCATGCCGTGAGCTCGAGTTCGAATCCCCCCGAGGGTGTCAGGAATGATTTCCCGTTTCGGTGTTTATTTCAAACCCAAAATAAATACCGGCGAGGTGTACTCAGCCTTTACAAGAAATGAGAAATGGCTAGGGTTTATTAAATTGGACTTTGTTTTCTGTTTTAGTTTTGATGTCCATAGATATTATTATTTATTAAAACGCAACGCAACTAAGCTACACATATAGTGTAACTTCTTACCGAGTTATCTCCGAAGGGGTCGCATGTGGAGAGTTGAACCTATTTATTTTTACAGGTAAGGGGGTCGGCCTTACGCCAACCACTCAGTTGAAGTGGGGGTATGTAAGATGGGTATGAAAGAAGTATGTAAGGACAGAAATAAATGGTGGTTGATCTGTAATGTTGGCGGCTAGGGTTTATTAAATTGGAATTTGTTTTCTGTTTGTTGTCCATCGATATTATTATTTATTGATTAAAAAATGTAATTTGTCGTGTATGTTCCTTGACTTATAGGTTGGTATGCGGCTGACCATCCATGCTGTAGAAAATGGTTCACTTTGCCAATGTCACCCCTGTTTCAGGGAAGGACGGCAAGAGTTGCAGGGTGTATGCCCATTTGAGATTTGTTTTTTATAATAATAAAATTAGGATGATTTATTTGGTGAGCGCTGTTTTTGTGTGTATCACACCCCAAGAGCCCTCTGCGAGCTTGGTCTTATGATTGAGCGAGGTTGGTTTTATGTTGTAAGTTCACATGCGGCATGTGCAAGCGCGAATTGTACGTGTCTGGTTGTGAAAATTCATGTAATGTGAATCTCCAAATGTTACACATCTTTGCAACTTAGATTAGATTAGAACCAATGTAGGCAAATAATGTAGGCAAGAAGTTACACTATATATGTAAGTGAAGCATGGACAGTGAATCATAGCGAAATGAGTAAAGTATGTATGTACGGTGGAAATGAAGCATTTGAGAAGCATGACAGGAAAAACTCTGAGGGATAGAGTTAGGAATGAATGGGTAAAAAAAGAATGTAATTTGAAAGAGGATGTGAAAGTGAAAGTTCAAAGAAGTGTGATACGATGGTTTGGACATATTGAAAGGATGAATGAAGACCGACTGACAAAAAGAGTGTATAAAGGGAATGTAATAGGTAAGCATGGAAGGGGAAGAAGTACAAAAGAATGTGATGAGATGGTTTGGGCATGTGGAAAGAATGAATGATGATAGACTGACAAAGTATGTATACAAAGAAAGTGTGAAAGGAAAAAGAGGGAAGGAACGACCTAGAAAAGCATGGAGTGATCAGATTGAGGAGATTGTGAAAGAATGGGATATACAAAGTGAGCGTAAAAGAAGAAAATGCATGAAAAAGGTGATGGATATGAAGGAATTGAAAGAGGTATGTCAGGATAGGAAAAAATGGAGGCAACTCTGCAGAGGCTCTGGCCACCCCTAGCGGAATGGCGACAGAGTTACAGTTACAGTTACAGTAGCTAAGTTGCGTATATGCAATATAAATGTTACTCATGTTTATTCAAAGGCTAAATTTTCGCAATGGCAACTTCCAGCAAATGACTTAAAAACCTTTCTATAATAAATAAGATAGAAATGTTTGGCAGCGTCTGTTAGAGTGTAGGTGTCTTTTGTTGGGGGGGGGGGGGGGGGGGGAGATGTGGGGGGGGTATACCCTCCCATAGGGGTGGCCAGGCATTCAACAGAGTCTCTGCAGGTCTGGAGCAAGGACACTGACCAAGCGGAGAGACCCTAGGGCTCCAAAAGCTATACTCCCAATACCGTCTACCAACCATGCTCCTGGGTGCCATTTTTACACGTACCTATACTCCTGTACGAAATTACACTATTATTATGTTTAATCTAATCTAATCTAAGTTGCAAAGATATGTAATATTGGGGGATTCACATTACATGCATTATCACAAGCAGACACGTACAAGTTCGCGCTTCCGCATGCCGCATGTGAACCTACAACATAAAAACCAAATCTTAAATGGACATACACCCTGCAACTCCTGCCGACCTTCCCTGAAATTAAAATCAAATACAAAATACAAAATTCTTACTCCCCGTTAATTTGAAAATAAAATAAAATGAATTTGTGGTTATGTTGGAATTTGAACCTGGGACTTTATGATATCGCGTCGCAAACAATAACAACTAGACTACAGACGATCAATTGATCAACTCTCCAAGGATGGCGTGAAGTAAATAAACGTCTTCTTATCCTGACACGTGACATGCAAAGTATGTTTATGTCTGTTCGTGGTGTCCATCTCTATTCCCAAGGTGTTTACATCAAAGTCTAGTAAGGCACCGACCACAGAGTATCACTGATCATGCAACATTCTTGCATGATACTGCTGCGAATGTATGATTTTGTGTTTTGTTTGGCTGTGTGAGTCTGTAAAGCCTCTAGATGTAGGTATTTATATCGACTGTTAAAAGGCAGTAGCGACATAAGCGACATTTTGGTCAAAAATGAGTTATGAACGCTTATCCTACTTGAAATTTTCCACTCTTTCTAACGCGCTAACTCCCATAGCTATACGATGATTTTTGTTGTTGTTTATGCCCAAGCAAACAACTGCATTTTCAAAGTAGGTATGGTTTTGGTGTAACCGACAAGATTTTGTCCTAAAGGCGCTTGTGACATAAAAAAATCATAAAACCACATTAATAGGAATGCCAATAAATGCCTTTATTTTTTTGACCTGTTTTTTACGATACTTTTAACGATATGATAAGAAATAAAAAAGTTATCCCATTTTTCTGCAATCTCAAACTTTAAACTGCTCTCCTGAACAATTTAGTTTATGTCGCTTATTTATTACGAGTATATTACTGCCTTTTACCTAACCGTTAACATGGTTGGGAAAATGATTGGGGAAAAACGGAGTGTTAGGGTGAGGAATGATTTTGTAAGAGAAGAATGTGGTGCAAGAGAAAGCGTGAAAGTGAAGATTAAAAGAAGTTTGTTAAGATGGTTTGGGCATATGGAGAGAATGAATGAGGACAGACTGACGCAGAAAGTATAATATTGTAACGAAATACACTGGTAGATGTTTATTGGAGTACGTGTGTTTTGAGAGAATGTTCTGGCCCAGACGATTGTAATTGTAAGGTGTGTATGTAGGTAGGAAATGGACTCTTCATGAAATAAATATGTCCAGAATCGTCTATACAACTGTGGTAGTGGAAGTTTCTAGGGCAGGCTGGAATGGCCCCTAGGTTCCGCTATAAGAAGGGCGACAATGGGCTGAAGCGAGTCAGTCTTTCGAAGCACTCACACAGTGGAATATCTAGTTACTAGGGCGACTAATATGGTGTAAAATAAATGTAATCTGTACGAAATAAATAAGTGTGTTAAAATAAATCTGTTAGAATAAGTCTGTTAAAATAAATCTATTGTAAGAAAGTCTGTGTAAATAAACTGTATGGCTAACTTGTGTTAAACTTGTGTTTTAATTAAAAGACCCTCAGGAAAAACGTAACAATATGTTGCAAGAATAGATAGATGTCGTGGTAGAGGAAGACCGAGAAAGGTATGGATGGACCAAATTTCCGAAATTGCGAATTAATCGAATATCCAGAGTCATAATAAAGGAAGAGCCTGCATGAAGAAGATTATGACTCTGGAGGAAATCAAAGAAGTATGTAAGGATAGAAAGAAATTGCGGTTGATCTGTAATGTTGGCGGCTAGGGTTATTAAATTGGAATTGGTTTTCTGTTTAAGTTTTGATGTCCATACATATTTTTATTTACTGATTTAAAAATGTAATTTGTCGTGTATGTTTCTTGACTTATACGTTGGTATGCGGCTCACCACCCATGCTGTAAAAATGGTTCACTTTACCAATGCCCCCCTGCTTCAGGGAAGGTCGGCAAGAGTTGCAGGGCTTATGTTCATTTGAGATTTGGATTTTTATGGTGTAGGTTCACATGCGGCATGTGCAAACGCGAACTTGTACGTGTCTGTTGTGAAAATGCATGTAATGTGAATCTCCAATGTAACAACTTAGATTAAATTAGATTAGACATACATGTCCGATGATTTTCCCCGGGCGCCCGGCCCCTCGCTTCCTCCCTGTCCTTACTCAGCTCCACAGTGCCTGGCTGTGTTTGCTGTGGCCTGGGAGATTATTAATTCACCGCCCCTCCATTATATTCGCGTGTCCCTACCGCCGCCCCTGCTCGCTCACTTCTCATCAAACCTAATTAACATTTGCTTCTTCAATTGTCACCGCTATTATATTCCTTTATGGCTGGTCACTTATTGCACCCTCCGCGTGCCCCTACCGCCCCTGCTTGCTCACTTCTCGTCACTGCAACTCGCATAAAACCTAGTTAACACATCGACTGCTCCAAGGAAGAAAGAAGTAACTCCGAAATGGAGGTTTTTGACTTATTTCCATTTCTGAAGGTAACAAATCATTATCTTCATTCCAAGATGACAGCCGTGTCTCTATCTCTTTTAAATTCGTTAATAAATTAATGTAAAAAATAGTTTAGGCATTGTTCTCCATGGAATAAATAACATTCAATTGGCTCTCTCTCCTGCAAAACTATCTTTTTTGACTTAGTGCTGTCTTCCTTGGAGCAGTCGATTTTCTTCTTTAATTGTCACCGCTGTATTCCTTTATGGCTGGTCACGTATTGCACCCTCCGCGTGCCCCTACCGCCCCTGCTTGCTCACTTCTCGTCACTGCAACTCGCATAGAACCTAATTAACATTTGCATTTTTAATTGTCACCGCCCCTGCAGGGTTGCCAAATTAGGAGGCAGCTCTGCAGAAGCTCTGGCCACCCCTAGCGGAATGATGACAGAGGTACAGTTACAGTTACCGCTATATTCCTTTAAGACTGGTCACGTATTGCATCCTCCGCCTGACTAGGCTGGAAAATGTGCTTTCATCACTGTATTTATAAGTACCTATACGTTCGCGCATGCTTCAGCCGATCTTAATCATTGTTTTGAGTACAAAATCAACACGTGTGACCACAAACTTACACGTGTCTGCTTGTGGACATTGATTAAGTATACCCAAAACGCAACGCAACTAAGCTACACACATTGCGTAACTTCTTTCCGCGTTATCCGCATGTGGCGAATTGAAAATATTTATTTTTACAGGTAAGGGGGCCGGCCTTACGCCAACCACTTCAGTTGAAGTGGGGGTTTCCCAGCTCCCAAGAGGGCTGGTACTCATTTCTTGTAAAGGCTGAGTAAACCTTGCCGGTATTTCATTTTAGGGTTTGAAATAAACGCCGAAGCGGGAAGTCATTTCTGACACCCTCGGCGGGATTCGAGCCCGAGCTCACGGCATGGAATGCAAGCACTCTTCCAACTGAGCTATCGACCGGACCAATATATGAATCTTTAATTAACGTTTATAAATCATTCACGATTATACATGTCTGCTTGAGGGAATGCATTTAATATAAATCTTAAATGATAAATATCTTTGCAGCTTAGATTACATTAGATAAGATGTTATAATTTGTTAAATTTTCATGTTCTCAAAAATCATGTTTTCAAAATTCATGTTAAAATTCCATACATGTTATAATTTGTTGATTTTAAAAATGTAATTTGTTGTGCATGCTGTAGAAAATGGTTCACTTTGCCAATGTCCCCCCAATTTTAGGGAAGGTCGGCAGGAGTTGCAGGATGTATGTTCATTTGAGATTCGGGTTTTTATATTGTAGGACCACATAATAATAATAATAACAGGCTGATTTATTTTAAATTACACATGATAAGAGAGCGCCGTTTTTGTGTGTGTCACACCTCAAGGGCCCTCTCCGATCATGGATAAGACTTTCTAAACAAGTGTGCCTTGAGTGCTCCTCGAAATACACCCACAGATTTGGAGTTCTTCACTCCGGGTGGCAGTCTGTTCCACTCCACATGCGGCATGTTTAAGCGCGAACTTAAACATGTCTGTTTTGTGAAAATGCATATAATGTGAATCTCTAATGTTACTTATATTTTGCAACTTAGATTAGATTAGATTAGAACTATTGTATCTTAAATTATAGATAACTGTATTTTTTAACAACATTTTTACAATGTAAATAATTCCTTCTGTTCTTTTTGTTTCAGACCCTTGAACACTGTCAACAACTGACGTGAAATGGCCATCAACAGTCCAGGAGCCTACGGATCCCAAATATCACCGAACCCCAACACTCCAAACAGCCCGAGGCACTTCGTGTTCCCGCAGAAGAGTCCATCAGTCAACTCCAGTGGCTCGTCGGGGTACTACACCCCTCAATCCGGCTGCAGCTACGACAGGAGTCCACACGCAAACGTCAAACCACCAAAATCACCCAAAATCGTCAGCTTGCGAAGCCCCAAAAGCCCAAGACACTTCAATTTCGTGCCACAGCAACCAGAACACGACCAAGCAAAGAGTCCTTCAGTGGAGTACGTCTACCCACACAGCAATTCCAAAATTGGAACTGTTTGCTCGTCGCCAATCTTCAAGACAGTCAACAGTGGAACAATCAAAGCAAACAAGGCATCCAAAACAGCTACACCACCTGTTCACATCCATACAAATCCAGGGTATGTGTCTCCGAGCAATTGCTCGTCCAGGTACAATTCAAACAGTAGCACCTTGCATAAAAGGAGTCCGTACTCTTCGTCGAACAACATAGAGAATGAAGCTAAACAAGCAAATACAGTCGACAGCTATTCTGATGAAAGGTCTGTGAGGAGGTGTCGGAAGTCCACTTCTGATTTGACTGAAGACACGGATGAAACTCCCATGACGAATTCCACGAGCTTGAGTAGGCCTTGTTCGCCGATGAGACGTGGGTCTATGAAAGGTGGTTTGGCGTACTTGGCCAGCAGAAGAGGGTCTAGGGATTCGGTGGTTTCGAATGCTTCAAAAGAAGACATTGGTCCGCTGAATTTCCAGAATACGATTCGTGGAAGGCAGAGGAGGACTTCTAACTTCTTGGAGCTTCCAGGTAACAACAGTCATTTTTTTTCAAATGTAACATACAAAACTATACCATTCGGTTCCTTGAAGTTTCGCTTTTCACATTAATCATTTAATAATAAAGGTTTTTTTATTTTTAATATTTAAAGAATCAAATTCCAATGAAAACACTCTTTGTTTTCACAAATTATTAATTTGATTCAAATTTGTGAAAATAAACAGTGTTTTCATTGGAATTTGATTCTTGAAAAATTAAAAATCAATTTGTATTTTCAGCGTTAATACACAAGCAATACAAAATATAAGGTTTTTTAGGTTATTCATTTATTTAAAGGACAAAAGCCTTCGTTAAAAAATATACCTCGAAAACCACATCCTACCTTTTCACTAATTGTCAATTTACAACACCTTCTCTCAGGGCCAGTCTCTCCTCCACTGACCCACGCCCTGTATATCCATCCCATCCGGGGATGTGTCACAGGACTCGCATGCAGAAGTTATGTGAGATGCGAGTGGCAGAAGGCCCTCCCGTGAAGCTACACTTTCCCAAGTGTTTACACAAAGCAAAGGAGGCTCAGAAATCACTGAAAGATTATAGCCGTGAGGGTTTAGGGCTCGAGGATTTTAAATTTACAAACAAAAATGCAAAGTGATTCTGAGCATATTAACATATCGCTCCCCCAGTTCTTGTTTACCGTATACGCCAATCTTGTCAAATATGTCTTTTTCATGCAGTTGTCTTATGAATCAAATTCTACACAATCTGAGCTAAGAAAAACCGTAAAACCCGATAATGTGAGAGTTCTTTTAAATATTTTTTAAATAAATTTCTTGTTTTCATAAGACACATTGGTCCAGTACACGTGCAAACATTGCTCATGTAAAATTTTCTCAATGGTGTATACGATAAACAATAACTAAGGCAGCGATATGACTTAAAAGGCCTAAAATTCGAGATGCTACTACTGAGACTGACTAATTGTCATTGATTCGAACCCACGGCCTTCCATTTAAGAATTCTAAGCGCTAACCACTAAACTGCGGACCAGCAATATCTGTATGTGTCCCAGCCGACGCTGTTCTGTTGACTTTTAATCTCATTTTCCATGGATACCTTGATTACTCCATTATCCAGCTTGATTGAAATCGGCTTTACCTTTTAGATTCCTATAAATATTTACGTATTCCTCAGAAGTCTGCGATACTTGAGCAGTTGGACTTTGTTTCTCTAATTGCTGTTATTCTTGAAATACTGCGAAATTGCTTTAAAAGCTTTGCAGAGACAAACTCAACAAGATATTAGACGACATGCTCAAACTTTCCTCGTACCCGTCCTGTATGTATGTGTCAGAAGGACCCACAGCACATGGACGCTCATGCAAAGCTATATATTTTCTCAAGTGGCGAAAGGCCTTCCCGTGAAATGAAAGCAACGGCACGACAAAACAAGAACCTCTAGGTCAGAGGCGTGCCCATGACTCTAAAAGTAAATGGTTCGATGTTACTGAAGCTAATAGCATACCTCGGGTGGCACTCCTTGTGGGATTGTTGCTAGATCACGAGTAGCGTGAATAATGATATACATAATACGAAAAAAACGCACGCAAAAACGCAACTAAGCTACACATTTTGTGTAACTTTTTGCCGCGTTATCCCCGAAGTGGTCGCATGTGGCGAGTTGAACCTATTTATTTTTACAGGTAAGGGGGCCAGCCTTACGCCAACCACTTCAGTTGAAGTGGAGGTTTCCCAGCTCCCAAGAGTGCTGGTACTCATTTCTTGTGAAGGCTGAGTAAACCTTGCCGGTATTTTATTTTGGGGTTTGAAATAAACACCGAAACGGGAAATCATTTCTGACATCCTCGGTGGGATTCGAACCCGAGCTTTCGGCATGGAATGCAAACACTCTACCACCTGAGCTATCGACCGAACGAAATAATAATAATTTAAATCTAGGGACAGGATTACTGTGAATCCGCTGCGGATGCAGCTTGGCAAAATAAAGCGCAAAATCGCTCAAAAGCGGAGAAATTTGATTTTGTAGCAACAAAGTCTGCGTAACCGACTGGGCCAATGGCCGGCCGTACTGCAGCAAGGAGCGCGACCCGATCAGGTGAGTCAACTTTTTGTTCATTACTAAATGTTGAACAAAAATATAACAATCTTATAATGATGATGATGAGTTGATGATTTCTTTATAGCGCCGTTTCGTGATGAAGTCACTCCAAGGGCGCTTGTGCATGTGATGCCAGAAATTTGCTTGTCTTCAGTGCATTACGGCACTTTCCATGGTCCTCTAGCTCTCTCACATGATGTGGCAGATGTGGCTAATCTAAGTTGCAAAATGTATGTTAAATTAGAGATTCACATGATATGCATTTTCACAAAACAGACACGTACAAGTTTGCGCTTAAAAACATGCCGCATGTGGTCCTGATATATAACACGAATCTCAAATGAGCATACACCCTGCAACTCCTGCCGACCTTACATGAAGCAGCGGTGACATTGGCGAAGTAAACCATTTTCTACAGCATGGGTGGTCAGCCGCATACCAACCTATAAGTCAAGGAACATACATTTGTTTTTTTTTAAATCAATCAATTAACAATGTCAAGTAAAAACAAAATATTCGGATCTTATACTGTTCCTTGACTTATAGGTTGGTATGCGGCTGACCACCCATACCGTAAAAAAATGGTTCACTTTGCCAATGTCCCCCCTGTCTCAGGGAAGGACGGCAAGAGTTGCAGGGCTTATGTTCATTTGAGATGGGTTCTTATAATGTAGGTCCACATGCGGCATGTGTTAGCGCGAAATTATACATGTCTGCTTGTGGGAATGCATTTGATATAAATCTTAAATGGTATATATCCTTGCAGCTTAGATTAGATTAGATTAGATACGAACCGTTATAAGAGAACTTACATTATTCTCGACATATTTTCGTTGGTTTTTTTTTTTGCGAGTTGCGTGCAGTCTCGCTTTTGCCATTAACAAAATCCTTGGAAAAGCTTTCTGTAAACATTCAAAACAAGTCAACCGACGTCTCTGGCAGCTACCTTCTCTTCAGGCTTCTCCGTTTCTCGATAATTGACTTTCCCCTCGCGAATTCAATTGTGCCAACAAATTAGTCCTTCAGTGTGAGCCTGAAGTACAGAACTTCGCGTTAGCTCACCTCGATCACGTAAATGTAAACGTGTATGGAAGATACAACGACAGTCTTAGTGAGCTACACATATAGTGTAACTTCTTGCCTGCTCTATCGCCGTAGAGATCGCACGTGGCGCTAAAAAAGGGATAAAGCAAAAAACCTCATTTTCAAATTTGCCCTTCACTATTCACTGTTCCTTGACTTATAGGTTGGTATGCGGCTGACCAGCCATGCTGTAGAAAATGGATCACTAGTTACCAATGTCACTGTTCCCTGTTCCAGGGAAGGTCGGGAAAAGTTGCAGGGCTTATGTTCATTTGAGGTTTGGGTATTAATTTGTAAGGACACATTCAGCATTTGTAAGCGTGAACTTACACGTGTTTATTTGTGGGCATGCATTTGATACAAGCTTTGAATGTTAATATATCCTTGCAGCTAAGATTATAGATAGATTATAGACTAGGGTGAAAAAATCGTGTACCTTTACCAAAGACCGGTCACCAAAGGTTTATACAGCATTACAGCAACCGGGTTGAACTTAAGAATAGATGCTTTCTATAAATAACTGGAAAAGTCACTCGGATTTCACAAGAAGTGAAAGCCTATGAGAAATAAAGTAAAAAAAAGTGTTAAAAATAATAGGTACGCGGGAAGAAGTAAAAATACATACGTCGAAAAAAAAATAAAAGACCGGAGTCTTGTATAGCCTTTCAATTATATGAGAGTTCGCGGCAAAACTGCCATGTTTTTGCACTTTTCAAAAAAAAAACACATTGCTAAATTTTAGCTTCGCAAACGCTTTATTTTCTTTTCCTGATTAAATGTGAGGGTTTTTATTAATCCAGGGGTGGAAGGGTGGAACTGGAACACAACTTAATCCAGGGGTGGAAGGGTGGAACTGGAACACAACTTAATCCAGGGGTGGAAGGGTGGAACTGGAACACAACTTAATCCAGGGGTGGAAGGGTGGAACTGGAACACAACTTAATCCAGGGGTGGAAGGGTGGAACTGGAACACAACTTAATCCAGGGGTGGAAGGGTGGAACTGGAACACAACTTAATCCAGGGGTGGAAGGGTGGAACTGGAACACAACTTAATCCAGGGGTGGAAGGGTGGAACTGGAACACAACTTAATCCAGGGGTGGAAGGGTGGAACTGGAACACAACTTAATCCAGGTGTGGAAGGGTGGAACTGGAACACAACTTAATCCAGTGGTGGAAGTGTGGAACTGGAACACAACCTAATCCAGGGGTGGAAGGGTGGAACTGGAACACAACTTAATCCAGGGGTGGAAGGGTGGAACTGGAACACAACTTAATCCAGGGGTGGAAGGGTGGAACTGGAACACAACTTAATCCAGGGGTGGAAGGGTGGAACTGGAACACAACTTAATCCAGGGGTGGAAGGGTGGAACTGGAACACAACTTAATCCAGTGGTGGGGCGGAACACTAGCATTCAGCGACGCACCAGCCCTGCCAAAATAAGACAGTCGTTTTGTGCATTATTAAGATGTATTTTCTTTTAAAGAGGTTTGTGAAGAGTTATGCAATTGAACAGCCTATTTTGCCTGGCCAGAATCAGGGTTGTTAAAAATCATCAATTAAAAATACATCCACGATTTTGTAAATTATTGGTCAGTTGATGATTAACATAATAACCATGACAATTTTTATGAATTAACACACTTACAGATAAGTGAAATGGCGAACGAATGGAATATACAGAGTAGAAACAAGAGAAGAGCGTGCATGAAAAAAGTGATGAAACTTGATGAGATGAAAGAAGTATGCTAGGACAGAGTCAAGTAGAGGCACTTGTGTGGAGGTACCGACCACCCCTAGAGGAATGACGGCTGGATACAAGACAAGACAAAGACTTACCTGTCACACAAGTTGGTACTCCATTTCTGGGGGCTTCTACAACATCCGCTTAAAGTGTCTGTTACTGTTCCAGTGGCAGCCCACGCCCGGCCGCGCGTCTGCTCCCTGCCCGAGCAGCCGCTGAACCCTCGGGCCTCCGACGACCTGTACCGGCTGCGGACCTTCAGCATCACCACCAAGGGCGGCGTGGTCAACTGCGGGGACTCCATCATCAGCAGGAGGAGCAGGTCCAACACCAGCGTCAACACCACGGCCAGCAGGTAACTAACGTCAGGGCAGGAAGTCTCATACAACTGCGGGGAGTCCATCATCAGCAGGAGGAGCAGGTCCAACACCACGGCCAGCAGGTAACTAACGTCAGGGCAGGAAGTCTCATACAACTGCGGGGAGTCCATCATCAGCAGGAGGAGCAGGTCCAACACCAACGTCAACAGCACGGCCAGCAGGCAACGATGATGATTTCTTTGTAGCGTCGTTTCGTGATGAAGTAACTCCAAGGGCGCTTGTACATGTGATGCCAGAAATTTGCTTGTCTTCAGTGCATTTCGGAACTACCCATGGTCCTCTAGCTCTCTCACATGATGAAGCAGGTGGCTCCAGGCAAGAACGCCTTCTAACGCCAGGATTTTATAGGCTCTTTCAAAGAGGACTACTGAACTTATTGACAATTGATAGCGGCCATATGGTAGAAGCGACATCTGTCAAATTGGCCTTTATTTTTTCAGCCTGTTTTGCCAAATCACCAAAAAAGAATGTGATGAGATGGTTTGGCATGTGGAAAGAGTGAATGATGATAGACTGACAAAGTATATACACAGAGGAAGTGTGAAAGGAAAAAGAGGTAAAGGACGACCGAGAAAAGAATGGAGTGATCAGATTGAGGAGAGTATGAAGGAATGAGATATACAAAGCGAGCGTAAAAGAAGAAAATGCATGAAAAAGGTGATGGATGTGAATGAATTGAAAGAGGTAAGTAAGGATAGGAAGAAGTGGAGGCAGCTCTGCAGAGGCAGAGGAGTTACAGTTACAGTTTACCATGAACAAATATAGATTTCAAAATCATGTGCCAATGATGAAATTGTTTTATCAAAATGGGACCGGTCCGTAGTCCAGTGGTAGCACTTCGGACTCGTAAATGGAAGGTCGTGGGTTCGAATCCCGTCGGAGAACAACAAAAAATAAAAAAATAAAAAAAATCATAAATCTTTACCA
The DNA here is from genome assembly GCA_951799405.1 of Agapetus fuscipes. Classification (NCBI taxonomy): domain Eukaryota; kingdom Metazoa; phylum Arthropoda; class Insecta; order Trichoptera; family Glossosomatidae; genus Agapetus; species Agapetus fuscipes. The sequence continues at coordinate 20,007,880 of OX637339.1, read as the reverse complement.
AAAACCGGTCACCAAAGGTCCATCCAGCCGTACAGCAGCTGGGTCTTGCTTGAGGATTAGCGCTTTGTAGTGGCGACGACCAAGCTCGTAAAAAGGTCGATAGCTCAATTGATACAATGCTTGCATTCAATGCCGATAGCAAAGGTTCGATCTCAAGGTTTACTCAGCCTTCACAAGAAATGAGAACCAGCCGCCCCGGGAGCTGGGAAACCCCCACTTCAACTGAAATTGGTTGGTGTGCTTACCCGTAAAAATAAATAGGTCCGGAATCGCCACATGCGATCCCTTCGGGGATAACGCAGGCAAGAAGTTACATTGTATGTGTAGCTTAGTTGCGTCAGGCTTACATAGTTTTCTTATATTAATGCTCCGTTTTTCTAATTTTCTACAAAAAAAAATTCCACAAAAGTGTGAAAATCCTGTAGATTAGAAGTTTTTCTTTATAATTAGTTCAATTACTATGAGAAATTACGCCTGATAAAAGGTTTTATTCACAATTTCTCAAATCAGTGAATCAGCACTTATTAGTTCAAGATATCAAAGTAAAAATTTTGGTAATAAAACACACAGAGACTCGTCATTTTTAATAGAGAGAAAAATGCCCGTGTAAATACAGTAGGTAGATATTCTGTCAGTAAACATATAAATAAGAATTACAGCTTTCAAATGAAAAGTCTCGAATTTCATCTCTTTCTCGCAAATGGGGATTTTTGGCCAAATTATTTCCAGTTTATCTTCTAGCTCGCTGCAGACGACCACTCTTGGGTGACATTCTTGTATGTAAAGCAGCAGGAGAAAACACTCGTAAGAAAATGTTGGTAAAACAGGGCAAATACCGAAGCAAAATAGCTTAGAACAGTGGTTTTCAAGCTGGGGGCGAATGTGGGCCAATATAGTGATAGGCGGACGATCTATAATCCATCTATAATCTAAGTTCTCAAATGCATGCCCACAAACAAACACTCGTAGTTCGCGCTTACAAATACTGAATCTGTGGTGGTGGAATAGGGGTCGCATTTGTCAAATTTTTTTTTTCACTGTATGGGGAATCAGCCTCATACCATCAAATTAGTCAAGGAGCACACATAATACTATTTTAAGAAATCAATTTTAGCGCAAATAGGCCGCACAAATGGTGCAACTTCTTACCGCGACGTCTTCAAAGAAGTCTCATAGGATGGACCTTTGGTAAAGGTATATAAATTTTCTCTTGATATAAATTGCTGCATGTGTGCTTACAAAATAAAAAACAAACCTCAAATGAACATAAGCCCTACAACTTTTGCCGACCTTCCCTGACACAGGGGTGACATTGACAAAGTGAACCATTTATTACAGTATGGGTGGTCAGCCTCATACCAACCTATAAGTCAAGGAATTCATACCAACCTATAAGTCAAGGAATATACTTCTCGAAACTTCTTGATACTTCTCTGAAACCTGTGCCTACTTTATTCCTCCGTCGACGGCTTTTTTGAGATGAAATATTATTTTCGAGAAAGAAGATTCTACCGGTCCGTAGTCTATTGGTAAACCTTCAGCCTCGCAAATGTAAGGTGTGCGTTTGAATCCCGGCGGAGCACTAAAAATATACGATTTATATTTTCAAATATGCTCATCGCTGGGTTGAAAAATTCATAAACCTTTACCAAGCTTACAAGGCTTACTAGGACTGGCCAATAAATCTGGACACCGGTCCATCCAGCCTTTACGCAATTGGATCTTGCTTAAGAATTGGCTTTTTCTATAGCGACGACCAAGCTCGCAGAGGGCTCTTGAGGTGGGATACACACAAAAACAGCGCTCACCAAATAAATCATCCTAATATTATTATTTATTATTATCGATGATTTACTTGACTGATAGGTTGATATGAGGTTTACCACCCATACTGTAAAAAATGGTTCACTTTGCCAATGTCTCCCCTGTTTCAGGGAAGGTCGGCAGGAGTTGCGGGGCTTATGTTCATTTGAGATTGGGTTTTTTTTATATTGTAGATCCACATGCGACATGTGTGAGTGCGAAATTATGTGTGTCTGCTTGTTGGAATGCATTTGATATGAATCTATCTTTGCAGCTTAGATTTACATTTAGATGTGTTGGGCTCACGCAAGCATGCCACGCATAACTGTCAGTCTGTGGCAGACGTTTAGGGCACGATTATTAACATTTGTCTGTGATGATATCAAATTACTTGGAAATCGCAAACGCTGCACCCCGAGTACAAAACACTGTGTAAGCTCCCATCGAGGGCGTAAACAGAAAAATGTACGGAAAGATACAATAGCACTCCTATTGAGTGACTTAGTTTTCATGATTTTTCTTTAGATTTACGCAATCGAGGGGAGTAAACCCAGTATTTTATACTTGGGGTATTTACTGAAATCTTTTACATAGAAGTCTCACGCTAATCTTCGCTGTTTATGGTTAAAAGGGGATTAAAATTATGGTTATTCCTCGACTTATAGGTTGGTATGAGGCTGACCATCCATACTGTAAAAAATGGTTCACTTTGCCAATGTCACTCCTGTTTCAGGGAAGGTCGGCAAAGGTACGTTCGTTTGAGGTTTGAATTTTATTTTGTAAGTACCTACACGCATGCAGCATTTGTGAGTGCGAACTTACACGTTTCTGTTTGTGTGCATGCATTTGATAGGAGCTTTCAATGTTATATATCTTTGCAACTTAGATTATAGATTATAGACTTAAAGGTTAGTATGAAGCTGACAGTAAGACATGGTTCACTTTGCCAATGTCACCCCTGTTTCAGTGAAGGTCGGAAAAAGTTACAGGGCTTATGTTCGTTTGAGGTTTGTTTTTTATTTTGTAAGCACACATGCAGCAATTTATATCAAGCGAAAAATTATATACCTTTACCAAAGGTCCATCCTATGAGACTTCTTTGAAGACGTCGCGGTAAGAAGTTGCACCATTTGTGCGGCCTATTTGCGCTAAAATTGATTTCTTAAACAGTATTATGTGTGCTCCTTGACTAATTTGATGGTATGAGGCTGATCCCCCATACAGTGAAAAAAAAATAATTTGGCAAATGCCACCCCTATTTCAGGGAAGGTCGGTAAAAGTTTCAGGGCTCATGTTCATTTAAGGTTTGATTTTAATTTGCAAGCACACATGCAGCATTTACAAGCGCGAATTTACACGTCACGCCAGTTTGTGGGCATGCATTTGATATGAATCTTTAATGTTATATATCTTTGCAACTTAGATTAGTACGGTCGAAAGCTCAGTTGGTAGAGTGCTTGCATTCCATGCCGTGAGCTCGGGTTCGAATCCCACCGAGGGTGTCAGGAATGATTTCCCGTTTCGGTATTTATTTCAAACACCAACCAAACAAATACCGGCAAGGTTTACTCAGCCCTCATAAGACATGAGTACCCGCCCCTTCGGGAGCTGGGAAACCCCCACTTCAACTGAAGTGGTTGGCGTAAGGCCGGCCCCCTTACCTTGTCTTGTCTTGTATCCTGCCGCCATTCCTCTAGGGGTGGCCGGTACCTCAACACAAGTGTCTCCACTTGACTCTGTCCTTGCATACTTCTTTCATCTCATCTAGTTTCATCACTCTTTTCATGCACGCTCTTCTCTTGTTTCCACTCTGTAGATTCCATTCAATCGCAATCTCACTTATCTGATCAATCCATACTTTCCTACGTCTTCCACTTCCATGCTTACCTATTACATTCCCTTTATACACTTTTTTTGTCAGTCGGTCTTCATTCATACTTTCAATATGTACAAACCATCGCATCACACCTGTAAAAATAAATAGGTTCAACTCGCCATATACGATCCCTTCGGGGATAACGCGGCAAGAAGTTACACTATTTGTGTAGCTTAGTAATTATCGATTATACGATCTTATGTATTATTCCTTGACTTATAGGTTGGTATGAGGCTGACCACCCATACTGTAAAAAATGGTTCACTTTGCCAATGTCACCCCTGTTTCAGGGAAGGTCGGCAAAAGTTGTGGGGCTTATGTTCATTTGAGGTTTGGATTTTATTTGTAAGTACACATTCAGCATTTGTAAGCGCGAACTACACTTGTTGGTTTGTGGGTATACATCTGAGAGCTTTAAATGAATATATCCTTGAAACTTAGATGATAGATTATAGATGTACACGAACATAAAAAAACAGCACTTTTTGCGTCTTACTTTTTTCTTTGTTTTTTAATAACTCCTTTATAGATTTTTTTCGACACAAAACTTTTTTGTATTTAAAATTCAAATGAGCCATGTTTACATATCGACGTTCAAAAGGAAGTAGGGCATAAGCGACGTTTTGATCAAAAATGAGTTATGAATGCTATCCTACTTGAAATTTTCCGCTCTTTCTAATGCGCTAACTCCCATAGCTCTACGATGATTTTTGTGTTGTTTATGCCCAAGCAGACAACTGCGTTTTCGAAGTATGGTTTTGGTGTAACCGACAAGATTTTGGCCTTTTTTGTCCTAAACGCGCTTGTGACATAAATAAATCGTAAAACCACATTAATAGGAATGCCATTAATTGCGTTTATTTTTTTTAATTTCAGAGCTGTTTTGATTTAAACGATATGATATATTGTTTTGTTGTATATATTCGTTGACTTATAGGTTGGTATGCGGTTAACCACCCATGCTGTAGAAAATGGTTCACTTTGCCAGTGTCACCCCTATTTCAGGGAAGGTCGGCAAGAGTTGCACTGTGTGTGTCCATTTGAAATTTGGTTTTTATATTGTAGGTTCACATGCGGCATGCGCAAGCGCGAACTTGTACGTGTCTGCTTGTGAGAATGCATGTAATGTGAATCCCCAATGTTACATATCTTTGCAACTTAGATTAGATTAGATGAAAAATAAAAAAAGTTATGCTATTTTTCTGCAATCTCAAACTTCAAACTGCTCTCCTGAACAATTTAGTTTTGGTCGCTTATGCCCTACTGCCTTTTAACCGTCGATATTTATTGTTCTCCACAGCTAAGTACCATAGAGCCGCGTACTCTCTTAATCTGTTTTTTCTTCAATACTTTTTTACTTAACGGCTTTCATAATGTTACGAATATACAGGTGTTAGTAGTTGTGTTTGGTTTGTCTGTGTTAGTTAAATAACAAGCCTATCAAATCTCGAAAAATGATTAGATACTTACGTAGGTACCTAATAACGATATAATATATTTGTTTGAGTTAATTGAATGTTGAATCGAATATTCTAAGGTGCATGCGTGTCTGCTTGTGGGAATGCATTTAATATGAACCTCAAATAATACATATCTTTGCAAAAACAACAAATTTTCGACCATACCGTTTCTTGTAAAATTGTCACAACTCGCCCCACCCTCCCCTATCTTTGTAAACTTCGATTATCGATAGATAGAAAGTGACTTCGAATTGAAGAAAAATACAAAATGAATTCGCTTTTTTACAGGAAATAAAGAGAAATGAGAATAAAACACAATTTGAATCATTGATATGCGCAGTTAAATAAAAGAAACAACGAAAAGAGGAATCTTCAAACGATAATGAGCAATTAAAACGTGATATCTACGAGATACGGGAGAAGAACAAATAAGAAAAAAAATACAAGAAAAAATAAAGATGTTTAGGCCCGGATTAAGGGCGTTCAGAGTGGTGCGACTGACCCAGGGACTCGCTCAGGGGCCCCCCTTTTCGCAACGAAGCTACGCATATAGTGTTTCTTCTTGCAAGTGTTCTCCCTATCAAATAACCTAAAAAAGAACGCAACTAAGCTACACATATAGTGTAACTTCTTGCCTGCGTTATCCCCGAAGGGACCACATGTGGCGATTCGGGACCTATATATTTATTTGTACGGGTAAGGGGGCCGGCCTTACACCAACCGCTTTCAGTTGAAGTGGGGCTTCCCCAGCTCCTGAAGGGGCTGGTTCTCATTTTCTTGTGAAGGCTGAGTAAACCTTGCCGGTATTTTGGGCTTAAATAAACACCGAAACGGAAAATCATTTTTGACACCCTCAGTGGGGATTGAACCCTTGCTCTCAGTATAGAATGCAACTGAGCTATTGACTGGACCTTTTTACGAACTTTGTCGTCGCTGTAAAGCGCCAATTCTCAAGCAAGATCTAAAGCTGTGAAGTTGGATGGGCATTTGCTGACTGGTTTTTGGTAAAGATATATAAATTTTAACCCAGCGAAGAGCATAATTATTTGAAAATAAAAATGGTATATTTTTTGTATTCCGCCGAGATCTGAACCCACAACCTTCCATTTACGAATCCAAAGCGTTACCACTAGACTATGGACCCCAAAGACTAAAAAAAACAAAAAAAGGATGTATGGACTCATTTTGATCACTATTGATTCAAAAGACTACGTTTCCCTGAGCTTTCTAAGCACCAGGGCTGGAAGTCTCATCACCACGGGCTATTCTTACCTACCGAATATCTATATGAAGACCTGTCAATCCAAGATGGCCGCAAGTGAACAGCTGATTAGTCTTTATACAACTGTAACTGTAACTGTAACTCTGTCGCCATTCCGCTAAGGGTGGCCAGAGCCTCTGCAGAGTTGCCTCCATTTTTTCCTATCCTGACATACCTCTTTCAATTCCTTCATATCCATCACCTTTTTCATGCATTTTCTTCTTTTACGCTCACTTTGTATATCCCATTCTTTCACAAGCTCCACAATCTGATTACTCCATACTTTTCTCAGTCGTCCCTTCCCTCTTTTTCCTTTCACATTTTCTTTGTATACATACTTTGTCAGTCTATCATCATTCATTCTTTCCACATGCCCAAACCATCTCATCACATTCTTTTGTACTTTAACTTTCACATCCTCTTTCAAATTACATTCTTTTTTTACCCAATCATTCCTTACTTTATCCCTCAAAGTTTTTCCTGTCATACTTCTCAAATGCTTTATTTCCACCGTACATAATTTACTCATTTCACTATCATTCACTGTCCAAATATTACCGAAATGCGGTAGGTAAGAATTACCGTGGTGATGAGACTTCCAACCCAGGGCCCCCAAAGGCCCTAATCCGGACCTGACGATGTACCTACCTGTAAATCTGTTTGTTATTTTTCTGTCTTAAGATCAACGAGACTAAAATGACAAACATTTTGCATTGAAAACAATACGGTCCACGTATGAATTGACGTAGCCAATATTGTGTCGTCACGCGGCCAGGTTGATGGGGAAAAGTCAAACAAAGATTATGTTGTAGGTTGCTAAGGACGGCAGGACCAAACAATACTAACGTGTACTAACCGACAAAAAGGTTAACAACAATTAAAAAAAGTTCCAACCTATGAAATTTCGATGTTCAACTTTTTTTTGGTATATGTATCTATAATCTAAGTTGCAGAGAAATATTATCATTTAAAGTTTATATTAAATGCATGCTCATTAGCAGATACGTGTACGTTCGCGCTTACAAATGCTGCATGTGTACTTACAAATTAAAATCCAAACCTCAAATGATCATACGCCCTGCAACTTTTGCCGACCTTGCCTGGAAGAGGGGCGACATTGATCAATTGAGCCATTTTTTACAGTATGGGTGGTCAGCCTTATACCAACCTACAAGTCAAGGAATATAATTTATGATCTTTTATATAAAAGGCTACTACTCTGAACGAAAGTTTGAAAATAAAGAAGTTTGCAAGGACTGAAAGAACTGGCATTTGATCTGCAATGTTCGTGGGAAGGGATTTTAATCTCAATTTAATTTTAAATTAAATTTCAATTTTAACTAGTTTTTAATTTAATTTAATGTATTTTTTTCTGTTAGCTCCTAGTCCACATCTCCGTCAATATTTTTTTCCGACTCCTTTTTGCCGATGCCACCCCGTTTCAGGAAGGGCGTCAAGAGCTAAAGGGTTAATGTTTATTTAAATTATAGATTAATATTAAAGTTACATGCAGCATGTGTAAACGCAAGTTTACATACCTGCTCATGAGCGTGCATTAAATTTGTATCTTAAATGTCAAAATATCCTGGAGGCTTAGATAAGGAATAATGTTTGTCTACTATTGCCACTATGGATTGCTCACCACTGCGGTTGAAGTTAAAAGGATGTTAAAAGCCTTGCATGCAGACTGTACAAGCGTTATCTTGGTATTTGAATGTGTTTATCTACAAGTGAATAATAAGCGAATCTTGCTTTGAAGTTACAGTACCAGTGACGACACTTCAATAGAGGCTAACAGTTGTTGCCGTACTAAATTAATCACAACAATAACAAAACTTATTAAATTAAATTTTATGCCTCAAAAGACCTTTAACTTAGCTGTTTTAAATTTAGCTCTGACATTACATGTCGGTGTTATGGCCGAGGGGCTGATTTTTCTAGCGTATTTGGAATAGAATAGCATTGGTGCGATCCCCGCCTGGGTCATTAGACCATAACTTTGACCCTGGTTCAACATATGTTATTGGGTAATTAATAATTCAATTAAATAAACAATAATGAATTATTAGTTGATCATATTAATACCTGTTTCTGGCCAGGCAAAATAGTTTAGTGAACTGAATTCTTCACAAATCTATTTAAAAAAAAAATTACACAGTTGCTGGGGCGAAGGCTCACTCTTATTTTATTACTGCTTGCGAAGGACTCTAGTCCTATAAACTTGCGACTTTTGCAAACCGAGAAAAAACGATATTTTATTTGGGCATAAACAACACAAAAATCATCGTAGAGCTATGGGAGTTAGCGCATTAGAAAGAGCGGAAATTTTCAAGTAGGATAGCATTCATAACTCATTTTTGACCAAAATGTCGCTTATGCCCTACTGCCTTCTTTTAACCGTCGATATGGTTGCCTGCCCATAATTGAAATGCTGTGCACGTCCCTGCACATCACCAATATACGCATAATTAGATGTACGACAGAGAAAGATGTCAGACACGTTCCTACCTTACTGTCAGCCAATCTGTTCCTTAGCTACGATACTGGAGTGTATTAAATGAATACAAGTGACAATCTATCTTTAATCTAAGTAGCAGAGATTTAAGATTTAAACATCTAAGATTCGGACCGGTCTGTAGTTCAGTGGTAACACTTTGGACTCGTAAATGGAAGGTTTTGGGTTCGAATCCCGGCGCAGAACAAAGATATACCATTTATATTTTCAAATTTGCTCTTCGCTGGGTTGAAAAATTCACTTTTTAATGTTAATGTAAGGACAGAAAGAAATGGCGGTTGATCTGGAATGTTGACGGCCAGGGTTTATTTAATTGGAATTTGTTTTCTGTTTTAGTTTTGATGTCCATACCTACGTGTTATTATTTATTGATTTAAAAAAATGTAATTTGTCGTGTATGTTCCTTGACTTATAGGTTGGTATGCGGCTGAGCACCCATGCTGTAACAATGGTTCACTTTGCCAATGTCACCCCTGTTTCAGGGAAGGACGGCAAGAGTTTCAAAGTGTATGTTCATTTGAAATTTAATTTTTATTTTGTAAGTTCACATGCGGCATGTGCAAGCGCGAACTTGTACGTGTCTGCTTGTGAGAATGCATATAATGTGAATCTCCAATGTAACATATCTTTGCAACTTAGATTAGATTAGATTAGGTACTTATGTAATTTGTATTTAATTTTGATTTGTATTTTTAGAGATATCTTGAGTGTTTGGTCGGATGTTCTAGTAAAGTCTCGCATGTACCAATTCTCAATGATTCGAGAATGCTCCTTATTCTTGCTGTAAAAAAAGTGACTCTGTATCTGAAATAAATTGTTTATAAGAAATCCAATATATTGGTGTAGAATACAATTGAGTACATCGGGGTGATTTGGGTCGATAACCCTTTGGGTGCCGCGCGCCTCGGTAAAGCCGTTGAGCCCATCTCTCCCCTGCCTCCTCCCCATAATATTCGTTCTCGTCCTGATCCCTCTTCTAAGAAAAAATCCCAATTGCGAGAACTTTGAAATTCCCTTTGCAAAACAATCGGCAGCTTTAAGGGTATAGCACAATCTGCAGGAACACAATAATGCTTTGGTAAATGTTAAAAAAAAACATCTGCAGCATGTGAAAGCGCGAACTTATGTACAATATCTTCCCCTTAGTGTTTGTTTGCTTGTTTGAAAACTGGTCATTGATTTAATTGTTATCATATCGTTAAAATCAAAAGAGCTTAAAATAATAAAAAAATAAAGGCATTTATTTGCATTGTTATTAATGTGGTTTACGATGTTTTACGATTGTTTTATGTCACAAGCGCCTTTAGGACAAAAAAGGCCAAAATCTTGTCGGTTACACCAAAACCATACTTCCAAAACGCAGTTGTTTGCTTGGGCATAAACAACAACAAAAAATCATCGTAGAGCTATGGGAGTGAGCGTATTAGAAAGAGCGGAAAATTTTAAGTAGGACAGCATTCGTAACTCATTTTTGACCGTCCCTTCGTCCGCTCCTTTTAACCGTTGATATGTAAATGACCCTAGGCCATATCGCCACCTTAAAGGTACATATAACTCAATAAGTGCTTCTTCTTCTTCTTCGTGTCAGACACTACACTACTCTTGCCCAGTGTCGGGCAACATCCACTGCTTCACCATTACTCTCCATTAGGTCAGCCAGTGAGCAGCTTGTTGGGCAGGCCGTGCAGATCCAAAGATGATCCATTGATTGTTGGGCTCCGCATTTACAGAGCGTGGTGTCATCTTGATGAAGGATTCCCCAGACCCTCATGTTACAGCGAGCTCTGCCAACACCCGTTCTCAGCCTGTTGAGTGCCCTCCATACAGGCCACTCAAGATCCTGTCCAGGTGGAAGTGAATTAGTGCTGATTCACTAATCTAATCTAATCTAATCTAAGCTGCAAGGATATATATCATTTAAGATTTATATTAAATGCATTTCCACTTCAACTGAAGTAAGGCCGGCCCCCTTACCTGTAAAAATAAATAGGTTCAACTCCCCACATGCGACCCCTTCGGGGATAACGCGGCAAGAAGTTACACTATATGTGTAGCTTAGTTGCGTTTTGCCACAAGCAGACATGTATAATTTCGCGCTAACACATGCCGCATGTGGACCTACATTATAAAAACCCAATCTCAAATGAACATAAGCCCTGCAACTCTTGCCGTCCTTCCCTGAAACAGCGGTGGCATTGGCAAAGTGAACCATTTTTTCCAGTATGGGTGGTCAGCCGCATACCAACCTATAAGTCAAGGAACCTGATTTGAGAAATCGGGGATAAAACATGTTATTGCGTGTAAGTGAACTAATTATAAGGAAATACTCATGATACACTTGTAAACTACAGGATTGTCACACATTTTTAGTGTTTTCTTTCGTAGAAAATAGGAAAAGGTGCATTTATCTGAGAAACCCATGTTCGCTTAATATGTCACTTATTCAGTTTTCGATCTTATGTGTGAAATAGAATAACTTTCTTAAAAAAAAACAAACGTGGTGCCCTCGTCTTAACTCCTTTTCGATCACAGCGCGTCTCTTGTTTTTAACTTTGACGGCTGCTTGACAACGTTCTCACAAAATAAATATTAATTTTCTGCTTAAAAGCAATTCTTCCTGTGGGGTTAATATTCGCGTTCCACTCTCAAGACCGGTCACAAACGTTCCCCCAGCCACACAGGAAGTGTTTTTAAATGATTCGGAGGCCTCTAATTTGAACTCACAACACAAAGATCCAAATCTAGTCTAATCTAAGTTGCAGAGATATGAAACATTAGGGATTCGTATTAGGTATATGTATTCTCACAAGAAGACACTTATAAGTTCGCGCTTTCACATGCCACATGTGACCCTACGACATAAAAACCCAATTCTTAATGAATATCTTCCCAACCTTCAGGGGTGACATTGGCAAAGTGAAGCATTTTCTACAGCATGGGTGGTCAACCGCATACCAACCTGAAAGGAATTAAATGCTAATGTTAATACCTGTTTCTGGTAAAGCAAAATAGACTAGTGAATTCCTTGACTTATAGGTTGGTATGAGGCTGTCCACCCATACTATAAAAATTGTTCACTGTGCCAATGTCCCCCCTGTGTCAGGGAAGGTCGGCAAAAGTTGTTGGGCTTATGTTAATTTGAGGTTTGGATTTTATTTGTAAGTACACATTCAGCATTTCGCTGCCTTAGTTCTTGTTTATCGTATACGCCATTGAGAAAATTTTACATGAGCAATGTTTCCATGTGTACTGGACCGATGTGTCTTATGAAAACAAGAAATTTATTTAAAAAATATTTAAAAGAACTCTCACATTATCGAGTTTTACGGTTTTTCTTAGCCCAGATTGTGTAGAATTTGATTCATAAGACAACTGCATGAAAAAGTCATATTTGACAAGATTGGCGTATACGATAAACAAGAACTGGGGTAGCGATTTGTAAGCGCGAACTACACGTGTTGGTTTGTGGGCATACATCTGAGAGCTTTAAATGAATATATCCTTGCAACTTAGATAGCCTTGCTATAGTAAATAAATTTGAGTTGCTAAAAGTGTTAAAAATAAATGTAAATTGTAAAATAAATTATGTGTAAATAAATATCCAGAAAGAAGACCAATATGTTTTAATTTAGAGACTTTCCGACCCGCAAAAACACTACAGTATGTATCAATGCAGTAAGTTAGTTTCCGCTCCTCTATGTTGTTACTCACTGCCTGTGACTTTTAATGGCTTATGATTGCTTAAAGCGTACAGTTCCTGGAAGAATGTCGCTTACAAGCAATAAAGGGTCAACATTTGGTTCAATAAAATGAATGCGGTCTTAATATTGAGCCGGGCGCATACCTCGGCGTCTCCATACAACCCCACGCCAGCATTCTGAGCGTTTGTATGGATGTGAGCGTGCCATCAAAAATAAAAGCTCAAAGAAACTTATTTGCCTTTTTAGATTTTTTGTATTCACACAGTGAAAATTGATTTTTATGAGTAATCATGAAAAATACGATAATTATAATAAATGGCCAATTTTATATAGCGCTGCTTAATGGCATTAGCCTCCCCAAGGACTCTTAAATAAGCTGTACATATAGTGCAACTTTTTGTAACTTGGGAATTTGCCGGATGAAATGCATTGAATAATTCAGTTGGTAGAATGCTTGCGTTCAAAGCAAGAGGGCTAGGTTTTGATCCCTACCAAGGGTATTTAGTCTAGTGTTTAAGTATACGGGCTCGTATTCAGAAGGTTGTGAGTTCGATTCCCGGATGATTCACTTCGGGCTTACTTTAATAAAACTGGGATTGAATTTATTTTACACAATTTGTTTTTACAATTTGATTACATATGGTTCACACTTTGACTTCTGTACTGGTGGCTTCACGGCTCGGGTGTTAAAAGCCACTCCTCTTCTAACGCACTGCAATCCGTATTTAAAGAGTGACTAAAGACTAGTCTAGCATGTACCAGTCTATGCTAGAATGATCTCGGGCAGACGCTTCGAATGAACACGAGTAGATATATGTATGTATATATATTCAAATACTTCTTTCTAGAGACACCTCTACAAGTAAGTAAAAGACAAAGACATACAATCATAAGTAAGTTAAAACACATAGACACACAATCATAGGCAAACATGCACAGACAAAAACTTAACCATTCGTATGAATCGTATCACACTACGATCAGTTCACAATAAGCTGTGGGTGGTAGCGTAGCTGGGTTGGGTGTATACTTGACCATAAAGGTTTTATAAGAAACATTATCAACTCGTAAATGTTTTAGCTTCAATATAATAATCTTAAAGACCTAGTGGTCTTCGCAAAAAAACGCAACTAAGCTACACATATGTATAGTGTAACTTCTTGCCTGCGTTATCCCCGAAGGGGTCGCATGTGGCGATTCGGGACCTATTTATTTTTTACGGGTAAGGGGGCCGGACTCACACCAACCACTTTCAGTTGAAGTGGGAGTTTTCCAGCTCCTGGAGGGGCTGGTTTTCATTTCTTGTGAAGGCTGAGTAAACCTTGAGATCGAACCCTTGCTCTCGGCATGGAATGCAAGCATTCTACCAATTGAGCTATCGACCTTTTTACGAGCTTGGTCGTCGTCGCTACAAAGCGCCAATTCTCAAGCAAGACCCACTTGCTGTAAGGCTGGATGGACCTTTGGTGACCGGTCAATGGTAAAGGTATATGAATTTTTCCACCCGGCGAAGAGTAAATTTGAAAATATAAATGGTATTTTTTTGTGCTCCGCCGGGATTCGAACCCACAACCTTCCATTCAGAGTCCAAAGCAAGTCGACGCTATGGTCGAGTGGACAAGGCTGTGGCAAACAAATTTCCTTTGTTGAAGTCATCACCGGTTCTAGCTTCGTCATTTACTATTGACACCTCGATAGCGTAATTAAAAATATCGACTATTAAAAGGATAAGCGACGTTTTGTGAGAAAATGAGTTATGAATGCTATCCTACTTAAAATTTTCTGTTCTTTCTAATGCGCTAACTCCCATAGCTCTACGATGATTTTTTTTGTTGTTTATGCCCAAGCAAACAACTGCGTTTTCGAAGGACGGTTTTGGTGTAACCGACAAGATGTTGGCCTTTTTTTGTCCTAAAGACGCTTGTCACTGCTCCTAATAATGCCTTTTAAGGCGAAAACGTTCGAGCATAATTACTTAATAAATAATAGTGAATTGAAACTGTGTGGTTTTTCTTTAAATAAATACAATGGACTTTCACAGTGTGAACCACCAAACCCTAACAAACAGATTATAGATCAGTCTGTAGTCCAGTGGTAACTAGTAATCGAAAGTTCAAAGTTATAAATAATTTTTCATACTATGCTCTTTACCCGGTTGAAAAAATCATCTGCCTTACCAAAGATCGGTCACCCAAGGTCCATACTGCCTTACAGCAACTGGGTCTTACTTGAGAATTGGTGCTTCCTATAGCGACCACCAAGTTCACACAGTTTTCTTGAGGTTTAATTCACCCAAAAACAGCACGCAACAAATAAATCATCCTAATATTTTTATTTATTGCTTATCCGAAAAAAGGACCAGCTATTTTTCAGTTGTGTATAAAATAAGAACAACGTAAATACCCAAATAAATCACTCCTAACCACAAAACATACTTAAAAGATATCTTTCAGTAGATTTGGATAACGCAGTCCGCTATGGTTTCAGCATATTAAAGCGTTTTCGTCTTGATAATCGCGCTGCGTATGTGCTGTTTGCGCGCCTGGAGGATAGGCAATAAATCAATGTCAGGCTAAGGTGAAAACCATCTCCCTGCGGGGAGTGGGAAACCCCCACAATACACGGCCAGTCTTTATCTTAATGACTGCTAGAGACGATCTCGTCAAATGTATGTGAAATACAGGTTTAATATTTGCTATATGACGAGATATCTTGTTTTGTGTGACCGTATATCTGTTTTGTGTGACCGTATATCTGTTCAAGATATCCATCAATAAATACGAGGCATCTAACACTGTTTATCATACTAATTTTAATATAATTTATCAAATAAATACGAGATGTATTGATCTTTGTGAAGATTAATGACGAGATATCTCGTCTTGTGTGAGAAGTTGTCTCCTCAAATAAAGACAAGTATCTAGTGTTTTGTGATGATTATCCCATCAGATAATGACGAGATATCTGGTCTTGTATGAGGAGTTGTCTCGTCAAATAAAGACGAGATATCTAGTTCTTTGTGATGATTTATCCCGTCAGATAATGACGAGATATCTGGTCTTGTGTGAGGAGTTGTCTCGTCAAATATAGACGAGATATCTAGTTCTTTGTGATAATTTATCCCGTCAGATAATGAGCAGATATCTAGTCATGTGTGTCGAGTTGTCTCGTCAAATTAAGACGAGATATCTAGTCCTGTGTGTAGATTTATCCTGTCAGATAATGACGAGATATCTAGTCATGTGTGACGAGTTATCTTGTCAAATAAATATGAGAGATATGAGCTGTCCATATCTATAATCTAAGCTGCAAAGATGTACATATTAATATTTAAAAATCATATTAATTGCATGCCCACAAACAGGCACG
This sequence comes from Agapetus fuscipes, assembly GCA_951799405.1. Classification (NCBI taxonomy): domain Eukaryota; kingdom Metazoa; phylum Arthropoda; class Insecta; order Trichoptera; family Glossosomatidae; genus Agapetus; species Agapetus fuscipes. The sequence continues at coordinate 19,991,895 of OX637339.1, read as the reverse complement.
TTTTAGTTCGCGCTTATGTATGCTGCATGTGTACTTACGAAATAAAATCAAAAGCTCAAATGAACATAAACCCCACAACTTTTTCCGTCCTGAATCAAGGGTGACATTGGCAAAGTGAAACATTTTTTACAGTATGAGTGGTCAGCCTCACTCCAACCTATAATTCAAGGAATGAGAAATATGTGACTGACACAAAAACTGCGCTCACCAAATAAATCATCCTAACATTTTTTTGTAGGAATTACAAAAAAAGTGAACTCAAAAAAATAATGATTAAATTTTAAATGCTACCATAACCTCTCTGGAATTGGTGGAAGCCAGTCCTGTGGTAGACCTTCTACGGGTCTATAAATATTTAATATCGCGTGATCGATAGTCGAACCAACAATGGGTGAACGGTTCCATGTGAGAACAGCACAGTGACAGAACGACACATGTCAGAACTTACAATGACAGAATATCACAGGAAAGTGCATCACAATGACACAACATCATCTGATTCCGTGTTGCGGGTTCGGTAGAGCGGAATATACTTCCACCCGGAGTGAAGAACTCCAAATCTGTGGGTGTATTTCGGGGAGCACTCAAGACAACATCTTTTTAAAAAGCCTTATCCGTGATCGGAGAGGGCCCTTGAGGTGTGACACACACAAAAACGTCACTCTCTTATCATTTGTTATTTAAAATAAATTAGCCTTATATAATAATTATAATGACAAAATATCGCATACCTGAAAAAGGACATAGATTACGTCATCGATTTTTGGCGATTTTCGACCCCCCCCCCCTCCTACAATTATCCTATAGTCATTATCTGATGACCTCTTCCCCCTCTTGCTGTAATAATGGATGAGCTTAATAATTAATAATTATAGATATATCTTACATAATATTATGTATATTTTGTAGAAATTGGTATTTACAAGAACGACGTCACTTTTGGTACTCGTACATCATTTGCCATCATCCGCAGACCAGACTCCCCCCCCCTTAATTCGAATGACGTAATATATGGACGGCCCCATACCAGAAAGTGCAAATGAGAAAACGTCCAATGACAAAACATCACATAACACCATAAACCTCATGACAAAAAAGTGAGTCATGAGAAAATGGAACAACTGCGTTTATTATTTGGCCAAGCTTACATAAAACATTAACATTCCCGATTATCATTATAAGATAAAATAATAATAATAATAATCTGTACGTAAAAAAGCAACCTCTAACCGTGTTATCCCCGAAGGAGTCGCATATTTTCATGTTTCCGCATTTTTGTATTTTTATATGTACTTTTTCCATTGATGTATTATTTTTTTTATGGCTGGTCATGTATTGCACCCTCCACATGACCAAGCTAGAATAAACGCATATTATTATTATTATTATATGCCGTATAGATTATAGATAGATTATTATTATTATATGCCGTGTGGAAACAACATATTTGTTTGCGGTGTTTTTTCATGTGCCGTTTCTGACATGTTCTGTTTTAGGTATGTGATGTTTTGTTATGTGTTGTTTTTTCCATGCGACGTTCTGTCATTGTGATGTTCTGACATGTGTCGTTGTGTCATGTGTCGTTATCTCATTTAAGCGCCCTTGGAGTGGCTACATCACTAAAACGGCGCTATACAGAAATCATCAACTCATCATCATCATCTCATGTGTCGTTTTGTCACTTTGCCGTTCTAACCTGTCACCGGGTGAATATTTCCTTGAATCTAAAACATATAAGTAAACTCCCCTCGATTGCGTTAATCGAAAATGTATGAAATATAAAACGGCACTCCTAGTGAGTTATTGAATGTTAATACATATTTTCGGTTAACGTGATTGAGAGAAGTTTAGGTACTAGGACAGTTTAAAGTATAATATTCATTATAATATAAGTGTTACTGCAAATGCATGAAATCCACTGAATGAAAACGGCACATTTCAATTTGCGTTAAAAAATTATGATGTCATTCGGCCTGCTTGTCAGGAAAAAGCAAATAAATATTTTGTTACAAGTTGCCAAGGACTTATAAAGGTGTGACGTTTGCTCGCCGTGGAAAAAAAATAAACTCAAATCTGGTATGAGCCTATTGTGCACTATAATCTATAATCTAAGTTGCAAGTATATATTTATTTAAAGCTCTCAGATGTAACTGTAACTCTGTCGCCATTCCGCTAGGGGTGGCCAGAGCCTCTGCAGAGTTGCCTCCATTTTTTCCTATCCTGACATACCTCTTTCAATTCCTTCATATCCATCACCTTTTTCATGCATTTTCTTCTTTTACGCTCACTTTGTATATCCCATTCTTTCACAATCTCCACAATCTGATCACTCCATACTTTTCTCGGTCGTCCCTTCCCTCTTTTTCCTTTCACACTTTCTTTGTATACATACTTGATGTATGTATGCCCACAAACCAATACGTGTAGTCGCGCTTACAAATGCTGAATGTGTACTTACAAATAAAATCCAAACCTCAAATGAACATAAGCCCCACAATTTTTGCCGACCTTCCCTGACATAGGCGTGACATTGGCAAAGTGAACCATTTTTTACAGTATGGGTGGTCAGCCTCATACCAACCTATGAGTCAAGGAATAAGAAGTGCACGGTTCTTGGAAATTAAAAACAAGATATCTTGTTCTGTATGACAATGTATCTTGGTTAATAGATAGTCATAAAAAACGAAACAATTATCGTTCTGTATTTTTTTTTTGCATCTCACCCTGAAGGATGTTAGAGCCGTGGATTCATCTTTTAGTTGCAGGAAGGTTTAAGAGTTAAATTCAAACATATAGGTGATAATTTTAGATTTTTTTACAATTTTTAAGCATAGATTTGAATAAAATGCTATTTATTTCAGAGGAATCAAGTGGCAGAAGGTGTTCTATGTTTACGGGAAACGTTTTTTTTTCATTTGAAATATTTATCTACCGCGTATCGCAATCGTCCTTTATTAAGAGCTTTTAAAGTTAAAATGAAAATTAAGTCGATAAATATCTAGTGACATAAATGAAATATCTCGATCTGTTTGACAATCTATCTTTGAAAATAGGTTATCATATAAAACAAGATAAATATCTTCCTTTATGACGAGCTATTAAATTTAACATGCAATACAATTCGTTCAAATCTAATCTAATCTAATCTGCAAAGATATATAATCATTTAAGATTTATATTAAATGCATTTCCACAAGCAAACATGTATAAATTCGCGCTAACACATGCCGCATGTGGACCTACAATATAAAAACCCAATCTCAAATGAACATAAGCCCTGCAACTCTTGCAGTCCTTCCCTGAAACAGGGGTGACATTGGCAAAGTGAACAATTTTTTACAGTATGGGTGGTCAGCCGCATACCAACCTATAAGTCAAGGAACGCTTAGTATTAATTTAACCACCTGACGATGCAAACGGACGTTTGCGAAACCGGTTGTGGTATAAAATATGTATACTCAAGTAATCAAAAACAAAATTGTTTTTCTTTTATCGTAAAATATCTAATGAAAAAAATGAGATATCTCGTTCCGTATAACAATCTATCTTGGCAGATATAATTAATTTGTAAGTACACATGCAGTATTCGTAAGCACAAACTTATACGTTTCTGCTAATGGGAATGCATTTACCGTGAATCTTGCATGTAATATATATTTGCAACTTATACTATAGATTAGTCAAATAACTACCGATTATCTTCTTTGACAGAAAGAAATCGGTATATCACAAAAACTGACGATACTCGATCGAAGAGGCCAAAACCCTTTCCGGTGTATCATACAAGTGATGATGATGATGATATCCCAGTTATTCTATGAAACGACTGACTTCGTATACTGCCGCTAACATGAAAATTTTATCCTTTACCGAAAAGTTTCTCAACTTTTCAGGATCCCATCTGTAATTAAAACCAATTTATAATATTTGAAAAGTAGGAACTGTAATTTATATTAGTGTATGTAAAATATACACAAAACTTTTTGTTTCCAAATCGTCCACTTAGTGCTTGTTTGTCTTATGTCAATCAGATGTAATTTCACATGAGCTATGTTTGTATGTGTACTGGACCAATGTGTCTTATGCAAATGGATTTTTATTTTTTAATATTTAAAGCAACTCTCACATTTTCGTGTTTTACGTTGTTTTCTTAGCTCAGATTGTGTAGAATGTGATTCTTAAGACAATTTCATTGAAAGGTCATAATTGAATCAAATGATAGATAAGCCAAATTAACACTGGGGGGACGAAATATCATTCCTTGTTCCTTGACTTATAAGTTAGTATGAGGTTGACCACGCTTACTGTAAAACTGCTTCACTCTGCCAATGCCACTCTTTTTATATTAACGGTGGTTCCTTGACTTATAGGTTGGTATAAGGCTGACCTCCCATACTGTAAAAAATGGTTCACTTTGTTAATGTCACCCCTGTTTCAGGGAAGGTTGGCAAGAGTTTCAGGGCTTATGTTCATTTGAGATTGGGTTTTTTTTATTGTAGGTCCACATGCGGCATGTGTAAGCGCTAAATTATGCGTGTCTGTTTGTAGAAATGCATTTAATATGAACCTCAAATGATACATATCTTTGCAACTTAGATTTAGATTAGATATAGTGGTTAGAGTATCTGTTTTTTTTTATTTGTTTTAATTTGGTTGACGGTCCGTAGTCCAGTGGCAACACTTCGGACTCGTAAATGGAAGGTTGTGGATGCGGATCCCGGCGGAGAACAAAAAAATAACATTTATACTTCCAAATATGCTCTTCGCTGGGTTGAAAAAATTCATAAAGCCTTTACCAAAGACCGGTAACTAAAGGTCCATCCAGCCTTACAGCAACTGGGTCTTGCTTGAGCATTGGCGCTTTGTAGCGACGACCAAGCTCGTACACCTCTGCGGCACTACAACAAGTGTCATAGACCCCTAGATTCTCTAGAATCTAGGGAGTCTGCCGCACAGGATTTCTTTAAAAAAAAAAACTATTTATCAATGGACTAAGCGCGAATTTGAATTTGAAACTTGCTTCTCGGCGAGCAAACGTCAAGGCTTGTATGGGACTATTGTCTTTAGCAACCAATAATAACATTTTGTTATGAACTATGAAATCAAAGTACCTACGCGCCCCTACACATGTACGCTAGTGCAGGTAGAACAATCTGGCAGTAGTGCATGATGGTGGTAGTGCATAGAACGGCGTTCTGGTTTGAGCGAGAAATCGAATAATGCTCTGGAATATGCGAGAAAATTCTCTTTTGTACCTATATAAAGGGACTGCAATGGTGTGGAGAGCGTTAAGTCGCTCCAAGCATTTTTTCGTGAAGACCAATAAGTAGAGATTATAAATTGTGGTAAATTGTGAACCGAACCGTTTTAAAAAATTTATGTTAAAATAAATAATTGCGTAAAATAATAACAATATTGCCTTAGCTCTAGTAGCCCGGCCGTGTAGCGTCACAGCTCTGTCTATCAATTCAGATGCGAACATCATTATAAACTAACACCCTTTCAATTATTATTATAACATGTATTAACGCGGTTGCTAGGCAACCAAATGCGTTGTCATAGCAACCAATTTAAGGCAAATCATACAAAGACCTGTCTGCACACAAGACATGGCTTATTAGATTAATTACAAGGATATTAATAAACCAACATCAGTTGGTGGAGTGCTTGCATTCCATGCCGAGAGCTCGGGCTCGAATCCCACCGAGGGTGTCAGAAATGATTTCCAGTTTCCAAAAAATAAAATACCGGCAAGGTTTACTCAGCCTTCACAATAAATGCGTGCCAGCCCTATCGGGAGAAGGGAAACCTCCACTTCAACTGAAGTGGATCTGTCCATGGCCGATCTATGTATCTGTTATCGATTGGTTGTGAAACTTGAGTATTAAGGCGTTGCACAGGCAGCGGTGGCTGCAGTTGATCAAGGAGACCAACACAATAATGATGATCGTTATACCACATTAAAGTTCACACAATACCTAGATTATCGATAATTTACTGTATCATGGTAAATGTATATCGTTGTGTACCATAATTTAGCACAAATTCTACGGTTGAGGGTGTGGGTGGCATAATCCTACCACAGAGTAATCCATAGAAGGAACGGAAGGGACCGATCAGGTCAGGACACACACAGACACGTAGCATTCAACACTTTTGCCCGTTTATACAATATGGAAATTGCTTTACCCCGAGTACAAACGCTCCTATATATAGAAAATTTCTTGCCGGGTTCTCCTCGAAGGGATCGCATTTGGCGAGTAGAACCTATTTATTTTTACTGGTAACTGGGCTGACCTTACGCCAACACTACAGTAGAAGTGGGGGTTTCCCAGCTCCCGAGGGAGCTGGTACTCATATTTTGTGAAGGCTGAGTAAACCTTGCTGGTATTTTATTTTGGGTTTTAAATAAACACCGAAACGCGAAATCATTTCTGACACCCTCGGCGCGGTTCGAGCCCAAGCTCTCGGCATGGAATGCAAGCACTCTACCAACTGAGACGGACTAGTTGACTTTTTCTAATGCCACTCCGGTTTCAGGAAACGGTGGTATGAGTTGAAAGGTTTATGCAAGACCTGCCTCCTTATCCGAAATAAATAATAGGTTTCACTCGCCACATGCGACCATTTCGGGGACAACGCGGCAAGAAGTTTCACCATATATGCAACCGGTCCGTAGTTCAGTGGTAACACTGCGGACTCTGAATGGGAAGGTTGTGGGTTCGAATCCCGGCGGAGCACAAAAAATATACCATTTATATTTTCAAATTTGCTCTTCGCTGGGTTGAAAAATTCATAAAACCTTCACCGAAGACCGGTCACCAAAGGTCCATCCAGCCTGACAGCAACTGGGTCTTGCTCGAGAATTGGCGCTTTGTAGCGATGACGACCAAGCTCGTAAAAAGGTCGATAGCTCAATTGGTAGAATGCTTGCATTCCATGCCGAGAGCAAGGGTTCGATCTCAAGGCTTACTCAGCCTTCACAAGAAATGAGAACCAGTCCCCCCGGGAGCTGGGAAACCTCCACTTCAACTGAAAGTGGTTGGTGTGAGTTCGGCCCCCTTACTTGTAAAAAGAAAACGGTCCGGAATCACCACATGCGATCCTTTCGGGGATAACGCATGCAAGAAGTTACACTATATGTGTAGCTTAGTTGCGTAGTTGCGTTTGCTTACCTTTGTTGCAGAGAAAGCGGAAAGAGTTGTAGATTATACGTAATTCATTAAAAGCTAGAGTTTATATTTTAGTTAGAAAATCATCTCTGACTGCCGCCAACTCCTTAAGTTGATGGGGGGGTTTCCCAGCTGGTTCTCATTTCTTGGGAAGGCTGAGTGAACCATGGCGGTTTCTATTTTGAGTATAAACACAAATAAAAACACTCGGGGACCACGCGACAAGAAATTGCTGTATAAATGCAGCTTAATTGCGTTGCTTATGGTGGGACTCTTTAGCTCGCATTCAAAAATGGCATGCAAATATCATGCAAGAATGATGAATGTCAAGTTATTGTCTGTAGGGAATGTTTGATGTCAAATTTCTGAAATGGGATCATAATCCTTCATCCAGACGGACTCCATTTAGTAATTACACTGCTGTGAAGGTTTTTCCATTGTACGACGGGGAATAAACATTGTCAAATATACATGGATCAAAATGTCAAATTTAAAATGTCATTTTCATTCTGTTTAGATAAAAGTATACACATAATACGTATTTACATAATATATATACTAGTTTTTATTCACGTAAACAGTAATGAATCGAAGAACGGTAGAATGAATCCAAAGAAATTAATGATGAAAGACTTACAAAGTGTGTATACAAAGGAAATGTGGGAAGGGAAAGAGGGGAGAAAAGATACAGCTGGATCAGATTGGGGAAATTGTGAAAGAATTGGATATACGAAGCGAATGTAAAAGAAAAAAATGTATGAAACAGGTGATGGATATGAATGAATTTAAAGAGGTATACAAGGATAGAAAAATGGAATGGCGACAGAGTTGCAGTTGCAGATACAGTATCGGCGCTATGGCCGAGCAGTCAAGGCGGTGTTAACAGAATAAAAACAAACCTAAAATAAATATGAACCCTGTAACTCTTAGCGCCTTTCCTTGAATCAGGAGTGACATTGGAAAGATAACCTGTTGTTCAGCATAAGTGATCAGCCTCATACTAATCTATAAGACAACGAACAAAATATTCAAAATTACATACGAGTATACAAACATTGAATTTAAATAAAAACTATAGTTATTTATTTTTTTAGATAAGAAAGCTTTTACTGCCAACATTACAGATCAAACTTAATTGTTTTGTTGGTCATTGCTTAATTTGCATTTAGTCATTGCATAAAGCCGGGACAAAATGGATTGGTGAATTGCATTCCTCTTTACGAATTTATTTATTTAAAAAAGTACCTTAATTTCTTCAATTTTATTACAAAAATCAACAAAAGATTTGGGACATTTTTGAATTTTTAACTTTTTTCTCGGAGAGCAAACGTCTGTCTTGTTTGGGACTGCCATCCTTAACAAACAATAACAAAATATTTGTACGCCTTTTCCTTAGCAACCCGGACGCGTGACATCACAATATTATCTACGCCAATTCGCAAGCGGACCTCATTTTAATTTGACTTTATTTTCACCGCTGAATTTCCTTCACACTGTAACTGTAACTCTGTCGCCATTCCGCTAGGGGTGGGCGGAGCCTCTGCAGAGTTGCCTCCATTTTTTCCTATCCTGACATACCTCTTTCAATTCCTTCATATCCATCACCTTTTTCATGCATTTTCTTCTTTTACGCTCACTTTGTATATCCCATTCTTTCACAATCTCCTCAATCTGATCACTCCATATTTTTCTGTGTCGTCCCTTCCCTCTTTTTCCTTTCACACTTTCTTTGTATACATACTTTGTCAGTCTATCATCATTCATTCTTTCCACATACCCAAACCATCTCATCACATTATTTTGTACCTTAACTTTCACATCCTCTTTCAAATTACAACTTTCAGAAAGCTGAAAAGATTTCATTGAAGCAAAGAAATTAAATGAAGACCGAGTGGGAGAAAATTAAAAATAAGTTCTCACCTGCTCCTTCAAATAAATAACAGCTTTTCCAATCAAAGAAAAACAGATGAAAAATTGTAAGCTGTTTCATTTTGTAGAGGCAGACGTTTTGGTGATAATTCCTACCAAGAAGGTATGATATGAAATTAACATAGACCACGAGACCAAAAGAATACTGTCCGCTAATCGCTCCTACTTCGGCCTCATAAAACAATTTAAGTCGAGGCTACTGTCACGGAAATGTAAAACAACTCTGTACAAAACCCTAATAAAACCAGTCCTCACATATGCCTCCGAAACCTGGACACTGACCAAGCGTGACCAATACTCTCTCAACGTCTTCGAAAGAAAAAGAAAAAATACTCCGACGTATTTATGGTTCAATAAAGGACAGAAACATATGGCGAAGAAGATATAACTCCGAATTGTATAAACTGTACCAGGACGCTGATGTGGTCCGCTCAATAAAGGTCAACAGACTGCATTGGCTGGGGCACATTCAGCGAATGGACCATCGGAGCCTGGAGAAGACGATTGTGATGACGAACCCGGAGGGACGCCGGACAGTGGGAAGACCACGAGCAAGATGGCTGGATGGAGTGGTGGCGGATTGCCGTGCAGTGGGAATGTGGGACTGGAGGAGGAAGACGTTGGATAGACAGCGCTGGCAGCGGTTGCTGAGGGAGGCTAGGACCCACCACGGGTTGTCGTGCCAATGATGATGATGATGACTAGATCAGTCATCTAAATCATCGGGAGCTGCGTTTGGATGGCTCGATTCTGGCCAATATATCGACGGTTAAAAGGCAGTAGGGCATAAGCGACAAAAACAAAATTGTTAAGGAGAGCAGTTTAAAGTTTGAGATTGCAGAAAAATGGCATAACTTTTTTTTTTTTTTATCATATTGTTAAAATCAAAACAGTTCTAAAATTAAAAAAATAAAGACATTTATTGGCATCCTATTAATGTGTTTTTACGATTTTTTTAATACACACCCAGTTTGTGGGAACGCATTTAATATGTATCTCAAATGATCTGATTGATCTTATCTCAAATGATCTGATGATTTAATATGAATCTCGAATATCTTTGCAACTTAGATTTAGATTTGAAAGTCGAATGCGCCTGAAAAACGCGATCTTGATGTTTTGAAAATTGTTTCTACCGAGGCATTACTTCAAGGGGGCGCTCTCTCTTGGGAATATAATTAATAGGCGTTACAAAGGTCAAACGCCCCGCGGGCATTTCATTTCAATTCCAAGTGCCCACATAAATTTTATTTACCTGCAACGGCAATTTAAAAAAATTAAGTACTCAGATAAATGTGCCGTTCGCTGAGCCGTTTCTTTTAAAACATGTTTTTCCCTAGAAACCAAATTGATTTTATTTTAAAGGTATTTAAGAGTGCTATAGAGCGTTTTTATATTGTAGGTCCACATGCTTCATGTGTTAGCGCGAAATTATACATTTCTGCTTGTGGGAATGCGTTTAATATGAATCTTAAATGATATAATATATCTTTGCAGCTTAGATTTAGAGTTAGATACACCCTAAACATTTGGTTTTTGTTTCTTACACTTTATATGGTCTTAGTAAAAAAGTGACGGTAATGAAAAAAATCAAGTTTGTTTATTGATTTTTTATCTACATTGTAAAGGTTAAACAAAAATATATTTAGATTTTGTAGGGTTTGTGTATTCACACAGTGAAAATTCATTTTATTAAAAATAAAATTATTTTTTTCTAAAACGTAGTTTTATTTTCACAATAATATTTTATACCTCGAGCACTGTCGACCTTCAATACTCAGGTCATTATCAAACACTCTTGATAATGACCTGAGTATTGAAGGTCGAAAGTGCTCGAGGTATAAAATATTATTGTACTACGTTTTAGAGAAAAAATATATATATATATATATTTATATTTTAAATAAAAATGTATTTGTATTTTAAATAAAAATATTTTTTTATTTTAAATAAAAATATAATTATATTTTTAGGGTTTGGTGGTTCAAACTGTGAAAGTCCATTGTATTTATTTAAAAAAAAACACAGTTTCAATTCACTTTTATTTATTATTTATGCTCGAACGTTTTCACCTTAAAAGGCATCATCAGCAGCAGCAAGAGATGGCAGCAGGACAATTAAAAAGAAAAAAATCCAAAATATAGCACATAAAAAAACATAAAAGATGTCAAATTACTTGTTTTTAAAAATATTTCTTCGTGGTATAGTTGTTTAAATTTATACATAATTTCTTATGAAAAAAAACACAGTTTTAGACTACTATTATTTATTATTTTTATGCTCGAACGTTTTCGCCTTAAAAGGCATCGAATCTCCTGCTGCTCCTGATGAATTACTGCATCTGCTGCAATTACTGCAAGTAGAACATGGTCTGACCAGAGAAAAACTATATCAATCATCATACTCAGTAGACAGAGGTATGTTATGGGATGTTTTGAAAGCATACGGAGTGAATGGGGCTCTCCTAGGTGCGGTGCATGCAAACTATGAAAATAGTACAGCATGTGTTCGTATTGATGGTGAGTATAGTGAGTGGTTTGAAGTTTTTAAGGGTGTAAGGCAAGGATGTGTGATGAGCCCATGGCTATTTAACATAGTCAAATTTATTTAACATAATCAAAACATATCTAAAAATGCTCGATTGGCGGTACGCAGTGGCATACTTTTACCCACCTTGATGTATGGAAGCGAGGCCTGGACGGTGAATGAAAGTGAAATTAGTAAAGTCCATACTGTTGAAATGGACTTTCTAAGAAGTATGATTGGGAAAAAACGGAGTGACAGGGTGAGGAATGATTTTGTAAGAAAAGAATGTGGTGCAAAAGAAAGTGTGAAAGTGAAGATTAAAAGAAGTTTGTTAAGATGGTTTGGGCATATGGAGAGAATGAATGAGGAAAGACTGACGAAGAAAGTATATGTTGGTAGATTAGATGGATGTCGTGGTAGAGGAAGACCGAGAAAGGTATGGATGGACCAAATATCCGAAATTGCGAATGAATGGAATATCCAGAGTCATAATAAAAGAAGAGCTTGTATGAAGAAGGTTATGACTCTGGAGGAAATGAAAGAAGTATGCAAAGATAGAAAGAAATGGCGGTTGATCTGTGATGTTGGCGGCTAGGGTTTGTTAAAGTGAAATTGGTTTTATGATTTAGTTTTTTATGTCCATGTATATATTGTTATTTTTATTCTTTGATTTAAAAAAATGTAATTTGTCATGTATGTTCCTTGACTTATAGGTTGTTATGCGGCTGACCACCCATAATATAAAAATTGGTTCACTTTGCCAATGTCACCCCTGTTTCAGGGAAGGACGGCAAGAGTTGCAAGGCTTATGTTCATTTGAGATTGGGTTTTTATATTGTAGGTCCACATGCGGCATGTGTTAGCGCGAAATTATACATATCTGCTTGTGGGAATGCATTTAGTATAAGTCTTGAATGATATATATCTTTGCAGCTTAGATTAGATTAGATATGGAAAAATCGATTTAAAAAAAAAAAAAAAAGTATCTCAATTGTTTGAATTCTACTACTATGTATGTGAGCTAGCAAAATTGGACCCCAGAATGGTGGAAAAATGCGTCTAGTGTGAAATGGCTTTAACTCCAGTTAAAATTTACCTTGATTTACCTTTAACACTCGGTGTACGGGTTTTCATTTGAACTATTTTCTTGTCTCCAGGGCAAGCGATCGTTCTCCGTTTGATGGCTCCTGCTGTTCTGGATATCAGCAGGTAGACTCCAGCACTCCCACCTCCCCAGAAGGTGAAGAACCACCCACGGTAAGTCCTGAAGTTATCCTTATCTTCCCAAATCCATCAACATTGGCACGTGCAAACGAGAGCCGTGAAGGTCATATAGGGATTCCCCAACAGCTTTGAGGGCGACAAAATGCATTGCACATTCCATCTTGTGCTCAAATATAAATATTAGAAAATTAGTTAGTGATCAATAAGAGAATGAATGATCTTCAGTGTCCTCAACAAACTGTCGGCTTCAAGGCTTCCACCTCCACAACTTAAGTGGATATCCGGTTTCCTAAAAGACAGATCAACTCAAACAGTCATTGATGATTGTACATTAGGTCAACTATCTATATACTCCGGTGTCCCACAAGGTTCCGTTCTGTCTCCCACACTTTTTCTTCTACACATCAATGACCTACTGTCATATGCATCAATTCACTCTGATGATAATAATAATATTTGGATCACTTATTTGGTAACGTTGTTTTTCTGTATATCACACCTAAAGAGCCCTTTGCGAGCTTGTTCGTCTCTGTAGAAAGCACGAATTCCCAAGCAAGACTCAGTAGTTGCTGTAAACCTGGATGGACATTTGGTGACCATTAAGGTGTATGAATTTTTCAACCCAGCGAAGAGCAAATTTCAAAATATAAATGGTATTTTTTTGTGCTCCGCCGGGAATCGAATCCACAACCTTCCCATTCAGAGTCCGAAGTGTTACCACTGAACTACGGACCGGTCAACGGACGTGGCTGAAATAAACCAGTTATTGAAAGAAAATCTATTAGAGTGAGTATGATTTAATAATAATAATAATAATTGGACAATTTGTATACAGCGCCGTTTAGTGGCACTAGCCACCCCAAGGGCGCTTTTATGTGTTGAAGCTTCTGTTAAACAAATGTGTCTTAAGCAACTTCCTGAAACTGCCAACACTGGTCTCTGTTCTCAACTCCAGAGGTAGACTATTCCAGCAGGATGGACCAGCCGAACTAAAAGCCCTGTCTCCGAAACCAGTTCTGTTCCGTCGAAGAGGCAGTTGAAGCCTGTTTATGGCGTCACTCTGTGCAGAACGAAGAGTGCATCGTTTTCCACCTATCTGGTCGACTCTGCACAATTCACACAAGTACGATGGGGCAACTCCTCTGAGGGCATTAAAAACAGAAACACATATTTTGTACTCAATCCTCTCTGGGACCCGCAGCCAATGAAGGCGCCGCAACAGAGGAGAGACATGGTCAGTTTTTCGTCCTCCTAAAAGTAATTTGGCTGCAGCATTAAAGACGGACTGCAGTCTAGACTGCTGAAACCTTGGAAGACCCCAGAACAGACCATTGCAATAATCCAGTCTCGACACAACAAAGGACGCAATGAGAATCTTAGCAGCTTCAGATGTCAAACAGTTTCTGACCCATCTCAACTGCCTCAGGTGAAAAAAACAGGAGCTCACAGTCGAGCTTATTTGCGTACTCATGGAGAGAGTGTTGTCAAGATGGACCCCAAGAAACTTAATTGAGCTAGATGGATATACATCCAGGCCCATTACTTTAATTGGTGAAGAGCCAAGCAAGTGTTTCCTACCAGGAGACGACATCCAGATAAATTCTGTCTTGTCTGGATTCATTCTAAGGCGACACCTTGCCATCCACTCAGCCACCACTTCAATGCACCGGACCATCTCAAGACTACAGGCATCTGTCATAGATGGCTGACAGAAACGACAAAGTAGAATATCATCAGCATAAGAATAGTAGCTGGTGCCGTTCATCAGTACAGTGCTCTCAAGATCATTTGTGTACAGGGTAAAAAGTAAAGGCCCGAGCACAGATCCCTGAGGCACACCACAGTCCATGGGCATACCTGATGACTCACCATCAACATCCACAGTCTGACATCTGCCTTTCAGATACGAAGATAGCAATTTAGATACTCCTCCTCGGACTCCGTACAACCTATCAAGCTTAGTGATGAGTATACTGTGATCAACAGTGTCGAAGGCAGCGCTCATGTCAAGTACTGCCACCATGGCAAGAGCACCGTCCCCAACCGCAGCTATCACATCATTCACAATGCGAAGTAAGGCAGTCTCAGTGGAATGAGCTTTCCTATATGCTGACTGAAACTTAGACAGATATCCGCCTCGCTCCATGTGCTGAGTGAGTTGCCAAACAACGGCCTTCTCAATAATTTTCGATACAAAAGGAACGGACGACACAGGTCTATAATTTTCCACAGAATCAGCTGGAAGGCTTGATTTTTTGAGGATTGGTGTAACAATTGATTTTTTAAGTTCCGTGGGAAAAATACACTCTGTAGTGAGAGACTTGTTGACCAATGCTGACAGAATAGGTGCCACCTCACTTAAGCATCTTTTGACCAGCCATGTTGGAATTGGATCTAGTTTACATTGCTTGTTTGGACATGTGAGTACAAGCTTAACAACATCATTCAACAAGACAGGCTTAAATGAAAAAATAACATTGCAACAATTGTTTGACTCTGGGGGATTAAAAATGGTCGCTGCACTGGATTCTCTTATTCTTCGTAACTTCTCTGAAAAGTGACGAGAGAATTCACTTGCAGGAAGCTCCGGATGCTGAGTAGAACTTTTTCCCAGGACAAAGCTCATCGACTTCCACAGCGCCCTGGGGTTCTTGGCTTCGGTCTCCATTTTTCTGGTCCAGTAGGACGACCTTTTCCTCCTTATCAAAGTCCAATAGATGGTCTGGGCATTCATCCAGGTTGCACGTGCAGTTTCTGTGCGACACCGTCGATACCTCCTCTCAAGGCGTCTCATCTCTGCTTTGCCACATCTGCATTCCTCATCAAACCAGCACTCAGATCTTCTCTGTCTCCTGATGGTTGTTTTGAGAGGAGCGTATTTGTTGATCAGCGAGAGCATGGTGCTATTGTAAGTTTTGATAAGTTTGTTCGTGTCTGCCGAGGCAATAAAGTTTTTGTTGCAGATGTCGCTTCCAGACAACTCACATTGAAACTGCTCAACATTAAAATTCCGCCAAGGTCTGTTTGTGATACGTTTAAAAATTGGTTTTGGAGGGTTGAATACCGTAACTGCGGTTACTAGGCGATGATCCGTGTGGCCAATGTCAAGGACTTGACACTGTAGCAGAGGATCACCTGCATTACAAATCACAACATCCAGGATACCACCTGCATCATGCGTCACCTGGTTCACCCGCTGATGAAAATTGAAATCATGCAACATACATAAAAACTTGGTGCTGTGGCCATCCTCCACTCTATCAAGTCGGATGTTCATATCTCCCACAATAAACACTAGCATGGAATAGGTTGTCAGGCGTGTCAAAAGCTTCTTGAATTCATCGAAGAATAACGTACAGGGAGGCTTGGATCCAGGCCTGTAGACATTCACAATCAACACTGATGATCCACGAGACGTAAACACGCCAGCAATGCACTCAAATGAAGAAAATTCAGGAACACTCTGTATCTGAGAGACCCTAAAACCATTTTTTACCACTATGACCACTCCGCCATGGTTAGTTATGTGTGCAGATTCAGTGGGTGGCATTTTTCGAGCCTTTTCTATGACAGAGTATCCCATGCTGCGTAGGCGCTTAATGCTGAGGTCTTCACTACCCTCGTGCCAGGTCTCAGTAAGAGCCAGGATGTCTATGCAGTGCTCGCTGATCACATCATCAACAATATCAACTCTCCTTGTTAGTGATCGGCAGTTCCATGTTGCAATCTTCAAGTTACGGTGACTCTGCGTTGAGTGACGACCTCTATTTAACTGACAAAGTTTGACCTTTCTTCCGGAGCGCTTGCCCCGAAATCTTGGTTTAAAAGTCGAGAGTTTGACAGATTGATGCAGGCCATTTGCTGTCAAAACATCAACATCAACAGTGGAGTTCCAATCACGCCAACTTAACAATTGTTCAATGCTGTAGCTGATCATTGGTAGGTAATTTGCACTTGACGCTGGCGCTCCTGCTCTTTAGCAGGATTCAACACATAGAAGAAGAAGTTTGCGCTCATAAATAACAGTTTGCAACAATAATAAGTCATTTTAAAAGTAAACAATTAAAGTTCGCAAATCAGTTATAATAACACAAGAAATGCACTGCAAAAGTCACCAAAAGCTCAAGCAACACAAAAACAGCAAACTATGACACAACAAAGACAAATTTGCCAAAGACTCGTAATTTTAATTAATTTTACAAGTGCAGCAAGCAACAAACACACCAGGCAGCTACAAAGCGCCACCACACTTTTCCAATCGCGCCACTACCTTCCAATCACGATTCGAAAGTGTTAACCACTAGACTACTAACCACTAGATTTGATAACCATATTAAATTTGGAGAACCCTTTTCCCTTGTTCATCCACCAATTTATATCTGTCATTATTCGTAATTCCATAAGCTATCTAAATTATTGAGTCACAGGTGTATGGAGTGACAGAACAGTATGGAACATATTTCCGCATGGTACAGTACACAAATTTGACGTTTAACCCTTATATGTTCAGACATTTTTTTTTTAAATAGATTTGTGAAGATGAATGCAATTCACCAAGCTATCACTCAAAGTCAGACAGAATAGCTTGGTGAATTGCATTCAGTCTGACTTGAAACAGGTATAATATCATCAATGAATAATTCAATATTGTACATATATTTTAATGAATTATTAATTAATAATTACCCAATGACATCTGTTGAACCAGGCTCAAAGTTATAGTACGCTAGAAAGATCAGCCACTTGACTCCCTCGGCTTTAACATCGATAAGTTGACACAAACTTTGAACTTTTTAACACAATCAGAGGAGTTGCCCTATATAACTTTTTTTAAGGAATCATGTCAATCAAGCGCGAACTACACGTGTTTGTTTGTGGGCATACATCTGAGAGCTTTGAATGAATATATCCTTACAACTTAGATTGTAGATTGTTTGTAGATGTGCGGGAGACTCCTTAATGGTGATGATGATGATGATGATGATGATGATGATGATGCATGATTTCTTTTCTGTGGCGCCATTTAATGGTCCAGGACCATCTCAAGGGCGCCATGGCTCCTGGAGAAAAACAGTGTCTTCAGTCCCTTTCTGAAGGTGGTGGTAGGCTGGTTCGCGCGAACACCGACGGGCAAATTGTTCCAGGCAACCGGCCCGGCCACCGCAAAGCTCCTGTCTGCAAAATTTGATGTGTTCTCTCTTTTGGGCACTATAACCTTGTTGACAGCAGTGAGGGCAGAGCGTAGTGGTCGTTTTGAAGTCTTATAGACAGAGCATAGCTCAGCAAAACATGGGGGTGCCGTGCCGTTCAGGGCCCTATGTACAGTGAGACACAACTTAAATTCTACTAGAATTATCCTTAAATCCCTAGATTACAGAGACTCTAGTTGTTATGACACTTGTTGTAGTGCCACAGAGGTGATGTGGTGGTTGATGTCCTGATTCTTGGTAACAGGGCTGTTAGCTGCGTAGTGTTGTTTTGTGTGTTGCGTTGTTTGTCACTGAGCAAAGTCGATCAAATGAAAAATGTGATGGATATGAACGCATTGAAGGAGTTATGCAAGGATAGGAAGAAATGGAAGCAAATTAGCAGAGGCTCTGGCCACTTCTAACATAATGGTGACAACAAAGGTACTTATTTGAAAAATCGTGGATAAAACATTTTATTGTGTGTAACTTCTCATAGTAAGTGAACTCATTATAAAGAAGTTCTCATAAAAAATTCTAGACTACATGATTTTCATCCTTTACAGTGAAAAAAACCCATGTTAGCGTAATATGTCACTATTTCAATTTTACCTTGTACGTACCTGCTTTTTGGATACGAACATGAATCTTAAATGTGAATTTATAAAAAGTTTTTTTTTTAATCTGAACACAGCAGGGTTAAACTCTACCAGAACACTGTACCAAAAAAATATTATGGAAACTAGAACTGCCGTTAGTTGAATGTTTCATACAAGTTTATACTAAACGCTGTGGCCTCGTTTACACGTCGTGTTTTATACTTGGGGTACACAAGTACCCCATTAGTGGTAGCGACTCTCCATTAGTCATATGACTCCGTATGACAGGTACGTGGCACGACAATTTGTCCATAGGCAACTCGTCCATTCGTCCACTTAGTGATTATTTGTCGTACGTCATCAGAGGTTATTTCACATGAGCAATGTTTGTTTGCGTACTGGACCAATGTGTCTTATGAAACTGAATAATGTTTTTTTTTAATATTGATAACAACTATCACGTTATCGTGTTTTGCGTTTTTTTTTCTTAACTCACTGTACTGTACTGTATCCTGCCGCCGTTCCACTAGGGGTGGCCGGTACCTCCGCAGATGCGCCTCCGATTGTGTATAATGTGATTCTTTAGACAATTCCATTGAAAGGTCATCTTTGAGTCAAATGGTAGCTAAGCCAAACAAGCGCCATTTCAGTTACAGGTAACTCGTCCAAAGACACATCGGTCACTGACAATTTGGTCACACGACAGTTTGTCCACACTAGTTTTCAGTCAACTACATTTCGGTCACAGAGAGCTCGTCCATAGATAACTCATCCACAGACACATACGAGAATTCGGTCATCCGACTTTCCGGTCAATTGCATTTACCTCTGTGGCACTACAATAAGTATCAAAGACCCCTAGAGCACCTTAAAATGTAGGGAGTCTCCAGCACAGGATTCCTTAAAAAATGTAGGTCTGCAGACAGCTGCAGACAGCTCACAGAAAACTTGCTCTCCAAAAATCCTTTGTAATTACTGTAGTTTTCATTACTTGTGGTTTTCTGTGATGGAGCTTAACTGAATGAGTTCCTCGATTAATAGATTGGTATGAGGCTGCCGACCCATTCTGTTAAAAACTTGGTTCACTTTTTCCGATGCCACCCCAGTTTCAGGGAAAGGCGCTAGGAGTTGCAAAGTTTTGGTTATTTTTTTATGTACTCATGAAGCATGTTTGAGCGCAAAATAGCATGTAGGTACCTTCTTATGGATAGGCATTAAATATGAGCCTTAAATGTCAATATATCTTTGCAACTTAGATTATATAACTGTCTATCGACGATATAATTATTGTATGTGACCGAAATATCGTTGGCCTAAAAGTCGTGTCGATGAACTGTTGTGTCTGTGGGCGGGTTGTCTGTGACCGATTTGTTGTGAAACGTTATGACGGGTTGCTTTGTTACTTTGTCTGATCCAAAACTGTAATCACAGTAATTTTAAACCCATTATGAATCAATAAAGCGGTCATGAAAGGGTTGAACGCCGCGCCGACTGAAAAAGCAAATTATTATTGATCAGTTGGTAAACTGATGAGATTAGTGTTGATATTGATGACGTATTAATTGATTGCAATTAAATCCATTAATTTGACAGCTCACAAATTCAGGCACTAACAAGATGTATATATTTCACTTCAAAATATATTAATTAAAATACAATCTAAATCTAACTTCATTTTCAAAATTTGTGAATGATGCCGTAGGGATGGCTAAATGAAAAATAATATCGAATCGATATTTTCAAACACTGTCGATGTATCGATACTTCTAAAAAATATTGAAATTTCCAAAAATAAGGTCGGTAGCTGGCGGGTCAAAATTTATATAGTTTTATCTAAAAAATCGGTTTTAATACTCCAAAAAAAAACATAAATATCGATATTAAAAAAAAACGGTACTTTTGAAATATCGATATATTTCGCCCATCTCGATGAAGCCGTGTAGAACCAATGGCGGCAATCTATCTCTTTTTACTGATTAAAAATATGACTTTATTATAGGAAAAATTTAAGTAATTATTATCTCATAACTAAAATAGTAAAAAAACTCACACTCACTCAAAACACTCTGCACTTCACGCACGAAACATGTCTGGTCGGACGCACACCGCGTACTGACGTTCTAAAAGTGGGCGGTCGCTTTTTATACCCAGTGCGCACCCCTAACTTTCTCTTCGCTGCGTTTGTAGATAATGCTGCAGAACAATAATCCTCAATTTCAAGACGTCGTTTGGAGAAAGAAAACGTATTCAAAAAACGTATATTTTTAACTAGATTGTTAAAAATTCATTACAAGTTCGTTGTATCAAAAAGCCAAATTTAGATTACAAATAATTTTCATGAAGGCTTCCATAATAAGTCATCTTCATTTTTTAAGATATGAACTTAAGGCATTTGTTTTTGTTGTTGTTACAGGTGCCAAAATATCGAATTGTTTTGCTCGGAGACTCTGGAGTTGGCAAGACTGCTCTGGTTTCGCAGTTTATGACGTCAGAATACATGAACACCTATGACGCAAGCCTTGGTGAGTAGAATTCCTTTTTGTACAATAAAAATCGTAAGAGCTCTTCTTGAGGCACGAACCGTTATAGGAAAACTTAAATTATTCTCAACGTTTCGTTGATAACGTAGCCAACGTCTTCAAGAGGCACTCTTTCTGCACAACGATTGAGATTGAATTAAGCTCCCCCATAACGTTTCGTCTAATATCCGATGTCTAATTAATCGTGAAACTTTATTCTTCTTCTTTGTGGCGGATTCGCGTACAGCAGGGTCGCCAGTGTCAAGTTGTTTAAGTAGGTATTGGGGTAGTATGTAGTGAGTGAAACCTTTTATTTTTTACAGGTAAGGGGCCGGCCTTATGGCAACCACTTCAGTTGAAGTGCGCGTTTCGCAGCTCCCTTTCCCATTCCCAGATGGTACTCATTTCTTGTGAAGCCTGAGAAAGCCATGCCGGTATTTTATTTTGAGTTTTGAAATAAACACTGAAACGGGAAATCTACGTGGGATTCTAGCCCGAGCTCTCGGCATAGAATGCAAGCACTCTCCCAACTGAGCCAAGAAATGATTTTTTTTTATGTTTTTTAGACGATGAGTTCGGAGAGAAGTCAGTCAGCGTCCTCCTGGACGGCGAGGAATCCGAGCTTGTCTTCATAGATCACCCGTCCGTGGAAATGTCGGTGAGTACATACAAAGCTATATTTCTTTTTCATACAAATTCCTCTTGTAAAGGCAGTGCCTTTTTGTGCCAGTCATCTGTCTCTATTGTTTGCCAACCTCTTGTAAAGGCAAAGCCTTGTTGCACTACCCATTTGTCTCTGCTGCTCGCATACTCTTGTAAAGGCAGTGCCTTGTTGTGTCAGAAATTTGTATCTGCTGGTCGCATACTCTTGTAAAGGCAGTGCCTTGTTACTCTACCCATTTCTCTCTGCTGCTCGCATACCCTTGTAAAGGCAGTGCCTTGTTGTGCTACTTAGTCGCCATCCGCTTATAAAGGCAGTGCCTTATTGTACCAGCCGAAGTAAATCTTAAATTGTATGAAAGACGAAAAAGTAAAATTACCCTATGCCGTCGAACAGTTTTGAATTTCGGACCATTTTCTCAGCAAGCAACAGTCAGTCTTTTAAGTTAGACTGCCATCCTAAGCAACCGATCACAAAATACTTGTTTGCCTTTGCCCCAGCAACTCGACGACACAATATTGTCTCGGACCCCATTATCATTTCTGTAGATGTTTATTATACAAGTACATTGTTCAGGTTTCCTTATGGTAAACTTACACACAGAAAGCTTCAGTACCTACCTACATACATAAAGCCTCCATACTCCAGTCTAGAGAGAGGAAGTGATTTGTCATTTGGGTTTTTTTTCTATTTTCTAAGGCACACGCAACTCAGTGCCACTAACCTAATTTTACTGACAGCCAGGGCTGCCAAAACAAAGAAAAAGGTTCTTCTACTTTGACTTGGCTTAGGCCTGAACCTATATGTTCAAACCCTCCTCATACCCGGCCTGAATGTATGTGTCAGAATGACCCACAGCACGTGGACGCTAATACGATAAGCTTTTGGACCGGTCCGTAGTCCAGTGGTAACACAATTATCAATCAACTCCGGTGTCCCGCAAGGTTACGTCCTGTCTCCGACACTCTTTCTTCTGCACATCATCGACCTTTTGTCATATCGACTGGTCCGTAGTCCAGTAGTAACACTTCGCACTCGTAAATGGAAGGTTGTGGGTTCAAATCCCGGTGGAGCACAAAAAAAGACCATTTATACTTTCAAATTTGCCTTTTGCTGGGTTGAAAAATTCATAAACCTTAACCAAAGACCGGTCATCAGAAAGTCCATCCAGCATTACAGCAACTGGGTCTTGCATGAGAATTGACGCTTTCTACAGCGACGAACAAGCTCGCAGAGGGCTCTTGAGGTGTGATACACACAAAAACAGCGCTCACCAAACAAACTATATATCTATCACTCATAAACTATCGTTGAAAATAGTGATTCGATGTAACTGAAGCTAATAGCATACCTCGGGTAGAACTCCTTGTGGGATTGTTGCTAAATCACGGGTAGCGTGAATAATAAATAACATAATAAAAGGAGAGCTTGTATGAAAAAGGTTATGAATCTGGATGAAATGAAAGAAGTATGCAAGGACAGGAAGAAGTGGCGGCTAATCTGCAATGCTGATATTTTGTAATGTTGGTTTATTAGTTTGCTACATTTTTTGCATAATAAATTTTTGACTTTTTTTGTATGGATTTCTTTTTAAGGTTTTGCTATTTTTTATATTTAAATGTAATTTATTATTCATATTCCTTGACTTATAGGTTGGTATGAGGCTAACCACCCATACTGTAAACAATGGTTCACTTTGCCAGTGTCACCCCTGTTTCAGGGAAGGTCGGCAAAAGTTGTGGGGCTTATGTTCATTTGGGGTTTGAATTTTATTTGTAAGTACACAATCAGCATTTGTAAGCGCGAACTACACGTGTTTGTTTGTGGGCATACATCTGAGAGCTTTGAATGAATATATCCTTGCAACTTAGATTATAGATTATATATATATAATGACTGCAGACTTAACGGACGTCGGTAGATCCTACCTTAAATATTTTTAGATAGCAAGCAATAAAACATGTCGGCGAGTAAACAGCAGTGTTTTCCATGTAAACTACAGTCTATATGGTATAGGGATCAGCTGTTTACGCGGCGCCATGTTTCATTGCTCGCTATCTTCAAATAGATTCGGTTAGATTTATCGACGCACGTTCAGCTTCCTCGGGAGCTGGGAAAACCCCACTTTAACAGTTTTCGGCGTAATGCCACCCCTTACCTGTAAAAATAGATAAGTTCCACACGCCAAATGTGATCCCTTCGGTAACAATGCGGTAAAAAGTTGCACTATATGTACAGATTACTTGTTTATTTAATTCCTTGACTTATAGGTTGGTATAAGGCGTACCATCCATACTGTAAAAAATGTTTCACTTTGCCAATGTCACCCCTGTGTCAGGGAAGGTCGGCAAAAGTTGTAGGGCTTATGTTCATTTGAGGTTTGGATTTTATTTGTAAGTACACATTCAGCATTTGTAAGCGCGAACTACACGTGTTTGTTTGTGGGCATGCATTTGAACTTAGATTATAGATTATACACTTGCATTTGCGTTTTTTTCGAAATATCTTTAAAAAATTGAAATATTATATTTTTTTCATTATCTAATTTAATGTGGCAACCCTACCGCAATGACCGCCCCGGCAGAACTGATGTATGAGGCCGGCCACCGGTAACTTTACCCTAAATTCATTTATAGGGGTCCACCCTGTTATTAGCTCCACATTCTCACACAAGAGACCAGGGATGTTATGGATATCCTTATCCGTATCCGAAACTATCGGATATCCGAAATAAACAAAATATCCGTATCCGTAACCGAAACCGAAATAAAAGTTTCGGATAGTTTCAGATAATGGTGGAATGTAAATGAAACATGTATTGATAAATTTGAGTTTTCTACCTTATTAAATATAAGTGATTGTAAAATTAACCGAAATTGTAGAATTAAAATAAAAAAATGTGTTCTTGTTTGCTTTTTATTATTCTTTTGCAATTGCTGAAAAATCTGATATCCGTAACCGAAACTATCTGAAACTAGCGGATATCCGAAATAATTTAATATCAATATCCATATCCGTAATCGAAATAATGTTATTGAAATATCCTTATCCATATCCATATCGGGGCCGTCCATAAATTACGTCATCGATTTTGGCCGATTTTCGACCCCCCCCCCCTACAATCATTCTAGTCATTATCTAATGACCCCCCCTCCCCCTCTTACTGTAATGATGGATGAGCTTAATAATTAATAATGTTATATTACTTACATAATATTTTGTATATTTTGTAGAAATTGGTATTTACAAGAACGACTCACTTTTGGTACTCGGAAATCATTTGCCACCATCCGCAGACCAGACTCCCTCCCCCCTTAATGCGAATGACGTAATATATGGACAGCTCCATCCGAAACTTCATATCCATAACATCCCTAGAGCAGACGACTTTTGGACTTATTTTGACACAATCTTGTATGGACATAATATATTCCTAATAGATTTATCACTTCAAACTTAATTACAAATAATTCAATTAAGGAAGAGATTAGTCCATAATCGACAATGAGGTCCGAACAATCAAAATATCCCTCGGCTATGTGACGTCGACACATAGAAAATTCCCGATAATCAGGGGATTTTTGCTAGCTTCCACCATTTCGCCAGTCAAAGGTGACACTAACATTTTTTTATAAAATATCGCTAGGAATTACACAGTACCCACTAATATTAATTGTGGAAAATATTTATTGTCGTGAATTTACTTTTAAAGCTGAATTTCTTGCATGTTAGATTTGGGAACCACGATGTGATCTTGTGTGATACTTGTGTGGCCTGGCCAAATAGGTTGGTGAGGTGCATACCTCTTCACAAATAAATTTTTAGAAACATATTATGAAAGATTAAAAAATAAACAATGATGAAAGACTATTAGTATATGTTGCAAGAATAGATGGATGTCGTGGTAGAGGAAGACCGGGAAAGGTATGGATGGACCAAATATCCGAAATTGCGAATGAATGGAATATCCAGAGTCATAATAAAAGGAGAGCCTGTATGAAGAAGGTTATGACTCTGGAGGAAATGAAAGAAGTATTTAAGGACAAAAATAAATGGTGGATGATCTGTAATGTTAGGAAATAAAATTGGAATCTGTTTTCAGTTTTGGTTTTGATGTCCATAGATATTATTATTTATTGATTTTTAAAAATGTAATTTGTCGTGTATGTTCCTTGACTTATAGGCTGGTATGCGGCTTACCACCCATGCTGTAAAAATATTTCACTTTGCCAATGTCACCCCTGTTTCAGGGAAGGACGGCAAGAGTTGCAGGGTGTGTATGTCCATTTGAGATTTGGTTTTTATGTTGTAGGTTCACATGCGGCATGTGCAAGCGCGAACTTGTACGTGTCTGCTTGTGAGAATGAATATTATGTCTATGTGAATCTCCAATGTAACATATCTTTGCCACTTAGATTAGATTATTATGCGGAGGTACTGGTTACCCCTAGTGGAATGGCTGCTGGATACAGGAATAGTCCATGGCTGAGTTTTAACAAGAAGTTTGATACTGGAGGCGAAGGTTTATTAATTTAATTGAATAGTTGGTTGTTATGAATGTTAGCGAGTAGTTAGTTGGACCCTTTTAATTGTTGGCAAGTAGACCACTGCATATCTAAGTGCCCAACTCTCAGAACTTGAGGCTGTTTTCATAACGCATTTACCAGGAGAGTAGAGAGAGAAGACACTGGATGATAGAGTCCGCAATGATTGGGTGATTATATACGGTTATAGCATTTACAGGTGACGTCAAACATTAATTGTAAATATACACTAAAAAAATACTGTTGTGTATAGACTCACAAAGAATATGAGATTGGCGGTACACAATGGCATATTGTTACCGACATTGATGTATGGAAATGAGGCGTGGACAGTTAACGAATGTGAGTTGAGTAAAGTATGTAGGTACGGTTGAAATGGCTTACCTGAGAGCAATGACTGGAATGACACTGAATGATAGAGTCACATAATATAGTCTAACTTCTTGCCGCGTTATCCCCGAAGGTCTTCGTATGTGGCGAGTGGAACCTATTTATTTTTTCAGTTAAGGGAAGTTGCAACTCTTGCCGCCTTTCCGTGAAACAAAGGACTCATTGGCAAAGTGGAAAAATAATACAAAATGCGTTGTCAACCACATTCCAATCACAAAGTCATGGAACAAATCAAATAAATATTACAATTTTAAGTTTATTTATGTTGAGCGCTATTTTTTAACGAATCACATCTCAAGAGCTGTATGCGAGCTTGGTTGTCGCTGCGAAGCAATACCCAGTTTCTATCAAAACAGTGCACGCATTGAAAAATGTGTAAAAATGCAATCTTTGTTATACCGACCTTTTACAATAAATAAATGCAGAAAAAACATCTACCCGTTTCCATTCACGAACAGTACCCTTAGTACGAGTTACAAAACTTGAGTAAAGTGAAGTTTACGGAGAGTATTAAAGAGTGGGTTTCCCCAAAATCTGCCGTTTTTGTTTCTTTTGTAAAGTTTACGGAGAGTAAACTTTACTTTACTCAAGTTTTGCAACTCGTACTAAGGGTACAGAACTCTGAAGATTTAAAAACAAGAAGCTACTGCGTTAACCGCTAGTCTGCGAGAGGTCAACATTTTCAATATTTATAAGGGCAGGTTTCCCGCAATCTTTTTTTTTTTTTTGGCATCTCACCCTCCCGCAATCTTTAAAAACATCTTTTTATTTCCCGATGAAATCATATTTCCCGTAAAAAACAGCTTTCCCTATAATTCCACGTCTCGTGCGTCATAACACGGGGAGTCCCCGTTATTTCTGGTGTTTGGGACCTCCCCGGGGAACCAGGACCTCAAACCCTGTTCACACGGGTCCAGTGTGAGTGCATTAGTAGCTGGATGTGTGCGTGAGTGCGATTCCCAGGACCTACGGCAAGAAGTTACTCTATGTGGATATCTTAGTCGCATTAGCATACAACATACTAGTTTACGCTGACTTATCGTGGAAAGTAAATAATATATTGACAATCTTGCTCTCACAATGCCTATCTTCCTTTCTCAATGCCAATCTTCCTTTCTCAACGCCCATCTTCCTTTCTCAACGCCCATCTTCGTTTCTAAATGCCCATCTTCCTTTCTCAATATCCATCTTCCTTTCTCAATGCCCAGCTTCCTTTCTCAATGCCCATCTTCCTTTCTCAATATCCATCTTCCTTTTTCAATGCCCAGCTTCCTTTCTCAATGCCCATATTCTTTTCTCTATGCCCATCTTCCTTTCTCAATGCCCATCTTCCTCTCTCAATGCCCATCTTCCTTTCTCAAGATCCATCTTCCTTTCTCAATGCCCAGCTTCCTTTTTCAATGCCCATCTTCCTTTCTCTATGCCCATCTTCCTTTCTCAATGCCCATCTTCCTTTCTCAATGCCCATCTTTCTTTCTCAATGCCCATCTTTCTTTCTCAATGCCCATGATCCTTTCTCAATACTCATCTTCCTTTCTCAATGCCCATCTTCCTTTCTCAATGCCCATCTTCCTTTCTCAATACCCATCTTCCTTTCTTAATGCCCATCTTCCTTTCTTAATGCCCATCTTCCTTTCTCAATTCCCATCTTTCTTTCTCAATTCCCATCTTCCTTTCTCAATGCTCATCTTCCTTTCTCAATGACTATCTTGCTCTCATAATGACTATCTTGCTTACATCTTCACTGAACGTTTCAAATAAAATCCGTTACATTTGTACACAAGTTTTATACTTGTGTTCTCGTACATAAGGCCACTCTCTACTCACCCCTCTAGATCTCTCGGCCCGTCTGGACGAGGCCTAAGATCTAAGGGTACCTTCCCCCTCGAGCTCTGCCCCCGCGCTTTCAATTTTCCCTTCTCACCCTCCCCTCCTGAAACCTCACAGTCATTATTCATTCCAGCCTGTCTTGGTGATTGACTCACTTTACCTGCCTGAGTATAGAACGACGCCGACAACTCGGACAATAACAATACTTACTTTCTTTCTTCGGCTCATAAGCCTCGAAGGCTCAGGGCCTCCCGCACCAGAATCCTCCAGGACTCTCTGTCTTGTGCTGCTTCCCTCCATGGCCCCCTCACTCCCAAAACTTCGGCGTTGTCTGCCCACCGCATCCTGAGACGTCCGAGTGGTCTAACACCTGAGGTGACACCATCCAAGGCAGTTCTGATGATCCTGGAGTCCTCTGCACGTGCTACATGTCCGGCCCGCTGGAGTCTTCTTGATTTCATTACCGACACTATGTTTGGGTCTTGAAACACGGACATCAGCTCCGCGTTGGTCCGAATACGCCACCCGTCATCTTCAAGTATGTCAACCACTTCAACTGAAGTGGTTGGCATAAGGCCTGCCCCCTAACTTGTAAAAATAAATAGGTTCCACTCGCCGCGTGCGAAACCCTTCGGGAAAAACGCAGCAAGAAGTTACATACACTATATTTGTAGCTTAGTTGAGTTGAGAAATCGTCCCCCTAATAATAATAATAATAAATTGACAATATTTTTAGTGCCGTTTTGTGAATTCACTGCAAGGGCACTGCAGAGCCATAGCCCCTCCTGAACAAGCATGTCTTCAATCCTGACTTAAATGCACTTGTACTCTCCACAGCTCTCAGCTCGTGTGGTAAGGCATTCCTTGTTGCTTCTGCAGGGAACCCTGAATCTATTCACAGCAGTATTGCATGCAGACCTCAGGGTACCCCGCCTACCCTCTACTGTGTCCCCCACACATAGCTCTGAGATATACAGTGGCGCAATGTTCTGCTTGCTTGTTTGGCTTATCTACCACTTGATTCAATGATGCGCTTTCAATGAAATTGTCTTAAGAATAACATTCTACACAATCTGAGCTAAGAGAAAACCGTAAAACACGAAAATGTAACAGTTGTTTCAAGTATGATTAATATAAATTTCCAGCATTCACAAGACCTAGTAGTCCAGTGCACATACAATTGTCACTCATGTGAAATTATCTCTGACATAAAACAAACAAGCACTAATCACTGATTGGGTTTTGCTTAAGTATTGGCGTTTTCTATGCTTACCTATGAAAATAAATAAAAATGGATGACACATGCGTCTCCTTCGTGGACAACGCGATAAGAAGTTGCACTATACGTGCAGCGTTTTTTTTGCGTAACATCTAACCTAAAAAATATTTCAAAACTTTCGCCAATTCTTGTGTGCCGTCCTCTATCATTTACCTGCCTCTCATACGTTATACATACATACATACAAATCTATAAAGGTGAGTTCACACAGAACACATAGAGGACGATACTCTAAGTACCAAACACAACATGCAAACTCAATCCTAGCGTTTACAAAAATATGTGAGGTAACTAAAACATTCCCGGGGTGTGCTATCTAAGTTACTATGCATTTTTTTTGGTATACACAATGGTTATGTTTTAGTAGACGGTGACGGTGTAGAACGGCACAGTGATAAAACGACACATGACATAACGACACATGATAAACAGTACATCACATCATCAGTATTTAAATCGCTTCAAAATTGTAGATAATCCAAATTGTAGTTGTGAAGATAATATCATTGAAAATTCAGACCATATACTTTTTTTTTGCAAAAATTATGACAATGTTCGGATACAATTTTATATAGAATGTATAACACTAGGATTGCCTTGGCCACCTCCAAAATATGAAATTTTACAGATTGAACTTAGACATTTATTTTTCAAATTTATACGTAGAGTTGTTTTAAATGGGTAAATATAGCTTCAAATATAAATTTAATTCTTAGATAAAGATAATAAGAGTGTAGTGTATAACAAAAAAAAAAAAAAAAAAAAAAAAAAAAAAATGTATGTATAATTATTATTTTGTAAAATTTTATTTAAAGTGTGGTATACTATTATAAGTGGTACACACGAATAAACTCCCCCCCATTAGGGTTACTAATGGGGGGAAAAAAAAAAAAAAAAAAAAAAAAAAGTACATCACATGCATAAACATCACAATTATCGTAAATCACATGACAAAACATCACTATGACAAAACAACACAGAAAACACGTCACTATGACAAAACAACACAACGACAAAACATCACATCATCAAACAACACATAGCTAAATTAGAACATGCCATAAACGGCACATGAAGAAACAACACTGGAAACACATCACTATGACAAAAAAACACGAGGACAAAACATCACATGACAAAACAACACATACCTAAAACAGAACATACAGTAAACGGCACATGAAAAAACAGCAAATCACATTTTATCATTGTGATGTACTTTCCTATAATGTTTTGTCATAGTGATGTTTTGTCATGCAATGAACTGTCATTGTGTCATTATGTCATGTGCGTTTTGTCACTGGGTAGTTCTGTCATGTGTCGTTTTGACATGTGTTGTTTTGTCGTGTGTCGTTCTATCATGTGTCATTCTGCCATGTGTTGTTCAGTCATGTTGATCTGTCATATGCCGTTCTGTCATGTGTCGTTCTGTTATTATTAATACAAAATTTATATAGCGCCTTTTATGACAGTGTGTCACTACAAAGGCGCTTGTCCGTATGATTGGACGAAGAGGTGAGTCTTGAGACCTCTTTTAAACAGTCTCTACAAATCCAGTTCCCATATGTCGTTCTGTCATGTGTCGTTGTACCATGGAACCTTAGTAGGCACAGCTTAGTACTTTGAGGACAGATTGCGGAAAGGAGGCTGAAAAATGGACTCTCTTTGTTTGGGAAGATTCTCTCCACCCAACTGTGGGAAGGAATACACGAACAGAAAGACGAAGCTTCAGCGCGGTGAAAAGACAATTTAATTAAGGCGATTTTTCAAAGTGATTTCGTTTCCCTATGCTTGCTCCTTTCAGTATAATCTATTATCTAAAATCTAAATTGTAAATATATATTAACATTTAGTGATTGGTGCTAGCGCCAAACTCCAATGAGACGAAAATCAAAATTTAGTGATTTCTCCCATCAAGTCAAAACTTTGGTTGCACATACGTAAATCAGCTGATGTACAAAATCTTTCCTGTTCAAAATCGATCATATTATTACCCTCTTCCGAGAAATGTTTAACCAAGGTCCTTACCAGAATTAAGCAATCAAAGTTGATGTGACAATCAAATATTGATTGGAGGTTGGTGCAACAGGCCCATAATATCCATATTAAGTGCATGCCCACAAGCATACACATGATAAGTTTACGCTTACAAATGCCGCATGTGTCCTTACAAAATAAAACACAAATCTCAAATGAACATAAACCCTAAAACTCTTGCTGCTCTTCCTCTGCATTAGGAGTAACATTGGCAAAGTGAATCAAGTTTTTTCAGTATGGGTGATCAGCCTTGTACCAACCTATCAGTCAAGGAAATCATCTATAACGTACAAAGATGTATTAACATTTAGGATTCGTATTAAATGTAAGTATACCTGCAAGCAGACACGTAGTTCGCGCTTACACATGCCGCATGTGAACCTACAACATAAAAACCAAATCTCCAATGGACACACACCCTGCAACTCTTGCTGCCCTTATCTGAAAAAGGATCCTTTATCCACAGGCTTTTTGTGCGTGGTCAAATTAATTGATAAAAAAATCAATCAATGATTGATTAATCACTCAGGCATATTTGATTAATTGATGGTAAATTTAATTTGTCATTTCATTAAGGACGTCAATCCTTCACAACCCATTTTCATTAAGGCTCCTGTCATTTTATATCATGCGTTGTTATTTCTATTGACCATAGCTAATGCCTTGTTCTGAAAAGGTCAGCAGTTTGATTCTTTGTACACTCAGTCCTTCATCGGCAATTCTTTTTAAATGCCCAAACCATCTCATTGCACTTCCGTGTAAGGATTACGAAATAAACTTCTTAATTTAGCCTTTTTATATTTTTATACAAATAAACAAATCTTTGAATGAGTCTTTCATGGCTCATTCTGGAGACGTGATCTCGTCAAAATCGCTTCCTGGATCTGCTCCATCTCACTATGTCCTCTATTTTACAGTATTTTCGTATGTGGGCATTGCTGATACGTACTCTGTGGTTGACAGCACTGGTTAACAAATAAGCTGTATTGTATTTTTAGGAATCCTGTGCGGGAGATTCCCTAGATTTCAGAGACTTTAGGGGTAACACTTGTTGTAATGCCGCAGAGGTGTCGGTGAAGTGGCGGTTTATGTCCTGATGCTTTGTAAAAGGGCTGTTAGCTGCGTAGTGTCGTGTTGTGTGTTGCAAAACCATAAACTAGTTTCGTCACCGCCAATAATATGTATAATTCAATGTTCATTGCGGATACGACCTGGATCTCGCAATTTTTTATGTACTTTTATTACTAAAATGCTGTCCTCTTTTTTCGGTCTTTACAATGGACAAAATAATAAATCTCTTTATCGCTCATGCTCTGCGACAAGTTGACAGCCGGCAGAAAGTAACGACCGCTCCGCACGTCCGTTTAGCACTCAATCAGTGTTTGTGCTCGATACACAATCATTGTATGGATTCCGCTGTGTAGATACAATTACTAACAAATGTGAACGGGGCTTAAATTAAAGTGATATTTGCATTTACGAACATGGTTTAATAAGAATGTTCGTATAGCAAGAGTTCGTTGTACAAAAAATCTTAAAATGATCGTCGTTTAATCTATAATCTAAGTTCATACCGGGAATACAGGACCCTAAAGAAAGGAGACTAAATTCTAGTGAAAACGGCGCTTTTAAAAGAAATCAACCAAATATAATATAAAACACTGTTTATTTTCACGGATAAATTTATTCAAAAAGATTAAAATCCTTAAACAAATTACAGACGTTTTCGACCTAGTAGGTCATCTTCAGGTATGATGATGACCTACTAGGTCGTTTAAACCTGAAGATGACCTACTAGGTCGAAAACGTTCGTAATTTGTTTAAGGATTTTAATCTTTTTGAATAAATTTATCCGTGAAAATAAACAGTGTTTTTAATTCATCAAAAAATTATAAAATTAAACAATATGAATTTTCACAGTGTTAATACACAAACAATACAAAATATAAATATAATATATAAAAGTTGCAAAGATATATTAAGATTTAGGATTCATGTAAAATGCATGACCACAAACAGACACGTGTGATTCGCGCTTGCAAATACTGCATGTGTACCTACTTACAATTCAAAAACCAAAACTCTAATTAAAACAAAGTGAGCGTAAAAGAAAAAAATGCATGAAAAAGGTGATGGATATGAATGAATTGAAAGAGGTATGTCAGGATAGGAAAAAATGGAGGCAGCTCTGCGGAGGTTCTGGCCACCCCTAGTGGAATGGTGACAGAGTTACAGATTACAGATTAAAGACTCCCTAGATTTCAGAGAAGCCAATTTTTGCAATTATTAAAGTGTGATTTCCCCCAAAATCTGCCGTTTTTGTTTGTTTGAACTTGATTTTCTTCATCACTGTAACTCTTTTGCTAAGACCATAAAGTGTAAGAAACAAAAACGGCAGATTTTGGGAGAAATCACTCATAAATATTTTCCATAACTTTACTTTTCTCAAGTTTTGCAACTCGTACTAAGGGTACCGTATGTAAAATGCTCTTATACTGAAATATTCGTTGGCAAAATGTTAGTCTTCGGAAAGATATATTCATTAATAGGCGAGGAGAGCTTTTGACTGATGGCAGATTTGATTTAATGAAGGCCGGGAATGACGTTCAAACACGCGTAATTCATTATATTTACCAATATGGGCGGGAAATGGAAAAATACGCTATATCAATCAATACTGCGTAATTCAATTTTTGTTTAAAATTTACCATCCTCATCGTGAGCTCGACATAACCTCCCCTCGATTGCGTTAATCGAAAATGATGACCGGTCCGTAGTTCAGTGGTAACACTTCGGACTCTGAATGGGAAGGTTGTGGGTTCGAATCCCGGCGGAGCACAAAAAATATACCAATTATATTTTCAAATTTGCTCTTCGCTGGGTTGAAAAATTCATAAGACCGGTCACCAAAGGTCCATCCAGCCTTACAGCAACTGGGTCTTGCTTGAGAATTGGCGCTTTGAAGCGACGACGACCAAGCTCGTAAAAAGGTCGATAGCTCAATTGGTAGAATGCTTGCATTCCATGCCGAGAGCAAGGGTTCGATCTCAAGGTTTACTCAGCCTTCACAAGAAATGAGAACCAGCCCCCCGGGAGCTGGGAAACCCCCACTTCAACTGAAAGTGGTTGGTGTGAGGCCGGCCCCCTTACCTGTAAAAATAAATAGGTCCCGAAGCGCCACATGCTGAAGTATATTGGGTATATATTTTTTTTTTTTTTAAGAAATCCTGTGCGGGAGACTCCCTAGATTCTAAAGACTCTAGGGGTCTATGACACTTGTTGTAGTGCCGCAGAGGTGTACGAGCTTGGTCGTCGCTACAAAGCGCCAATACTCAAGCAAGACCCAGTTGCTGTAAGGCTGGATGGACCTTTGGTGACCGGTCATTGGTAAAGGTTTATGAATATTTCAACCCAGCGAAGAGCACATTCGAAATATAAATGGTATATTTTTGTGCTCCGCCGGGATCCGAATCCACAACCTTCCATTTACGAGTCCGAAGTGTTGCCACTACGGACTACGGACCGGTCCAATTGAATATTTTATTTTATTTTATTTTATTTTATTCAGGAAAAAAACAACAAATTTCTTCGGATAATTACAATAAATCAGTAGATTAATAAATAATTGAAAAAATTGTCTCTACATTTTCCGTTAATAACAATAACAATAAAATTAATAATAATAATAACAATAACAAAATCAATGAATCATCAAAAAGCAATTGATACTTTCATAATTAAAAAAATATCAACATACAGGCACACATACACACCTCCATACATCCACACATCATGAGCACATTTTATTAACTACGTGTTTAAACAATTAAATATTAATATCATACATGACTCTGGAGGAAATGAAAGAAGTATGCAAGGATAGAAAGAAATGGCGGTTGATCTGTGATGTTGGCGGCTAGGGTTTGTTAAAGTGAAATTGGTTTTATGATTTAGTTTTTTATGTCCATGTATATATATATTGTCATTTTCATTCTTTGATTTAAAAAATGTAATTTGTCATGTATGTTCCTTGACTTATAGGTTGTTATGCGGCTGACCACCCACAATATAAAAATCAGTTCACTTTGCCAATGTCACCCCTGTTTCAGGGAAGGACGGCAAGAGTTGCAAGGCTTATGTTCATTTGAGATTGGGTTTTTATATTGTAGGTCCACATGCGGCATGTGTTAGCGCGAAATTATACATATCTGCTTGTGGGAATGCATTTAGTGTAAATCTTAAATGATGTGTATCTTTGCAGCTTAGATTAGATTAGATTAGATTAGATACATAGTAATAAAGAAATCCTCATAGTAGCACTTACACACGAGGACAATACAAGCCCCGCTTTCAAATTTCAAATTTAGTTGGATAACTGTAAAAACTATGGTAGTGACACTGTAAACAAGATGGTAATTCCATTACCACAAACTCAGCAATGCTTTTTTGAATTCATTAAAATCAAGGTTAAATATATCAGCATGGACAGAGAGTACGGTATTGTAATATTTACAGGCTCTATAATAAAAAACATTTTTCCTATAATTGGTGTTAGGGATGGGTAGATGAAACGTAGATTGAAGTCTCGTTCTACTTGGTATAGTGTAATAAAGACCTGATATCAAGTCTGGACAATCAATCACATTATTGACCAATTTATACAAAAACAATTGGTCAGCAATAATCCTCCTGAATTCAAGTGACTGCATTGAGTACTGAAAGTGACCAAATCTGAAATTGATAAAAGACAAAAACTTAGACTGAATCCGTTCAACATTATTTATGTAAACTTTGCAATGGGGGTTCCAAATTATAGAAGCATATTCTAGCTGGCTTCTTACATAAGTGTTGTAAAGCAATATTAATGTTTTTATATTTTTAAAAGGTTTGGACACCCTCATTAAAAATCCCAGCATTTTGTAAGCTTTACTCA
The DNA here is from genome assembly GCA_951799405.1 of Agapetus fuscipes. NCBI lineage: Eukaryota > Metazoa > Arthropoda > Insecta > Trichoptera > Glossosomatidae > Agapetus > Agapetus fuscipes. The sequence continues at coordinate 19,955,066 of OX637339.1, read as the reverse complement.
CTATTTCTGAGATATGTCTATCAAACAATAGCTTAGAATCCAATAATATTCCGAGATCTTTAATAAATTGTTTTCTGGGTACGATTTCGTTTGACAGATTATAATGATAGTTTATAATGTGATGCTTACGTGTGAAAGATATACTAGTGCATTTATCAATGTTTAGGACGAGTGCATTTTTACGGCAATATTCAGAGAATCGATCAAGATCTGATTGCAGAAGTAAGCAATCATCTAGTGTTTTAATTGGCATGTAGATCTTACTGTCGTCAGCAAAGAGCAATGATTTAGAGTACATAAAACATTCTTGAATATCGTTTATAAATATGTTAAAAAGCAGTGGCCCAAGGATAGATCCCTGTGGGACGCCTGAAGTTACAGAGAACCAGTCTGATCTGTATCCCCCAATTGCTACAGCTTGAGATCTGTTATCTATGTATGAACTCAGCCATCGAAGAAGATCACCACTTATACCAATTGCTATTAATTTGTTTAATAAAATTTTATGGTTGACCTTATCGAAAGCCTTGCTGAAATCTGTGTAAATGGAATCAGAACTCTCTTATCCATATTTTCTAGAAGATAATTTGTGTAGCACACCAAGTTGGTCACAGTAGATCTACCTGCTATGAAGCCATGTTGACACGTATTAAGTGAAGACTTGATAGCTTCTGATATTTGATCAAAGATTATTTTTTCAAATATTTTCATAAAAGCAGATATCTTTGAGATTGGTCTATAGTTAATAACTTCTGATTTAGGACCCGATTTGTAAATCGGGGTAATATAAGCTGACTTCCACGAAGTAGGGACTGAACCATTAATCAATGACCTCTCAAAAATCATTGTAAGTGGGATGGCTAATTGATTTGCACAGTTAATAATAAAAAAGGGTGGAATTTTATCTGGTCCAGCTCCTTTAGATGGATCAAGTTTTTTTTATATAATTCAGAACTATATCAGAATTTAATTCAATGACACTGATCTGACTATGAGAGTTTGAGATTATGGGACTAAAAGATTCATCTGATGGGCTGACATAAACAGATTTGAAGAATGAGGCAAATAAATTACATATATCCTTACCATTTTCTGCGACAACATCATCAAGAGTTACCAATGCAGGGATAGAACAAAAGTTTTGCTTAGATTTTATATATGACCAGAATTGTTGGGGATATAGAATATTGGGGATATAACGTAATGCTTTATATTTGGGGGACTGGAGAAGTATCCTTTTCTTTTAGATAAAACTGTACATGGAAATTGTCGAAAACTGGCGAATTTCAAGCTGTCCCAAACGGCACTTTTTTTGTGTTTTCATTAAGTCTAGTACAGGTTAATCCAGAGCTTTGCTTTCTCATTTGCTTTTATTTCTCGTGACAGAAATGATTCTGTCACATTTCGGTCTCTTGTCGGAGGATTGTTTGCAACTCTCTATTCAGCTTAAACATCTGTGTCTCTTTTTCAAGGATTGCTAGGAGCTTTTTTTATTTTCTTTCACTTTTCTGCCGCCTGTTGAAGGATTGCTTGGAGCTTTCTAATCTGCTATCACTTTCTGCCTCCAGTTGCAGGATTTTGTGGCACTTTCTAATTGGCTTACGCTTCTATGTCTCTGGTTGCAGAGTTGCAAGGAGCTTTCGCATTTGCTTTCACTTTTCTGTCTCCAGATGGCGGATAGTCTGGGACTCTCTACTTTGCTTTATACTTCTGTCTTCTAGGATTGCTAGGAGCTTTCTTATTTACTTTCACTTTTCTGTTTCCTGTTGAAAGAATGCTACGAGCTTTCTAATATGCTGTCAACTTTCTGTCCTCATGTGGAGGATTGCTTATAGGAGTTACTCTTTCTCATTTGCTTTCACTTTTCTGTCTCCAGTTGGAAGATTGTTTAGGACTCTACTCTGCTTATACTTCTGTGTCTATTGTCGAAAGATTGCTAGGAGCTTTCTAATTTGCTGTCCCTCTCTGTCCCCAGGTGGAGAATTCCCTAAGCACGTACGAGCCGCACGCATGCGTGGTTGTGTACAGCGTGACGTCACGCTCCTCCTTCCTGCACGCCCAGGAGCTGCTCAACTACCTGTGGAGGCAGAACTACACCAAGGAGAAGAGCGTCATCGTGGTGGGCAACAAGGCGGACCTGGCGAGGGCGAGGGCCATCACCACCAATGGTAAACAAACATCACATCTCCTCAATAACCTCACCTCATCCTGCAGCTATCTGTGGAGGCAGAACTACAACAAGGAGAAGAGCGTCATCGTGGTGGGCAACAAGGCGGACCTGGCGAGGGCGAGGGCCATCACCACCAATGGTAAACAAACATCACATCTCCTCAATAACCTCACCTCATCCTGCAGCTATCTGTGGAGGCAGAACTACACCAAGGAGAAGAGCGTCATCGTGGTGGGCAACAAGGCGGACCTGGCGAGGGCGAGGGCCATCACCACCAATGGTAAACAAACATCACATCTCCTCAATAACCTCACTCATCCTGCAGCTATCTGTGGAGGCAGAACTACACCAAGGAGAAGAGCGTCATCGTGGTGGGCAACAAGGCGGACCTGGCGAGGGCGAGGGCCATCACCACCAATGGTAAACAAACATCACATCTCCTCAATAACCTCACCTCATCCTGCAACTACCTGTGGAGGCAGAACTACACCAAGGAGAAGAGCGTCATTGTGGTGGGCATCTTTGACCATAAAAAATGTATCCCATGATGGACTTGGCACAAACTTGATTTTCGAACATTCTCTCGAAGGGAAAACGTCACACTTCTATGTGATTATCGTCCTTAGCAACGGATAACAAAATAATTTTAAAATATTTGAAATAAACGGATATTTATACAAACCGTAAGTTAGAAAATTTCAGTGTTCTCGACGTTTTCTTTGGCTTCTTATCCAACATCATCAGGGGAGACATCCTTGTTTCGGTGGAGGGCAAGGATGAACTTCCGCCCTATCCTGGGATGTTACAATATCGTCTATGCCACTTTATGTACGGATTTCATCGTCAGCTTAAGAATGCGCACAGAGAAACCATTTCTCAATTAAGATCGTGGTTGCATTATTGATGGATTAAAATGTATGTTTCTGTATCTTTTCCACAGAAGGCAAATCTCTGCTATTGGCAACTGGCCGGCTGCTGGTGCTCTTCTTATCTCTGTCAAAGCAAACGGAGGATTAAGGTGCCCTGTCGCTTCGAGCCTTTAAAATGTTCCCCGCTCGAGGGAATGAAACGTTGGCAGACAAAATAACTGCAAATAGAACGTGGTCTAACCCGAGAAGAGCTATCGGGGCTATTATTAGACATTTTAGTCGTCGGTTGAGCCCACGTTTTGACAAACTAATGATGCTTGGGCTGGAAGTTGCATCACCACGGTCATTTTTACCTACCGAATTTTGGTAATATTTGTATGGAGACTAATCAGCTTTTCAGACAGGTCTTCATACAAATGCATCATTGGTTTGTCAAATCGTGGGCTAAACAGGCGACTAAAATGTCTGAGAATAGCACCGCATATCATTTGACATCGACCATGAAAGTGAAAGATTAAAACTTCATTTAATTTTATCTATTTTCACAGAAGGCAAATCTCTGGCCACATCCCGGGAATGCAAGTTCATCGAGACGTCCAGCGGCATCCAGCACAACGTAGACGAGCTCCTGGTCGGCGTCCTGAAGCAGGTGCGTCTCCGCGGCTCTGGCGTAGCTGCAGGAGGCCCGGCAGGCCAGGCGGCTGCAGGGCCCCAGGGTCTCCCGGGCGCTTCCGTCACCACCAGATCACTGCTGCAGAGGTTCTGCCGAGGGGACGCCAGCCGCGCCAAGTCCTGCGAGAACCTGCACGTTCTCTAGGAGAGGGGACACGCGGCGGGGGACTGCGCCATCTTGTGATGACGTCATCCCCACATTTCATGCACGCTCACTTGGCGCGTCCTCCTTCTACTTTCAGTGGCTGCTGGAAAAGCTTCCATGATCCCCCCTTTCATTAATCGGACGGTTTCACAAGATGACATAGTATCGTCCTTCTGTACAAGTGGAGCTATTGCGACATCTATGGATGCATCACCGAAGGTCAATAATTGTACATACAACCTTAGACCTCGAGCAAACAACAATAATTCAACAGTCCGTGTTTCTTCTCTGTAGAAGACACAAGCCTCCTGAAGACGTCGGATATGACTCTGACGAAACGTAGAGAAAATCGTTTTTCTCTTTCCACGGTCAGTAACATCCGTTTTGTTTCATTCCAAAACATAACTATTTTTATTTTATTTTTTGTATAATAAAATACATTTGTGGCAAGGATTGCGATTCACCATCCTTTTTGCCTGGCCAGTTGTCTTCATGCGAAAGCAGAAGCTAATTGTGTGCATGCAATGGCATCTGTTGAACCAGGGTCAAAGTTATGGTCAAGTGGGCCAGACGCAGATTCGAACCAACGTTATTCTGTTCCAAATGAACAGTGACTTGAACCTTCGGCCATAACACCGACAATATTGCGTAACTTCTTGCCTGCGTTATCCCCGAAGCGGTCGCGTGTGGCGAATCGGGACCTATTTATTTCTACGGATAAGGGGGCCGGTCTCACACCAATCACTTCGGTTGATTCTTGAAATCCTTCGATCAGGTGGTTTCCCATGACCTTCCTTACTCTATGCCATTGACCATCCTATAGCTGTTCATTGGTGTAGGTATCCATCTTTGGAGACGATTTCTCGCCTCAATTGCAAAAAAGTGTAACATAACTACGAAACTAAGGGTCTTTTGTAACAACCTCCTTTTTTATTTGATTGTAGTAGTCACACTTAATTTAGATTTTTGTCTTATTGGAGTTTGGTGCAACAGGCCCTAAGCTTCACATATAGTGCAACTTCTTGCCCCCCGAAGGAGTCGCATGTGGTGATCGGGATCTTTTAAGTTTAAGCTGTTCTAAGTATAGAAATATCTTTCGAGCTGTGAATGTAAAACCTATTAATAATTATTAAGTTAATTTTAATGTAAAATATATACTTACAGTGAATCACTAAGCCACTAAGTATGTATCAACAATCTATACTCTAAGTTGCAAAGATACATTGACATCTAAGGCTCATATTTCAAAAAACGACCACTACGCTCTGCCCTCACTGCTGTCAACAAGGTCATAGTGCCCAAAAGAGCGAACACATCAAATTTTGCAGACAGGAGCTTTGCGGTGGCCGGGACGGTTGCCTGGAACAATTTGCCCGTCGGTGTTCGCGCGAACCAGCCTACCACCACCTTCAGAAAGGGACTGAAGACACTGCTTTTCTCCAGAAGCCATGGCGCCCTTGAGATGGTCCTGGACCATTCAATGGCGCCACAGGAAAGAAATCATCCTTCATCATCATTATATTTAACGTATGGCCACAAGCAGCCACGTGTAAGTGCACGCTACACAAATGCTGCATGTGTACTTACAAATTAAAAACCAAACCACAAATGAACATAAGCCCTGCAACTTTTGTCGACCTTCCCTGAAAGTGGTAACATTGAAAAAGCGAAACATTTTTCACAGTAATGGTGGTCAACCTCATACCAGTCCATAAGTCAAGCATTCTTACCTTTGATAATATAAAATCCTTTTCATCCCTTTAACAAAAATGTTAAAAAAGTTTTTTTTCGAAACTTTTTTTCTCTTTCATCTAAGATATCATTTCGATCAGTGGTCGCGAACAAATGGCTCGCGAGCACTTCGCGCAGGCCCTTAAATTCAGCCCCACTTGATAACTTTGCGAAATTTGCCATTGGGGCTTGCAATCAAAGGTGACGCAACGAAACTAAGCTACACAAGTAGCGTAACTTCTCGCCGCGTTATTCCCGGAGGGTTTCGCATGTGGGGAGTGGAAGCTTTTTATTTTTACAGATAAGGAAATCAGCCTTACGCCAACCACTTCAGTTGAAGTGGTGGTTTCCCAGCTCCCGCGGGGGCTGGGACTCAATTTTTGTGAAGGCTGAGTAAACCTTGCAATAAACACCGAAACGGGAAATCATTTCTGACACCCTCAGTGGGATTCGAACCCAAGCTCTTGACATGGAATGCAAGCACTCTACCAACCGAGCTATCGACCGGACTTTTTACTAGTTTGGTCGTCGCTACAAAGCGCCAATTCTCAAGCAAGATCAAGTTGCTGTAAGGCTGGATGGACGTTTGGTGACAGCAAAGAGCATATTTTTTGTTTTTTTGTGCACCACCGCAATCGAACCCTCAACCTTCCGATTACAAATCTGTAGCGATAATCGCTAGACTGAAGACCCGTGAAAATAACCCACCGATTATAGAAAATTTCTTATCCGGGCCGTTGGATCCAAGTGTTGAGGACCCCTGACCTGGACGCCTTTACAATATTTTCCCAAAAAAAACCATTTTATTTGTATTTTAGCAATAGGTAGATATATAATATATAGTATCATTTTTGTAACTTCCGAGTATGTATAGGTATAACATTCACATACAATCTCTTCGATTGCGTGAATTTAAGAAAAAATGTGTGAAAACTAAATCACTCGCTAGGGGTGCTGTCATATCTTACATACATTTTTCCATTTACGTGATCGATTGAGTTTACGTAATGCGCTATACTCGGAATAAAGTACGTTTTCTTTTCGCCTCTCACGCTCGTTTGAAATAAAACTTTTGGTTACATTTCCGTCATACAGTCATTACGAAAGTGAACTCAAGGACTCCTTGCCTACCGCGGGTTTTCAAATCAAAAATGGCAAAATAAAAAAAAAATGTTTTTGTTTATTACTTACGATTGCTATTTATCTAGTTTTTATGTGCATCCCACCTCAAGAGCCCTCTGCACGCTTGGAAGTCTCAATAGCAGGCGCATACATTTCAGAATAAATATTTTTTCCCATTCCTTTAAAATAACTCATCAAGATGACACCACGCTTTGTGAATGCGGAGCCCAACAGTCAATGGATCATCTTCGGATCTGCCCGGCCTGCCCAACAAGCTGCTCACTGGCTGACCTAATGGAGAGTAATGGTGAAGCAGTGGATGTTGCCCGACACTGGGCAAGAGCAGTGTAGTGTCTGACACGAAGAAGAAGAAGACTCATTAGAAATTGACTGAAGTGCTAACGATGGCTCCTTCTTCTTCTTCTTGTGCCACTTCTAACGAAGATCGGCGATCATCATAGCGATTTTGATTTTTGATGCTGCGGCTCGAAACAGGGACTTGGTGCTTCTGCCGAACCACTGTCGCAGGTTCTTCAGCCACGATGTCCTTCGGCGTCCCTGAGATCTTCTCCCCTCAATCTTACCCTGAATGATAAGATGAAGGAGACGGTACTTCTCATTTTTCATAATGTGACCGAAATGCATAAGCTTTCTCTGCTTAATGGTAGGCAGGAACTCCTTTGTAGTGCGCATTCGATAACGAAGGCTCCAATCGCACTTAAATTTTGAATTTTAAATCTCAATATCAAGCCTATGATTTAGTTTTTTATGTCCATGTATATATTGTTATTTATTGATTTTTAAAATGTAATTTGTCATGTATGTTCCTTGACTTATAGGTTGTTATGTGGCTGACCACCCATACTGTAAAAAAATTGGTTCACTTTGCCAATGTCACCCCTGTTTCAGGGAAGGACGGCAAGAGTTGCAAGGCTTATGTTCATTTGAGATTGGGTTTTTATATTGTAGGTCCACATGCGGCATGTGTTAGCGCGAAATTATACATGTCTGCTTGTGGGAATGCATTTAATATAAATCTTAAATGATATATATCTTTGCAGCTTAGATTAGATTAGATTAGATTAGAAGCCTAAATGCGTTTTTACCATATATTGCCTACCTCTTAGGCGCATGTCCCTGTATGAAATGCACGTCTCTGCTCAATAGGAAAAGCCAATTCTGTTTCAGATTTGTGTTACAATTTAGCATTTTTCAGATAAAAATGCAAATAGACTGCACAAATAGTGCCTCTTTTTACCGCGTTTTCTCCCAAGCAGCTCCATCTTATACGTTGAACCTATTTATTTATACATAACACAACTAAGCGTTCGACATTTTACATGCAAGGAGACCAGCTTTAAGCCAATCTCTTCAACTGTTGTGGGGGTTTTCGTGCTCCCAAACCACCAGGTTGTCGTTCTTGTCAAGGCTGATTAAAAATTGCCAAGTCTACGATTTTGACTAGAAGAAAATTTCTAGACCACAATAGTATTTGCCTTTTTCGGTAGAATAAATGGAAAAATAAATGGACTCAGTTGTGGGCTCGACTCCCGGTAGAGCACAAAAAAATATACTATTTATATTTTCAAATGTGCTCTTCGCTGGGTAAAAAATTCATATACCTACCTTTACCAAAGACCGGTCCCTAATGGTTCATCCAGCCTTACAGCAACTGGGTCTTGCTTGAGAATTGGCGCTTTCTACAGCGACGTGTGACACACACAAAAACAGCGCTCACCAAATAAATCATCCTAATATTATTATTAGTATGCGGCTGACCACCCATGCTGTGAAAATAGTTCACTTTGTCAATAACACCCCTGTTTCAGAGAAGGACGGCAAGAGTTGCAGGGTGTATGTCCATTTGAGATTTTTTTATGTTGTAGGTTCACATGCGGCATGTGCAAGCGCGAACTTGTACGTGTCTGCTTGTAAAAATGCATGTAATGTGAATCTCCAATGTAACATATCTTTGCAACTTATATTAGATTAGATTATTAAACTTTTTGCGGTTGCCCAGGTATTTGTTATTTCAAGTACACAGTATACACCTCCTTCCTTCTATTACATCTCTCTTCCTCTCTAGCCTCCCTTTCCTCCTCCTTACTTTCCAAGGTCTTCCTCATCCTCCACAGCCTCCCGCTTGCCGGAGACTGGGTGGTTACTGAGGCAGGTGGCGACAGGAAATAGAGGCAAACTCATTCCCACAGGCTGGCAAACTTACCGGCCATACGACATAATATATTAAACACATGCGTTCCACCATTGACTTAACGACACAATGACAAAACGATACATGACATAATAGGGGCTGTCCTGCTGTCCATATATTACGTCATTCGCATTAAGGGGGGGGGGAGTCTGGTCTGCGGATGATGGCAAATGATGTACGAGTCCCAAAAGTGACGTCGTTCTTGTAAATACCAATTTCTACAAAATATACAAAATATTATGTAAGTAATATAACATTATTAATTATTAAGCTCATCCATTATTACAGCAATAGAGGGGGGGGGGGTCATTAAATAATAACATGTTTAATTTTGTAATAAAACGCAAGAACAATGCGAGAAGAGTAGGTAGAATGCGACAGCCGTTCAATTTGGATGAATATGACCGAGATAAAACATCGGCCGCCTTTTGTTGTTCTGGTTGTCTGAACTTCAAACGTGATTTCCCAACATTCTTATTTTTTGAGTTATTGCTGTGCGACATACCTAAAACAAAGGGGCGTGCATCCCATACAGGCACCTGCGCCTAATAGGTAGGCAATATATGGTAAAAAACGCATTTAAGCTTGATACTGGGATTTTAAATTCAAAATTTTAGTTAGATTGGAGCCGTCGTTAGCACTTCAGTCAATTTCAAATGAGTTCTTATTTTTAAGTCCAGTCGACAGCTCAATTGGTAGAGTGCTTGCATTCCATGCCGTGAGCTGGGGTTCGAATCCCACCGAGGGTGTCAAAAATGATTTCCCGTTTCGGTTTTTATTTCAAATTCCAAAATAAAATACCGGCAAGGCTTACTCAGCCTTCACAAGAAATGAGTAGCAGCCCTCTCGGGAGCTGGGAAACCCCACTTCAACTGAAGTGGATGGCATAAGACCAGCCCCCTTACCTGTAAAAATAAATAGGTTCAACCCGCCACATGCTACCCCTTCGGGGATAACGCGGCAAGAAGTTACACTATATGTGTACGGTGTAGCTTAGTTGCGTTTTTTTTTTTAAAGAAATGAGAGAAAATATTTATTCTGAAATGTATTTGCGCCATGCATGCGCCTGCTAAAACAAAACATACCATAAACAACACATGACAAAACATCAGTAAAAAGTGTCGTTTGTGATGTTTCTCATGTTTTGTCATGTGCCGTTAATGTTTTTTTTTTTTAAGAAATCCTGTGCGGGAGACTCCCTAGATTCTAGTGACTCTAGGAGTCTATGACATTTGGTGTAGTGCCGCAGAGGTGTTTATAAGCTTGGTCATCGCTACAAAGCGTCAATACTCAAGCAAGACCCATTTGCTGTAAGGCTGGATCTGGATGGACCATTAGTGACCGGTCTTTGGTAAAGGTTTTTGATTTTTTTCAACCAGCGAAGAGCATACTCGTATTTGTAAATATAAATGGTATTTTTTTGTGCTCCGCCCGGATCCGAATCCACAACCTTCCATTTACGAGTCCGAAGTGTTGCCACTGGACTACGGACCGGTCCAAGATGCCAACGACACGCGATGTACCTGAGCGGTCACCCATCCAAGTAGCATCCATGCCCAATGCTGCTTAACTTCGGTGATCTGATGAGAACCGGTGCTTTCAACATGATATCGTCGTTGACGTTGTGATGTTTGTTATGTTTTTTCATGTGCTGTTTATGGTATGTTCTGTTTTGTCATGTGTTGTTTTATCATTGTGATTAACTACTTTCCTGTGATGTTTTGTCGTAGTGATGTTTTGTCTTAGTGATGTTTTGTCATGTTGTACTCTCATTGTGATGATGATGAACCGATCAGTCAAGGAAATTAAATTACATAGGTATTGTTTTTTCCTCTAGGCAACGAGCCCACGATTGCGAGTCTAAAGCGTTGACCATTATACCAAGACCGAATAGAAACTGGTACAATGGGTGTCAGGTGTTGAGTTTCTCCCAAATTTACAATATTTAGTAATACAGTATAAGAGATGTATTCACATTTTGAAAAAGCAGTGAAAATAAGGTTCGTAAATCAAAATGGCCGCCGTTTGTTTTGTGACTTTGGACAGGTATTATTATTTATTTGCAGAGTAAGTACTACAGCTCGTGCTAGGGATGCTGTGGATATCTGTATCCGTGACCGAAAACATCGGATATCTGAAATAAACAAAGAATATTTGTATCCGTAACCGAAACCGAAATAAAAGTTTAAATTAAACATGCTATGTGTATGAAGAAGGTTATGACTCGAAGGAAATGAAAGAAGTGTGTAAGGACAGAAAGAAATGGCGGTTAATCTGTGATGTTGGCGGCTAGGGTTTTTTAAAATTAAAATTTCTTTTCTGTTAGTTTTTGATATCCATACATATTATAATTTGTTGATTTTAAAAATGTAATTTGTTGTGTATGTTCCTTGACTTATATAGGTTGGTATCCGGCTGGCCACCCATGCTGTAGAAGATGGTTCACTTTGCCAATGTCACCCCTGTTTCAGGGAAGGTCGGCAGGAGTTGCGCAGGGTGTACCTATGTTCATTTGAGATTCGGGTTTTTATATTGTAGGACTACATGCGGCATGTTTACATGTCTGTTTTGTGAAAATGCATATAATGTGAATCTCTAATGTTACTTATATTTTGCAACTTAGATTAGCTATTTCAAGTTTTACTTTTTGCCCAGTTGAGCCTAGTTATACTGTAGCCGCATGCATCCCAAGCATTGCTTATTGTTTCTATATATTTTTACTACTTTACTTTCTTCGGCTCATAAGCCTTGAAGGCTCAGGGCCTCCCGCACCACAATCCTCCAGGACTCTCTGTCTTGTGCTGCTCCCCTCCATGGTCCCCTCACTCCCAGAACTTCGGCGTCGGCTTCAACGTTGTCTGCCCACCGCATCCTGGGACGTCCGAGTGGTCTAACACCTGGTCTAACATCCAAGACAAACTGTTCTGATGATCCTGGAGTCCTCTGCACGTGCTACATGTCCGTTTTATAGCTAAGCCATAACTAGGAAGTCATTGTTAGATTACTTTAAAACTTAAACTACTACAATTAACTGAAAGCTTATTTTTTAAGGTATTTTATTTGTCACATAGTTTTCTTTTTAAGGTTTTTTATTTTTATAATATAGTTAAATGTAGGTTAAAGGTAGTTAAAATAGGTTCAACTCGCCACATGCGACCCCTTCAGGCATAACGCGGCAAGAAGATACACTATATGTGTAGCTTAGTTGCGTTTTTGTTTTTTTTTGCGTTTTTTTGCGTTAAATGTTATTTATTTTTTTACTCCTTGACTTATAGGCTGACCAACCATAGGTACCTACTGTAAAAAATAGTTCATTTTGCCAATCTCACCGCAATTTCTGAGAAAAAATGTAAGTACATAGGTACACATGCGGCATTTTCAAGCACAAACTTGCATGCGTCTGCTTGTAGGCATGTATTCAATCTGAATCTTAAATTCAAATTTATCTTTTCGACTAAGATTATAGATTATACTTTCACAATTACTTAAAAATCTGATATCCGTAATCGAAACCAGCGAATATCCGAAAAAAATCCATATCCAAAATTTCTTATCCGTAACATCCCTAGTTCGTACGTAGAACGCTTCGCCTTCTGTTCTCTCCCATTTCATAATGACTTTCTCGGTTTTCCTTTTTCACTCCCTTTATAAGGCCCAGCTGCCTAAATCTCGAGTGCTCTAGAGTGCTCTCCGTTTCCTTAAAATGATCAAAGAATCCAACAGGATATACGCAACCAAGCTACACATATTGAGCAACTTCTTGCCGCGCTATCCTCTACCAACTGAACTATCGACCGGACCGAACATATACCTAAGATATGTTATCTATTTATTAAAAAAAACAAATGCTGTTCGTTGGTAAGCGCACCGTTGATAACTTTGTTGAACAATACACTTTTAAAGAATCCTGTGCGGAAGACAACCTTGATTTCTGATAATCTAGAGGTCTGTGACACTAGTTCGAGCAGAGGTGTGGGTGTTGGTGATGTGGCGGTTGATGTCCAGATCATTTGTAGCAGGGCTGTTAGCTGCGTATTGTTGTGCTGTGTGTTGAGTTGCCTTTGTTGTGAGACACTTAAGAAATGACAGCCTTAAAATAAAGGAGGCAAAAAATAAATTTCAATGTAATGTCTCATAGATTGAGTGATCTATATTTTATAATCTAGGTTGCAAGGATAATATCAACATTTAAGATTCATATTAATGCACGCCCAGAAACAGACGCGTGTAAGTTATCACTTACACATTCTGTATGAATTCTTACAAAATGAAACCCTAAATCTCATACGAACATGAACTTTATAACACTAGCCGACCCTATCTGAAACGGGAGTGATATCGTCAAAGTGAACCAATTGTTACAGCATATAGGTGTTCAACCTCATACCAACTTATAAATCAAGGTACAATTTATACAGCTAAAAGTTTGCATTATGGCGACAGGTGGTCGGAAATCCAAGGGGGTATCATATATAAAAAAATATATCTAAATTTTCTCTTATATTTTTTTTCATTTTCAACCGTAGAAATTTCATAATTACAAGTGAAGCCGCGGCAGCGTCTGCGGCTGGAAGATTAGCTCTAAAATTAGGTTGACACTACCTCCACTTCCCAGCAGCTGTACCCGATGGTTCCCCGACAAAACGATAACAGACAACCCGTCTACACACAGCTCGGACATAGACAAATCGGTCACACAACAGTTGGTCCACAGGGCATTCTGATCACATGGAATATATAGGCCCACAGAAAACTTGATCTTCAAAATATCTTGCAGTTTCTGTTCTTCACCTTCTTCTTAGTCTTGCTCCTCATTGCTGAGGAACAAGTGTGACCCTTGTGGAAGCAACCACTCTTCTCCAGTTGTCCCTTGACTGCGCTGCCCACAGCGCTCCAGAGTGCCTGCTACTGTCTTCACTTGATGTAATTACTGTCTAATCTAATCTAATCTAAGTTGTAAAGATATTGATACCCTCTCTTCAATAAATGAGGAGGAAGACTTGGTTGAATGTTTTACTTTCGTTTCTTTTTATTTTTCTCTTTTCAGTACATTTTCCCTTTGTACAGGTTCACTTTGCCAATGTCACCCCTGTCTCAGGGAAGGACGGTAAGAGTTGCAGGGTGTATGTCCATTTGAGATTTGGTTTTTATGTTGTAGGTTCACATGAGGCATGTGCAAGCGCGAACTTGTACGTGTCTGGTTGTGAGAATGCATGTAATGTGAATCTCCAATGTAACATATCTTTGCAACTTAGATTAGATTAGATTAGATTAGTACAAGTTGTTACAGACAGAATCGGTCTTCGGGCCAACAGGCCGACAAACCTTATGACAAATTATTCCCTTTTTTATTATGGGGCGTCCACACGCTTGCCAACCATTCACAAGTCAAGCGCACAGTGTGTCGTCTAGAACATGCTAGCTGGACAAAATTTTGTCTAATGGACTCATTTTGTCCAGCTAGCATGTTCTAGACGACACACTGTGCGCTTGGCTACAAGGCAAATGCTCAAATGAACATAAGCCCTGCAACTCTTGCCGTCCTTCCCTGAGACAGGGGTGACATTGGCAAAGTGAACCATTTTTTCACAGTTTTCACAGTTGTATGTTACCGAAATGACTTTGACTGAAAAGTCATGTGGACGTGTGTCAAATTTTCGTGTGACCGAATTTTCCATGACCGATGTGTCTGTGGACGAGTCATCTGTGACCGAGTTGTGTGTGACCGAACTGTCGTTGACCGAAAAGTTGTGTGGACGAGCTGTCGTGTGACCGAATTGTCCGTGACCGATGTGTCTGTGGATAATTTATCTGTAGTCTCGTTTTGTCTGTTACCGAACTGACTTTGACTGAAAATTCATGTGGACGTGTGACCGAATTTTCCTTGACCGATGGTCTGTGGACGAATTATCTGTGGCCGAGTTGTGTGTGACCGAAATGTCGTTGGCCGAAAAGTTATGTGGACGAGCTGTCGTGCGACCGAATTGTCCGTGACCGATGTGTCTGGGGATAATTTATCTGTGGCCACTGGCCGAGCTGAGTGTGACCGATTTGTTCATAGCCGAGCTTTGTGTGGAGGGTTTGTCTGTGACCTATTTGTCGTTGAACCTCGTTTCCCAGCTGTACCCAATCTACCGTCGGGCAAATTTACTTTCGTGATTGCAAACAGACAGAAATAAATTAAAATCTAAGACCTGGCCGTGGGTCCAGTGGTTGTGGCTTTAGATTTGAAATTAGAAAGTACTAGAACCAAATCCCAAACGAGCTCAAAAAATATCACAAATAAGCTGCGTACATAGTGCATCCGCAAAAACTTGGAATGTAGTCCCAGGGTGGATGAATTTGTCGCATGGAACCTATTTGTTTTCAGAGTTAAGGGGTTCAACCTTACGCTAATCGCTCAACTTGAAGTCAATTTAATCATACCAAAAAGAAAATGGCCGACCGTATTCTTAAAAACCTCAGTTTATTTTTTATTGTACTCGTAATTCATAACAATGAGGTTTGCACAGTAGGTAATTATTAGAATAGGCAATATTTTTAAGGCACTCGACCGGGTTGCTATGGAAAATGCAAACAAATATTTTATTATTAGTTACTAATAACGGCAGTCTCATGCAAATGTAACGTTTGCTTCTTGAAAAATCTTTAAAAAATACGAAAATAAATTCTTGGTAATATTACTTCTACCTCTAAAAAACCTAAATAAATGTATGTATGTAGATACTTACTATGTAAAATAATATACAGGTAGGTATTTCTGATTAAAAACAATAAAATTTATTCATATACAATGTATTATTTATGTATGTTTATTGAAAAAACTGAAAATGTACCTCTTCTTTTATATGAAAAACACTAAACATAGAAAAAACATGATATTTTCTTACTACAAAATGAGATATGACTTTCTAGGCCTAAGAATTACCTTGTACTGTAAAATTAATCAAATAATGCGATGGTCTACTAACCGCCCGTAGGGCCTGGACAGCCGAATCGTGCGCAGCACGGTTAGGTCTTATTGTTGTATGGAAAATAGTTAGTATAATAATGTATTGGACAATGTTAAAAATATAAGTTGTTTATCTTGTAAGACAATCATTATAAAATGTCTTCTAAATTATAGATTATGAAAGAAATTGTAGAAATGTTAGACCTAATGAATTTCCGCAAATGAAAATTGTAGGACTTAAAAGTGATTCTGAAAAAATGTTATTATGTCAAATTCTCCGTAATACAACTTTTTGACTGTAAAAGAATGTGGACAAAACGAAAACCTACTGACTTATCAAAATTAAATATT
Source organism: Agapetus fuscipes (assembly GCA_951799405.1). Classification (NCBI taxonomy): domain Eukaryota; kingdom Metazoa; phylum Arthropoda; class Insecta; order Trichoptera; family Glossosomatidae; genus Agapetus; species Agapetus fuscipes. The sequence goes on along the minus strand of OX637339.1, from coordinate 19,938,842 downwards.
TTCAGAGAGGGAAACGAAAGAAAACTTCTTATAAATTGTTTTCAAATGGAAAAGGTAATCGAAAACGTTATAAAAATCTTAAAATTATAATTATTTTATTGTAATTGATTTTTGTTTTAAGTAAAATTATAATGAAGTCAAAAGGCTGTTTAAAATTACAAAGTAGATAAGTATCTATTTGTTTCTCTACTTTTTGTTAAATTTCCGTTTCAAAGTGTCAAAAATCAATGCTAAACTTTTACATTACTGTTTTAAAATATCTAATCAGGGTTTACAAAAACACGAATAGTACAAAAAAGTTTCGATGCAGGAAAAAAAGATAATACTCGGATATTAAAAAGAAAATGTATGGAGGTCATGTGTTAAAAAATGTTGTTTAATTTACCTGATGAAGAAAATTGAGTCGTATAACTGCAAACGCCGTCATCTCCAAAATTTATTATTTTTGAGATAATGATTGTATTTGATTCTGCGCAGTGTAACAAATCATTTTCTGTGTGCGATAAAATGTAAATCTCACTTAATCCTTCGTAATTTTAATTGAAAAAGTATGATTTCGTGCAAACGCCGTCATCTCCAACTGGTGTTGTCGTGTTACAAGTTTACAAGTTTATTTTTCTCAAAATCATCGCGTAAGGAGTTGACGGCGTTTGCATTTATACGACTCAAATAGAGTAATTGTGATTTATTTTATGCTAGTACGTAAAATTGTGCGTATTCCCCACCATCGCGTAAACACGTAAAATGTATGAAAGGTTATTCATTAACTAGGGGTACTGTATATTTCCTACATTTTTCTTTTTTTAGCCATGATAGGGTGTTTTAAACCAGTGGAAATTGTTGGAAAGATAATCGTTTTTAAGCTCTAATAAATTATATCAAATATGGATTGAGAAAAATATTACATAGGTGAAAAAAAAAATAATGTAAATAAAGGCACAGTATGAAATAGGCCGCTTTTGCGCACTGCTTTCGTGTTTAGTAATTAAAAAAAAGATGTACCTACTTTAATACAAATATTTATGTAAAAGTCTAGTAAAGGTCTATTTAAAAATGGCTTTAATAATTAATTATTGCTCTAGTCATGAATTGAAACTTAAGATTATAATTGTTACAAAAAAACAAATGAAATCAGTACATTTAAGGTACCTAAATATGAACGTAAACATAGATGTATTTTGTAAAGGAAACTCTATATACTATTTCTTACTTTTTTACTGCTGTAGTTATGAACTATTAGAAAGAAGATTTATCTAGGTAGGAAAAACTTGGTAACCTAATATTTCGGTGCATTTTAAGGTTTAGTGACCATCTGACTAAACAATTATTTGAGCCGTATATGAAATAAAAAGAAAGGAATCTAGGATTTTTTAAGAAAATGAGCCAGTATCGTTTTATCTGTTTTTAGACTTAGTTACACGGCCGGATTCAGAATATGCTTGGTATGAGTAGTAGTAGTAGTTTCCTTCTTCTTGCTTCTTTTTTCTTTCTTCTTGCTTACGTTGAGTTACCACTGTGTGTAACTTCTCGGAGGAAGAAGGGAGCAGAGCTCCTATGAAGTTACACACAAAGGTAACGAAACGTAAGCAAATAGAAAGAAGGAGGAATCTATGGACCACAGTCTAAGCCCGTAAGAGCGATACCATTTCTCATTTTATTTTAAAAATTCTTGATACTCGTCTTTTATTCTGTACGGCTCTGTTGTACCCCTTGAGGAAATGATTAATTCGTAAGAAATGGAATTATATTTATACCTATAATCAAAGTATTAAATGTTGATCTGTGGAAGTATTTTCATGTTTAAATGTGATATATCATGTGAACTGTCTAATCTATAAGAAAAACTTGCTGTAGAAAAAAGTATTCTTCAAGAAATGTACCTAACCGATTATAACTGATGTTTTCAAACTTTCTATGAAACTCATTAAAAATTGTTGTTGTGTTAAAGATGCTGTTGAAAAACTTAAATGTGATTTGAATAAAAAACATCAAAAGGATTTTTTAGAAATTGTCGTAAATACTTTTCTAACCTTTCTTTGCTGTATTATTTTTTTATGACTGGTCATGTATTGCACCCTCCACATGACTAAACTGGAATGAACATTTATTATTATTTAATGTTATCATTTTTGGATGGTTTATTATTATTATTATAAATATATACTTAGAACATACAAAATCACTTTTCATCATTTCTATACATAGTATATTATACATTGTATACCAAGATTTCCATTATTGATTATAAACGGATCATGAGTAGGTAAGTTCTTTGACATATCCATAAGCAAAAAAACATTCCAATGACATAAAAAAGAAAATCTATTTCACGTTTTGTTCAAAAACTTTGATGTTTATTTTATATTCTACAATAAAGGCTTTAACAAAAAGTATTTCGTTTTTATTTATTTATTTCAAATGTATTAGGTACACTTTTCAGTCGGTAAGTAGTTTGTTCTAAACCAGAATAGGTATGCTAGGGTTCGATTCCTATTACTAAGGCCATTACGGCGTTTTTTCTAACGCAAATCATACTACCGGCAAGATTTACTCATTCTTATTCTTACATCTAATATTACATTTCAGCCTTCACAAGAAATGAAAACCTGCTCTATCGAAAGCAGGGAAACTTCACTTCACATGAAGCGGTTGGCGTAAGGCTGACCTATTGTCTGTGAAAATAAATATATTCCACACGCCAAATGCGACTCCTTTGGAGGCAACCAACAAGAAGTTGCATCCATAATATAAGCAGCTTAGTTGCACTTACAACATTTTAATAAGTCCATTTTCAAATTTGGCGCAAATTTAAAAATAAAATGGCATTTTTTAACGCCGAAGTAACATGTAAGATAAAAGAAACAAGCTTTCAAAACACATCTAATATTACTAAGAAAAAAATATAAACAATAATTCATTTTTTTGTTAATTTTGTGGTATGCTCAGAGCCTTACTTGAGCGATTTCAGATTTTTTTGTGAATATTTAATTCTTATTTAAAGATCTGATTATAATAAGGGAAAGCAAAACAAAGTTAAATTATCTATAATATTTTACATTTCTGAGAGCATACGTGTATACAGAGCATTACATAAAATTCCACATGTGAGAGCGCCATATTGTTTGACATGCGCAATGCCAAGGCCTTAATTTAAAAACATAAACAAGATTCACCTTCTCTGCACTCTTCCAACACACAAAATCAAGACAGGTGAGAAAGAGACGTTCGTATGTTTATGGGAATTTGTGTGTTTTATAATCTGTGGTCTCTGCTGTAATGGATAGGACATGAATAGATGTCAATTTTCTAAAATATTGTTAATTTTACAAAACATATCCAATAAATACTCATCAAGCGCGACTCAAGTAAGTTTAAAATTCAATATGAATTAAATAATTAACGCAACTAGTACATCTTATTTGTTGTATTTGACATTAAATTTTGGTAACTTTTCGGTTGAAGGGTTGATTGGCGATATCAAAAAAAACCGTTTCTAATGCACTGAGCACAACTAACACTACCACGGAATTCTACTGTGAAATAAATTATATTATACATTATAAAGGTATTTTGTCCTAAGAGCTTTTCGTGAAATATTATTTTTCTGGCATACACTTTTGTGATGCACTTTGCCATTAGTTTAAAAAAGACGAAATGCATGCATTGATAAAATGGCGATTTTCTCTTTTATAAACGTCAATATTAATAACACATTATAAATTCAATCATTGTTTTCTTTTAAAATCCAATTGCAACCTAGTTAACCTCGATTGCTTTGACGTACCCATCTGTCAAAATATTTTGCAACAATTTTCGTACGTACTAGGTAAAACAAACCTTGTATCAAATAAATCATGTACTTACAATTTACAATTCAGTTTACTTTCATATTTTTTAAAGGTAGTAACTTGCATTTGATAGTAATTATAAAATCACACGTAGTTGAATAAATAACCTATTTCTTTTTACCGGTATTTTTACAGACGTAAGCTACCTCAGACAAAAATATTTTGAATGTATTTTCTCTTCGTTTTGGATTAAAAAATGACGATTTTCTACTAAATTAGGGCACATACAAGTTTTTCTTAATCATATTAACAATGCATACATATCAGATAACAAAATAAATTTGAAAATATGTTGTGAATCCATAAAATATAACCTTACAAAAGGTCAATATTTTTTTGTAACAAAAAATGGCAAATTCTTTGATTGATTTCCAAAATATTAACTTTATCGGCTTTAATCTAAGTTGCATAAATATAGGAGTCGTATAGAATCAAATATGGATATCTAGGATTTTTTTATAAAATGAGAATTCCTTGACTTATAGGTTGGTATGCGGCTGACCACCCATACTGTAAAAAATGGTTCACTTTTCCAATGTCACCCCTGTTTCAGGGAAGGTCGGCAAGAGTTGCAGGGCTTATGTTCATTTGAGATTGGGTTTTTATATTGTAGGTCCACATGCGAGTCCACAGTGTGAGCGCGAAATTATGTGTGTCTGCTTGTGGGAATGCATTTAATATGAATCTCAAATGATGCATATCTTTGCAACTTAGATTTAGATTTTATATTCTATCATCCCTTCTCCATGATTAACTAATTTTGTGTGTCCGTTTTTACTTCCAGGTGGTCGTGCTGCATAGACAATAAACAACCCGCATTACATAAATAGTTGTATTGAATAGTGGCGAGTAGGGAAGTAGAGACCATGGGGGACCAACAGTTCTTTCTGAAATGGAACGACTTTCAAACAAATATGGTCACATCGTTTAGGCACCTCAGGGATGAAAAAAGCTTCACCGATGTAAGTTACCTTCCTTATTTCTTATTAATTTCATTTCCCATTAAACAATCAAAGTGCGGGAACATTCTAGCAAAGTTTGCGCACATGTTTAACTGTTTTAGTTCCATTGTTTTTTACTCACACATACTTAAAATTGCCAAAGACATCTTTGTTTTTGGTGACATTTACCTCGGCTTTTAAAAAAAACTGTATCTCTTCCAAAAATCATCCAATTCTAATGATGTTTTCGGTGTTTCCTTTGTCAAAACTTGTACAAGGGTAATAAAATACAAATAAAGTTATGGAATTATATATCGTGATTAACATGTGTGCTTGTTCGCACAGACTCCATGAAGCCCCTTACAGCGGGCACAAATCAAGTTGCTCCTCCTCACAGCGCCGTAAACTACACCCGGGTAACACCACGATGTCAGTCATACGAACGACCTTCCCCACGGCGCGGCCGCCAAACTGCAACTGATTTTGCGACGTGTAAAGCCCACAAGATGGTGCTGTCTGCGTGCAGCCCTTATTAATGTATTGTTGTGCTTGCAGGTGACCTTGGCCTGTGAAGGACAGACGTGTAAAGCCCACAAGATGGTGCTGTCTGCCTGCAGCCCTTATAATTGTATTGTTGTGCTTGCAGGTGACCTTGGCCTGTGAAGGACAGACGTGTAAAGCCCACAAGATGGTGCTGTCTGCCTGGAGCCCTTATAATTGTATTGTTGTGCTTGCAGGTGACCTTGGCCTGTGAAGGACAGACGTGTAAAGCCCACAAGATGGTGCTGTCTGCCTGCAGCCCTTATTAATGTATTGTTGTGCTTGCAGGTGACCTTGGCCTGTGAAGGACAGACGTGTAAAGCCCACAAGATGGTGCTGTCTGCGTGCAGCCCTTATAATTGTATTGTTGTTGTGCTTGCAGGTGACCTTGGCCTGTGAAGGACAGACGTGTAAAGCCCACAAGATGGTGCTGTCTGCGTGCAGCCCTTATTAATGTATTGTTGTGCTTGCAGGTGACCTTGGCCTGTGAAGGACAGACGTGTAAAGCCCACAAGATGGTGCTGTCTGCGTGCAGCCCTTATTTTAAAAGTTTATTAGAAGTGAGTACACTGTTCTATGTTCATTCTGTACCATTTTCTCCAAACAAAGTCTCAATCCCAATCTGTTAATTTAAATAGTGTAAAATTAGTAAAGGTGCAAAAGAATATGATGAGATGGTTTGGACATGTAGAAAGAATGGATGATGAAAGACTTAAAAGTTTTTATACAGAGGAAATGTGAAAGGGAAAAGAGGAATGAGAGGACCGAGAAAAGTATGGCTGAATGGATATGGATGGAAATTGTGAAAGAATGGGAAATACAAAGCGAATGTGAGAGAAGGAAATGAATGAAAAATTTAATGAATTGAAAGGTATGCAAGGATAGGAAAAAATGGAGGCAAATCTGCAGAGACTCTTGCCACCACTAGTGGAATGGCAACAGAGTTACAATTACAGCATCACCATGATTCTTCAATGGATCTCTGTTTGCTTCCAGGAAAACCCCTCGAAGCACCCCATCATAATCCTGAAGGACGTCTCCTACCTGCACCTGCAGGCCATCCTGGAGTTCATGTACGCGGGGGAGGTGAACGTGTCGCAGGAGCAGCTGCCCGCCTTCCTCAAGACCGCGGCCCGCCTCAAGGTCAAGGGGCTGGCCGAGCCGCCGCCGCTGCCCACGGTCAAGCGCGAGGGGTAACACCAGGGGGCGCTGCTCAACTGCTGAACACACACGGACAGGGACGGGGGTACCAGCGATAGGTTAAGTGGCTTTAGCAGAGCGTGAGGCATTTGAATGTACGGGAGACAACGGATAAGGCAGTTTAGAATGTTAACAAACTATATATTAATATCAACAAAGTTACTTACTTGTTAGGTTTAGGTTGGAATTACGGTCGTTTGACATATTTATAATAATAATAACTACACAGATAAAATTTCGGATATTAGACAAACCGTTTTAAGAGAACTCACATTATTCTCGACGTAGCTAACGTCTTCAGGAGACATCCTCTCTGCACGATGACTGAGGATGAACTGCAGAGAGGGTGTCTCCTGAAGACATTAGCTAAATCTAAATCTAAGTTGCAAAGATATGTATCATTTGAGATTCATATGAAATGCATTCCCACAAGCAGACACGCATAATTTCGCGCTCACACATGCCGCATGTGGACCTACAATATAAAAAAAAAACAATCTCAAATGAACATAAGCCCTGCAACTCTTGCCGACCTTCCCTGAAACAGGGATGACATTGGTAGAGTGAACCATTTTTTACAGAATGGGTGGTCAGCCTCATACCAACCTATATGTCAAGAATATAAACGCAACTAAGCTACACATAAAGTGTAACTTCCTGCCGCGTTATCCCCGAAGGGGTCGCATGTGGCGAGTTGAACCTATTTATTTTTACAGGTAAGGGGGTCGGCCTTACGCCAACCACTTCAGTTGAAGTGGGGGTTTCCCAGCTCTCAAGAGGGCTGGTACTCCTTTCTTGTGAAGGCTGAGTAAACCTTGCCGGTATTTTATTTTGGGGTTTGAAATAAACACCGAAACGGAAAATCATTTCTGACACCCTCGGTGGGGTTCGAACCCGAGCTCACGGCATGGAATGCAAGCACTCTACCAACTGAGCTATCGACCGGACTGGACTATGGAATATACATTGAGAATATTGAATATTCTCTTCAAACGGTTTGTCTCATTTGACACCTTTGGTGTGGATCGAACCCTAGCTCTTTGGCATTAAACGCAAGCGCTCTATCAACTGAGCTATCCTACGGGCAGTTTAAAATAATAAAAATCAAATGACAGCCATTTTAATGTGCAAAATTAAATAAACCAATAAATCACAAAATACAATCAATTGGACCTTAAAACATTTAGAAATAATTTTAATAGCATCTTTTAACAAAATAGCTTAAATTGAGATACAACAGCTTACATGGGAGGAGTCTTATTTAAATTGAAACTTTTGCCGACGTCCCTTAAATAGTACCTATCTAATCTAATCTAAGTTGCAAAGATATGTTACATTGGAGATTCACATTACATGCATTCTCACAACCAGACAGGTACAAGTTCGCGCTTGCACATGCCTCATGTGAACCTACAACATATAAACCAAATCTCAAATGGACATACACCCTGCAACTCTTTGCCGTCCTTCCCTGTAACAGGGATGACATTGGCAAAGTGAACCATTTTTACAGCATGGGTGGTCAGCTGCATACCAACCTATAAGTCAAGGAAATATCTTGGAACAAAATATATTTTACTGTTAAAATAGCTTACATAGGACAGTCTATATAATTTGAAACTTTTGCCACCGTTCTCTCCTTGGTGTTTGGATGCCTCGCGTAATCCGTGTGAGTGAACCTTGTTTGTAAGCTGTGAGGGCTCAGTGTTAGTACAGTCACAGCTACAGCCACACACACACAAAACAGTACTAACCATCAATCTAATATATATATATATATATATATACATACATAATTATATATTGTAATACATATAGGACCAGCGTGATAAACAATCCCAAGCATGAGCAAACACTGAAATTCAATATGAATGTGCAAAAATCAAGTGCGTGTATTTAAGTCTCTTGTGTTGAGGTACACAATCTAAATGTGATTGTTTTTGTCTTGAAAATTTATTCTAAATCTAAATCTAAGCTGCAAAGATATGTATCATTTAAGATTCATATTAAATGCATTCCCACAAGCAGATACGCATAATTTTGCGCTCACACATGCCCGCATGTGGACCTACAATATAAAAAACCCAATCTCAAATGAACATAAGCCCTGCAACTCTTGCCAACCTTCCCTGAAACAGAAGTGACGTTGGCAAAGTGAACCATTTTTTACAGTATGGGTGGTCAACCTCATACCAACCTATCTAATCTAAGCTGCAAAGATATATATCATTTAAGATTTATATTAAATGCATTCCCACAAGCAGATATGTATAATTTCGCGCTAACACATGCCGCATGTGGACCTACAATATAAAAACCCAATCTCAAATGAACATAATCCTTGCAACTCTTGCCGTCCTTCCCTGAAACAGGGGTGACATTGGCAAAGTGAACCATTTTTTTATAGTATGGGTGGTCAGCCGCATAACAACCTATAAGTCAAGGAACATACATGACAAATTACATTTTTTTTTCAAATCAATAAATCAGTCAAGGAATACAAGCAATTGATAGTAATAATAAATTAGAGTGATTTATTTGGTAAATGTAACTCTGTCGCCATTCCGCTAGGGGTGGCCAGAGCCTCTGCAGAGTTGCCTCCATTTTTTCCTATCCTGACATACCTCTTTCAATTCATTCATATCCATCACCTTTTTCATGCATTTTCTACTTTGACGCTCACTTTGTATATCCCATTCTTTCACAATCGCTGTGTGAGCGCTGTTTTTGTGTGAATCACACCTCAGGAGCCCTCTAAATGTTTATGTTCTCCTTTGCCACTGTCACCACTTTTTCAGGAAAAGGGAGCAAGAGTTTCAGCGTCATAATGTTATATTATCATTAAAGGTTCATATTAAATGCACAATCACAAATACGTGTAAGTAAGTAAGCGGTTACACATGCCCCCTGTGAATTTGCAAAATAAACCAAACCTTAAATGGACTTAAAACATGCAACTCCTGCTGCCTTTTCCTGAAACACATGTGGCATTGAAAAAAGTGAACGAAATTTACACAGCATGGGAGTTCAGCCTCATACCAATCTATTAGTATAAGTACCACAGCTCCCTCAGGAGCTGGGAAACCCCCACTTTAATTGAAGTGGTTGGCGTAAGACCGGCCCTCTTACCTATGAAAGAAAATAGGTTCCACTCGCCACATGCTACGCCTTCAGGGAAAACATGCCAAGAAGTTACACTATTTGTGTAGCTTATTAGCGTTTTTTTTTTGTAGTCAAGGATACATTTATGTTTGATTCGTTATGTCTCTTGCACACAAATTAAAGTAAAAAATAATTTACGTTTGGATATTCAATGAACTGTTATTAGAGAATCTACCTTATTCTCGACATTTCATTGGTGTTTTAACCAACATCCTCAGGAGGCAGCCTTATGCAATGTTTATCACAGATAATAGCCATTCTACGAGTTGTCCTTGTCACAAGTCTATGAAAAAATTGTTTCTTACAGATTCTTTTTATTGGATTTCAAGTGTTTGCTTCATGTGCGGGAGCGTTTACTATACTGGCCCATAGACTAAACTAACCTAGAGTGCTAAACTTGTATTTTCTTAGCCACCTACAAAATTATAAACTTAAATTTTTAATCCAGAATAGCGTGTATTGTATAAAGCAGTGTTAATGTAACCAATGTAAGAGTTAAATAATGAAATCACGCAAAAACAATACTTTCTTGTGCGTGTCTCCGCGGCGCAAGAAAGTAAAAATGATTCTTAACGACGCTGCTCGTAGAAATGTTGCCAATTGTTAAAAAAAAGTAATGCTAAAATTAAAGTTAAATATTAAATGCAAAAAATCACACTGCAGTTTCTTAGCTCAATTTTTTACATTGAATTTTGAATGTATTTAATTAAATTCAAAGGCTATGATGTTTATTACGACTAGCCCAAATACCTAGTATATTTTTTTTCATACGGCCACATTTCTTTGAGCAGTTGGCCACAAATATTAGCGCTTATTCGACAGCCTTAAATTGTATGTGCGTATTAAATACCCACTTGTAATATTGACAGATTAGTATGGCAAGCTAATATATACTTATTTACTGGACAGTTAAAACCATTGACTTATAATATCTGTGGACTAGAAATTATTTTAACGAAAATAGACATATATATCTGTCTCAACTTACTTACGAAAATGGTCATTAGTTAGAAAGAGAACAAAGAACTTCACAGTTGCATTTCCATATCTACAAAAAACTCGGCAAAACGACAAAAAAAATCTTGAATGTTGGTACCATTGCAAATAATGGCTGCCGATTAGACCGTAAATAGCTAGAGTTGACAGATAACACGCGTTATAAATATTGTGATCGCCAAAATTGGTGTCAATATTTCACATTTTCAAGGTGTATATTCATATTTTAATTTTATCACTCAATTCATTATAACTATTGTGATATTTAATGCGTCATATTTGTAATTCTTGCCGCCGTACATTGGGGGTACCACTGCAACGTTTGACAGGAGAGGAACGCAAGTGGGAACAAGTATGTATCAATTCAGTATGTTAGTTTCCGCTCCCCTATGTTATAACTCAATGGTTAAAACGGAAAAGAACACTTCCTGTTTGGCGAACCCTCGACACATTCCCCAGACTCCATTTTGAAAAAGATTTGTCCAAAAACTATTAATTGACTGTAACTACCATCTTTTTTTCCCAAGAATAAAAACTTAATCATTCAACTCTGTGCCTCTATCTATTTTACTTATTTCATACTTGAAAATGCAGTTTTCAAAAGACAATACATTTTTTTTATTGCAGTTTTTTTTTCTAAATTTGTTTGCCTTAAATATTTAATGTATTATCTTGATATTTAGATTATATTTTGATCTCCTTTTTAGTGAAAAAAGACTGCCATTTTGTTTCTTCTATTTTTCTTGTATGGCAACTCAAAAGTACAGTAAGTTGACATTGGCGGCCCTGCTTTTTATGCCAAGTCGCCGCAGTGAATTTTTTTTTTTACTTTTTATTTTGCCATTATGAAAAAAAAAAACATTTTTTAGTACCTTAAAATCATGAAATGAACTTTATAATTTTTATTTTTTTTAAAGTTTGTAAAATAGACTAATTTAATGATATTTTTTTTTGATTCCTAAATAAACAATGAAACGGAATATGGACTTAAAAATAAAATAATTTAAAATGCAATAATTTACAATATTTTCAACATTTTCTTCAACTAGTAATTTTGGTTTCTAACAAAAAAAGAAGATTTCAAAGAATCTGTAATAATATTTTTGTTTACAATGTTGAGAAAGTGTTGCCAGTCTCTTATTTAAGTTCCAAACTTTATGGTATGGTTTGTTTATGGTCAGAATATTCAAAGTTGTCAAATGAATACACAACTTTGAAATAGTCCATACAAATCATTTTTATATATCAACATTATTTGACTATCCGAGTTTTTCTTGAATATAAAAAAAATAACCTAATTATATTTTGTAATAATTTTGACTCTCCAGGCTCTAAATAAATAATTTTATTTCTTATTTAATTAATAGTAATGTATCTGAGAATCATGCACATTTACCCAACTAAGAATTAATTTTATAAAATTAATCAATTCATATTGTAATTTTTTTAGAATATTTTATAATTTTTAAGAAATTTGTTGATTGAAAGTTACATAATAGGTAAATACATTTTTTTTTATTTCTACTCTTTGTATTATTGACAATTCAACATTAATAGGAGTCACTTAGGATCAAAAGACGGCAATTTAAGAATTAAAAAATAAATAAATGAAAACTAGAAACACTGGAAATCATTTTCTTATCAATTCCAACTATTTATGTATCTCATTTTGAAAAAATCTTAAATAACCGCTTTTGGATCTCTATGACTCATTGTCTTCAAAAGGGACTGCATTAGTATGTGGGTGTATGCGTTTTTGCACAAACCTGCAAGAACCTTATTTTTAGATTTGTATTTCATTCACAGGAAAGAAAAAAATAGATAAGAAAAGGTCCATCCAGCCTTACAGCAACTGGGTCTTGCTTAAGAATTGGCGTTTTTTAGCGACGACCAAGCTCGTTAAATGTCCGGTCGATAGCTCAGTTGACAGAATACTTGCATTCCATGCCGAGAGCTCGGGTTTGAATCCTACCAAAGGTGATTTCCCGTTTCGGTGTTTATTTCTAATCCAAAATAAAGTACCTTGCAAGGTTAACTCAGCCTTCACAAGAAATGAATACCACCAGCCCCCTCAGCACTCAAGAGCTGTGAAACCACTTACTTCAACTGAAGTGGTTGACGTAAGTCCGGCCCCCTTACCTGTAAAAATAAATAGCTTCCACTCGCCACATGCGACCCATTTGGGGAGAATGCAGCAAGAAGTGACACTATATGTCTAGCTTAGTAGCGTTTAGCACATGTCAGGATCCATGCTGACCACTTAACTTGGAGTGAGGGTTTCTCAACTCCCAAGCGGGCTGGTTCTCATTGTAAAGGCTAAATAAACCTTGCCAGCTCTTTTATTGCGAGTCCAAAATAAACTCCGTAACATGGAATATATTTAGACATTTATTTAAATCTATTCTTAGACATTTAGAGCCCACGCTTTCACAAACTAATGATGCATTTGTATGAAGACCTGTCAATCCAAGATGGCCGCAAGTGAACAGCTTATTAGTCTTCATACAAATATTACCAAAATTCAGTAGGTAAGAATGACCGTGGTGATGAGACTTTCAGCTCAGGCATCATTAGTTTGTCTAAGCGTGGGCTCAACCGACGACTAAAATGTCAGAATAGCCCCGTAGCTGTCCACCATTGAATGAAAACACAAAAAAAATTACTGAAGGGATTTAATTAAGTGTCAATATTTTTTCCCACATGAATAACAGAACGAGCTAAACACCTGCAGTGTTATTCATTAGATTCCACCCATTCCTGTTTAGTGCGAGATTTTGAGAAACCAATTTAAATCTGTACCAGCCCGCTAAACCAAAATAAATAAAAAGGTGATTCATTAGCGAAATACGTGCATTTTTTTTTTTGGTTTACCGAATCCTGCTTAAACAGACTTCCGGTAGCTTTTTCTGTATGAAAAAATACGAAATGCTCGACATTTATCTAGGTATTTTGGTGTCTATGAATTTTTTTGAGGTTTTTGACAACTTTCGGAGACGCTCGGATGCATTCGGGTAAACGCCCCCTCCCGAACGTTTCCAAACATTCCAGCTGTCAAACTCATGTCGATTGCAGCTTTGAATGAACTAAAAATGGAAACAAGTATTTTTCAAAGCATGACTTCATTGTGGCTTCAGGTTTTGGCTGTAGGCATCACGAAGAAAATCTCAAAGATGGGCCTTCATACTTCATTTACAAGAAAAGTGACAGTTTTACAAAATTGGTGACTTGAAAAATAACACGACGCGGCATCTGTCACTTTTTTTCTTGTCACAGTTTTTATATTTGTTTCGTTGCTGCATGCCGTAGATTTGTTGTTATAGTGTAAAATTCTAATGTTTTAAAGTTACTGTAATTGCTGAAACTCTTATTTGATTCATAAATCTTTTATTCTGAAAGTTATCTCGTACATTACGATCAGCTGGGGAATGAGGAAGATCGCCATTTTGCGTATGTCGATCTAGTTTAGAACGAAATAAACCTACTCGTAGGTGGTTTACAAATGTGATCATGTTTTGAAACACGTTTAGTGTTAAACTGAATTATAAAGTTTTTATGAATCACCTTTTTTGTAAATTGAGATTAAATCGAGAAATTAAACCAGATCTCTGAAGAAATCTGGTTTAAAAAATCTAATGAATAACACTGCTGAAGTTTATCAAAGGCGAAGATTGATTTACTTCCGACACAAAATGAAAAGTTTTGGCTCCTGGACCTAATGATACCGGTAAGAATGGAGAGACAATGGACTCCATTAATATTAAAGAAAGTAAGAGAGGACCACGATAAGTGGCAAAAAGGATCTTCTAATGGGATGGCCCAAGATGGTCCTAGAAAGCATTAGGTAAAGGGTGATTGCCATTGAGGTGGTTAGACCACTTCAAAAGAACTGAGGCTAGGGATGACTGCGTATAGACACAAAAAGAAAGACATGGAATAAGTTCTATGTGCAGGAGTGGACTGAAAAAGAAGATTTATACAAAATTATGCATAATATCCTTGTTTGAAATTTTGTTTCCATCGTTTTTATGACACTGGTGCTTATATTCTACATAGGAAATAGCCATAACAAAAAGGAAAAGTGGTTCAAAATAGTTTTCAGATTTTATACTCATGGCAACACTAAATACCAAAACAAATCAAATATAGATAGATAGAACATATTAAGATAGAATATAGTAGGATTTATATTAATTTTGCATTATTGTACGATATTTATAGACTTTTTAATCTCGAATATTAAATTTGTTTTAACACTGGCGCTTTTAATAATTACGCGAAACATCTTCAAGAAGAAAAAGAATACAAACAAGTGAACGTCAGTTTTGACGTTCGAAATATTTTGAATTCGACACCGGAATACTTATAAAAATGGCGGAATACCAAAATATCTCCGAGCATGGAGTGAAGAACTAAAATAATAATTTATAATATTAAATATGATGACGCGCGCGATACGTGGACGCCCCAGCAGCATGTCAGACAAGCGCAGATCTCCGCGCGGGCTGTGTAAACAATTCTTTATTAAACACCTCCAACACAGCCGCTAATCTCTGGCATTTTCCTGCGACAGAATATTACTAGCTCATTTCGTGTTTGCTCCGCCTTATCAGCAGTTTTATCGCCAGTTCACGTTGCGCGGCGAACCCGACAACTTCAAAACATAACCGAGGTAATTTACCACTTAACCAATCAATATAAACTACATTTATAATATAATTTTTCTTTTGCTACGTGCTGAAACTAATCCCTTGATAAAACTATTTAAATATTTAAGTTTATCCTTTTGTATTTCCATCCAACTTACATGTAGAAATATTCTATCTATAGTTATTTTTTACCACGTCAAATATATGTTTTTTCAATTTTTAAATAGCTTTGATTACAAAGCAGTAAATTAGTTTTGTTAATTGTTCAATAATATGTCATTTTAAATCAGTAATGGTTTACTCAGCATTTACAAGATTTTTTTTTTTTTTTTAATAATAATAGGGTATTTGCAATAGTGAGGAATATGATAAAAAGTATATTATTTTGATAGATTTCGAAAAATCTAATAATAATATGTTGATTTGAAGCCGAAAATATTTTTTTTCGATTTTATATTTAAAAAAGAAAATATAGGTTTTTGGACAAGTTTTTAAACGGATGTGAGATCTGCTTCTTGTATTTCGGGTAATGTGACGTCATATGTTGACGTCACGTTCTTTTATTGACATTCCATAGTCTGTTAACTTGTGTTGTTGACAACAGAAACAAATGAAAACAACAAAAACAAATGATATGTTCTTAAAGAAACACACAAACTTCTTGAAAAAACACATCCGCAATGGTGTAAGCATGAAAAAGCGATGCTTGAATGACATAAATGTGAGGGCTGTCAGTTGATACGGCGATGTTTACAAGACCGTGACGTCACGCGAGAAAATTTCATCTAGTAGCGTTTTGGCGCGAAAGTTCAAAGATCGATTTTAAAATGCTTATAACTTTGCTAAAAATACAACTAAAATTAGAATTCAAGAAGTTTTGGGCTAATAAAGCATAAAAGAATTTAAATCACAAAAAAAAGAAAAATGTGAAAATACCCTATTGTCTACCTATAAGTACCTAGATAATTTACAAAGGCTAAAAAATGTGATGTCTCATAGCCGGGTTGCAGGGGCCAAAACCCAACTATTCTTTTTTTATTAGTTGCTAAGGACCCTAGTCATATAGACCAGTGACGTTTGCCTGCTGAGAAGTCTAATATTTTTTTTGATAATTTAAGTTGCAAAGAGATTGACATTTAAAGCTCATATTTAATGCACGCCCACAAGCAGGCACATGTAAGTTCGCGCTTACACATGCTGCATGTGTACATACAAAATAAATCAAACCTCAAATGAGTATAAACTTTGCAACTCCTGCTGCATTTCCCTGACACCGGGGTGGCATTGGCAAAAGTGAAGTTTTTACAGCATGGGGGGTCAACCTCATGTGTGGCAACATTTTTAAGTCTAATGTTTATTTTTTTAACTTTATAATTTAGATAAATAACTAACAAACACGTCTGATTATTTTATTGATGTCACTCTTATACTTACACCATAAAGCCTAAAAAACTTTTTTTATTGATTGTAGAGGCATTCACTTAAATAATAATGGCTTTGTTACAAATAATAGCCATCTGAAGATGAAAAGGGATTGTTTGTGAAACCAGTCGTGGCATTTAATATATACTCGCGGACGATTTATTTGGTGAGCGCTGTTTTTGTGTGAATCGCACATCATGAGCCCTCTGCAAGCTTGGTCGTCGCTCTAGAAAGCAACAATTCTCAAGCAAGACCCAGTTGCTGTAAGCCTGGATGGATCTTGAGTGACCGGTCTTCGGTAAAGGTATATGAATTTTTCACCCTGCGAAGAGCATATTTGAAAATATAAATGGTATATTTTTTTGTGCTCCGCCAGGATTCAAACCTACAACCTTCCATTTACGAGTCAAAAGTGTTAACTACTAGACTATGGACCGGTCATAATGGAAAACACAGTCATTTTCATTTTTTATCTCTTGAAAAAAAAAATTATTTAAAAAAGCGACAAATTTATAGTCAAAGCCTTTTTAATATCCCTCCCTGTCTCCAGCTCGTGTGTGATTTCTTGTCTTGCAGATGGTAGTGCTGGTGACAGGAGGCGCGGGGTACGTGGGCTCGCACTGCGCGCTGGAGCTCCTCTCCACGGGGCACGCGGTGGTGGTGGTGGACAACCTCAGCAACGCCCACCAGGAGCACGGGGCCGACCTGCCGGAGGCGCTGCGCCGCGTGGAGCGCCTCTCCGGCCGCACGCTCACCTTCTACTCCGCTGACATCACCAACAGGGAGCAGCTCACCAGGATCTTCTCAAACGTAAACTGCAATCATCCCCACAATTAAGTAGAAAAAAATAAAGACGTCATTGATAATTTTCAAAAATAAAATGCCCATTTCTGAAGCGCCGTTTTCACTAAAATTTAGTCACAAGGGCCCTTTATTCCGGGTATGACCTTTTAAACACGTGCGTCTTCAGCTTCGTCCTGAAGCTTGCCCTGTCCTGCTCTTTTCTCACCTCACCTATATACAAGGAAGGTATACATAATTAAGGAGCGCCGTTTTTGTGTCACACCTCAAGGTCCCTCTCAAATCATGGATAAAAAAAAATGTGAAGATGCGTGTTTAGTGCTCCTCTAAATATACCAACAGTTTTGCCTTCCTCTTATAACATAGGTAAAGATTTAAAGCTTTGTCGTTGTATCCATTTTCTGATTCCATTTTGTGCATAAAAATCATTAATTCTTCTTTTGATCAGTATCTTATTTTACATACTATTAATATTGCAGCACAAGATAGAATGCGTGATGCATTTTGCCGCCCTGAAGGCTGTCGGAGAATCCTGCAGGATCCCTCTCACATATTACCAGAACAACATCACGGGATCCAGCGTCCTGCTGGAGGTAACATTATCACCATCTAATCTTATTAACCCATTCGCGGACACACAAAATGTGAAGTAGGCTAGAAAAAACACACTTATTTCATCATCTCAAATTGTATTTTTATTATAATTTTTTTATCTATTTATTTATTTGTTTTTTTTGACATCCAGGGACGAAACGGCTATTGCCGTGTTCTTTGGATTTCTGTAGGGACGCACGGATGCTACATGTATGCAAGTTCTATCAGAAATAGCCGTTTCTTCCCTAGTGATAACGTTTTATCACGACGGCTATTACTGTTTCGTCCAGTCCTAGACAAGCTCATAGAGCGGCTATAAACGTTTCGTCCGCGAACGGGTTAAGGAAAATAAAAATATAGGATCCAAAATGACTGGGCTATGAATAAGTGTGGATCAAATAAGAATCTGGGAGAGAAAGTGCAAAAGAATACAATGGAGGGTTCTGGAATGTAGAAAGAATGGACGATGAACGCCTGATAAAAAGAGTAAACAGAGAATGTCAAAGGTAAGCGTGGAAGGGGATGACCAAGGAAAGAATGAGTTGATGAAATAAGTGAGATTCCAAATGACTGGTATCTGCAGAGTGAGAGAAAGAGAAGAGCTCACGGGTCCGTAGTTCAGTGGTAACACTTCGGACTCTGAATGGAAGGTTGTGGGTTCGAATCCCGGTGGAGCACAAAAAATATACCATTTATATTTTCAATTTACTCTTCGCTGGGTTGAAAAATTCATAAAACCTTTACCAATGACCAGTCACCAAAGGTCCATCCAGCATTACAGCAACTGGGTCTTGCTTGAGAATTGGCGCTTTGTAGCGACGACGATCAAGCTCGTAAAAAGGTCGATAGCTCAATTGGTAGAATGCTTGCATTCCATGCCGAGAGCAAGGGTTTGATCTCAAAGTTTACTTAGCCTTCACAAGAAATGAGAACCAGCCTCCCCGGCAGCTGGGAAACCCCCACTTCAACTGAAAGTGGTTGGTGTGAGGCCGGCCCCCTTACCCGTAAAAATAAATATGTCCCGAATCGCCACATGCGACCCCTTCGGGGATAACGCAGGCAAGAAGTTACACTATATGTGTAGCTTAGTTGCGTTTTTTTTTATTTACGTGCATGAAGAGAGTGATGAATGCCGAGGAGATGAAGAAAGTGTGCAAGGACAGAACAATGCGGAGACACATTGAAATGAAACTCTTGAGGAGTGTGGCTGGAAAGAATGAATGGGTAACAGAGAAATGTAAGTTGAGAGCAGAGACAGCTCTGCAGGTGACCTTGCCACGTATAGAAAGTTTCTATAATCATTTGAAAGGTTGCAAAGGTATTGGCTTTTAAGATTCCCACTGCAAAAATGCTCACAAGCAAACATGAAGACTGGCATATCCGCATTTTTTTTTTTTTTTTTTTTTAATAGATTTGTGAAAAGGAATGCAATCCACCAACCTATTTTACCTGGCCAGTTGTCTTCATGCGAAAGCAGAAGCTTGTGTGCATGCAACGGCATCTGTTGAACCAGAGTCGAAGTTATCGTCGCGGGATTCGAACCAGCGTTATCCGCTTCCAAATAACCTGTCTTGATCCCCGCGGCTATAACACCGACATTTACAAGAAATAAATTTACATAAACTCTTGCCACCTTTCCCTTGAACAGGGGTGACATTGTTGTCAGTTTCACTCTACTTTACTATTATTAATTGCTGGTTGTTTCACTTGCGATATACTTACAAATTAAAATTAATTACACTTATCATGTATTTAATGAACGTTGTAGAAGAACTTACATTATTTTCAACTTTTCATCCTTATAATCTATAATCTATAATCTAAGTTGCAAAGAAATATTCATTTAAAGCTCTCAGATGTATGCCCACAAACCAACAAGTGTAGTTCGCGCTTACAAATGCTGAATGTGTACTTACAAATAAAATCCAAACCTCAAATGAACATAAGCCCCACAACTTTTGCCGACCTTCCCTGAAACAGGGGTGACATTGGCAAAGTGAACCATTTTTTACAGTATGGGTGGTCAGCCTCATACCAACCTATAAGTCAAGGAATATGAATAATAAATTACATTTAAATTTAAAAAAGAACAAAACCTTACAAAGAAATCTATACAAAAAAAGTCAAAAATTTCCTATGCAAAAAATGTAGCAAATGAATACACCAACATTAGAAATCAACATTGCAGATTAGCCGCCACTTCTTCCTGTCCTTGCATACTTCTTTCATTTCATCCAGAGTAATAACCTTTTTCATACAAGTCCTCCTTTTATTATGACTCTGGATATCCCATTCATTCGCTATTTCAGAGATTTGATCCTTCCATACTTTTCTCGGTCTTCCTCTACCACGACATCCATCTATTCTAGCAACATATACTTTCTTTGTCAATCTTTCATCACTCATTCTCTCCAAGTGCCCGAACCATCTTAACATACTTCTTTTAATCTTCACTTTCACACTTTCCCTTACACCACATTCTTCTCTTACAAAATCATTCCTCACCCTGTCACTTCGTTTTTTCCCAATCATACTTCTTAGATAGTCCATTTCTACTGTATGGACTTTACTAATTTCCCTTTCACTCACCGTCCAGGCTTCACTTCCATACATCAAGGTTGGCACTACATCCTTATCTTCCTTATCTATCCTTATCTTACTATCCTTATCTTCGTATAAAAAGGGTGCCTCCTTATGATGTTGACTAATACGCCAAGTAAAATGCCCTACAAGGTTCGTCAAATATCCTAAAAGCTTAAATAGTTTTAATTTTTAAATATGTCAAACGACTGTAATTCCAGTTTAAATTTGCGATATGTATATTTTTAGGTTATGAAGATGCACGGAGTGTACAAGCTAGTGTTCTCATCGTCGGCAACAGTGTACGGCAACCCCGAGTACCTGCCCATAGACGAGAAGCATCCCACGGGCCGAGGGTGCACCAACCCCTACGGCAAGAGCAAATACTTTGTGGAGGAGATCATGAGGGACCTGTGCGACAGTGATCCGGTAAGCTGTACAGTCTTCTTCATCGAGGGCACTGCAGCCCTACTCCAGCCTTGGTCTCCTTCAACCTCTGCCCCCAACTCCGCCTGTCCTCATAAATGTTAATACTAGGATGATTTATTTGGTAAGCGCTATTTTTGTGTGTATCACACCTGGAGGAAGACCGAGAAAGGTATGGATGGACCAAATTTCCGAAATTGCTAATGAATGGAATATCCAGAGTCATAATAAAAGAAGAACCTGTATGAAAAAGGTTAAGACTCTGGAGGAAATGAAAGAAGTATGTAAGGACAGAAATAAATGGCGGTTGATCTGAAATGTTAGCGGCTAGGGTTTATTAAATTGGAATTTGTTTTCTGTTTGTTGTCCATGGATATTATTATTTATTGATTTATAAAATGTAATTTGTCGTGTATGTTCCTTGACTTATAGGTTGGTATGCGGCTGACCACCCATGCTGTAGAAAATGATTCACTTTGCCAGTATCACCCCTGTTGCAGGGAAGGTCGGCAAGAGTTGCAAGGTGTATTTTCATTTGAGATTTGGGTTTTTATGTCGTGCGTTCGCATGCGGCGTGTGCAAGCGCGAAGCTTGTGAGAATGCATATAATATGAATCCCTAATGTTACATATCTCTGCAACTTAGATTAGGTGAGATTACAAATGAACACCGAACCCTGCAATTATTGTCGATCTTCCCTGAAACAGGGATGATCTAAGGAATCATTTTTTACAGTATAAATGGTCAGCCATATTCCAACCTACATGTAAGTCAAGGAATAGTAATAATAATTGGTTTATTGACACTAGCCACCTCAAGAGCGCTTACATGCATGTTTAAGAATACCAGAGATGCAAGAACACGTTTGCCGTAAAGGTCAAAAGGTCAAAGAATTATCCATATATTGTAAAATCTGTTCTACAGATCTTTATGACAAATAAGATATCTGTCTATCGGCTAACATTCAACATAGGAAATATTCTAAGCCATAACACAGTTGTTATGTATTATGATGGCTTAGTT
This sequence comes from Agapetus fuscipes, assembly GCA_951799405.1. NCBI lineage: Eukaryota > Metazoa > Arthropoda > Insecta > Trichoptera > Glossosomatidae > Agapetus > Agapetus fuscipes. Next base: position 19,916,663 of record OX637339.1, on the reverse strand, counting down.
TAATGTTATCATATCAATATATCAGTATTACCGGTTACCTACTTTATGTTGTTCAACCTTTTGACACATTTTCCCTTATCAGAGTGCCCAACAATATAAGCAATATAACAATGGACACTGACTCTTGGGAAAAACAGGCACTTGATAAAAGCATTGGAGTGCACACTCCATACAGGCTAAACTTAGAAATAGAGAGAAAAATGGTATTGTATAATCTGTAATCTAGCTATATTAACATTAAGGATTCAAATTAAATTCATGCCCACAAGAAAAAAACATCTTAGTTGTCGCTTAAACATGCCTTTGTAATGCAGCATGTGTAAACGCAAACATGCATTCATGTGTACTCAAATCTCAAATTGGCATAAACATAAAGTGAATAATGTTTTTACCATAATGGGGGTTTTTACCATATGGGTACCCTAGCGGAAATGAAGCATTTGAGAAATATGACAGGAAAAACTTTGAGGGATAGAGTTAGGAATGAATGGGTAAAAAAATAATGTAATTTGAAAGAGGATGTGAAAGTTAAGGTACAAAAGAATTTGATGAGATGGTTTGGGCATGTGGAAAGAATGAAAGATGATAGACTGACAAAGTATGTATACAAAGAAAGTGTGAAAGGAAAAAGAGGGAAGGGACGACCGAGAAAAGTATGGAGTGATCAGATTGAGGAGATTGGGAAAGAATGGGATATACAAAGTGAGCGTAGACAGAGGTATGTTATGGGATGTTTTGAAAGCATACGGAGTGAATGGGGCTCTCCTAGGTGCGGTGCATGCAAACTATGAAAATAGTAAGGCATGTGTTCGTATTGATGGTGAGTATAGTGAGTGGTTTGAAGTTTATAAGGGTGTGAGGCAAGGATGTGTGATGAGTCCATGGCTATTTAACATAGTCATGGACAAGTGTGTTAGAGATGCTCGACTTAATGATTGTGGATTGACGATAGGAGAGAGCAAAGTGAGTGTTTTACTGTATGCAGATGATGCAGTTCTTGTTTCTGATTCAGCAGTAGAATTGCAAACAATGCTCTCTAGATTGAATGAAGCTTTGTTAGGTAACCATCTGAAGTTGAATGCAAGTAAGACGAAAGTATTGATTTTTGAAAGAGATGATGAAAGTATGAATTATGAATTTAAAATTAATGGAATGAATGTTGATGTCGTAAATGAGTTTGTATACCTGGGAAGTATGTTTGAAAAAGATGGAAGAATGACCGGTGAATTTGAAAGAAGAGTAATGAAGGGCAGGTGTGTACTGGGTGCCACAGCTTGTATCGCCAAAAATCAAAACATATCTAAAAATGCTCGATTGGCGGTACGCAGTGGCATACTTTTACCCACCTTGATGTATGGAAGCGAGGCCTGGACGGTGAATGAAAGTGAAATTAGTAAAGTCCATACTGTTGAAATGGACTTTCTAAGAAGTATGATTGGGAAAAAACGGAGTGACAGGGTGAGAAATGATTTTGTAAGAGAAGAATGTGGTGCAAGAGAAAGTGTGAAAGTGAAGATTAAAAGAAGTTTGTTAAGATGGTTTGGGCATATGGAGAGAATGAATGAGGAAAGACTGACGAAGAAAGTATATGTTGGTAGAATAGATGGATGTCGTGGTAGAGGAAGACCGAGAAAGGTATGGATGGACCAAATATCCGAAATTGCGAATGAATGGAATATCCAGAGTCATAATAAAAGAAGAGCTTGTATGAAGAAGGTTATGACTCTGGAGGAAATGAAAGAAGTATGTAAGGATAGAAAGAAATGGCGGTTGATCTGTGATGTTGGCGGCTGGGGTTTGTTAAAGTAAAATTGGTTTTGTGATTTAGTTTTTTATGTCAATGTATAGGTATATTGTTGTTTATTGATTTTAAAAATGTAATTTGTCATGTATGTTCCTTGACTTATAGGTTGTTATGCGGCTGACCACCCATACTGTAAAAAATTGGTTCACTTTGCCAATGTCACCCCTGTTTCAGGGAAGGACGGCAAGAGTTGCAAGGCTTATGTTCATTTGAGATTGGGTTTTTATATTGTAGGTCCACATGCGGCATGTGTTAGCGCGAAATTATACATATCTGCTTGTGGGAATGCATTTAATATAAATATTAAATGATATATATCTTTGCAGCTTAGATTAGATTAGATTAGATTAGCGTAAAAGAAGAAAATGCATGAAAAAGGTGATGGATATGAAGGAATTGAAAGAGGTATGTCAGGATAGGAAAAAATGGAAGCAACTCTGCAGAGGCTCTGGCCATCCCTAGCGGAATGGCGACAGAGTTACAGTTACAGTTGGGAGGTTGGCTTTATACCTACTTATTAGTCAAGGAACAGAATTAGCTATCATGATATGAGGCTGACCACTGATACTTTAAAAAATGGAGAACGTGTTTCAGGGATGGAAGAGTTGCAGGGCTTGTGTTCACTTGAATTTAGTTTATTTATTTTGTAAGTACACTTGCAGCATGTGTAAACGCAAAATTGCACGAGTCGTCATGGGTGCATGCATTAAATAGATTATAGTTATTATTTCTGCCGGCCACATTCCCATCTATACAATAGACGACACGTTTATGGAACAGCGCTCTTAAAGGATGATTTTAATGGAATGTTCAAAGAAAAGTCATGATCATCAAGTTTATATATGTATATTTGTATTTTGCAGTGTTGGGGTGTGATATCCCTGCGGTACTTCAACCCAGTTGGGGCGCATGAGTCTGGAGACATTGGGGAGGACCCCAATGGCATTCCCAACAACCTGATGCCCTACATCGCGCAAGTAAGTGTTCACCACCACTCTAACCCAGTTGGGGCTCATGAGTATGGAGACATTGGGAAGGACCCAATAATGTGACCGAAGTACATCAGCTGTCTCTACTTGACAGGCGCGGATAAATATTTTCCCCCAATTCCTTTAAAATAACAATGGCTCCAATCCAACTTAAATTTAAAATCTCAATATCAAGCTTTAATGCGCCATATAGTACCTACCTATTAGGCCATGAGCCTATGAGGCAGCTCTGCAGAGGCTCTGCCCCCCCCTAGCGGAATGGTGACAGAGTTACAGTTACAGTTATACCCTCAGTGGGATTCAAACCCGAGCTCACGGCATGGAATGTAAGCGCTCTACCAATATCTCATTGGTTGAATAGATGCACCTGTTGTGTTGTCTAGGTGGCGGTGGGCAAGCTGCCTGTGCTGCAGGTGTTTGGCAGTGACTACGCTACCCCGGATGGCACGGGAGTCCGGGACTACATCCACATAGCTGACCTGGCTGTGGGGCACGTCAGCGCCCTCAGCTACATCCTGCAGCCCAGCTTCTCAGGGTTCCACGCCTTCAACCTGGGTGAGACACTCTTCACTAGATGGAAGTAAACTTATGAACCCGACACACGGATGTAAACTAATCCAAGTGCTAGTGAGGCCTGAGGATTGGTAAATACAGGGCCAAGGCTGAAAAAATACAAATCACAGTTTTTTTTCACTTGAGTTCTATTATCTCCAACGCTTTTAACAATGTTACCTCGTCAGTATCAACAGAAGAACATTTTTTTCTTAGATCCTCAAGAGTACTCAGTGGCGTGTCACGACAAAATGTCCATTGACAGAATCTCCACCGACACAATGTCCATTGACAAAATATCCACCTTCATAATGTGCATCGACAAAATGTCCACCGACAGAATGTCCACCAACAAAATATCCATGTGACAAAATGTCCATGCGACAGAATGTCCAACGACAAAATGTCCACGCGACAGAATGTCCACCTGATAAAATTGTATTGCGTAGACATTTTGTCGTTGGACATTCTGTCTGTGGAAATCTTGTCGTGGAACCCTCAGTGGGAATACGCAATCTTTAAAACTTTTAATTTGTAGTTACAAAATAGTAAATGGTGTTTTGTTTTCTATAGATAGAAGAAAAAATATATAGTTCTGTACATTCATTTGATCACAATGTGTACAAACCTTACATGAAAAAATACATTCTGGACTTTTTTAGGTGAATAACAAAATAAATCTATGAAATCATCTTCTGCCCTGCAGGTACAGGCAAAGGCTACTCCGTCCTGGAAGTGCTGGATGCCTTCAGCTCCGCCTGCGGTCGCAAGCTGCCCCACGAGATGAGGCCTCGCAGGGTGGGCGACGTAGCATCCTCCTACTCCGACGCCCGCCTGGCCGAGAAGGTGCTGGGCTGGCGGGCCACCAAGGGGCTCCGGGAGATGTGCGAGGACGCGTGGCGCTGGCAACAAAACAACCCCAACGGCTACAAGAAGTCCGCCTGCTAGGAAAACAATCTCTCCACCAGTCTTCTTCCTCCTAGGCATCCATTCAGAAGTTGATAATAATACTATTATTGGGATAATTTATTTCATGGGCACTTTTTTGTGTGAATCACACCTCAAGAACCTGTGCTTCGATTCTCAAGCAGGATCCATTACTCGTGAGGCTGGATGGACCTTTGGTAACTAGTAAATTTTCAACCCAGCCAAGAACATATTTGAAAATGTGCTTTTCCCGGAATCAAACTCACTATCTTCAGATTACAAGTCTGTAGCGGTAACCACTAGACCAGGGCTGTCCAACTCAAAATCGTGGTGGCCCGGATTTAGTGCTTTTGTAATCGTTGTGGTCCAGAAAAAGCGTTGACATCGATGAAAAGCGAAGACGCAACCCAGTTTGAAAACCGCTGCCTTAGATAGATAGAACTTATTGCGCAATAACTAGATGTCGTCGCGGACCGGATGACAGGCCTGCACTAGACTGCGGACGGTCACAGCTACATTCAATCCTACAAATTCAGACTTCCCCGTAATAATCGACGCAGGCCCCACAATCATAGAAAGTTCTTCTTTGCCCACTGCTGTAGTACATCTTATTCGACGACTTTCTGTCACTCCTTTTGCCCCTTGGCTGCAAGGTGAGAGCCTACGAAGACTTGAAATCTAGAAATCTTGTTCCGAAATTGATACGTTATCAAAACCATCTTTTTAGTTTATTGCTGACTGCTTGTTCATACTATAAGCTCAATTAAATCTAATTTACGGAGGCCCTAGAAACTAGTAACATTACAAAAGGAAACAGGTAGTTAAAATAAAGGCTATCTACTACCTTTTAAAATAATTAAATCAATGGTAGGTATGATAATTTTATAGGGAAAAATATAAACATTGTTTCTTTTGCTGTAAAAAATGTTTATACTTACTAGAATAGATAAATAAAAATTATTGTGTCATTTAAATGGAATTAGCATTTATGAAATGCCTAGGAGAATTATCAGTTATAAAACTATACTGCTTTATTTTTATTTTATTTCATTTATTTTTCTGTTTGGTGCGTCCAAAGTGTTACCAACCACAAAAAATTACAAACTCGTATGATATTACGAGCTACGTGATCTTATTCGTACTTGTGTTAACAGTTATGTTCAAAAAATTATGGAGTATCTAATCTAATCTAAGTTGCAAGGATATGTTACATTGGAGATTCACATTACATGCATTCTCACAACCAGACACGTACAAGTTCGCGCTTGCACATGCCTCATGTGAACCTACAACATAATCTATATAATAAGAGTATAATTGTTAGAATAATTATAATATGTATTTCTTAGAGTCAATGTAAAAAATTTAAATGTCCGTCCTTACGTGTTGACTGGAGATTTTTTGGGATGAAAAAATGTGGTTCAAATCATCTGATTTTTAGAAATTTCAGATAATAAGATGTCAAAAATACAGAAAATTCCCATACATTTTAAAATATATAGGTAATTTCGGTAACTAAGTTTCCCCTATATTTTATTTTTTTCTGTTGGTAACACTGTTCCATATTTGAACACAGCCATTTTTTAATTCCATATTCAAAATATTCCAGTGGGGTTTTTTTTTCTTAGAATTTTTGTGCCATATCACTAAAGATTATGTTAAGGCTACTTTTTTTAAATATATTTTTTATTCACATTTTTAAAGTCAGGTATATCACCTCCATAGACCTTAATTTTATTATTTTTACATTCCATATTTATTTAAATAGCATTATTTTAGGTGCTAACTTCTCGCTAGTAAAGATTCTTTGTTAAAAATACTTCAATTTACTTTCTAAAAGTGAATTTTCAGTTACCAAATAAAAATACAATGTTCCTTTAGTTATTTATAATGATTTACCAAAGTCTTACGTTGATGTAAGCTATTTTTTTTATTAATTTTAAATGTTCTCATGCAGTTATTCAAAATGCTTTTGTGTTGTATGTACAAATTTTGCCATTTATTTATGTTGTGTACATTATTAAACCAAATATAAAAATAAATATTGGTGTAAAAATGTTAAATTTTATATTTTTGCTTTATTCACTATGAAAAATCACTGTTAGATGTGAAAATCTCTGCTCAACAGTTCTTCTATGTCGCTCTGTCTTTAGGTTGTCAACAGTCTTATTTACAGTCCCACCCTGTTGGAAGATTTTAAGCTATATTTGTGGATTATTATGATCAGGTACGTTGACAGGATTTTTTTACCGATAAATGGTACTAACATCATGGCGCCACATACCATGTGCGTGCATAGGGTATAGGCAAATATCTAACCTAATCCAAGTTGCAATGATGTTACATTGGAGATTCACATTACATGCATTCTCACAACCAGACATGTACAAGTTCGCGCTTGCACATGCCTCATGTGAACCTACAACATAAAAACCAAATCTCAAATGGATATACACCCTGCAACTCTTGCCGTCCTCCCCTGTAACAGGGGTGACATTGGCAAAGTGAACCATTTTTACAGCATGGGTGGTCAACCGCATACCAACCTATAAGTCAAGGAACATACACAACAAATTACATTTTATAAATCAATAAATAATAAAATCACATTTTAGAATAAATATTTTCTCCCTTTCCTTTAAAATAACTAATTTTAAATTGACTGAAGTGCTAACGATGGCTCCAATCGAACTTAAATTTTAAAATTTAAATCTCAATAGTTTTTTTTACTATATATTGCTTGCCTTTTAGACACATGTGCCCGAATGGAATGCACGCCCCTGCCACGTACCATAGTTTGACTGATTTGTTTTTCATAAGAGTTTAATCATTCTAAAGATCTCACTATGCATATCGTCCCAAAATGCAAATGATCCATTAGATTTGTTTTATTGAAGACCCTGTCGTGCGCAAATAAAATAGACAATCGATAGTAGAAAACGCTTTTGAGAAGACTGGCAGGGAACATTTAAGAATGGATTCCGCAACAATTTTTTTTTCAAGAAAAACGTCACATTTGAATGGAACAACAGTCTTAAGCAATCAGTTACCAAATATTTGTTTGCCTTTTTCCTAGCAATTCGGCCGGGTGACGTCGTTGTCAATGCAGGTGCAGAATTAATAGTTTTCACCAATTTTAGATAGTAAAAAAATAATATCTCTTTAATCTAATCTAATCGAAGTTGCAAAGATATGTTACATTGAGGATTCACATTATATGCATTCTCACAAGCAGACACGTACAAGTTCGCGCTTGCGCATGCCGCATGTGAGCCTACAACATAAAAATCCAAATCTCAAATGGACATACACCCTGAAACATTTAATAATAAATAAAGCCCTTTAGTTCTCCGTTTTGCTAGGTAGTTGCGATTCTACTCATTTCATAGACAATTCGGGAAAACAATTTTTGCCATGGTATCATTAGTAATGTATTATTTTCCCAACAGATGTCATTTTATTACTAACCTCTTTTCCTGCGATAGTTTGACAAGGTACACGTTTATGTCAGTTTTACCGATGCCAATATTGAAATTCCCGTGAAATTTCCGCACAAAATACAAAAATAAAGGTTGACTATTAAATTCAAGTGTATCCCACACCATTTGGATTAATTTTGAAGCTCCGATGGCCTCTCAACGACATGATAACAGTGGAATAATTCCGGCTCCCTCAATCCTTCCTTCAGTGCAACACAACCCAGTGTTTTTATTTATTGTTTCGATATTGTACAATCAAATTTAATTGTGAATACACACCCTGCAATCTACCTTTATATTCGACATTAACCTATTATCCAAATCATGCAATTCCCGAAAGAATACGTGTTTTTGAAGCCTTGAAATTTTTTTGGTTAACAGTTGTCAAAATTTTGTTTTGTGGTTATTTTTCGCCGTATTCTTTAAATTTAAACAAAATATTTTGCTCTAACATTGTGCTTACATATTTAACGCATGTTCTAGTAGTATTATAATTGTTAATTTAATTTATTTTTCATGTTTTTTTACGTGTTTTCTAGATGTCATCCGGAGCCAAGATTTTGAAAGCAGGCGGCACGGAGCCCGATGCGTTTGAGGGGTCCATCTCCCAGGCGCTGGTGGAGTTGCAGAACAACTCGGACCTTAAGGCCCAACTTAGGGAGCTCTACATCACAAGAGCAAAGGAAATTGACCTTAATAATAAGAAGGTAAAGCTTAAGTTTGCTGCCATCTTTTTTATAAGGATTAACCCTTATGCCCGCTTTCCACTGCGAGCGGGAAATAGCTGAGCGGGAGCGGGAAATAGCTGAGCGGAGCGTAGTGAAATAGTTTTGGCCTTCCATTGCGAAAGAGTTTTAAAAAATAATGGTATTTGCCTTCCACAGCCAACGAGCTCGACGGAGTGAGCTAGGCGGGAAATGAGATGAGTCAGATGTAAGAGTTGTTTGCCTTCCATCTACAGCGGGCTTAGCGAGCCCACAGAGTAGGCAACTAGGCGACATGACAGTTTGTGACGGCTCGTTGCAGCCTACGCCCAGATCAAACATTTTAATTATTAATAAAAAAAAGAAAATTGTTTCGAAAAATAAAAAGTAATGTATTATTTTGCTTTAATACATAAAAAGTAGATGTTTGAAATAAAACATACATTTTAATATTTTCAAATTTATAAAATAATGTATGATGTGTTTTTGTAAATCATGTATGATGTGTTTTATCACTGTCACGCAACTGCGCGGGTTGGCGGGGGGGGCACGGGGGAGCGAAGTCAGTTGAAAACTAGCGGCCGAGACCATGACACAGCGGACTCATTTTTACTCGCTCAGTCCGCTCCGCTCACTCTGCTGTCGGTGGAAGCACTTCTATGAAATTTGCTGTTGCTAGTCGAGCGGAGTCCGTACGGAGTCCGCTCCGCTCGCAGTGGAAAGCGGGCATTAGGGCTAGTTCAGACAAAATGACTATTTTAGTCGAGTAGCGAGTAAGTTAGTGGTGGGCGGGGCGCTACCCGCCCCTTAAAATAGAGTAAAATGGATCGACTCGCCTAAATCATTGACTAAACTATTCGACTAATTTTATGTGGTTCGCACACATTTAGCCACTAAATTACTCGCTACTCGACTAAAATAGTCGCCTTGTCCGAACTAGCCTTTAGTGCAAGTGAAGTAATAATTATAATAAGGCTCGTACCCATCTATAATCTTAGTTGCAAAGATATATTAACATTCAAATGCATGCCCACAAACAGGCAGGTATAGGTTCGCACTTACAAATGCTGAATTTATAGGTACCTACTTACAAATTCAAATCCAAACCTTCAACCTACGACACTTCAAACTATGTGATCAGTCACATGTATTACTTATCCAAGAACAACAATCACTAAGGTTTTCCACATTTCACTAGCAGACTTTTGAATTCTTGAACACAGATGTCAGGGATAAGTTCACAGTTGGATGACGTCTATGATTGACAGCCGCACTGTATGCAAGTTTACACTTGACGCCTATGCGTGTCACCCGCAGTTGAAGGGTTAATTGACAAGAATGTCTACAATTCTGGCGACTATTAACATTGTCATGCCCTCCATACAGCTATAGATATTTTTAAAACAATGTCGGGATAATAAAAGCATACCGGACGTGTCACGGACAGATATTCCGTTCTCCATCCATATCCAGCTATAGATATGTCCCCAAAAGCCATCATGTATTCATTTTGTGATATATTTGTGTGTGTTCCAGTCAATAATAATCTATGTGCCGATGCCCAAGCTGAAGGCCTTCCAGAAGGTGCAGATCCGGCTGGTGCGCGAGCTGGAGAAGAAGTTCAGCGGCAAGCACGTGGTGTTCATCGGGGACCGCAAGATCCTGTCCAAGCCCACGCGCAAGTCCCGCAACGGCTACAAGCAGAAGAGGCCGCACTCCAGGTACCCTAACCGCAGCTACACAACACATCCCCCTAGTCAAAATTAGCACGAAGGGACTGACACTGAAAACACGCAACTCATATAGGCCTTGCCTGTATTTTATTTTGGGTTTTTGATATAAACATTGAAATGGGAAATCATTTCTGACACCCTCGGTGGGATTCAAACCTGAGCTCTCTGCATGGAATGCAAGCACTCTACCAATTGAGCTATCGACCAAACCACAAATGCTGAGATCTACCAAAACCGGCTGCGATCTCCTGGAGATCCAGAGAAGAAGCCTCAACACGGTTTTTGGGAATCGCGCCTTCTGTGTGGCTGCGCCCGGGATCTGAAACTCAGGCTGCGGGCGATAAGATGCTGAGGCAATCTCTTTAGGAGGCAGCTGAAGTCCCGCCTCTTCTCCCTGCACAACACAAGCCCAAGAGATGAGCAAGGTTCATGAAGAGGCGCCATACAAATTGAGATTTTCTTATTATTATGTCTCCCTGCAGATTTTACGTAGTTACTTATTCCTTGACTTATAGGTTGGTATGAGGCTGACCACCCATACTGTAAAAAATGGTTCACTTTGCCAATGTCACCCCTGTGTCAGGGAAGGTCGGCAAAAGTTGTGGGGCTTATGTTCATTTGAGGTTTGGATTTTATTTGTATGTACACATTCAGCATTTGTAAGCGCGAACTACACTTGTTGGTTTGTGGGCATACATCTGAGAGCTTTAAATGAATATATCCTTGCAACTTAGATTATAGATTTGGTTACTTTTTTAAATGAAAAATGTGAATTTTTACGCACAATTTTCTGTTGATATCCGATAGCTTATTTAGTTCTATTTAAGTGATTTCTCCGGCTTACAAGCCTTGAAGGCTTGGAGTTGACTGACTCGTAATCCAGAAAGTACTATTCCTGAAATTTGATCCGTTTACTTTTGTTGCTTCTGTGTATAACTTCTGCGGAGTTCTGCTAGCTTCCGATTGAAATTGAATTCTTCACGTCTATTTAGTGCTCTTGTGACATTAAGGAATTGGCTTGAATGTTTGGTGTCTACTTTGAATCATACCCTGCATCGACACCAACCACATTTTATTAAGTTTTAAACCTTATTTTCTGTTGAATTTTTTTAATTCTGTTAATCAAAAATTCAACTAAGAAGTCAATGCAATTCTACTCCCCAAAATAAGTGAGTGTACTATTTTTGTAAACCAACTGTAAAGATCAAAATAATAATAATAATATTAGGATGATTTATTTGGTGAGCGCTGTTTTTGTGTGTATCACACCTCAAGAGACCTCTGCGAGCTTGGCCGTCACTAGAAAGCGCCGATTCTCAAGCAAGACCCAGTTGCTGTAAAGCTGGATGGACCTTTAGTGACCGGTCTTTGGTAAAAGTATATGAATTTTTCACCCAGCGAAGAGCATATTTGTAAATATAAATGGTATGTTTTTTTGTGCTCCCCCGGGATTCGAACCCACTACCTCCCAATTACGAGTCAGAAGTGTTAGCCACTAGACTACGGACTGGTCAAAGACCCATATATATAAACAGCATGTTATTTGACTTCCAGAACACTGACGTCGGTGTATGACAGCATCCTGGAAGACCTGGTGTTTCCCGCCGAGATTGTGGGCAAGCGCGTGCGCATCCGCCTCGACGGCTCCCGCTTCATCAAGGTGCACCTGGACAAGAACCAGCAGACCACCATCGAGCACAAGGTGGACACCTTCCAGTCCGTGTACAAGAAGCTGACGGGCAGGGAAGTCAACTTCGAGTTCCCCGAGGCGTACTTGTAAAACCATGAAACCTATTTTATAAAATTACAATAAAAACACACATAAAAAAGAATACAACTATATTTGAGTTTTATTTTTTGCATACATTAATCAAAATAATAGACATTGATGATGTAAGTCGGTTTGGTTCCATAGAAACAAACGTGACATCAAGATATTAACTTCATAAGACAAAAGCTCCTCCAACGAATGCACACTACAAAAGAGCTTCTGCTAACCTTTAAGCAGAGAAAACTGATTTACTTCTGTCATATTTTGAGAAATACTGTCTTCATCTTAAGAATCATACAGGGTAAGATTGAGGGGAGAAGATCTCAGGTCGCCGAAGGACATTGGCTGAAAAACCTGCGACAGTGGTTCGGCAGAAGCACCTGTTTCGAGCCACAGCATCCAAAGTTAAAATAGCCATGATCGCCGATCTTCAATAGAAGTGGCACGAAAAAAAGGAGGCAAAAGACTTCTTCTTCTTCGTGTCAGCTTCACACCGTATTGGCCCAGTAACGAGCAATGTCTACAGCTCTTTGGTTTCCCGCAAAGAGATCATCCATGGAGCAGCTTGTCGGACAGGAGGGACAACACCGCAGGTGCTCCATTGTTTGCTGAGCTCCACACTCACATAGTGTAGAGTCCTCCCGTCCCAGAAATCCCCAGGTCAGCATGTTGGCCCAGGCTCTTCCAACATTGGTCCTCAATCTGTTCATGGATTTCCACACGGGCCACTCGAGGTTCTTTCCTGGAGGTAGGCTCTCTGCAGGCTGCACAAAGCTCTCCGGGCATTCCTCCTTCCCCATTTGCAATCTCTCCGCCACTGGATCCGAAGACAAGGCAAAAGACTTATAAGAAAAGGACTCCCTAAGGCACACCAAACATCTGGTGCTGCATCTATACACTGTATGTCAACCCATAGTCGCATACAAATATCAGATCAAGCCTAGTTCATACAGAAAATGTCAGCCTGACATTTCATTTACTCGTCACTCAAAGACATAATATTTCAATAAATACAGAAAAGTAGTTTTAGCCCCCTCCTTCCTCAGTCCACTCCTGGACGTAGGCCTCCAACCTTCTACATTTTTGTCCATCTGCTGCTGCATTCAGCCCCACCTCTCAAGATGACAGCGTTAATTCATTTTATTTTTAAGCCGCGTATATCTGTGCATACTGCTTCAAATCCCTCGTGAGACAATCTCTACTCAAGAGTTTAAGTCTGGCAGTGTCATGTCGTAGACAATGGGAGCTTGTTGCTCTAGCTGTGAGTTGTTTCCCTCCATGACCTGGTCCTCCATAACCTGGTCCTCCATGACCTGGTCCTCCATGGATGATTCTCCTTCAGAAGAGTCTTCCTCCTTAGCTGGGAGAGCCGTGGTCTCCTCGTGAGGCTTCTCTCCATCCACGATGCTGCACAGGGCCATGGGGTTCCTCTTGGTGATGCGGAAAACATTCTTGTTATATACTCTGGAAGTAAACAATGCATGTAAGTACTAATTTCATTAAAAAAGGCGCAGGCAGGGTTCGAACTTGCGCTTTTTTTTTTAACAAATCCTGTGCGGGAGACTCCCTAGATTCTAGACTCTAGGGGTCTATGACACTTGTTGTAGTGCCGCAGAGGTGTACGAGCATGGTCGTCGCGACAAAGCGCCAATACTCAAGCAAAACCCAGGTGCTGTAAGGCTGGATGGATCTTTTTAGGGACCGGTCTTTCGTAAAGGTTTTATTATTTATTTTTTTTTTCAACCCAGCGAAGAGTATACTTGGAAATATAAATTGTATATTTTTTGTGCTCCGCCAGGATCCGAATCCACAACCTTCCATTTACGAGTCCGAAGTGTTGCCACTGGACTACGGAACAGTCCAAGAAATGCCAACGACACGCGGTGTACTTGAGCGGTCGCCCAGCCAGGTAGCATCCGCGCCCAATGTTGCTTAACTTCGGTGATCTGATGGGAACCAGTGCTTTCAACATGGTATCGCCGTTGACGCTTGTTTCAATAATACAATATTGCTAATTTGAGTGTCAACGTTGCAAATATAATTATGTAACTTCATCTTTAATGTAAAAAGGAATGACAATATTCAGAACTTACTTCTGACTCTTCAGCTTGAGCCTTTTAGCTGGAACAGCTGAAAGGAAAACAACAAAAGCATGAATACACCAGGTACAACAATTTAAATTGCATTTTTTTAGCGGGCAAACTAGACTGTTTAGCAGCCAATAACAAAATATTAATTTAACTTTTCCCTAACGATCCAGCCCTGCAATGCCAATTGTGTTTTGGCCTACTTAATGTGTGCATTTTCAAGTACAGTAAAATAATGACATTTCGCTCCCTCAGTTCTTGTTTATCGTATACGCCAATCTTGTCAAATATGATTTTTTCATGCAGTTGTCTTATGAATCAAATTCTACACAACCTGAGCTAAGAAAAACCGTAAAACTCGATAATGTGAGAGTTCTTTTAAATATTTTTTAAATAAATTTCTTGTTTTCATAAGACACATTGGTCCAGTACACATGCAAACATTGCTCATGTAATTTTTTTTCAATGGCGTATACGATAAACAAGAACTAAGGCAGTGATTTGATTGACAATGACAATTGAATTGATTGTCCTGATGATGCCTTGTAGGCGACAGTGCTAGACAAAATTAAAAGAATATGAAAGTGAATTGAAACTGTGTTTTATTTAATTAATGTACAATGGACTTTCACTGTGTAAACCACCAAACCCTTACAAATAGTAAAATAATGATTTACAGGACAATTTCTAAACATTAACGGGGCTATTCTTAGACATTTTAGTCCCCCGTTGAGCCCACGCTTTGACAAACTAATGATGCATTTGTATGAAGACCTGTCAATCCAAAATGGCCGCAAGTGAACAGCTGATTTGTCTTCATACAAATATTACAAAATTCGGTAGGTAAGAATGACTGTGCTGATGAAAGTTCCACTCAGGTACCATTAGTTTGTCAAAGCGTGGGCTCAACGGACAACTAAAATGTCTAAGAATAGCCCCGTACGGTGTCATAGTGTTATTATTTAATTTAATTACTGCAGCATTCATCATGAGAAGCATTGTGTAAAACTTCTCTTAGCAATGCAGAAAAGTGGAGCCAACACATTTGGTCCATGAGTCTGCAACAGTGTTAAGTGAGCGTGCTTTTGTAGAGGAGGCTCCAAAGTCATGGAACAGACTTCCACCTGTGGTTGGAGAGATTGCCAACAGTAGTCACTTCAAAAGACGCCTCAAGACCAATCTGTTAACCAAATCTTTTGGGTCAAAAATCAACTGACTCATCATTATCGTAAACTTACAATCTGTGACATCCACTGTCGCCTTGTTGAGCCCTGCTCTGATGTCTGCGGCTACATCACGAGCTGTGTAGTTCAGAGCTCGGGCTGGTTCCGTGCTGCCACCTGCAAATTAAATAACACAGTATGGTACTTTATAAAGTATTCATCAATTGCAGACATTTGCAATCTTGCTCATTTCATAAATCCATTCATTCCTGTCTTCCCCTTTCATACTTACATTCACATTCCCTTTGTACACTCTACAATTTGTCATTTTTTCACTGTTAATTATTTTTAGACTGATTGTGGCAATGTGACGATTGATGTTTTAAATAGAACAAGGTTAAATTGGGGTAAAAACCCAGATACCAGTAACTCTTTCCATAAACAGGCAATTCGGAAAAGGAATGAGTTGTGAAAACACCAAGTTCTCAAAGTTTTGATATCGACTGAAAAGGGATGAATGTGAGCCGTTCTACGAGTTGCCCTTGTTGTGACGAGAGGAGGGGGTATAAGTGAGGATATTTTATCAGAACATACATAGATGATGATAGAGTACAGATGTTTTACCCGTCAGTTGGCACTTGAGTCTATAATACTCCTGTGAAGTTGTCTCGAGTGATGCAAGAGTGCCACCTTCCAGCAGCCTTGTGAGCGAGGCTTCCATTGTATTCTCAACTTGATCTTTCATCACCATGGAACCTGAAAATTAATAATTCACTTAGTACATTACACTTTAATCATCATCAGTACCCTTAGTACGAGTTGCAAAACTTGAGAAAAGTAAAGTTTACGGAAAATATTAAAGAGTGATTTCTCCCAAAATCTGCCATTTTTGTTTCTTACACTTTATGGTCTTAGCAAAAGAGTTACAGTGATAAAGAAAATCAAGTTCAAACAAACAAAACGGCAGATTTTGGGGGAAATCACTCTTTAATAATAGGGTAATTGCAATGGTGAGCAATATGGTTGAAAACGATATTTTTGTGTAGATTATAAGTCAAGGATCTCAACTATATTTTTTTTAAGTGGTAAAATTGGGCTTTTCATTTTTAATTTTGTAAAATAAAATGCCGACAAATCGAGTCCAATTCAAACGCGACGCTATTGGCTGGAGCTCGTGTGACGTCATTGGATCCAAGTGGCGTGAGTGACGTGTGCGACGTGTGTTTGTAGTATTAGAAAGCCGGCTGTCAGTGTGAAAATACGTGCTATTATCAAGCTTCCGAGATCCGACAAACATAATATAAACTCACAACAAACCTTGAAAAATGTCTTCGAAGTATCATAAATATTGTGTAGTTCCGATGTGTACAAATACGTCACGTGCAACACCGGATAAAAAGTTTTTGCGGATGCCCCGCGATCCAGCTATCCACAAAAAATGGTGTCTTGTGATGAAGCGAGACGAACTTCTGTCTTCCAAATCTACCCGCTTCATTTGCGAAGACCATTTTAATGTAAGTTATAGTATTTTGTTGTTATTTAATTGCATACCTATGTATAAAATATGTTATTTCTACATGCCTTCGTAAATAAATCACGTGGCTCAAGAAATGGCATGTGAAAACGCTGTCAAACGTGTCAAAATTAAAATCGATTTGTTTTTAACAAATTGATTAGAAACTCATAGTTTTTTTTGTCAGTAATGATCAAAAACATCCTCAAATATTGTTTGATTCCGTAATTTATAAAAAAACAAGTGTTAACATAGCAAAGTTTTTGTACTTGTTTCTTTAGGAAGGCAGCAATGGACTGGAATGTAAATATAATATTTTCTCATCGGCCAAAGGTCACAGGTCTATGGGACTGGACCCCTTAGCAACCTATAATAAAATATAAGCTTGCCTTTGCCCTGACAACCCGGCTGTGTGACATCACAACTTTTTTATCCTAGAAGTTTGTGTGCATACTTAATAATAATATATTGTCATGTACTAATGTGTCTAACCTACCTTTTTACTTTTTGTTGTAGTAGTTGTGTGAACTACATGCTCTCATATTATGTTATTTATATTTTTACAGCTCCAGGACGACTTGGAAAACTTTATGATGGGCAGATTGATGGGAAGCAATATGCGCCTGAAGAAAGGAGTTTTGCCGCACAAATTTGAGTGCCAAAAAGCTAAAAAGACTGTGGATAGGAAAACCGGCGAGATTAGAAAAAGAAAAATGCTAGTGATGGAACTTTTAAGAGAAGCAAGTCTGAACGCTACAAACTCTGAAGCATCCACATCAGTTGATGTGGATGCTTCCGCATCCGTTGATGTGGATGCATTCACATCAACTGATGTGGATGCTGTGGAGCAGTCAACGCATCTGACTTCTGCTCCATTGGATAAAGCAGTGCAGGTGAATATGGTACCCACCTACAGGAGCAAAGCAACCAACACCTTGAATGTGAGACCCCCGACCACTCACAGTAGCTGCTCACCGATCAAGTTGAAACCTGTGGAATCTCCTCTGGAAAAATTGAATGTGGAAGCTGTCTATTCATCTTCCAGTTCAGACCCTGAAGATAGTGATTCTGATCTTTTTGTGGACTATGGTAGTGGCTCGGATTTTGAAGACAACAATATGGAAATGGACGCGCTTAACGTTGAGATGAAAAGAGGTTATATTTTGCTTGTGCAACGCCAACCTCAACTGTATTTAGGCATTCCAAAAGAAATGTACCATGTATTGGCTATTCTGCAAGATACAGTTTGTGCACCTATTATAGATATAATGATTTGCCTAAAGAAAATTAGGTTGAATTTTTCATATAAAGTAATAGGTGCACATTTTGGAATGTCAGATTCCTCTATATGTCGCATTTTTAAGAAAACGATTCCCATTTTATCAGGGGTACTCAAAGAGTTGATTATATGGCCATCTGCAAAACTCATAAGGTTGGAATTGCCCATTGCATTTCGAGCTCGATATAGGAACGTCCGTTCCATTATTGATTGTCTTGAAATTCAAATTGAGAAACCAGGCAACTCGCTGCACCAATCATTAACGTGGTCTGAATACAAGGCCTGTAATACGGTAAAATATCTAATTTCTTGCACTCCAGATGGTCTCATTAATTTCTTATCATGTGGGTATGGAGGCCGAGCAACCGACTCTACTATTGCTCAGGACTGTGGCTATTTCGACAACATCGCCACAGGAACATGGGTGATGGCAGATCGGGGGTTTAAGAATATTTCCCATGTTTTAGAGGAAAAGGGTGCTCACCTTGTTCGCCCTCCAAGCGTGCTGCAGAAAAGTACCCTTAGCCAAAACGAAGTTAAGGAAGCAAAGCGAATTGCCGCTTTATGTATTCACGTAGAGCGTGTGATAAGCAGAGTGAGAGAATTTCATATGCTCACTATGCATTCAACTATCGACCACAACCTCGTGAATCGCTTGGATGAAATTATTGTGATTGCTTGTGGTCTGATCAACTTACAAAAATCATTGATCAAAGTTTAGAAGGGTTAGCCACCCTTAGACATTACTTTTAAAATTCAATTTTTATTTTCAGTACTTATATTTAACCTTTATGCTTTTGAGCTTATGACTGATATTACTTTTTAAATCTCAAGTGTTTTTATTTACCTTGGTCGCTTTTATCTATTTTACACCATTCAACTCTTCATTTCACTTGTATGACTGAGATTATTTTTTAAATCTCATGTGT
Source organism: Agapetus fuscipes (assembly GCA_951799405.1). Lineage (NCBI taxonomy): Eukaryota > Metazoa > Arthropoda > Insecta > Trichoptera > Glossosomatidae > Agapetus > Agapetus fuscipes. The sequence goes on along the minus strand of OX637339.1, from coordinate 19,897,733 downwards.
TTTTATTTAACTTGGTGGCTTTTATCAAATTTTTACTATTCAACTCTTCATTTCACTTGTATGACTGAGATTATTTTTGAAATCTCATGTGTTTTTATTTAACTTGGTGGCTTTTATCTATTTTTTACCATTCAAATCTTCATTTCACTTGTATGACTGAGATTATTTTTGAAATCTCATGTTTTTATTTAACTTGGTGGCTTTTATCTATTTTTTGCCATTCAACTCTTCATTTCACTTGTATGACTGAGATTATTTTTAAATCTTAATGTGTTTTAATTTACCTTGATAGCTTTTATCTAATTTTTACTATTCAACTCTTCATTTCACATGTTGCTTACTAAGTTACATTTACTATTCTGGTCAATTTTTCTGAATCTCACTTTACATCTGTTGCAACATGTACATAATGAGTATTAATGTTTGTATTAATAATGGAAAGCCTTTTTTATTAATAAAGTACACTTCAATCAACAACTTCTTTATTTTTATTAGAAAAACCAACAGAAAGATGATACCTACATAATAAGAACATATGAAAAACTCCAATACCAGGTATTGTTAAGTAGTGCATTTTTACATTATAATCTAAATGGTAAAGATACACATGACTTTATGATTCATATTAAATACATTTCTATAAGCAGGCATATTGTGTTAGTTAACGTTTACATAATATGCTGCATGTTCATTAACAAAATAAAGACCCAAATTTAAACTGAATGCACAAGCCCTTAAACTTGACGCTCTTCCCTGGAACAGAGGTAATATTGGCAAGTGAACCTTTTGTTAACAAAGTAGTTATCACATATATCAAATATAAAAAAGTAGTTAAGAAACAGCAGTTATAAAATACATAAATAACTATACTTTAAAATTGTTAGACTTTGGTAAATATGCATTAAAACACCTTATAGCTATACTTTTCAAAGTACCCACAGTGTAATACATAAAGTCTAATGTAATCTAGGTTGAAAATATACATAAACATTTAAAGTTCCTACTAAATACACACCCACAAACAGACAAGTGTAAGTTCTCGCTTACAAATGCTGCATGTGTACTTACAATTCAAAAACCATATAAATGAATACTCAAATGAACAAAAGCCCAGCAACTTTTGCCGTCCTTTTATTGGCAAAGTGAACCATTTTTTACAGCATGGGTGTTCAGCGTCATACCAACCTATAAGTCAAGGGATACAAACAATAAATAATATTCTCAAGTATATAATTATTCAGAATGTTGAGAGAATAAGAACAAGAATAGCAGATCAACATTACAGATAAAAATTAATTCATATAAAATAAAACATTTATTGAAATAATCTAAAAAATAATGTTTTAGTCCAAAATTCACATGCTTTTTCCATTAAATCTAAACAATAATTTTCATCATACTCCACAGTGCATTCAACGGTCTCACAACTCTTTTCAAAATCCGGTTTGGCAACACAGAATATTCCTCTTTTCTTTTTTGTAAAATGCATTTGCATTTGGATTTGTGCAAAGAACTTCGGAGTGGGTTTGTCTTTGACAAAATATTTCTCCATCCATTTTTCGGTGCTTGGACATTTTATCTCAAGTACATATTCTTGAGATACTCCATCAGGAGAAGCTCCAAAAAATGGATAATGCTTGGATAGCAATAATCCACATTTTTTCAGATCGGGATATTGCTTTTTGATTTTTTTGAAAACCAACTCTTCCAGTTTTCGGCCACGTGTCACAGCTGCCGTCTCAAAAATTTTTCCTCCCAACAGCTGCTCCACAAGAGAGCCATCAGGAGTGTGACAGCGTGACGCTTCATGGATCTTGGATGCTGTGATTCTCCCATACCTCAACTCGTACCAAAGAGTGCAATCAGCCTGCTCCAGAGTTTCCTTGGCTGCCTCGTTGCACGCCTTAACACTCATTCTATTTTCACAGTATGTTTGAAATTGCTGAGGGGTCGTGCCTTTTCCATCGTCTATAAATTCCTCCATTAATCTATGGATGCTAAGGGATTCTATAGGATTGCCCTCCTTAAAATACTTCATAAGGAGGACATCCTTGACGTCAGCTTCCTTCGTTGCTTTAACGACGGATGCCAAAAACTTTCCGTTACTCGAAGGCCCAGCTGTGAAAGTTTTAAGTTCTCCTAAATCCCTACATTTTATGAATTTCACAGCTGAGCCTATCTCTGCCATCTTTGACCGCTTCCAGTAACATTTCACTTCTGTCTTTGCTGGCTCTTCGCTGCGACGATGCACCCATGACAGAAAGGCTACTGCATGCTTGCAACCTCCTGTAAGAGAGTAAAAATAAAAAAATGTTTCATTTTGATTAATACAGATGCAAATAATGTAGACCTCTGCTTTAATACTTTATATATTGATGAATTAACAAAAAATATTCACTTATTTTGTTGACATAAATTTTAAGTAAAAATTGGAATATTTTTTCACAAAATATTGTTTTCTTTAGAAAAATAATGAAATTAAAAAGAAAAAATATTTGCAGTCAGCAAGGCCATAATGTTGGCCAATGGATTGATATGAGTCTGACCGCCCACACTATAAAATATGTTTCACTTTGCCAATGTCGCCCGTTTCAGGGAAGGTCGGCACCAGTAGCAGGATGTATGTTCGTTTGAAGATTGGATTTTAATTTGTAAGTAGGTACACATACAGAATTCGTAAGCGCGAACTTACACGTGTCCGTTTGTGGGCATGAATCTTAAATGTTAACATATCTTTGCATCTTAGATTACAGATAGCAATTATTTGGTGAGCCGAGCCTGCTAATTAGATCTCTTACATTTTATTGCTTTTACAAAGGAATCATGACACCTCGTGAATCTAATATTCATTACTGACCTTGAGATGCTGGACAATCTTCACAGACACATGATTCAACAGTGCCTTGTTCCTCATCGGTGATCAAGGTTACCGCGTATGCTTTTGTACGGACTTTGTGTTCTGGTGTTATACGGGCCTTAACAGTGCAAATGGCTCCATCGCGTTTCACTTGCACATAGCCAATGGCATTGTCTCCGTAACTTTCTCTCGAAGATCTAAAAACAAACAAACGGAATAAGGGTTAGGATATATTGCAAGTGCACAACCCTTGACTGGTGTAAAGTAAGGTTATGTGATTAAAAACAACTTTTAATGATGTAATAAAGGAAGTAAGCTTTATAAACAATTAATTTAGCCTTTATATTAAGATTTAGAAGCTATGACATGGCAGTATTGCAATTTAAATAAGTAAGGTTACAGAATTTGTAAAGGAAAGATGTTTGCATGAAAACGTATAATATCTGGAGAATTTATGAATCTAAATGAACTTTGACACATAAACAGAACTATTTTTCTTACCTTGAAGCTTTTACTCCACGTAATTCTGAACTTATGAAGTCCATGTTCTTGGAGAAATACACATACATCATCATAGCATCGACCTCCGGTAAATTGTCAGATTGAGCCTTTTCAAAGCCCTTTTCAGTCATCTTTGATGATTACACCAATTCAATTATACTTTATACACGGCACAACTAACTTTAAAGTGCAAATAATAGTTGAAATTGATGAAAATAGATATACTCGTCAAATGTAAACAAATCCGCCATACAAAAATACACACGACTGAATGACAGCTGAGCCGAATGAGATCCATCGACGTCACATCCGCCCAAATGCAAAAAATGGGCCGTTTCACAGGAAATGGAAAAATGACAAATTTAAAAGCGCCCTAATTCAAAAAATACGCATTATTAAAAAAAAAAAAAAACGGGAGACTATTTTAATAACTTTAATCTATCAATTTACGAAAGAAAAAAAAAGTGTGAAATTACCCTATTGCCGTAAACTTTACATTACTCAAGTTTTGCAACTCGTACTAAGGGTACTGGTAAAGTCAGCGCCTTGTTGTGCCAGCCATCTGTCTCTATTGGTCGCCATCCTCTTGAGCTACGAATAGGACAAGACATCTATAATCTAAGTTGCAAAGATATATTAACATTGAAAGCTCATATCAAATGCATGCCCACAAACAAACACGTGTAGTTCGCACTTACAAATGCTGAATGTGTACCTACTGTAAAGATCTGACTCCATCTATATTCGTTTATACATCCAAAATTTTATACAAAGTATTATATATCTTTCTATGGCACTTAAAAACTTGGAACAAAAAAAGGTACCCTTATAAAAAAACCTTGAGCTGTCCTTTGACGCATTGCTGGGCTGTATTCAGTTTCGATCTGTTTCCTGGAGGTGACGCGTCTCTTCTAGATAAAATCTGAAAATTGCTGTTTAATATTTGATTTGTGGGTGTTTGTGTGAGGATGGAGCTGATAATGGACCTGAGATGCTGCCGGGAGAAAATAATTAAGCTGATTGCACTAAAAATAACTAATGTCGCGACATTAATACAAACTTAAAACCAGTGGCGTGTTCCTGTCCGTGAGTAAAGCGGTTTGCACAATTATTTTTCTACCATTCGAATTTCGATTGGTTAAGGCATTATTTATGGGGATGTGGAAAGGTCTTTCGTAGTCTGTGCTTCGGGTCTTCCACCCATATCGGGTTTTCCCGATATTGAGGTGTACCAGGAACAGGTTATGGAGTAGATATTTCCACAAATATTGTTTTGCCAGGTTTTCTTTATTTTGGCATCTGTCTCGGGTCTACTTGGCCGGACTTGCTGAGCATCAGACGGTGCCATGGTATTGCGAATTTTGGTAGAATGATGGGGTAAATTAGAAGCTGTCTTCTCTAACAAAAGCAGCTTGGAATAGAGTATGGAGTAGGCGCGCGTTAAGTTTTGGTAACGGGAATGCTGAAATATCCGACCCAGTGGGGTAACACTTAGTCGAAGCTGGTGACAAGACTTCCTTTCCTTTTGCCAAGAATTAGCGTGCTAAAGTCCTGTGACGTTTCTTTGGTGAAGAAGGGGAGCGTTGAGCTTGTAATTCGATCGAATAACCCTACTCCAGAGGTCGCAAGTCCACTGGCTTCTCCATTGAAGCTAGCAGGCAGATTTTCTACTTAGAGGTGGGATTTTAATTAAAATAATTATGGGGTGGGTGGAGGTAGATTTTGCATATTATTATAAATATATTATACGTAATACATTTAGGCGCAATGTAATTTATTCATATTGTTATTATAATGTTATTTTGTAAATTTATGTAATCTGTCAAATAAAAAGACTAACAAAATTAACACATCAAGTAACTTTTCGCGATTTGCGTCCCCCCTTTTTCCTGTTCCTCATTTTGTATACGCCTTTGAATACGTTGACTGCCATGTTTTTTCTATACGCCGTGACCTTACCAGAGCGGGCTCTAGTAATTTCACAGAAAACAAAATCCCATTAAAAATGAAAGTCACTTGTTTTAAAATCGGTTTTAATATCATATAGTCATTTTGCATTACACGTAACTTAAATCTCGTAAGCTTTTTAATTATAATTTTGAATTTACAATTTAGTTAGAAAATGCGTATGTTCCACACCAAACGATAACGAATTTGGGTTTGCCACTAAAGTAGATTTTGAAACGGTAAAACAAAAAATTTACACAACGTTCCGTTTCATTAACTTCCACACGACGAGGAGTCCTAACATTAGCTAGACGATCACACAATTGGCCAAAACTACGACGATGATCCTTCGAGGAGGCAGCGAGGGAACTTCCACCTTCCAAGATCTCTGATCTTTCTTCATCAACGAGGGATTCCCAGCACACCAGCATTTTCAGTTCCAGTACGAGCAGTACCAGCATCTACCAGCGTTCCAAGATCTCTGATCTTTCTTCATCAACCAGGAGTTCACCATACCAGCATTTCCAGAATACCTTTTCCAGAACTCGGACCACATTCCCCATATTTGCATTTCGCAAGGGGGGGGAACATTACACTACTTACAAATAAAATCCAAGCCTTAAATGAACATAAGCCCTACAACTTTTGCCGACCTTCACACGACACAGGGGTGACATTGGCAAAGTGAACCACTTTTTACAGTATGGGTGGTCAGCCTCATATCAACCTATATGATGATAACAACCTACATGATCTTTAATAATCAAAAAAACAATCAATTTGGGACATCTCAAAAGCATTCACCAATGTTTTAACCACACCCGGCGTAAAGGAAAAAATTAAGTAGCTACCCTTTTCTCAGCCTGCTCCTCCATTGTGAGATTCCGATCCAGGGTTCAGTCACTGTCACTTTTGCGATTATCGCGTGGAAGGGGGATAGGTTTATGGAAGTATGCATGTGTGAGGGCGTTAGATAGCAAAAAGGTAAGAGTTAACAAATGGTTTATGGCTTGTAGGTTGGTATGCGGCTGACCACCCATACTGTAAAAAATGGTTCACTTTGCCAATGTCACCCCTGTTTCAGGGAAGGACGGCAAGAGTTGCAGGGCTTATGTTCATTTGAGGTTTGGATTTTATTTGCAAGTACACATGCAGCATTAGTAAGCGCGAACTACACATGTTCGTTTGTGGGCATGCATTTGATATGAGCTTTTAAAAAAACGCAACTAAAAAAAATTTTTTTTTTGAGCTTTTAATTTTAATATATTTCTTTGCAACAGATTATAGATTCTTTAGTTATTCAAACACTGTTTTCTTTTCACTCTTTATTATTTTGTTATTTGGACACAAACATTTTCGACTACACAGTAATCATCATCAGGTAATACTAGTAATATGTAGTATTACCTGATGATGATTAAACGTTTGTGTCCAAATAATAAAATAATAAAGAGTGAAGATGTTCATTTGAGATTGGGTTTTTATAATGTAGGTCCACATGCGGCATGTGTTAGCGCGAAATTATACATGTCTGCTTGTGGCAATGCATTTTATATAAATCTTAAATGATATATATCCTTGCAGCTTAGATTAGATTAGATTCATACAAATTTGGTAGAAAAATATAACATTGGGTGACACATATCATCGACAGTGAGGGTTGGCAGCAGTGCTGTGACAAGTTGACATAATAACCGAGTCAAAAAAAAATTTAAGTCATGTCAAAGAGACAAAGACAACACATAAAAAGAAAATGGTGAAGTTTACTTAAATAACCTAAGGAATAATAACTCACGTGATTTTTAAGAAAACAATCACCAAAATTCGCTCTCCTTCACAGTTGTTTATTTTGTTTGCTCTTTGTCTTGTATCCTACCGCCATTCCTCTAGGGGTGGCGGTACCTCCACACAAGTGCCTCCACTTGACTCTGACCTTGCATACTTCTTTCATCTCTGATTTCATCACTCTTTTCATGCACGCTGTTCTCTTTTTTCTACTCTGTAAATTCCATTCATTCGCAATCTGACTATACCAGTGCAAAACTTGCAGATCCTTTACCTTCTGTATACTTCCTGTAGCTCTTCTCTAAGGCGTACTCTCTCATGGTTGCATTGAAGGTGAAGGTGCAACTCTCCAGCATGGAGCACACTATGTATAAGATCCTTTACCTTCTGTATACTTCCTGTAGCTCTTCTCTAAGGCGTACTCTCTCATGGTTGCATTGAAGGTGAAGGTGCAACTCTCCAGCATGGAGCACACTATGTATAAGATCCTTTACCTTCTGTATACTTCCTGTAGCTCTTCTCTAAGGCGTTCTCTCTCATGGTTGCATTGAAGGTGAAGGTGGAACTCTCCAGCATGGAGCACACTATGTATAAGATCCTTTACCTTCTGTATACTTCCTGTAGCTCTTCTCTAAGGCGTACTCTCTCATGGTTGCATTGAAGGTGAAGGTGCAACTCTCCAGCATGGAGCACACTATGTATAAGATCCTTTACCTTCTGTATACTTCCTGTAGCTCTTCTCTAAGGTGTACTCTCTCATGGTTGCATTGAAGGTGAAGGTGCAACTCTCCAGCATGGAGCACACTATGTATAAGATCCTTTACCTTCTGTATACTTCCTGTAGCTCTTCTCTAAGGCGTACTCTCTCATGGTTGCATTGAAGGTGAAGGTGCAACTCTCCAGCATGGAGCACACTATGTATAAGATCCTTTACCTTCTGTATACTTCCTGTAGCTCTTCTCTAAGGCGTTCTCTCTCATGGTTGCATTGAAGGTGAAGGTGGAACTCTCCAGCATGGAGCACACTATGTATAAGATCCTTTACCTTCTGTATACTTCCTGTAGCTCTTCTCTAAGGCGTACTCTCTCATGGTTGCATTGAAGGTGAAGGTGCAACTCTCCAGCATGGAGCACACTATGTATAAGATCCTTTACCTTCTGTATACTTCCTGTAGCTCTTCTCTAAGGTGTACTCTCTCATGGTTGCATTGAAGGTGAAGGTGCAACTCTCCAGCATGGAGCACACTATGTATAAGATCCTTTACCTTCTGTATACTTCCTGTAGCTCTTCTCTAAGGCGTACTCTCTCATGGTTGCATTGAAGGTGAAGGTGCAACTCTCCAGCATGGAGCACACTATGTATAAGATCCTTTACCTTCTGTATACTTCCTGTAGCTCTTCTCTAAGGTGTACTCTCTCATGGTTGCATTGAAGGTGAAGGTGCAACTCTCCAGCATGGAGCACACTATGTATAAGATCCTTTACCTTCTGTATACTTCCTGTAGCTCTTCTCTAAGGCGTACTCTCTCATGGTTGCATTGAAGGTGAAGGTGCAACTCTCCAGCATGGAGCACACTATGTATAAGATCCTTTACCTTCTGTATACTTCCTGTAGCTCTTCTCTAAGGCGTACTCTCTCATGGTTGCATTGAAGGTGAAGGTGCAACTCTCCAGCATGGAGCACACTATGTATAAGATCCTTTACCTTCTGTATACTTCCTGTAGCTCTTCTCTAAGGCGTACTCTCTCATGGTTGCACTGAAGGTGAAGGTGCAACTCTCCAGCATGGAGCACACTACGTATAAGACTTGCAGATCCTTTTTCTGACGAGCCGTCTCACAAATAGCCCTGAAATTATAATAGTTTTAAGTTGCTTTAAGTACAAACAAAATGACACAAATGAAGGAATTAGATTAAGTCCAGTCGATAGTTCAGTTGGTAGAATGCTTGAATTCCATGCCGATAGCAAGGGTTCGAATCCCACCGAGGTTGTCAAAAATGATTTCCTATTTCGGTGTTTATTTCAAGCCAAAGATAAATACCGGCATGGTTTACTCGGCCTTCACAAGAAATGAAAACCAGCCACTTCGGAAGCTGGGAACCCCATTTTGACTGAAGTGGTTGGTGTGAGGCTGGCCCCTTTACCCATAGAATATTTTAAATGTGGGGAATATTTGTGATATCACCTGGCTGGGCTAAAGACAGTCCAGAGCGTCTTAATTTCAATACAATAGGTACTTTGAAAAGACACTAAAGTCCACCATACTGCAGTTATCATTCCTTGACTTATAGGTATGAGGTATGAGGCTGACCACCCATACTGTAAAAAATGGTTCACTTTGCCAATGTCGCCCCTGTGTCAGGGAAGGTCGGCAAAAGTTGTAGGGCTTATGTTCATTTGAGATTTGGATTTTATTTGCAAGTACACATGCAGCATTAGTAAGCGCGAACTACACATGTTCGTTTGTGGGCTTGCATTTGATATGAGCTTTTAATTTTAATATATATCTTTGCAACTTAGATTATAGATTCTTTACTCGTAGTTATTCAAACACTGTTTTATTTTCACTCTTTATTATTTTGTTATTTGGACACAAACGTTTTCGACTACACAGTAATCATCATCAGGTAAAACTAGTAATATGTAGTATTACCTGATGATGATTAAACGTTTGTGTCCAAATAATAAAATAATAAAGAGTGATGTTTGGGCGGGCTGTTAGGTAGATTTGTTTATAGGTAGCTGGCCATAAAATCCTGTGTCCTTTAGCCTATAAACTGACCACTCCTACTTTACCCAATCACCTGTCTCCAGCAGTACTTCTTCATACGCGGCCTTGGATAGACGTGTCCATCGCAGTGTTCATCGCGCGCGACAGAAACAAAGGAGAAACCACACACAAAAACGCGACCAGTGCTCCGCGAAAGAGGCATCCATTGGAGATAAGGTGAGTCCAGACTTTGATTCCGTGATTCCTTTCCCCTTGCTCCTTTGGTTGGCTGCCTAGACAGATTTGTTGGGCAGTTCGCCCGAAACGCGATAATCGAGAACTAGTGCGATCTTAAATCCTACTTCACGCACCCCTTATGATAACGTCAAACTTGGCGTTGTCAAGTGAAAATAAAACAGTGTTTGAATAACTAAAGATAAGATGAATTTTCACAGTGTTAATGCACCAACCATCCAAAATATTATTACATTATAGATTATTTATAGTAAACATATGGGCTGCTGTGAGCTAGGAAATATCCCTGATTGTCGGGAATCCTTTTTTTTAACTATAGGTGACGTCACATGGCCAAGGGATATTTTCAAAATTCGGAATCCATTATAAATGAGACAGAAATTGATTGAATTGCAGCGTAACTTTTCACCTTAGTTTACCGGCAGTCTCCGGAGTGGTTCTCACGTAGACAGGCGTGATGAAGGGCTTGAGCTGCAGCAGCGCGTGGATGAGGAACAGGCCGCACTTGGTGTGCAGCCAGGGCTCGCTAGCGGACACCAGCTGCCAGCAGACACACACACACTCCTCGCACATCTCGTACAGCTCCGACATGATGCTGCGACCGCTAATGATCAGGTGGAACTTCATCTGCTGCCAGCACTCCAAGAAGTCCGGGTAGGAGTGCGACTGCCGGCTCAAGAACAAGGATAACAAGTCCTTAACGTCCTCCCGGAAACCATCTATTATCAGGTTGGCATCTTCGATCCTCGAGAACTCTAAAAAAAAGAAACAGAAATAATGTGTTGAAATCTGGACAAGTGCCCACAGTACATATAAGATGCATAAATTCCCCTTGATCAAGTAAATAGAAAATAAATGAAAGATACAACAGTTTATAAGATACATACGGTCCGTAGTTCAGTGGTAACACTTCAGACTCTGAATGGAAGGTTGTGGGTTCGAATCCGGGCGGAGCACAAAAAATATACCATTTATATTTTCATAAACCTTTACCAATGACCGGTCACCAAAGGTCTATCCAGCCTTACAGCAACTGGGTCTTGCTTAAGAATCGGCGCTTTCTACAGGGATGGCCAAGCTCGCAGAGGGCTCTTGAGGTGTGATACACACAAAAACAGCGCTCACCAAATAAATCACTCTAATATTATAACTAAAGGGTATCCCTTGACTAATAGGTTGGTATGAGGCTGACCACTGCAACGCAACTAAAAACACAACTAAGCTACACATATAGTGTAACTTCTTGCTGCGTTATCCCCGAAGGGGTCGCATGTAGCGAGTTTAACCTATTTATTTTTACAGGTAAGGGGGCCGGCCTTACACAAACCACTTCAGTTGAAATGGGGGTTTCCCAGCTCCCGAGGGGGCTGGTACTCATTTCTTGTAAAGGCTGAGTAAACCTTGCCAGTATTTTATTTTGGGGTTTGAAATAAACACCTAAACGGTAAATCATTTCTGACACCCTCGGTGGGATTCGAACCCGAGCTCACGACATGGAATGCATGCACTCTACCAACTGGACTTACACCCATGCTGTAAAAAATGGTTCACTCTGCCAATGTCACCCCTGTTACAGGGAAGGACGGCAAAAGTTGCTGGGTTTATGTTCATTTTAGGTTTGGTTTTTGAGTTGTTAGTACACTTGCAGCATTTTTAAGCGAGAACTTACGCGTGTCTGTTTGTGGGCATGCATTTAATACGAACTTTGAATGTCATATGAGAGCTTTTGAGGTTAGGTTCACACAAAAGTAGTTCTCACCAAATAAATCAGGCTGATATTTATCTGTGCTTCACGCATAATCTAGATTGTGGAATACAAAGACGATGGAAAGAATGTATTGATCAAGTAAGTGAATGGCGAATTATTGGAATCTATTGTGTAAATTAATTTCGTACATAAGATTTCTTCCATTTTACTTACTTTTAAGTGACATCTCTATTATAATCGAATATCGGTAGTTAAAAATATTTCAACTTTATTCCCTTAATCCCTTTTGATTATTTTATTATACAAGAATATAAATTTCGAAAGAACTGTCAAAAATCAAACATGGCGGCAATACTCTTTTTTTTCTTTATTCCACTAATTATGGCTTTCACGTACAACATGTAAGGCGTCGTATACAGTGATCTAAATAGTTTCGGGGACGTATAGGTAGGTATCAAAAAAATATATTTAAAATGCAGTCTACTATATTTTTTTGATTATCAACAATATTTAAAATAAAATAATGATGCTGTAGATTATGTTGTAGGTTCACATGAGGCATGTGCAAGCGCGAACTTGTACGTGTCTGGTTGTGGGAATGCATGTAATGTAAATCTCCCCGATGTAACATATCTTTGCAACTTAGATTAGATTAGAAAGGTATTCCTTGACTTATAGATTGGTATGAGGCTGACCACCCATACTGTAAAAAATGGTTCACTTTGCCAATGTCACCCCTGTTTCAGGGAATGTCGGCAAGAGTTGCAGGGCTTATGTTCATTTGAGGTTTGGATTTTATTTGTAAGTACACAATCAGCATTTGTAAGCGCGAACTACACGTGTTTGTTAGTGGGCATACATCTGAGAGCTTTGAATGAATATATCCTTGCAACTTAGATTATTATTATTATTATGCGCCAATTTGAAATAGAAGAAAAATTGTAACATTACACGGCCATATCGGATGCCCCACAGATCTGAGCATCTGGTGCCTCAAATCCATGGTAAGGTTTAATCAGCCTTTACAAGAAATAAATACTGGGAAACACCGACTTCAGCTGGAGTGGTTGGGGTAAGGCCACTTGCGATGCCTTTGGGGATAACGCGGCAGGAAGTTACACTATATGTGTAGCTTAGTTGTGTTTTATAGCAATTTTCCTCCTCAGGTTCTTCGACCTTAAAACGCAACTAAAAAAATAATAATTATACTTTTAATAATTTTTATATAGCCCCTTTTCAGGAGTTTTCACTTCAAAGGAGTCTTTTATTGCTATTACAGCACAGCAAATCTATGGCTTATCCACTGACTAAATTTTCCATACAAAAATAACAATAATCTATGGATCATATTGAATTAATAAGTCTTTAGTCCTCTCCAAAAGACTGTCTCAGTCTTCAGTTCCCTGAGGGTCACGGACAGCGCCATCAGTTCATCAATGTGAAAGGCTCGATCCTCGTGGCTCTGCGCGGCAGCTTGAGCAGACTTTAACTAGCCTTTCTGAATCTAAGTGTCTCTCCGCGGATAGTGGATTCCCTTTTTTTGACCAGTGTGGATACGTACTCCGGTGCTGATCCATTTAGGGTCCTATAAGTGAATGCACAGAGTGTATCTTCTCTCAATAGGGTAATTTAATTTATTTTTTTACTTAATAAAATAATAGCTACATTGAATAAGAGTTTTATGCTTACACGGCCGGCTGATGATGCTAGAGTGAAGTTTTCCGGGATCTGTTGCCGTGGTCTGTGGGAGCTGGAGCTTCCGTAAGCTCCGTAAGCTTCCGGAAGCTCCAGCTCCCACAGACCACGGCAACAGATCCCGGAAAACTTCACTCCAGCAATAGCTACATTGTTAAAACTGCATCTGCCTCTTTATTATCTAAATTATCTGGCGTAGTTTTTAAATTATACGAGCTGGTCATTTCTTATTTAGGCGGATGTGACATCACTGGATCTTCGAATTTTATGTATTTCATACAGGTGCACCGACGGGCCCAGGTAGCCTGGCGGATCCAGTGACGCACAGCTTGGCTAGGCAACCGCGCTGTGTTTTGGCAGGACTCAAATTCTCGGCATTGTATTTTAAAAAAGTATAAATGAAATCTTTATTTTTACCACTTAAAAAATATATGGTTGTGATCCTTGAAATGTACTCTACACAACCATAGCATTTTCAAGTGTATTCCCCACCACTGCAATTCCCTATTCTTCCCTGTGCGATGAGATGCAGGTGTGAATACTCTCGTTATGTGGCTGAAATAAACCAGTGTATCTTTTGATGTACATCAGGAGTTTGGCTCTTATATTAATACGGGAAAGAACCTCAGCATTTGTGACTCGATCCATCCAGGAAACCTTCAACATCCAATGGCAGACCCACATTTCACAATGTGAATAAATTTGGGCATCCCGAATATGAGTCTTGCTGCTGAGATCAGCACATCGTCCCCTTAGTGCTTGTTTGTCTTATATGTCCATCAGAGGTCCTCGACTTATAGGTTGGTATGAGGCTGACCACCCATACTGTAAAAAATGGTTCACTTTGCCAGTGTCACCCCTGTTTCAGGGAATGTCGGCAAGAGTTGCAGGGCTTATGTTCATTTGCGGTTTGGATTTTATTTGTAAGTACACAATCAGCATTTGTAAGCGCGAACTACACGTGTTTGTTTGTGGGCATAGATCTGAAAGCTTTGAATGAACATATCCTTGCAACTTAGATTATTATTATATTATTAGATTATTATTAGAGGTAATTTCACATGACCAATGTTTGTATGTGTACTGGACCAATGTGTCTTGTGAAAACTGAAAAAATATATTTTTAAATATTGAAAACAGCTCTCACATTATCGTGTTTTACGTTTTTTTCTTAGCTCAGGTTGTGTAGAATGTGATTCTTCATTGTCTTTGCGGTGGCCGGGCCGGTTGCCTGGAACAATTTGCCCATCGGTGTTCGCACGAACCAGCCTACCACCACCTTCAGAAAGGGACTGAAGACACTGCTTTTCTCCAGAAGCCATGGCGCCCTTGAGATGGTCCTGGACCATTAAATGGCGCCACAGGAAAGAAATCATCCATCATCATCATCATTGAAAGGTCGTCTTTGAATCAAATGGTAGATAAGCCAAACAAGCACTGTGGGGACGACATATAGTATGGTTTCTCATGTAGGGAGGGAGACAAAGGTTTGAGAAATGAAACAGTTTGTTTTTTTTAACACAATAGTAAGATATCTAATCAACAATATAGATCTTATAAATTAGCTATCATAACCTGTCCACAAAAATCTACAAATTATCAAATTACAATAGAACATCTGTTTACTCTCGTCGTCTCTGTCCAATATCGTAGCCTACCAAAAATACAAATGGGCATTTGTAGTTCATTATTTATATTTATATATATATATATATATATGTATGTATGTATACTACGGCTAAAGCATCATTTTAAAAATCATCTCTTCATTTATTTATACGTCCTTAACGCCTAATATATGCACTTATTACACAAAATATCATTTACACCTAATATTTATACTTTTTTTTATTTATATTCATTATTACTTAGAAAAAACAACACAAGATTTACGCGCCTGACCGCAGACGGAGCGTTTTAAAAAAAAAAGTCGACAGTCTTTCATGCGAGAATGAGGTGTTCACATATTGTCATACGTGTCTGTTTGTGGATGTGCACTAAATATGAATCTATTATGTTAGAATATTTTTGCAACTAAGATTATAGATTTGCTTGAATCAAATGAAAGAAGTATGCAACGATTGATCTGCAATGTTGGCGGCTAGGGATCTAAATTAAAATTTAATTTAATGTGAGTTTTTTTTGTTTGAGGCTGACCCCTTGCCGTAAAAATATTCTGCCAACAACTGCAAACAATTCTGCCAATGCCACCCCGTTTCAGGGAAAGGCGGCAGGAGTTGGTAGGTTTGTTTTCATGTGAGGTTTGATTTGTTTTACAAGTACACATGCAGTATATGTGAGCGCAAACTTACACGTTTAATTTACTCTCTTTTAATTTTCCTACTTCCTATTACTTCAATAACAGAGCAGTAAGAAGTTGCAATATAAGTGCAGCTTAGATGCGTTTTATCCACTTTTAATTTCTCTACAATGCAACTCAATAATGTCCAACAACCTTCTAATCAAAATCTCAAATCGTTATCCCCAAGATGTCGAAATGTTTTAAAAAGCACCTCCGTCTATGGTCAGGCGTCTGTATAGAAAAGGCATTCAATCTTATTTACACATTATATTTCATTTATACAATTTCTCTTTAACTGGAAAACTATGAAGGCATTACAAAGTTCTTTACTATACACACACGCACACAACAACAAAATATATCAAGTAACACGTGTAGCCCGCCGCTGCCGCGCATTGAATTATAAGATAAGGGACCCGGAAACTGCTTAACGCTTTAACTGCGGGTGACACGCATAGGCATCGAGTGTAAACTTGCATACAGTGCGGCTGTCAATCATAGACGTCATACAACTTTCAACTTATCCCTGACATCTGTGTTCAGGAATTCAAAGGTCTGCAAGTGTAATATGCTAAAGCTTTGTGATTGTTGTTCTTGAATAACTAATACATGTGACTGTGCACATAGTTTGTTCACAAGTGTCGTCAATCAATTAAGGTCGGAAACAATAAATGTTTTAAAAATGTGTTAGTTATAGAAGAAGTATTCCGTACTGGGGGTATTCATACAGCCAGAATATTCAGAAGCCAAAAGGTTAATTGCATTGAAACAGAGTATGAGACACAACTGTCAGCCGACATGTCAAAACGGAGATCCCATTTTGATAGCGCCAGTTTTAGCTGTCACTGAGCGATTTCCATTTATAAACCATAGATTATCTTTTTTTGTATAGATTTCTTTGTAAGGTTTTGTTCTTTTTTATATTTAAATGTAATTTATTATTCATATTCCTTGACTTATAGGTTGGTATGAGGCTGACCACCCATACTGTAAAAAATGGTTCACTTTGCCAATGTCACCCCTGTTTCAGGGAAGGTCGGCAAAAGTTGTGGGGCTTATGTTCATTTGAGGTTTGGATTTTATTTGTAAGTACACATTCAGCATTTGTAAGCGCGAACTTCACTTGTTGGTTTGTGGGCTGATCTGAGAGCTTTAAATGAATATATCCTTGCAACTTAGATTATAGATTATAGATAGATCTCTCGCTGAGATAGATGCATTGAGAGTCGGCAAGTGAGGAAATGTGATAGATGAATACAAAATAAAATCCTGCCACTAGGGGTGCTATCAAAATTGGATCCTAGAGCTGTCAAGCACAACAGAATACTAAAAAACCATGTGAAATCCCATGTTTTCTTGCTTATTCCGTATTGTGTTTCGACACCCAATAATTAGAAAATATGAGATGATTTTTATGCCTTTTTTCTTTAAAAATTATCAAATTTACCGACCAAAACAAAACATTGCACACAAAGCTTCACTCAAGCTTCTTCGTTTACAATGGATTCCCACCGCGAGCATCTTTGTTCTCTTTCTAACTAAAGGCGATGTGTTGAGAAAGGTTGAAATGGATATGGCATCTATTTGCGTTAAAAAGTTTCAGGTCCGCTATATTACGAGCCAATGCCGCTGTGTCATCCCGCCACACTCGCTAAGTCACAATATTCACTTGTTTTCCTCTAAACGACATGGCACACAAAGCAAGATATTATAAACCGTTAACCGTGTGCCTCGCTAGCTACATTCACCTCTAAATTGCATTTAATCAAATCACAAACGGGAAGATGACTATTAAATTAAAGATTACCCGACAAATCAATGAAATTATAAATTACATTTTTAAAGGTTTTGATTGACAATGTGAAAAATAATTTTTAATTACAAAGATACTTAAAGGAAAAACATGTTATTCTTTACTCGCAACACTGATTATTTTCATTATTGTTTTGTACAAAAATCAAAAAAGGTTTTCAGTCCTCAGACTGAATCATCCAATGCTCCTAAAATAAAAAACATTTACATAGTCCCCTCCATTGAGAATGATGGAAATGTATGGAATACACGCCTGCACTCCTAGTGTGCGATTTAACTTTCATTAATTTTTTAATTTACGAAATCGAGGCGAGTTCACGCAAGTTTTTTTACTCATGGTACAGGTATTGAAAACGTTTACAATTTTTTATATTAAGAAATAGTGAAAATAAACTGTGCTCCGAGTAAAGAATTACTTGTTTTTTTCTTTCGTCAAAGTCATACAAGGTTAATGATTGAAAAATCAATTAAATTATAACTATTGTACAATTTTTGTATAAATGTATATCCAGTTTTTTTTTAGTAAATAAATGTATTTATCAAATATTTGTAAAAAGGTTGTAATTTTTCAACAACTGTTTTTTTTATATAGTGAGAAGGCTAAGTGAGTCTAAACATGTGAATGGTACTGCCATCTATTGTGAAACATTCAAAGTTTTTTTTTTGTATTTGTGAATAGATGGCAGTGCAATTCAATAAAAATATTGATATCAATCCACCTTAATCTGAAATTAATGTGAAAAACTTTAAGTGAAGTATTGCATTCTAAGAATAGAGTCGTGCAGAACCAAATACAGCAATCAAGGATATTTTTCAAAAATATGAAAAATACATGTAAACATTTTCTGTTGTTGTACATTGAAGCTTTCACGGCCGGTTCTTATTGACACAACAATCACTTTTTTCCGGGCTATGTAGCCGTGGTCTGGTAGATTCTTTCCGAACAGTTTTTCCTTTCTAGTACAGCAGTTCCTGTAAGATCACAGCGACTAGTCAACCGCTGATAATGCCCATCGGAACAATGGGTGAAACTGTCCGGAAAGAATTTTCTGTTGTTCCCGTGTTCTCATTTCCGGAAAACATCCTAAATTTCCGTAAATTGATTCAATGCGACTCGTAATCAAGTTTTTTTATACAGTTTTTAAAGTTTACGTGTTATAAAAATACAATAGTCATTATTTAAAAAAGTACTCGCTTTCAACTCTGCATCTAGTATAATATTTAAAAATATCTGTTGTGGTTTTTTTTTTTTTTTGTCGTATCATTTAATTAATATATGTAATCAGGCGGTCAACTAGGTTCTACAATTTTTCGGTGCTATTCACGCACAGCAAATCCACGGCTCATCTGCCACCTAAAATTTTCTATACAAAAAAAGAACGATGACCCATGAATCAGCTATGAATTAGATGCTTTTGTAAATAACACTGTTTGTGTTTAACAGTGTTAATAGTATAAAGTGTTGTTTCTAGATTTATTTTAGTTTTGTTTCTTCTGTGTCTGCCCTAGTGAAAGTAAATATACAACCGTCAATGTTTAATACAGAGAAAAATGCTACAATTTTCAGTATTTTAACAGCAAAAAAAAAATGCAAGGAAATTGAATATTGATGACTTGGGAATCAAGACAGATTTTGCTGAAATTTAAACAGTCATGCTGGAGAGTTGCTTTCCAGGATATGTCGCCGTGGTCTGTGAGATCAGGAGCTTCCGGACATTGGGACGAGATGGGCGAAACGTCCGGAAGCCCCAGCTTCCACAGACCACGGCAATGGATCGGGAAAAGCAGCTTTCCGGCATCATCAGCCGGCCGTGTAAGCCTAAAACTCTTTTTCAACATTTAGTTTATTTTAAAGAACAATGAGAAGTGTCAGTATGTTAATGAAAAATGAATTGCTTTTTAAAAATGAGAAGCACGAAGTAGAGTAAAATTAAATTATTTTGAGACAAAAGGGAAAAGAAAATATAAAACTAAATTGAAAATAAATATGTTAAGAGACAAATATAAGCAAGGAAATGATAAAAATGAAAATGACGCGAGTAATGAAGGACAAGAAGGTGATTTTAGTCGTTTGATCTATTTAATCTAAGTTGCAAATTTTCATACGCCAAAACTCTACCCATAACTATCCTGAGAGTATAAGTTTGAAAGACCCACAGCGCATGGACACCCATACAGAGCTATATATTTTTCAAGTGGTGGCAGGCCCAAAAGATTTTTTTTTGAGAACACAGGTTGGGTAACATGCATTGAAAGAATGACCCAGCGTAATGTAAATGCAACTAAGCTGCACATTTAAAGCAACTTTTCAAGGCGTTGTCCCCAAAGGAGTTGCATTTGTGGAATATGGAACCTTTCCATTTATAAACAGGTAAGGGGCTTGAATACCAACCACTTAAGTTGAAGTGGGGGTTTCCAATCTCCCTACTGGGCTAGTTTTCATTTCTTCTGAAGCTTGAGTAAACCTTGCCAGTATTTTATTTTGCGTTTGAAATATGCACGGAACGGGAAATCATGTCTGACACCCTTGATTTATAAAATGTAATTTGTCATGTATGCTCTTTTGTAGGACTACATGCGGCATGTTTAAGCGCAAACTTAAACATGTCTGTTTTGTGAAAATGCATATAATGTGAATCTCTAATGTCACTTATATTTTGCAACTTAGATTAGATTAGATTGGTGGGTATGGAATCCTAGCTCTCCGCATGTAATGCAAGCATTCTACCAACTGAGCTATCGACCGGATAGTCGGAAGCAGAAATATAATTTGCCTCTACGGAGTGTTCACCCCTGCTATGGCATGTAAAATTGTAAAATTGCATTGATAAACTCCTTCAGTACCTTCATTTCTCCATGCAAAGACAGAAAATGGAGAGAGATTACAGTCAAAAGATGAGTTAAAACAAAATGAATCTAAAACCAAGAAAATTGTGAATAAATCTTTTATGATCTTCACCAGAGCTCTCCAATCTCCAACGGGTCGGACATTAAAAATTAAATAAAAAACACATCAAGTTTATACACAAAAAATCAAATAAAAAAATAACATTTCGGCATTTGATACCTTCAATTTTACAATTTTTTCTTTCTAATATCGCCTTCTAAATCAAATAGAACGAAAGGCGAAAATTCCAAATGAGATAAATGCAGAATGACACTCTCTTTTGTGTTGAATACATCGATGGTTAACTGGACAAATATTGTAAGTCCACTTTTTGATTAAATTGAGTTATGATACTTTCTATCTATAATCTATAATCTAAGCTGCAAGGATATGTAAGCATTTAAGGCTCATATGAAATGCATGCCTACAGACAGGCACATGTAGGTTCGCGCCTACACATTCTGCATGTGTGCATACAAATAAAGAAAACCTCACATGGACATAAACCTTGCAACTCCTGCCGCCGTTCCCTGAACCGGGGTGGCATTGGCAAAAGTGAACCGATTTTTACAGCACGGTGGTCAGCCTCGTACCAATTTTTACAGCACGGGTGGTCAGCCTCATACCAATTTTTACAGCACGGGTGGTCAGCCTCGTTTTTGACACATTTTGTAAAACGTGACATTGTCTTTGATCTCTGAAAATATAGCTGGTTCACACGCAATGCAAACCGAGATATCGCACGCTTAATCATAAAGAGCAATAACTCAAAAAATAAGAATGTTGGGAAATCACGTTTGAAGTTCAGACAACCAGTACAACTTGTATGGGATGAAAAAAGCTACCGATGTTTTATCTCGGTCATATTCGTCCAAATTGAACGGCTGTCGCATTCTACCTATTCTTCTCGCATTGTTCTTGCGTTTTATAACAAAATCTCGATTTTCCCAATTTTTGAGCTATTGCTCTTTATTATTAAGCGTGCGATATGATCAATTAAAAAATGCATATTAGACTCTTTTGTTAGAGGCACGCAACTTTCATGTTGAGTTTTCTCAAAACTATAAAAAGTGGACACACAATATTTGTCCAGTTAACCATCGACATTCCCCTCACATTTTGAAAATAAAATCTTAAATTTGCCGCCTTTGATTCTATAAGATTTGTATTAAATTTCTTCCATTTAAACCCCGCTGACTCTTACCAAGCACGCATACAAAATAATAATAAAATAAAAAAACAATAAAGAAAAATGATATAATATGTACAACATTTTCGTGTTAACTAGAACAGAAAAAAGGGAAAAAATTTACATTAAAAATTATGCGAAATATACACAGAGAAATAATTATATTCATAATGATGAATCAGTTATAGTAATAATGTTCTCTTAAAAAACTAAGCCAACCGATTAAAAATTACAAAAAAAAAATCATACAAATAAAAATGTACAGTAAAAACTAGAGTGTATGTATGTATAAATGTACAATATTTTTTATTTAAACCATTAAATAATAATAAGGACTTCTGTAGCCAATAATTTTTTAGCAGTTTGTCTTGTTCCTTGTATTCACAAACAGCGCTGTGAGAACTTGTAATGCTCTGCGTAAATTGCAAACCGATACATCCAGTTTGGACCGGTCCGCAGTCCAGTGGCAACACTTCGGACTCATGAATGGAAGGTTGTGGGTTCGAATCCCGGCGGAGCACAAAAAATATACAGTTTATATTTTCAGATATGCTCTTCGCTAGGTTGAAAAATTTATATACCTTTACCAAAGGTCCGTCCAGCCTTACAGTAACACTGGGTCTTGCTTGAGAGCTGGCGCTTTCTACAGCGACGACCAAGCTCGCAGAGGGTTGTTGAGGTGTGATGCACACAAAAACAGCAATCACCAAATAAATCATCCAAATATTATTATTAAGTAATCAGAACAGACACCGTTAAACTCACCAAAATATTTCACTTTTGCCACACATTGAGGACAAAGTACTTAGAACCCACGCTTAGCATTACGAGTTTACACAGTATTGTCTGTGAATACAATGTTAAGACGTATGTAGTGTCAGGTATTCATGTCCAAGCCACGGCCAACTTACCCATCGTCTCCTCTTCCCTCATTCATTTACTTAGCTACATTATTTTATAAATCTCCTTTCACTAGATTCCTTTTTTTGAATTCTCATCACTCTGTTGCAAAAAACAAAAACAAAAAAACCTAAAACTGTCCATCTTGATTAATATTCCATCCTAGCAAATAAATTAACTATTATTTATTATTTTTATACTCGCAACTTTTCTGTTTCCCTACAACTGCGGACCGTTCATTGTTTTTATTTTTGTAATTTATCATTTGTGTCTTATCACATTGCATAGCTTATTATTCTTATGACGTTTCTACCGTTTACAATCATAGACCACACTTGAAGAAGAGAAACAAAATGAATGGTATCGTAACAGTCTCTACAGACAATGTGACACGGAAAGGGTTGCTAGGGAAAATGGCAAGATAACATTATGTAAATTATGGCTGAAACTGGAGCCAAATCAAAGATTGAAGAACCGATAAGAAGTTAACACAATGTTTGGAGAGCGTGCATTTGCAGTTGCTGGTCCTCTGGCCTGGAACCACCCGCCACATAATGTGAGAGAGCTAGAGGACCATGGAAAGTTTCGGAATGCACTGAAGACAAGCAAATTTCTGGCATCGTTTACACAAGCGCCCTTGGAGTGACTACATCACGAAACGGCGCTATAAAGAAATCATCAACTCATCAATTGGTTGCTAAGGACACTAGTAACATTACGGTGCAGAAAATCATATTTGGAACATCAAAACTAAGGCTGACCACTCACACTGAAAAATTACAGGTCACTTTGCCAATGTCAGCCCTGTTTCAGGGAAGATTGGCAAAAGTTACAGGGTTTATGTTCATTTGAGGTTTGGACTTTAATTTGTAAGAACACGTGCGGCATTTGTATGGCATCATTTTGTAGGTACATATGTTTGACGTCATCCAACTTTAAACTTATCCCTGACATCTGTGTTCAAGAATTCAAAAGTCTGCAAGTGGAAACATGTGATGACCCTTTGCGATTTTTGTGCTTGAATAACTACTACATGTGACTGTTCACACAGTTTCAAGTGTCGTGAATCAATTGAGGTGGGAAATCAATAAATGTTTTAAATAAAGTGCTTGAAAATGTATTCCGTATTGGATGTATTCATTTAGCCAGAATATTCAGAAGCGAAAAGGTTTAAACTGCTATTCAGCCCTATGGCATCAAGGTTTTCTGTTCCGACACCATTCTCTCCACACAATCATTCTGTTCCTCTTCAGGTGGTCATTGCAAAACAGTCACGAGGTGTGTTCAATCGACAGAGATGCAAACGCAGTCGTCGTCCTCCTCTTCGTCGCTGTCGTCGTCGTCGTCGCGGTCATCGTGGAGGTGGTGTTGCTGGTCATGGTGGTGGTGGTGCGTGGTCAGCAGGTGGGTGGGGGGGGGCGGCGCCTCGGCAGTGCTGGGGGTGCGGGGGCGCGCGGCGCAGGGTCACTTGCCCTCGCGGGAGCCACGACGGCGCCGGCCGCTCCACGACGTCTCCACCACTGGAAAATCAGATGAATATACGTGTAAGATGATGTAAGCTATGGGTATGATTTCCAACAGAGCACAGAATTTCATACATGCTCTTTGTTGGATCAAAAAAATTATACGCCTCTACCAAAGACCGGTCTACCCATCAAATATCTCGCTGATTTAATCAAGCCCGTCGCCCTTGGCAAAAAAAGCCTCACACTAAGCTCGGCAGAAACCGAAGCCAAGTCACGTATTGAAAAGCCGATCAGAAGAGTAAACACAGTGTTTGGAGAGCGTGCATCTGCAGTTTCAGGTCCTTTGGTTTGAAACTGACTGCCTCATCATGTGAGAGAGCTAGCGGACCATGGCGAGTTTAGAAATGCATTGCAGACAAGCAAATTTCTGGCATCACACACACAAGCGCCCTTGGAGTGACTATATCACGAAACGGCGCTATAAAGAAGTCACCAACTCATCATCACCTGAAAAGTGATGATGATAATAATAATTGGCCAATTATATATAGCCCTGTTTAGTGACACTAGCCACTCCAAGTTCTTACAAAGCAGAGTGAACCTTGCCAGTACTATGTTTTTGGGTTTAAACTAAACTTCTTCATTCTATTTTCTTTGCTGAGGGTTGCAACGCTTGTGGAAGCAATCACCAGTTTTCTCTTGACTGCACTACCCGCAGCGATCCAACCACCGAGGTGCCTGCTACTGTCTTCACTTAATCAATCCATCACGTGGGGGACCTTTCTTCCCCTCCAAAATACCAATCACAACTAGTTGTTGCGAGCTTATCTTCAATTCCACAAACAGCTATCCGAAGGATTGAAAAAAAACATAAAAACCGAACTAAGCACCAGTGGCGAAGGGTGCCCTACAACTCGATTCCCATCGGCTTCCCTTTTAAAATGAGGCAACAAAGTAGTTAAAAAATATAGCTACAAAGTATAAAAATACATTTAAAACCAAAGAAACAATACTGTTACGAAATTAGGGTTCAATTGTCTTTCCAAATTAAAAATACACAGGTCTCCTTTAAAACTTATTTATTTTACACTGTTACAATATTTATTTTCCCACTACTTTCTCGATTATTCTACTTGGTTTCGGTTCACTGATCAGATGGCTTCGATGCGTTTGTTAGTCGCTATGATACTGGCCCGCTCTGCAGGCCATTCGCACCTTTATACTCTTCAGAGCAGTATGATCCAGAACTAAAGTCGCCAGACGGTTCCAGAGTAATTATTACTTCTCGATGTTTCACGTACTACCTAGACACAACCAAAATCCTACCTACAAATGTAATACAGAATTCCTATAATTATAACAAGTACCTACTTAGCCTAGAGAATTCTACACTTATACATAATTATCGATCTTACCTACCAATACTTTTGAGGATTCTTATAACTATAACTACCCATACTTATTTCAATATTTATATTTACATAACAATACATATTTTTTCCCCATTGAAACCATGCAGTCTACTTTATTATCATTTTTGCCTCATTTTAAAAGGGAAACCGATGGGAATCGAGTTGTATGGCACCCTTCGCCACTGCTAAAACACCAAAACAGGAAATCACAGATGTAAGTAAAATAAGTAGGCCTCACCTGCGCTGCGCGTCTTTCTCCTCGCAAGTTGTCCTCCAGCTGCGGGCGCCGTTGTTGCCGTCGCCGGTGCATGCGCAGTGGCCGTGGCCGTGATTGCCGTTGTCACCGCCGTCACCGTCGCACTCCCAACAACGGCCACACCCTGCACCGCCTCCTCCTGTCCCTCCTTCCCCCGTTTAGCCCCAGCAACACCCGACTGCCTAACTGACCGGCGAGTCCCAACCTTGTCCAAGCTCTCACAGCTCTGCACCTTCACCGCAACAGTGGAATTACTCTGAACCTTCCCCGCTAGCAGTCTGTTGTTCTGGTTGCGTGTCACGTGAGGATTCCCTTCTATCTTCGCAGGCGTCGGACCTTTATTCCTGACTTTATCCGCGACAGCCATCAACGGTTCGTCGCTATCGGAATCCGATTCCAAAATCTCACCTTGCGCTGACATCTTAGCTTCTTTGCTCTTTTTCCGTGTGCCTTCGATGTTCTGCACGGTCAAATCAGATGTTTTCACTTCGGACAAGGCGCCATCAATGTTTTTCCTCATTTTCACTGCACGGTTTTGCAGATTCGGTGAATGCCCGTCTTCGCAACTGATGCTCGAATGATTCGAGCTCTCGGATTCCTGTCGTTTTCTCTTTGTCGCCGTATTTCCGGCGGCTATCGTCTTATTCGCCATGGCTATCTTCGGGCTCATTTTATCGACAGATCCGCTGCGCAGATTATTCCTTACGACAAAACTCGCCGGAGAATTCGCTCTCGAATCCGGTTTCAACAAATTCGGACTGTGCTTCGGCGTTTTCAGTTTATCGGCCGGACTATTCAATTTACTACTAGATCTCGTTCTAACCGAGCATTTGATTGAATTTTTCTCTGAAACAGAAGGCGACAGTGAAGACATTTGTTTCTCTGCGTATTCCGAATTTGGGATTTCGATTACAAGTTGTTCTAACAAGCTCTTATCGGGGAATTCACATTTTTCTAGTCGTTTGACGCCCTGCGGCATTGCCTCGTCCACTTTGTCTATGCTTATCGCATTGGACGGTTTTTCAGTTGAAATGGCCTGGTCGTTTTCCGGTGAGGCATCGTCTTTCTGCTGTCTCTGCTGCGAATCTGTCTGCTCTTCCTGGTCCGACAGCTCCGACTCTCTCATCTTATCGGGATTAGAATATGTGTATAAGGCGGGGGTTACTCTTAAAGGCAATGGGTCAAAGTCTTCCATATCAATTTTGGACAATCCACTTTTATGATCTGAGCTCTCGCACTCTCCGTCCTTCTTTTCCTTCTTCACTTCCAGCTCGGCTTTGATCTCTCTCTTGATTTCGCTGTTGTGGAGAATGGTTTTTGTGTTCTTTGGAACATTGCAGCACTCCTCCAGGATGAAGTCTTCAGATTTTTTGATGATGCTCTTGTTTTCGTTCATGTCCTTACTCATCAGCAGGCGCATATCTCCGCCGACGAGGATGCACTCTAGGCTCTGTTCAGACTGCATGTTCCTATCGTGTTTCAGCAGCTTATCATTGATGTAATCTTTGATAAACCTATTGTCCTTGATTGGTTCTCCGTTGATATTATCCAGCCCTTCCATCTTCGCCAGTTCAGCTTCGATATCTCCCATATCCTCAAGCTCCGCAAGGTGATTATACTGAATGTGCACCGAGTACGCCGACACCTTTTTATTCTCGTTACTCCGAAACACATCCAATTTAACATCATCGTTGGACGACAAATCATTCAATAGTTCTTTCCTAGACTTCTCCGAGAGCAGCGTATCTTCTAGAATGCTCCGCGCCATTGTTCTATCTATGCTATCCGCCGAAGACTCCGTAGCTTCTCCGGTGTTCTCCGTGCTCTTCCCCTGACTCTCCCGGTCCTTGACTTGCTCTTTGCGGTGATGTATCTGCTGCGCCCGAGCGCAAATGTCCGGAGGTAGCGCGTGCGGGGATTGACTCGCTTGATTCGGGCTTTTCTCGCTCAGGGCGTCCATTGATTCGATCCCCGAGTCTTCTCCTTGGGCTTGTGAGTTGGGCGAGCGACTGGAGCCGCCGCCTGCTTGTCCAGTGACCTCGGCGGCTTGTTCTCCGGTGTTTCCTTGCGATTCCTGGCTCGGCGACCTTGAAATCACTTCCCGGTGTATCTCGCGGAGCTCCTCGACTAGCCGGCACTCTGTGATCAGGTCTACTTGATTGTTGTCTAAGTCGTCCACCTTCTTGATGAGGGTGGTGCTGGTTTGATGGAACTTGACGTCTTCCATGAGCTTCTGCTTGAACTTGGCTTCCATGTCTTTGATGTTGCCCTGGGGGAGGGTGTGGGGAGGGGGGCGGCTGTGGCGGGTGGGGGCCCGGCGCCTGCTGGCAGACGTGCCGGCCTTGCTGCTGCTGCTATTGCTGCTGCCGCTGCTGCTGGAGGAGGGCAGAGTGCCCACGTTGGTGGAGCCCACAGAGGAGGAGGGAGGCGCCTCGCGACTCACGGCTGGTGCCTGGGACTGCCCCTGGGATCCTGCTTCACCTGAAACACACATTTAAACAATTAAGCCATGAAAGATTTCAGTTCATACGTATCAGGATATCAAATGTGAATGTATAAAACACATGATGTATGTTTATGGGGTGCTACTTTATAAACATGACTGATAATTTGAATTTGTATAAAGAATTGATTATTGCACTCAAGACAAATTTCAAGCAAATATAGAGGTGTACTGAACCATTGGAAGACTTGCTTTGTTCTACAGATTATAATTCTTGGCCACAAGACGCCAAGAGGAAGAGAAGTTTGAAAGAATACGACCAAATTAAAGATGCATCCTACTTCCATTGTATTTCCAATGCCTGCCATACTATTTTCATAGGTCCCATGCATGGTATTTACGGCACCCCATTCTCTCCATTTGCTTTCAAAACATCCCACAACATACCTCTGTCTACTGAGTCAAAATTCCTTGATATGGAATATCAGAAACTGTGTATCACTTACCATCTTTGAGAGGTGCATCCTGAGACGTGAGCCTCCTCTTTTTCTCTGCCGAGACGATTCCATTGGGCCCGCAGACTTCGGGGCCCCTCTTGCTGGGTGCATCCGAGGCAGCCACTAAAACAGCGGCCCCGCCACCGCCACTACTCTGAAAATTCCCTCCGCCGTCCCCCTCCTTCATCTTCTTACTCAGCTCCCGCTCCCTGACCGCGGCCAGGCTGTCCTTCTCTCTGTACCCCTCGTTGTGCGAATACTTCCCGTCTGTGTCAGTCTTGACATCGGCTGAAACACTGCCGCTATTGTTCTTCAACATGACTTTGATTCTCATCGCGTCGTCACTTTTGTTGCTACTATTTACATTGGCAGAGACTGCCGTGGTCGCGCCACCACCCTTCTTCCCGTCCGCACTTGAGTTCACTTTCTTGCTATCGTTACAATTGCTAACTTCAGTCTCGCACAAGTACACTTTATTAACGTCTGATGATTTCTTGTGCGCCTTGTCACCGCCAGACAAGTCTATCACTTTTCTAACTTTCAACTTCTTCACCATGCTGTCAGCCGGAACTATATCCGCCGAAGAGATGTTCATCAACGCCTTCTTCTTATCCTTTTTAGATGTTTTAATGACTGCTGAGTTCCGTCCCCGTAAGCTTATATGCAAAGGTGGAACTCTCAGTTCCGATTCCGCAGAAGTAGCCGCAGGTGAGGAAACAGTCGGAGGTTTTCCGCTCATAAAACCAGAATGCCCCTTTTTTAACGCCGTCAACGAATTAACAAACGTGACGTCGGCTTTGTACACGGGCGCCTTCACCGGTTCAGCCTTTTCAATCTTCAACCTCAGCTTGATCTTCTCTTTTTCAATACTCGAAGATTGGTCTGTCTCCGTGTACATCGCAGACTTCACAGTTGCCGCGGCTTTGACTGGTAAAGATATCTTTTCCTTGGACACACTCTTCATCACCTTTCCGTCCTTGCCCGACACCTTATCCTTGGAAAGAATCTTTGCATCTTTGGTCACTGCGGGTTTATCCTTAAGCACTTTGGCCCCAATGATCCTCCCATCCTTGCTCACCGGCCTGTCCTTCTTCACGGCTTTTAACTTGACGCTCTTTGCACTATCTGAATTGGACCACCGACTGGCAGCCTCAGAATCACTCTGGTCCGATTCCCGTTTTGAGAACTCTGTCGAGCATGACGTCTCATCATCCGAGAAGAATGAATTTGACCGCTCCGAATTCAGCGCATCGAAATACGGATCAGGAGACCGTTTGGGCTCGTCTTCGGTTTCGCTCGAAGACGATTCTGTCGGCAACGGATCCAGCTCCCCCGTTAACGAATTGATAAGATATTCTCGCTTTTTGCCTTTGCTGTTTAAGACCACCGGGGGCGTAGGAGGTTTGGGAGGGGGCTCACAAGTCGCAGGAGGAGCAGGGGGCGTCTCCGCTTGCACAGAATTACACAGCAACAGTTTAGAGTCTTCAAGCACAGCGTCCAGCGTAGATTTCAGCGGTAATTTGTTATCTAGGTCCGATATGGCGAGCAGAGAAGTGTCCAGATTCAAATCGGCCGCACTCAAGCTCGGCAACAGCTGATCCAAATCACAATTGTCCGTTATATCCGGGAGATGGTTTAAGCTTGGTTCCTGAGGCCACGACGAACTGGTAGAAGCTGTGGGGGTTTTCTGCGCTTGCGACGCCGCTCTCTGCTGCGCATTGTACTGCTGTTGGTACCGCTGGAACTCTTGAAAGCTGGATTGTGTTTCTGAATCCATGCTGCTCGCTGTCGGGATGAGTGATTGCAGGTTGTACGCTGGGGGAGGAGGTGGTTGAGGAGGCGGGGCCGGTTGGGGGGGTCTCGGTGCTCTGTACGCCTGCTGCATGACCCTCTGCTGCTGTATTTGCTGCTGAAGGATCTGATGCTGTTGGAGCTGCTTCTGCTGTAGCTGCTGTTGCTGCATCTGCTGAGGTGAAACAACAAACTTCCCTGGTCCGATAACGAGCTCCACCTGCGCATCCTCCAAGTTTTCAAGCTTCAGCCCCGGCGTTCTGACTTTCGGCACAACCGTCCCATCGTTTTGCAACAAATTGACTAACAGCGGGCTTGATATTGCAATATTTGCCGGTTGGATTGGTTTTGTGGTTGGGTAGGGAGGTGGAGGGGCGACGAATGTCCCGGAGGTTCCGGGGCGGGTTTGGTTGGAGACCACGCCGACTCCCATGGTGTTTTCCTTGCGGTGGATGACCCTGGCTTGAGTCATGCTGCCGAAGGGGAATTCGCACTGGTCCGGGGAGGAGGTAGGGCCGGCCGGGATGAGGGGCAGCTTGCCGTCCATGGGACAGACAGTGTTGGGCGACTTGAAGAGCTCGCTGGGCCCGGCGGTGGCAATGGCAGCGGCCGACGTGGACGCCACAGCCGCAGTGGGGCCTGGTGGCAGGACCGGTGGTGCCGGAGCGGCGCTACTCGGAGCCTCATTGGTGCTTGCTGAGGGACCGGCTACTGCTTCTGGAATGATTATACATTGAATGTGTTAGCTACTATTGCAGATGATATTCTAATCTATATTTTACAAATTAATAATTAATTTACAAAAATCAAATCTAATCTACTTTAAAAACACCAGTTGGTGGTTGCCAGGCTGTCATGATGTGTGGGGTTACCTGTATGGAGGAGGACGGCCTGGTCCCCGTCCAGCTGGATGGAGAGCACTCCCAGGCTGTGCAGCTGGGGGGCGCCGGCGGCTGCCAGGGCGCGCAGGCGAAGGGCCGCTGCCAGGGGCACCTTCAGCGTCACCCGCACCGAGTTCCATGGCTCCACCTGCAACACAGCGCACCACATTACTGTATCAGGTGAAAGGGTATCAGGCCAAGCTAAGGTCGTCTGCAATGTGGATCTACAGAAATATATTACTGATATGTGGGCAAGTATTTGATAGTGTTTCAGTAGTCCATCTTTTATCTTAGGCAAGTCTGCAGAAAAGCATGAAGAGTATGAAGACAAAACTTGGAGACGGGACAGAAGAGCCTCACTAAAATGTGGAGGATAACATTTTGTATTCCCGCCATCATCAAAGCAGCAATGGGGTTTTTTTATGGTGATGTAGTCACTGTGATGTAGTCACTCCAAATTTGCTTGACTTCAGTGCATTTCGAAACTTCCCATGGTCCTCTATCTCTTTCACATGATGAGGCAGGTGGCTCCAAACCAGAGGGAACAGCAACAGCAAATGCACGCTCTCCAAACATTATTCTTACTCTTTTTCACCCTGGTTTTGGCTCCAGTTTCTGCAGAGCATAGTGTTAGGTTTTTTTTTTTGCCAAGTTGGGTAACACGCTTGACTAGATCAGTAAGGTATTTAGGTGTTTTTTTTTCTTCAAATACAGCTTTATGGACCATCAAGCACACTTTATAACTCAACCTACTTTGAGACACGGAGCCAAAGAAGCTACTGCAGAAGAGAAGTAATGCGATTAAACATCGATTGAACTCTCTGAAGAGAAAATAAATTCCAAAAATACAGTTCACTATACATCGCCTGCCCACCTTTTATTCGCTTCTGATCTTTCATAAGAATCACTAAGCGAAAAGGTTAAGGTGTGATAAGACGGTGATTGCTATGTGTAGTCTGTGGTCACCTTGTCCACTTTGAGGGAGGGTGGGCGGGGGTCTGGGCCGCGCGCCAGGTGCCTCAGGCGGCGCAGCAGCTGGCGCAGGCGCGCGGGGAAGCCCGCGGCGCGCAGGTCCCCCTCGCACGTCACCACCACCCCGCACACGCTGTCCGCTGCCATGTCCTGCAACACAACCACACTCACACTGACACATCTGGCAATCACTGCAGTAGGCCCATTATAAGAAAACAATGTAGAAACTCACCTTGATTGCATATATAAAAATAATAAAAACTTTATCATTCTGTAAGGAGTGATGTCATATCGACGGTTAAAAGGAATTAGGGCATAAGCGACGTTTTGGTCCAAATGAGTTATGAATGCTATCCTAATGTTGGTTTATTAGTTTGCTACATTTTTTGCATGAGAAATTTTTGACATTTTTTTGTATAGATTTATTTTTAAGATTTTGTTGTTTACTTAATTGTTATTTATTACTCGTATTCCTTGACTTATAGGTTGGTATGAGGCTGACCACCCATACTGTAAAAAATGGTTCACTTTGCCAATGTCACCCCTGTTTCAGGGAATGTCGGCAAGAGTTGCAGGGCTTATGTTCGTTTGAGGTTTGGATTTTATTTGTAAGTACACAATCAGCATTTGTAAGCGCGAACTACATGTGTTTGTTTGTGGGCATACATCTGAGAGCTTTGAATGAATATATCCTTGCAACTTAGATTATAGATTATTATAGATCCTACTTACAATTTTCCACTCTTTCTAATGCGCTAACTGCGATAGCTCTTTCTTCACCACCGCCTCAAGCCTGAAGCGCCCTTGCAGTGACAGTAGTCACGAAACGGCGCTCTACAAATCATCATCATATTTAGAGGGCTCTTGAGGTGTGATACACACAAAAACAGCGCTCACCAAATAAATCATCCTAATATTATTATTATTATCATCTCTATGATGATTTTTGTGTTGTTTATGCCCCAGCAAACAACTGCGATTTCGAAGTATGGTTTTAGTGTCATCGACAAGTTTTTTGCCTTTTTTGTCCTAAAGGCGCTTGTGACATAATCTAATCTAATCTAATCTAAGCTGCAAAGATATATATCATTTAAGATTTATATTAAATGCATTCCCACAAGCAGATATGTATAATTTCGCGCTAACACATGCCGCATGTGGACCTACAATATAAAAACCCAATCTCAAATGAACATAAGCCTTGCAACTCTTGCCCTCCTTCCCTGAAACAGGGGTGACATTGGCAAAGTGAACCAATTTTTTTTTACAGTATGGGTGGTCAGCCGCATAACAACCTATAAGTCAAGGAACATACATGACAAATTACATTTTTTTTAAATCAATAAATAGCAATACATACATAGACATAAAAAAACTAAATCATAAAACCATTTTTTTTTTTTTACTTCAACAAACCCCAGCCGCCAACATCACAGATTAACCGCCATTTTCTTCTATCCTTACATACATAAAAAAATCGTAAAACCACATTAATAGGAATTCCAATAAATGCCTTCATTTTTTTTATTTTAGAGCTGTTTTGTTTTCAACAATATGATAAAAAATAAAAAGTAATGCCATTTTTCTGCAATCTCAAAATTTAAAAATGCTCTCCTGAACAATTTAGTTTTTGTCGCTTATGCCCTATTGTCTTTTAACCGTCGATATATTCCATACATTTTCTATTTACGCTATCGAAGTGAGAGACAAGCCATATGCAGTATTGCACATTAGGTTGGAAAAATAAGGATCAAAAAAATTTAGCATCAAATTTTCAATTCAATTAAAAAATCAATGAGCCGTCCATTTCCTATGTTTGCTATCTCTAATTTTTAAACTAATATTTTGTAAAATACTGAGACTAGCTCAGCAGTCTCGACATACCTACTGATCATATCGATAGATAGCAAGCTACAAAACATGATCGCACTCGAACAGATGATCAGGCTCCAAATGTTCTCGATAGAAATTTTATGAAGAACATTTGACAGCATAATCAACTGTTCACATGCAATCATTTTCATCACATTCTTTGTTAGCCATCCATTCTTTAAAGATGTCTGGACCATCTCATCCTATATTTTTGTACACCCCATAACAAAACATTTCTTTTTTTTCCTAGCAATCCGACCGGGTGACGTTACAATATTGTCTATGTCAAATCATGTGCCAAGTCTATTGACACCCTGGAGTATTGGTAGGAGAATTCATTTTCATAGACAAATTAACAGACATTTCTTACTTCATCGCATGTGGTAATTTCACTTATTCCAAAGACATTAATGAAGTCGGAACATTGAACGCAAAAAAAAATGCAACTAAGCTACACATATAGCGTAACTTCTTGCCGCATTATCCCCGAAGGAGTCGCATATGGCGAGTGAACCTATTTATTTTTACAGGTAAGGGGGCCGGTCTTACGCCAACCACTTCAGTGCAGTGGGGGGTTTCCCAGCTCCCGAGGGGGCTAGTACTCATTTCTTGTGAAGGCTGAGTAAACCTTGTCGGTATTGTGTTTTGGGGCTTGAAATAAACACCGAAACGGGAAATCATTTCTGACACCCTCGGTGGGATTCAAACCCGAGCTCACGGCATGGAATTCAAGCACTCTACCAACTGAGCTATTGACCGGGCTATAACAACCCATAACAAAATATTTCTTTTTTTTCCTAGCAATCCGACCGGGTATTTATTTTTACAGGTAAGGGGGCCGGTCTTACGCCAACCACTTAAGTGAAGTGGGGGGTTTCCCAGCTCCCGAGGGGGCTGGTACTCATTTCTTGTGAAGGCTGAGTAAACCTTGCCGGTTTTTTTTATTTAAGGTTTGAAATAAACACCGAAACGGGAAATCATTTCTGATGGCCCAAGGGATATTTTGAACGTTCAGACCTCATTCTCAGCACTGGTTATAGGGTACAAATCATTTAGTAAAGAAAACATTCAATGAAGTAAGGTGAGGTTAGTATTTGACCTTAAGGTTAGGTTGGGTTAAAAAGTTTTGCATCTTTTTAGATTAAATGTCAAAATTTACACAAACCGTATGGGGTCATCCAAAATACAATGGAGTCGGAAAGTTTTCAGCGCAGATGTTCCAAATTCATTTTTTGGTCTTTACTGTGTCTATACACAATCCATACTAGAGTACTAAACAACTACAATCTGTAATCTAAGTTGCAAAGATATATTGACATAAAAGGCTCATAAAGCCCTCGCATGCCCAGCAGTAGGCACATGTAAGTTTGCCCTTACAAATGCTGCATGTGTAAATAAAAGATAAACTAAATCTCACATGAACATAAACCTTGTGACTCCTGTCGCCTTTCCCTGAAACTGGGGTGGCATTGGCAAAAGGAAAACAAGTTTTTACAGAACGGGGGGTCAGCCTCATAGCTACCTATTAGGCAAGGAACCAATTACAAAATATCGGTGAGCATTCATCCTAAGAACCCGGCCGTGCGAAGTCACAAATTTTTCCTTTATTTGAATTATTAGGATCGCATTCAATTCAAAACGAAAAAAATAAAATACCAGAGCAACTAAGCTGCACAAATAGTGTTACTTCTTGCCGCGTTATCCCCGAAGGGGTCGCATGCGGCTAGTTGAACCTATTAATTTTTACAGGTAAGGGGGCCGGCCTTACGCCAACCACTTCAGTTGAAGTGGGGGTTTCCCAGCTCCCGAGAGGGCTGGTACTCATTTCCTGTGAAGGCTGAGTAAACCTTGCCGGTATTTTATTTTGGGGCTTGAAATAAACACCGAAACGGGAAATCATTTCTAACACCCTCGGTGGGATTCGAACCCGAGCTCACGGCATGGAATGCAAGCACTCTACCAACTGAGCTATCGACCGGACAATCCAATTTCCATAAAAAATATTTTTTCTAGAATTCATTACTTTTTTCAGATATTTCAACCAAAAAATAAAGCATTATTTTAGAAATGTATTTTCATTAACTTTATCCAGTTTCAGACCCGTCTTTTAAAATCAGACACCCAAAAAATATAAGAAATCGGGTTTCCGCAAATTCGGCCATGAGTTTTTTGGTAATGTCAAAAATTACGAAAATATTTTGTTAATTTAATGTTAAAAATATAGATAGCCACGTAAAAGATAAATTAGCTATTAAATTAGGCATGTTTTTGATGTCGGTTTCGTAAGTGAGGGCAAATATTAAAATATAATCTGTATTCCTTCCTGGCCATAGTCCGATTGCATACTCAATGACAACCCTCACGTTTGAATGATTCGAGTATTCCAGACCTTACGGGTGCTATATTTATTGAATAAACGGACATGAATGCCTGTTGTAATCGAGTAAATTGATGGAAAAAGAATAAATAAGGGTTTTGTATGGAAATGCTAGGTTGATCTCGGGGGGCGATCGCACAACCAATAACACTACTTTGTTTAAATGCTCTTTGGAACGGGTGACTTAGCCCTAAACATATCTAGAGACATTTTACCCTGTGGATTGCATCATTTTCAGCGTGGAAAGCTAGGAATCTAATCAAAATATGAACATTTACATTTCAGTGACGCAAAGCTGAAATCGGGTACATAAGCAGCCATTTTGAAATGGACGGGGGAGTGTAAAAGGCATGCAACTTTTGACACTTCCTGAGCATTAAAACTGTGCAATAATGATCTGATTGCCTGTATTAGCGTTTTCGGAAGACAATTGAACTTATTCCGGGTAATGCGGAAGTATAACGGGAGCAAACAACACAATCTAGTGCACCAAAACAACATAAGCGACATCCGATAAATCCAGCTTACCCCATTTGCATGACACACTTTTTATCACTAAAACTGCACTTCACACACTTAAAAACTGACAAGTATTAAATTAAGACCGATCCTTAGCGTTTTCACTATCATATTACAGTAATTAATTAATGAAAAATAAGCCGAATTGTGCCGCATATAATTTACAAATAATGGATTCGGTACGAACAATAACAACGGGCGCCATTTGCAATCTCCGACTTGACATGCGCACTTGTGTAGATAAATAACACGAGATATAACATTCAACGTATTATTTTTATTGTGTTATTCGTTCCCAAAAAAGGATATAATTGAAAAATCTCTTTCTGAAAATAAATAAATATGTTGCGCAACATGAAAAAATACAAAAAAAACCATTCATACGGTGTGAAATAACAAAGAAATTTTGTTTTTACATTTGTACGCAAGTATAATGTTGCTTTATACTATCACCTTACGTTTTCATATGCGAACTCCGTGATTGGTCAGAAGACTTGTATGTTCGTTCTCTTATCCAGCACCGCGATTTCTGATAGGTTAATTAGAGAACAACTTTTATTACTTCCTGTTCAAAAAAGTTATATTATTTTACCGCCGAAATGAAAATGGAGAAGAAAACTACTTTCGTATTAAGTACCGCGTATTACATAATATTTTTTTTAAACTGTGGATGTGGAAAATTAAAAAGAATTAACTGTCAAATGTATTGTTGGCTAACATAAAGCACGATTTTTCGTTTTTTTATGAGATTTAGAGTAATATATTATTGCGATGCAATAAATTTCGAAATGTGTTTAAAAAAAATTGTGATAGAGCAAAAAAACAATTTTTGTACTTTTCTTATAATCTTTCATAATTAGAATAATATGTTACATATATTATGTCTTTATTTAATGACTAAAAACTAGAAGATTTAAGAAAATAGTGTTGTATGTAACGCTTGGTAGGTAAAAATAATATTATCAAGATATTTTTGTATGATAGCCACACCAACTAAAAGTCGCATACTGGCGCTCCCAATATTCATAATAGAAGATTTTTTTTTTAAGGTCTTCCCTAGATATTACATTTTTACTAGAAAAAAATATCGTCATTAATCTTTCTTTGTATTACTTACTGTAAAATAATTTAATTTTGCTGCTTTTCTTATTTTTGTCATGACTTTTTCCGAATCTAAGCACAAGAATCGAGCATTTTAATGCGTATTCCAAATACTTACCTATTTTTTACATCTAGATAATCAGCAGGAACTTTCAACTTCATCAGAACAAAACTCACCTTTATCTTTCCAAAAACAGTACTTTTGTTCAATCAGCATTTATTTATAATTTTCTTTTTGTCTGTGCCATTCGCTATCCTCTTCAGTTGTGAATAGCAGTTGGCATCCATGAGTCCCTTTATATCCAAGAATTAAGAAGTTCTTTGGCAACCTTTACTTTTCTACAAGAGGTGAACAAGAAATAAAAAAAACGTAAACATTTCTTAAGACAATAAATTATAATATTATATCCATATTATAATGACATTCTTTAATGGTGGTTCCAATGAAACATAATCAACTTAACTTAAAAACTAAGTACAGGTGGAGGGTGCTTAGTATTTAAGTAAAGAATATATGTAATTTCTAAATGTTTTTTTACACATACATTGAAAAATAAAATCACATTCTTTATTAGCTAACTGTCCTGTGTGATGAACGTTGATGGCGTCATCTGGTTTACTTGCATGATTGGAACAGACCCTTCTTTCTCATGATTTCAAAGTCAGCTTCCGCATCGTAGTTCCTGAAACATTAAATAAGAAAATGATTTAAAAAAAAAAAAAATGTGTTTTTATTTTCGCTCAGCATTCTCAAGGCGAGTCATCAAAGCGACGTGGTAGTCTTTGCTGTCACTCGCTGTTAGTAGCTGGTTGGAAGTGCGATGCTCTTTCCTCATCTCCCTTCGTTCCGAGTTGGGGTGGAAGGTATGGCAGGGGTAAGCATGGACCTGTGTGCTGACCATCAAAGCGAAAGTGTAAAATTATTTTTAAGTAAAATAATTTCAATATTCCAAGTCCATTATCCAATCTGTTACTGTTACAGTATCCTGCTGCCGTTCCACTAGGGGTGGCCGGAACCTCCGCACACGCATCTCCACTTTTTTCTGTCCTTGCATACCTCTTTCATCTCTTCAACATTCATTACTTTCTTCGTACATACTCTTCTCTTATTCTCACTCTGCAGGTTCCATTCTTTCGCAATCTCACCTATTTGGTCTATCCATTCCATTTTCTCTGAACACTTTCTTCCTAAGTCGTTCATCATCCATTCTTTCAAGATGTCCGAACCATCTCACTGAGCTTTTTTGTACTTTCATTCTTAAATTCTCTTTTATACCACACTCGTTCATCACCCAATCATCGCGGACTCTATCGTTCAGGGTCTTTCCAATCATTGCTCTCAGGTATTATTCTCTATTCATACAACAAATATAAGAAATCAAAGGGCATCATGCCAATGATGGAGTTATAATAATAATAATTGATTTATTTATAAAAAAAAACACCTCTTAACATTACATTTGTACACATAAGGTCTAATCTAATCTAATCTAAGCTGCAAAATATAAGTGACATTAGAGATTCACATTACATGCATTTTCACAAACAGGCATGTCTTAGTTTGCGCTTAAATATGCCGCATGTAGTCCTACAATATAAAAACCCAAATCTCAAATGAACATACACCCTGCGACTCCTGCCGACCTTCCCTGAAACAGGGGTGACATTGGCAAAGTGAACCATTTTCTACAGCATGGATGGTCAGCCACATACCAACCTATAAGTCAAGGAACATACACAACAAATTACATTTTTAAAATCAACAAATTATAATATGTATGGACATCAAAAACTAACAGAAAACAAATTTTAATTTTAAATTTTAAAAACCCTAGCCGCAAACATCACAGATTAAACGCCATTTCTTTCTGTCCTTACACACTTCTTTCATTTCCTCCAGAGTCATTACCTACTTCATACAGGCTCTCCTTTTTTTATTGTATATATATTTTATATTTGGTATTTAACTTAATAAGAAAATAAAAATACATGTGCCTGAACTAGGAAATCCTGTGTCTCAGGCGTGGAGTAGATAGTCATTGATTGGTATACTCACTCGTAGAATGCGGCGTATTTGGCCTTGCGGGGGTTGGTGATGCCGAAGCGGTAGGCGAGCCCCACGGCGGCGGACAGCACGAAGCCCACCAGCAGGCTGCGCTTCACGTGGCGGTACAGGAAGTGGCGCATGTGCGGGGGGCGGGGGAGGCGGGACACTGCGCTCTCAGACATCTGCACCACACAATACAAAATTACAAACATAACAAATAAAAACCACTTCGTTTTTGGTTACGGCGAGTATATTAAATTCAAGATTTTAAGTTGTGATTACGGTCTTTAGACATTTTATAGAATGAAAAAAAACGGATTTTACTGAACGTGCAAAAGAGAACAATTTTCTTTTCATTTCGTCGGAATCATATCCGACGTCCTCAGGAGGCATGTGTCTTCTACAAAGAAGAACCACGAACTGAAGTTGAGGACGTCGGATATGACTCCGACGAAACGTAGAGAAAATCGTTGTTCTCTTTTGCACGGTCAGTAAAATCCGTTTTTTTCATTCTATAATATATTAAATTCCACGATCGGTTTCACTAAATAATATTACAATGATTTATTTGGTGAACGCTGTTTTTGTGTGAACCACACCTCAAGAGCCCTCTGCGAGCTTGGTCGTCACTATAAAAAGCGCCAATACTCAAGCAAGACCCAGTTGCTGTAAGACTGGATGGGCCTTTAGTGACCGGTCTTTGGTAAAGGGATATTAATTTTTCAATCCAGCGAAGAGCACATTTAAACATATAAATGGTATTTTTTGTACTCCGCCAAGATTTTACCCCAAAACCTTCCATTGACGAGTCTGTAGCATTAATCTAGTGTTTAATGGCTGTAAATCTCTTTGAGGGTAATTCGCAACACATTTGACCCATAGCTGAACCATGGCTCATCATTTTTTTGTATGAAAAATTCACGTTATGTGGCTGTTGAGCCATGGATTTGCTGTGTGTGAATAACACTGTTTGCGTGAGAGTCTAAGACATCACTGCCAAAAGATTTCTCATTTTGTATGAAACTTCTAATGGACTCAAACCAAATACCGTAATCAAAAAACTGTGACGTCACAGGGCCGGGTGCCTAGAGAAAAGGCAATATATATATATATTGCTGGAGTGATGCTTTCCAGGATCTGTTGCCGTGGTCTGTGGGAGCTGGAGCTTCCGGACATTTCGCCCATTTCTACGATGGGCTTCTTCAGCGTGAAGTATGATGATGATGATGATCTTGATGAGAACTGTGATGTCAGTGTGTGTGCACTGAGGGTTTATATGTCTACCATCTTGCTTCTACAGCTGTAGAGTTTATATGTCTACCATCTCGACCACGGCAACAGATCCCGGAAAGCATCACTCCAGCATCATCAGCCGGCCGTGTAAGCCTAAACTCTATATATATATTGGTTGCTAAAGACTGTAGTCACATCCAACAGTGACGTTTTGCACGCCAATAAAAAAAATCAAATTTGTTGGCTCCAAGGATAGTAAGTACCTATTGGCGTTTTTTAGAGGTTAAGTTGTCAGCCTTACGCTTTACTAGCAAAAGGGGTTTCCCCAAGAGAAAAGGAGCAAGTGTTCATTTTTATGTGAAGGCTGAGTAAACCTTGCCGGTGATAAGATAGGGCCCGAAAAATAATAAAATGGGGTATTATGTCCGACATCCTGGGTTTCGAATCCAAGCCTTCTGCTCAAAAAGCAAACGCTCTACCTAGTGAGCCATCTATCGAGGAACAATGATGAAAAAGATATCAATAAAAATGAGCTACAACCTATTTAGAAGATCATGAAATTTTACTTCTACAAAATCATTTACACAACATTGACAGTTCGTTATGTAATAACAGTTTTCAAGATATATTAAAATAATATTGTCGATGACATTCGAGAGAATTGTTTTCAAAAATAAATTCAATAGTGCATTTTGAAAATTTCTTAAATACTCACATTGTTAATTTTCTGAAACTTTACCTTCCCGAGAAATAATGAAAAACGTCAATGGAAATCCAATATGGCGTTTTTAGGGTGGAACTATGGAAAAAATAAATCCCGATGTAGTTGTAGGTACTCAAGGTTAGCCTACCATGCCTAAGAATCTATAATCTAAGTTGCAAGGATATATTCATTCAAAGCTTTCAGATTTATGCCCACAAACAAACACGTGTAGTTCGCGCTTACAAATGCTGATTGTGTACTTACAAATAAAATCCAAACCTCAAATGAACATAAGCCCTGCAACTCTTGCCGACATTTCCTGAAACAGGGGTGACATTGGCAAAGTCAACCATTTTTTACAGTATGGGTGGTCAGCCTCATATCAACCTATAAGTCAAGGAATACGAGTAATAAATAACATTTTCGTATAAAAAAAAAAAAAACAAAAATATTTTTAATTGACATAAAATAAACCATACATGAAACTAGGAGAAATAAACCAAGTAATGTGGAAGTATTACACAATATGCTTATTAATATACTTCTGGTTTCCCTTTAAATAGATAATTTTGAAGGATCTAAGCTTGGCAGACCAAGCAGATTAACTTTAAAAAAATCATCTCTAAAATCCAACAATCTGGTGTTTTCAACTCATGTTCTCAGCTACTCTGTAATCCGGTCGGATTGTTCCTGCAATTCATTTCTTACAGGCATTTTATAAATAAATCCAATAATGGACAGAATTTATAGAATAATTTGGATTTATAACTTTTTTCTCTATGGGACTATTGTCCTTAGTAACCAGTAACAAAATATAAGCTTACATTGTCCTTAGCAACCCAGCTGTGCTTAAGCTATCCCAATTTGTCTATGTTAATTGGAGTCCATTTAGCGTTAACAATTGTAAAATATGCAGCATTACTGAGTGCTTAAGTAAGACAGAACTGAACAGGACCAGTCCGTAGTCTGATCACAATCATGATTGTGAGTTTGGTGAAGCTAAAAATAATTTAATATTCAAATATGCTGTTCTCTAGGTTGAAAAATCCATTTGTCTGACCAAAGACAGATCAAAAAGAGGTTCATCCAGCCATACAGCACAGCAATTGGGTCTTGCTTGAGACTTAGCACTTTCTGTAGTGGTGATCAAGCTTGCAGAGGGCTCTTGTATCCTGCCGTTATTCCTCTAGGGGTGGCCGGTACCTCCACACAAGAGCCTGCACTTGACTCTGTCCTTGCATACTTCTTTCATCTCATCTAGTTTCATCGCACTCATTTCATGCACGCTCTTCTCTTGTTTACACTCTGTAGATTCCATTAATTCGCAATCTCACTTATCTGATCAATCCATTCTTTCCTAGGTCTTCCCCTTCCACCCTTACCTGTTGTGATCTATTGTGAGGTGTGATCAACCCTAAAAAATAAAACATTGTAATTATCAGTAGGGATCCCATGTCTTTCCCTGCACCAGGGCCCCTGGTAGGCTTATCCAGGCCTGTATTTAACTATGATGTTTGTTATTCAACAGTTTTGGTGTAATGAAAACATGTAAGTAAATAATAATTTCAAAGCCATTTTATTAAGTAAATCAGTTATCTCTATTTACATAAGCAACAGCAAAAATACTCTCAAATAATATTGTTCTCCAATGAAAGCACTGTCCGACAAATATTCAAAATCTTTTAATAAAACCTTCTGTCAACGAGGGCAGATGCTGAGAGAAATAATGTCTTTTTAAAGATGGTATTTGTGGAAAAGAGCAGTGTTGTCATGCCTGTACGCATTTCAACACATTCTACTGTTTTTTTTTTTACTATCTTCATCTGTTATCAGCTGAAAATGATTA
Source organism: Agapetus fuscipes (assembly GCA_951799405.1). Taxonomy (NCBI): domain Eukaryota; kingdom Metazoa; phylum Arthropoda; class Insecta; order Trichoptera; family Glossosomatidae; genus Agapetus; species Agapetus fuscipes. The sequence continues at coordinate 19,853,769 of OX637339.1, read as the reverse complement.
TTATAATGGAAATATGAAGACAGTATGTACACACCTGATTAGTCAGTACGGTAGCTGTTTTGATAAAAGAGAAATAGGGTTCAGCTTGGATGTAGAAACACCATGTAGTGTCTTTTTCTTGATATCCTCATTTTTCATTTAACAGTTAGTTACTCGGATATTTGAAGACAAAACAGACCTTAGCTCTTTTGAAATAGATATAGTGTGAAAAGGCAAAACAAATCTTCTCACTTGTCCGTTTGGCAGTGAACAGAACAGTACCCCGAGTACGAGTTTTTGACAAATACTGTTATAAGTTTCGAGTATTTGAGAAAAATGTATGTAAACTTGAAAAGCACCCCTGGCAAATTACGAAACTTTTTTTGCCAGAGGTGCTTTTCAAGTTAACATACATTTTTCTCTAATACTCAATACTTACAGTATTAATTAAAAACTCGTACTGGGAGTACAGGGCAGTATGTAAGTGATAGGATGACGATTTGAAGAATGAATTTGTGTAAAACCACAATGATTTGTCTGTAAACAAACCGACAAACACATTCTACTTTCCACATTTGTCGCAGCTAGAAAATCATTAAAACATCCATGGAACAGCCCTCCTTTTCTATAAATGAAACATTATTTTACAATTATATATATTTTTTTAATTCCTACTAAAACATAAAAATAATTTACAATAATTTCTTTATAGTTTTGATGTAGTCAACATTGCATGTACGTTAAATCATTGCACTATATGAAACAGGAGACAGTGAAGAGTTTTAGATTTTCAACAACTGATTTTGCATACAAAATGTAACAATTGAATTTTACATTTTAAATAAAAGGGTGTTGGCGTAAGTGACTTAAGACTGAACAAAAAACATACATATCTGAACGATTTGGATAAGTTTGCCCTTTTCATTCATTTCAAATCACAAAGCTATCGTTAAAACACTGCACACTTACACACACTTAAAATTTAGGAGTTAGCACTTGAAGAAACCCATCAAAGACATAGACAATAGTCTATCGGAGCTAGAGCTTCGGGAAAACAGCATTCAAATGCTAACCGCCTAATGAGAAAGCCTAAATTCAGGAGTCGTTAGTGAAATTGAACATTTATCTTGCAAAATCAGTTGTATTCTTTTCTGCAAAGCTTAAATGTATTAAAAGACACATTTTATTGTTTTGAAAAGTTTTGTAAAAGCATTAAAAAAGACACCAAACGTTGGAATTTGATAATATAATATATTTTTTAGTAATATACATAAACAATTAAGGTAACAAGATGGAGTGATTGTGCACGGTCGTAACGCTCGCTGCCAGCATACTGTTAAACACTACATCGTTAGGGCGCTGACGATCACTTCAGATTGGCTTCTTCTCGACGAGTTTGAACCAATGGCCGCACGAGCAGCGTTTGGGTGTTCCCTGAAACAAAAACAAAAATACTTCAATCATCACTTTTTATTGAACACTAAATATGAGTCGTATAAATGCAAACGTTGTCAACTCCTTACACGATGATTTTGAGAAAAATAAACTTGTAAAACGACAACACCAGTTGGAGATGACGGCGTTTGCACGAAATCATACTTTTTCAATTAAAATTACGAAGGATTAAGTGAGGTTTACATTATATCGCACACAGCAAATGATTTGTTACACTGCGCAGAATCAAATTCAATCATTATCTCAAAAATCATAAATTTTGGAGGCGTTTGCAGTTATACGACTCATATCATCTTACATTTTTACAGCCAGGCAAGAGTTGCAAGGTTTATGTTGATTTGAGATTCATGTGTATGCCTCTGAAACCTGGGGAATGATAAAGAAAAAGTAAGATCTTGCTTGTAACATCCAAAATGAGGATTCTCGGAACCTTGAGATTCCTTGACTTCTATAATAATCTATAATCTAAGCTGCAAGGATATGTAAGCATTTAAGGCTCATATGAAATGCATGCCTACAGACAGGCACATGTAGGTTCACGCCTACACATTCTGCATGTGTGCATACAAATAAAGAAAACCTCACATGGACATAAACCTTGCAACTCCTGCCGCCGTTCCCTGAACCGGGGTGGTATTGGCAAAAGTGAACCGATTTTTACAGCACGGGTGGTCAGCCTCGTACCAACCTATCAGTCAAGGAGCATAAAAAATTATAGGTTGGTATGAGGCTGACCACCCATACTGTAAAAAATGGTTCACTTTGCCAATGCCTCACTCCTGTTTCAGGGAAGGTCGGCAAGAGTTGCATGGCTTATGTTCATTTGAGATTGGGTTTTTATATTGTAGGTCCACATGCGGCATGTGTTACCGCAAACTTATACATGTCTGCTTGCGGGAATGCGTTCAATATGAATCTGATATGATATACATCTTTGCAGCTTAGATTTAGATCTACAGTCTGGCGAAAGATAACAATGGTTTGTGTCTTCGGTATAACAAATAGCTTTATGACAGGCTGACAGGCTGACAGTCACTGGATAGCAAAGATGGTGAACAGGCAAGAGTGGAACTGGTTCTCATTTCTTGTGAAGGCTGAGTACACCTTGCCGGTACTTTATTTGGGTTTGAAATCGATACCGAAACGGGAAATCATTTCTGACACCCTCGGTGGGGATTGAACCCTTGCTTTCGGCATGGAATGCAAGCATTTTAGCAACTGACAGCAACTGAGCAATTGACCAGACTTTTTACGAGCTTGGTCGTCGCTACAAAGCGCCAATTCTCAAGCAAGACCCAGTTGCTGTAAGGTTGGATGTAACTTTGCTGACCAGTCTTTGGTAAAGGTTTATGAATTTTTCAACCCAGTGAAGAGCATATTTGAAAATATAAATGGCATATTTTTTCCGCTCCGTCGCGATTCGAACCCACAGCCTTCCCATTCAGAGTCTGCAGTGTTACCAACGGACTACGGACCAGTCATCATGATGATTATAGATAATATATAGAACTATGAAAAGACTTTTAGTGCGTACACATATAAAATTGGCATGCACTGAATACAGAGCTGTTATCTACGTCTGATAACCTTATCACTATTATCTGACACATTGATTTCTAGAATTTTAAAATCGCGACCGGCTAGAAAAGTATTTCAGGATTGAAAACCCTTCAAGAGCCAAACTACATCCATAAATAGTCGGGTTTCCACTAAATATAAAATAACTTGGGTCCTGTTGACAGCTCAGTTGGTAGAGTGCTTGCATTCCAAGCCGTGAGCTCGGTTTTGAATCCCACCGAGGAGGGTGTCAGAAATGATTTTCCGTTTCGGTCTGTATTTCAAACCCCAAAATAAAATAGAGGCAAGGTTTACTCAGCCCTCATAAGAAATGAGTACCAGCCCCCTCGGGAGCTGGGAAATCCCCACTTCAACTGAAGTGGTTGGCGTAACGACTGTCACCACATTCCCTGAAACATGTGCGGTACTGCTAACAGTTTATTTGATTGTAGAGGTATTTACTTTGTAAGCTTTCACCATATTATAAAGAAGAGGTGGTGAACCTCGTACCAACCTATGAAACTACTTATTTATAATATGTAATGTATCTCACCTTGTGCAGCCACATCCAGTTAATGGAAACAGCTTCCTCCTCACCTGTAAAGATAAAGCAACACGGTCTTAGGAATAGAGCATTAAAGCAGGCAGGATAAAGTTACAAACGTTAAAGTTAACAAATTAAATTTTTTAAATCAATAAACAAGACGTGTGTCGTCATTTTGACGACAAACGTCGCTGTCAAGCTGACTACCTGGGCCATTTGACACCGAAACTCCGAAGATCTGACGTCATATCCGCCCGAATAAAGAAATGACCTGTTGTAGCGGAAATGGAAAATACGCGAATTTTAAAGAGCTATAGTTTAAAAACTAAGCCACATATAATTTTTTTAAAAACGCAAATGCATTTAAAAAAATATAGCCTAATATTTTTTGAAAAAAAAAAAAAAAGTGCAATTAGTACCCTATTACGGTAGTAAACAATAAATGTTTTAAAAATTTGCTTAAAAAAGTATTTTGCACTAGGGGTAAGTATATAATTATATAGCCAGACTATACAGAAGCGAAAAGGTTAAAAATGTTTTGCACAAGACAAATAAGAAAGCATGAGGTCACTCACAGATGCAGCCTACGATTCTGGCGTCGAACGCGGATGGGATGAGGTTGGGCTGGTCCTTGGTGCCGGGTCCCCTGGCCAGCGCCTTCATGTCGAATGGATCATCGTCTCCCGCAGCGTGTGCGAGCAGCTCGCGCTTCTCCAGGCCGGTGGCGTGCTCAAGGGGATCTGTGAACTCTGCATAACAACAAATCACAATGTTAGTGATGCCAGCAAATCAATAGTGAATGAGTTCATCAGTTTTTTTAAAGGAATCCTATTCAGGAGACTCCCCAATTCTTGAAAGTCTCGGGGGTCAATGTCACCCTGGAAGGTCAATGGCGCAGAGGTGTTGCTTCTGTTGTGGGGCGCTGCTGAAGTGAAGTGGTGATTGATGTTGGTTTTGAATAAAACCGGATTAAATTGGGAAAGGAACACAGATACTGGTAGATCATTCCAGTTTGGCAAAGGGATGAATGACAGTCCACAGTACCACGAGTTTCCCTTTATGAAATGCGAGGGGGAGGGATTAATGAATGGAGCTCATTAGAACAAGTTCCGTGGTCTAATCTAATCTAAGCTGCAAGGATATATATCATTTAAGATTTATATTAAGTGCATTCCCACAAGCAGACATGTATAATTTCGCGCTAACACATGCCGCATGTAGACCTACATTATAAGAACCCATCTCAAATGAACATAAGCCCTGCAACTCTTGCCGTCCTTCCCTAGGACAGGGGTAACATTGGCAAAGTGAACCATTTTTTCACAGTATGGGTGGTCAGCCGCATACCAACCTATAAGTCAAGGAACATACATGGCAAATTACATTTGCGGTAATATCAATAAAAAAGACTGAGCATTCAAAAATTTCTTCGTCACTAGGCTAGACCACATAAGGAACGAATACATGAGGGGTAGCTTTAAGGTTGCCCCAATAACAGACAGGATTAGAGAATCCCAATTCCGGTGGTTCGGCCATGTGATGCGAAGAGATAATGAACAAATTGTCCAAAAAGCCCTCAGAATTCCCACAGGACCAAGAGGCAGAGGCCGCCCAATGGCAACATGGCGGGCCAATATTGAAAAAGAAATGCAAAAGGGAAACCTGACAGAGGAGATGAGCCAGGATAGAAAAGTTTGGATGGGATAAGGCAAAGGAAAAGAAGAAGAGTGCTGGAAAGGCTGCTGCATAAAAAAAACAACTTAACAGATTTCAATCTGTTCTGAATGCGGCCGCTAGACTGATCTTTGGGATGTCCAAATTCTCTCATATCACTCTACTGTTGAAAGAATTACATTGGCATCGTTTTCCTGAGAGGGTGGTCTACTGTGTGTATTTAAAGCCCTGAACGGTATGCCTGTGTCATATCTGGCAGACATGTTTCCCCCCGTTGACGTAAGTGTGAGTGGGGTGCAGTGGCGTGACTATCTTACAAGCTAAAAAGCTAAGCATGCATACCCTCAGAAATGAAAATAATGAATATTCTTGAGTAGATTAAAGATATATATCAATATTCGTGCTACTGCCATCTGTGAGGTAAAGTGGGATATTAATATTAGTCATTGCCGAACGAAACTCTGTTCTTCAAACGTGATTGAGAAATGTATACCTGTCTTTGTTTAACGTATGAAAAAGCTTGACCTCTGTAAGTTTGTATGAAGATAGTCGCTTAAGCTCTTTTAATTCTAAATGAAAACATACATTCCCTGATTGTGCTTGGAGATGTGGCTTGGAGTACGCATGATAATAATATTACGATATACGCTAAGCTTTTTGTCGAGTAAATTTTACGATTCCAGACATAAGCTGTTTACAGATTTATGAATGACTTATGTATTGTGTTTTGAAAACACTGTCGCGTCAGGTTCAAATATCAAAATAAATAACTTATTCCTTGTTTACGATCGATAATCCGGTTTTTTATGGTATACAATGAATTCCTGTGAAAATATAGTTGTACCTTGTAAGGATCATAAGCATGTAAAGATTTATTGATTAATTCAAAATCTAAGTTTTAAGAGATTAAAAAACACTGAGGAAAGAAACAAAGGGGTAATATTTATTATTTGTGATTAAGTGCAACTTTAATTATCCAGCATGCGCATGGCAGAAACCGTAGGCACGCCACTGGTGGGGAGACTGAGATCAGTGGGGTGTGGTGCTGTCAGGTTGACGCAGCCTCACCGCCAAATACACTAATTTTGCGGATCGCGTTTTCGGATTGCGGAACTAATGGAGTGAAACAGACTGCTACCCCGAGTGAGGGTTTCCGAATCTGTTGGCATTTTTAAAGGAGCACTGAAAAGGTGGCCCCCATAGATTATCTAGAAATTTGTCCAAAAAGATATTTACCTACCTACTTTTTTTTGGGGTCTAAATCAAAAGGGGCCTCTGGGATCAAAGACACCTGTGCCTTTTTCATGTGCTGTGCTGTGAAATGCCCAACCCCATGAGCTTAGAGCGGTAGGGAGTGCAAGTCCGTTTAGGTCGGGATTGAAGACATGTTTGTTTCGGAGATGTTACAGTTGAATGGTGCCTTCGCAGTGATTTATCACAAAACGGCACTATAAATAATTTTATACCTAAATCGTTTGATATCATAACCTATAATTTAAAAATCTATAATCAATATTGTTTATTTTTTTTTTTTTTTTTTTTTTTTTTTTTTTTTTTTATTGAAATAATATAAACAAGTTTACATTTCCCAGGAGTTACATAAACTCATTTGGGACTTAGTACTTATACTCTTACACAATACTTAAAACTAGCCATACAATATAATTAAAAAAATATTAATAAAATAACAATTACTGAAGCAAACAAAGACAGAAGAGAATTAGCGTCTCATACCCAAAATAAAACAAAATCATCACACTGGTACAGCATCATTGTAAAAAGACTCTAAGAAATAAGACTTTATTGCATCATTTTGTTGTTTATTTTTCATATCCCTCTTTATTTTTATCGGAAGTCCATTGTATAGGGACTGTGCAACATTTGAAAGAGACCTCCTTCCAAACTTTGTCGATCGAAAACCTTTAATATGTAGATTTTCTGAGCATCGAGTATTATAATTATGAAAATCATTATTATAATGGTACTCTAAATTTGTGTGAATTGAGGATTTTAGAATTTTAATAATGGTGACAGTGATGTCGTACAATGGTAGGACCTTGAATGGAAGAACATTGCTCTGTCGATAAATGTCCTTCACGCATGTATCCCATGGTATGCCAAGAATGTTCCTCAAAGCTCTGTTTTGCACAACTTGCAGCTCCGATATTTGTTTTTTGGTGGCAACCCCCCATATGCAAGTAAGATACGAAAGGTGGGAATGGATCATGGCATAGTAAATAGCGAGTAATGTTGACTTTGGAAGTAAATCCCTTAGTCTGTACAGAACGCCAGTAATTGGCACTATTTTTGATTTAACATGGTCAAATTGGTAATTCCAAGAAAGTTGTGGATCAATATATAAACCAAGATATCTAACAAAGCTGACTTTATCAATATTATTCGATCCAATAGTAATATTAAAGGACATATTTCTCGATTTTCCAAACAGCATATATGACGTTTTCTTAACATTCAAACTTAATTTATTTAACCTTAACCAATTAGCAAGATGTGAAACATCTCTTTTCATTAAATTTTCTAGTTCTTCTCTCGTTTGCGAATGATAGAAAATTATGGTATCGTCTGCGTATAGTTGGAGGGTACCTCGAATATCCCATGTAGTTATATCATTGATATAAACAAGGAATAGAAGAGGCCCGAGAATAGAACCTTGGGGTACACCACATTGTATTTTAGTGAATTCGCTGGAAAATTTCCCAATTTGAACTGCACAGGATCTATTTGTAAGATAATTGGTAAACAGTTTTAATGGAGTTCCTTTGATTCCCAAATGTTCCAATTTATTCAGCAGAATTTTGTGGTCGACCGTATCAAAGGCTTTCTGTAAATCTACAAAAATGCCTGCGACATATTGGCCATCATCTAAATTTTTTTGTAAATTCGATATGAAATCAAAGACTGCACATTTTGTGTTAGAATGCTTTCGAAATCCATACTGTTGTGGTGCAAGAATCTTGTTAGAAATGAGATATTCGGTGAATCTATCTTTGATGACATGTTCAAATATTTTTGAAAATATTGAAAGTATCGAGATTGGTCGATAGTTGGAAACATTTTTTTTACAGTTGCCTTTATAAATCGGGACTATTTTTGCTATCTTAAGCTGATCTGGAAATATACCACTTGACAGTGAATCGTTTATTAAAAGTACAAGGTGATCAGCTAACTGATCCTGACAGATTTGGACAAGCGCAGGCGTGATACAATCAACACCAGGAGCTGATCTCTTCTTAAGATTTGAAATAATAAGCAAGATTTCCGATTTACTTGTTTTAGGCAAACTAAAAAAACAATTTGCTCTGGGTACAGTTCTAATTGTGCATGTGTCACCTGAAAGTGATTGAATTCTATCTGCCAACGAAATACCAACTGAGGCAAAAAAATTATTGAATTCTGTGCAGATTTGATTTGGTTCCTTTATCTCTGTATCATCTTTTAAAATGCAATCAACTTGGGTTTTTTCATCTCTCGTAGTGTTCGATAGGATTGAATTTATTGTTTTCCATGTTTGTCTAGGGTTATTAGCATTTTGTGAAAAGACATCCTTATAGTACATATTTTTTATATATCTCCTATAATTTGTGACCTTATTTCTAAATTTGACTTTAAGATGTTTCAGAGACACATTTGAAGGATCCTGCTTCCACTGTTTGAAAATTATATTTCTCTCTTTTATAAGTGAGTCCAATTTAGAGTCAAACCAAGGTGTGTTTCCTTTACGTCTGTCTCCTATTTTGAATTTAGGTGTAAATTTACAAGAATCCACCACTCCATGAAAACATTCTATAAACTTAGCATAATTTGAGTTGACATCTTCTCTTTCATCATAAGGAAATTTTTGAGTCCTTAGACATTCCTTCAGCATTACATTGTTTATTTTGGGGTACATGAGCATCGGTGTGGGCAATCTATTGTTTGAATTCAATTTTAAACTATTGTAATACTCAATAATCAAAATGCTATGATCACTGATTGGAGTATCAATATTTGATATGGTATAACATATGCTATTCCTATTAGATATAATGTGATCAATCAAAGACTCACTTGTTTCTGTGGTTCTTGTTGGAAATACTCTGTTGCATATGAAAAAACTATATGACTCTAACGTATCGCAATATTTTTTATTAGATTGAGAGACTTTATTTATGTCAATGTTGAAGTCACCTATGATTAGTGTGTCTTGTTTGGAATCTTGTAACACTGCTTCCAAATTAATCATAAAATCACTCAAATCAGAGTCAGGCTTCCTATAAATTGCAAAAATATTGAATTTTTTAAAAAGTTTACTTTGCACACTTAAGCCCAGAATAGAATTGTCAGTGGTGGTAGTTTTGATGATGGTTCTACTTAACATGTTGTGGGTATAAATTGCCACTCCTCCTCCTCTTCTACTGATGCGATTGGCAAATGCACCTTGATAGCCTTCAATATTAAAAAAAGCCTCATCCCCTTCATTCAGCCAGGTTTCCGTTATAACCAGGATATGGACGGTGTTATGCATCTTGAGAATTTCTTCAATATCATCCATTTTATTTTTAACACTTCTAGAATTGAGATACATCACTGTCAAACAATCTATTCCTGGAGTATAATCTTGGATGTTCCTGTACTTGTATTCCGCATGGTTTCCTTTATTGACATTGTCAACATATGTTTCCATAGTCTACTCTATCTCTTGCTCGTGCTTCCATAATTTTCCTAACAGGACAATCATAGCTAGTGGACCTATGGCATCCTGATTCGGATGTACAGTTTCCACATATAGAATCAGAAGCCCTGTTAGGACATGCTAAAAACTTGTGTTCTCCCGCACAGTGATGACATTTTTCCTTTTCTTCGCAAACTTTTTGGGTGTGTCCAAAACCCAAACATCTGTAGCATTGTACTAGAGGTGACATGTCTTCAACAGCTAGTCGTTGGTAGCCCACATTTATCTTTTCCGCATTTATCAATGTTTTCCAGTTTGCAGGACACACTTGAAGGATTGCATTGCATAGAAGGGGGTTCCTATTCCGTGTTTTATATTTAAGAGTAATTTCTTTATCAAAGTCAATAGCCAGACTCTTATTCTGTAGTTTCAAGGATTGTAATATATCTTCCTCTTTGGTGTCCTTTATTATTCCCTTTATTTTCACAAGAGGGCTGAAGTTTTTTGATTCTCTTATTTTTATGTTATTAATTTGCTTTCCAAGTTCTGTGGTAAACTTACTTTTATCCTCTAAGGTAGGTACTGTCACTATGATTTTGTTTTTACCAGTTTTTCGCATTCCTGTTATCCCTATTCCCAGAGAGCGAACGTTTATAGCTCTCTTGATGGTCTTATCGAGATCGCTGCCCTTACATTTTGGGTCATCAGACGAAATTACGATAGCATGATTGGAATATAAATAATAATGAATATTGGAATATAAAATGAGCTTAATATATTATACTAAGAAGGATTGTATTCGGATGTGATACACCTTATCGATCTTTTAAATTAAGAACTTTTTTGACAGTTGAGAAAAGTCAGCTGCTTTTTCGCAGGTCAAAAAATGAGGAATTTCAAGGTTATGGTTTGGAAAAAAAAAAAATTAAACAGGAAATGCTGCTGAGATTAGAAAATAAACAATTACAAAAGGAACTAGCCATAGGGATGAGTCATAATTCTACGAAGTTAAGGGTTGAAAGATAAATTTGACGTTAAAATAACATGACATACTTGGTTCATGAGAATTTTTCATATTTCTTTACATAACAACTCTAGTTTAATACGCGATAAAAAAGGAGTTGTTGAAGATTAAAATTAATGAAAGAGAGGAGTGTGGTTACTAAAAGTTAGGATTCAATAGAATCGGAGGAGATATCGTAGAAATCATGATAATAGTGTGAGGAAGATCAATATTCCCGCAGCTCTGACATTACGTAATGAGTCCTTTTTGACAGGATGTAGCGAGAAAAGGTCAAACATTTGAATTGAATTAAATGATTGGATTACTTACTTCTTTCTGCGAAAGCCCTCAGCCCCGTGTTGAACACGGCTCCCTTGGAAAATAGATTGTTTCTAACGAGCCTTGCAGCTAGGGCGGCCATTTTAAAATTTATGTATTTCGAAAAAGACAGTCGAGGAAGTTCGCGCTTGGACTTTTCACCGAGAGATGGCGCTGGCAACACAACTTACCAGTAGAGAAAAATATTTTCCCAACAAGCACACAAAATAGTGTTCCCATTTAAGTAAATCGTACATTTTCTCTATTTAGAAAATATAAAATATTTTCAACCAAAAATAACTATTTTATTGCAAAACAAACAATTGAGGTTGATTTATTTTGTATTTTACAGGTGCTTAGGTATTTATTATTATTGGTAGGTAAATAATATTATTTCAAACCAGGCGTCGCCATGTGATGGAATGTGGCGTCGGTCCACTTTCAACTTTGTTTACTGTCAACTCAGCTCTTGTTTTGTTTCTTAAAATCATACTCAAATTTGCAACTCTGCTTTAATTCAAAGAAAACTGCATTAAATTAGATGTTCAATCAATTTTTCATAGTTTTGTAAATGGTATTTGTTCTTTTTGAAAAGTTTTACCACTGGCGTCTTTGTACTGCGGAAGTTTTATAACTCTCCCGTAATCTGATTTGAAACAGCTATTGACGCTTGTTTTAGCGTTTGATATTGATGGTACGTATTAACTAACATGTGTTTTACTTATTTCAATTGATTTATTTTAGTTTTAATGTTGTTTATTGCTTAATTTACTTATTTTTCCTTATGTCGTATCTGACGAAACAGGTAGCATGTATAATATCATGTGTTGGTACGAAAAATTGACACTTGTTGCTCTACGTCTTCAAAATAATTTAAAGAATGTTTAAATTGAAAGTATATTTGGTATTGTTATGTTTTACGACTAATAGGTTGGTATGAGACTAAAAATCCATGCTTCAAAAAAAAAAAAGTTCAATTTGGAGTTGGAAAAAAGTTCTCAATTTAAAAAAAAAACACTGGGCACAGGCCCTAAGCAACCAATAACAGAAAACTTGTTGTCTACGTGATGTTATATTTTTTATCATGTTATAAATGTTAAAAATGGCGGCTGATCTGTAATGTAGGCGGCTAAGGCCAAGAATCAATTTTCATTTTTATAGATGTTTTGTAGATTTTTTAGTGTTTGTGTGTATAACTGGATGTAATTAATTACTTGTATTCCTTGACTTATAGGTTGATATGAGGCTGACCACCCATACTGTAAAAAATGGTTCACTTTGCCGATGTCACCCCTGTTTCAGGGAAGGTCGGCAAGAGTTGCAGGGCTTATGTTCATTTGAGGTTGGGTTTTTATATTGCAGGTCCACATGCGGCATGTGTTAGCGCGAAATTATGCGTGCCTTTGGAATGATTTAAAATCATGAAAAGGCGCTGTATAAATTTAGAATTGTATTGTATTGTGTCTGCTTGTGGGAATGCATTTAATATGAATCTTAAATGTAATATATCTCAGCAGCTTATATTGTGCATTATGGAATGTTTTCTTTGCGGGTTAAATGTCACAGGTCTCTAGTAACCAATAATACAATATTTGTTATCCTTTATCTTAGCAACCCGGCTGTGTGATGTCACAACTGTTATTCATTTTAAACGTGCAGACCACATTTATGATTAAATTTGAGTCAATGCTTTCATGCGCATAATAATGCTGTCAGAGGAGCCTGTTACCACTAGACAGCGTGTCCCCAATGTGGCGGATAGGGGAATGCTTGCCAGGCTTGCCTGGAGGGTAGGGATGAAATAAAATTGTGCCGGCGGACCAACAGGCGTCACCAACCTGTATGGCAAATGTGATGAATTATTGACACTCCCTGATGAAAAAAGCTGACTGTGGCTTAAAGATTAGAGGAGGCTTACATCCAGGAGTGGACTTAGAAATAATATTTTTAATGTGTTTTCAAAAAGCAACGGACATAATATTTTTCCTGAAATTTGTATGCCTCCAGCCATGCTGCATGTCTAATCTAATCTAATCTAAGTTGCAAAGATATGTTACATTGGAGATACACATTACATGCATTTTCACAAGCAGACACGTACAAGTTCGCGCTTGCACATGCCGCATGTGAACCTACAACATAAAAACCAAATCTCAAATGGACATGCACCCTGCACCTCTTGCCGTCCTTTCCTGAACAGGGGTGACATTGGCAAAGTGAATCATTTTTTCAGTATGGAAGATCAACCTCATACCAACCTCTAATAAATAAATGAGAATATAAGACTGTAACCGAAAAATAAATCAATGGTATGGGTATCTCAAAAGAATGGTAAAAAGAGCTTACAAAGGGAATGTCAAAGCAAGATGGCAAGTGGGGAAAAGAGAAGAGCATGCATGAATCTCGAGGAGATGAAAGAAGTGTGCAAGGTTAGACAAAGTGGAGACGCATCTGCAGAGGTACTGGCCACACCTAGCGGAGTGGTGACTGGATGCAAGTATAGCAAGTATAAAAAGAAAAGCGGTGTGCATTGTATGCCATTCATTCTTAGTTTGATAACGTTCTGTGATTACTGCAGGGGAATAAACCCATTTCATTTTTAATGAGAACTAAGATAGCATGAGAATTATATTAATATAGGAAGAAATAAATAAAATGAAGTATTTACGTAAAAAATAATAAACATAGTGGATTATGGTGGGTGGCCATCCTCTTGTTAAGGCAGTGCCTTGTGCTAGCCATTTGTGTCAACTGGTTGTCATTCTCTTGTAAAGGCAGTGCCTTGTGCAAGTCATTTGTCTCTACTGGGCGCCATCCTACTGTAAAGGCAGTGCCTTGTGCAAGTCATTTGTCTCTACTGGTAGCCATCCTCTTGTAAAGGCAGTGCCTTGTGCAAGTCATTTGTCTCTACTGGTAGCCATCCTATTGTAAAGGCAGTGCCTTGTTGTCCTAGTTATTTGTCTGCTGGTCGCCATCCTCTTTTTATGGCAGTGCCTTGTTGTGCCAGCCATTTTTCTCTGCTAGTCGCCATCCTCTTGTAAAGGCAGTGCCTTCTTTTGCTAGCCATTTGTCTCTGTTGTACTCCATCCTCTTGAAAAGCGAATAGGAGTCGACACTCGACATCCATGAGCCTATCATTCATCTTCCTAAGATTCATTGTTTAAAAAAAAGTTTTATTAAATAAGAATTAAAATACGTCAATTCACAATAGTTGGGTTTTTTTTCTACGCAAATTAAAATTTCCCAGTATTTCCTAGTAATAAAGGGATACTAAAAAGATCCGAGCACACAATAGCCCTCGCGTACAATACATCTTCGCCCGACTAACAGTTTGCGTGGGATGCATTCACTGTCTACAGAGCATTTAACACAGCATGACATTTTATTGCGCTTCCTTCCATTAGTGAGATTGGGTCACAAATTTACGTTCGTCGTGTATGAAACGCTACGTTGGTTTTTTGTTTGAATATTACGTCTGACTTTCATTTGAGACTAGAGAAACAGTTTAAATCAATTTAAATGTGTTGTGCAATTGTTAAAAGTTAATTTTGTGGCTGCGAAAGTGCAAATTAAACAGGATTTCTCGTGAACAATTTCCTTGTTATTGTTTCCTTGGATGATAGCAACCATTTCGTAAGTTTACCTTGTATTTTCTACGTTAAATCTATTATTTTTTGGTTTTACAATCGCTTTCAATCTACTTCCTGGAATGTATTTTATTTATTTGTGTCCGCATTCAGCTTATCTTTTTTCACGTAGATACCGTGACGCCAGGATCACAAAATTGATCTGTCAAAAATTGAAAACATCACCTTTGAACATTGATACCAAAGAAGATTTCCATCTATTTTGGTTTATAAGTTTAAAAATGTGTAATTTGAGTATCTACGTGTATTTTTAAATAATCTAGCTATCATTTTGAGGCAGGGAAAAGTAAAATAAATTGATTTTCAATGGTTCTGTTTGTTGGATGATTCATAGGCAGGCATGTACTTGCGGTGAACGTGTTTCGGTGCAAATGTACTGGCCGGTACATTCTCGGTGCGCGTGCACCGAGCGACCTCTTATATAAAAGATACCCCAGTTCATTTTGGTACAAGTTGAGTACATTTTGTATTTTTTGTACTCGTCGAAAATGCACTGGGTTATTTTGTAGAGATGACGTCATACAAGGATGATATTTTATCTATTTGTCTGAAAATTGCAATAAAATATTTCATTGATTATGAATTATGATTTTGTACGATAATTAATATTGTGTCATGATTTTAAATGTTGCATTTTTAAACGTTTTTTTAAGCTACTTAGCTTACAACTAAGCTACACATATAGTATAACTTCTTGCCTGCGTTATCCCGAAGGGGTCGCATGTGGCGATTCGTGACCTATTTATTTTTTCGGGTAAGGGGGTCGGCCTCACACCAACCACTTTCAGTTAAAGTGGGGGTTTCCCAGCTCCCGGGCGGGCTGGTTCTCATTTCTTGTAAAGGCTGAGTAAACCTTGAGATCGAACCCTTGCTCTCGGCATGGAATGCAAGCATTCTACCAATTGAGCTATCTAATCTACCTTTTTACGAGCTTGGTCGTCGTCGCTACAAAGTGCCAATTCTCAAGCAAGACCCAGTTGCTGTAAGGCTGGATGGACCTTTGGACCGATGCTCGAAATTTGTTTTTTTCACGTCTCTGTAACTAGGGCCCTTGGCAACCAATAACGTAATATTAGTTAGCCTTTACACAAGAAATCCGGCCAAGTGACGCACAACTGTTCAGCTGTCTTTCAAATGTGCCAACCTCATTGGCTATGGGAGTCGATATTATAATTTTTCCTTAGCGTTTTATTTTCTTTTTCAATCCTGGGATTAGCTTGCAGCAATTTTCATCCATGTTCTAGATTCTTCCCTATCCCAGGTTGTGCCACGACGAAAATGTCCATTGACTGAATTTCCACCATCGATATACTTAAATAATATATATATTTTATTTACATCAATGATTTCCACGAACGGAATGCCCACCGACACAATGTCCACCGCTCAGAAATGATCGTTGGACATCTCGTCGGTGTACATTTTGTGGGGTGGATATTTTGTCTGTGGCTAATTGTGTAGCAGGACTTTCTTCATTATGTGGTCCCTTCTAGTTCTTTCATTATTAGTTCTTCACAGAACCAAGGAGGTATTCCAAATTTTGTTCAGTGACCCATTTAATTCAAATTACGCGCGCCTGTTCTCTCTTATATACGTTTATACGCATGCGTACGAACTTTGAAACGTGCGTATGTAGACGTAACATCACAACACGTCATTTCCATACAAAATATTCGACCTTGATACTCGCTTTATGTGATTGCTATAAAATTGTCTACAGTTCATTACGTTTTTTTCTGCCACTGATACAAAGATTAACTATCGCATGTGTACACAATGTAATCTCTCTGTACTATTCAATTGATAGTTTTATAAATTTGTATGAGTAATCTTGTTTGTGTTGGATGCAAGTACCGTTTTCTGTCATTGGTTGATTTGATGGGCGGCCATGTTTATTCCCCAACACAACGCAATTTCGTTTTGTAAGTTCAATACAAACGCGTTGCGAGTAGATTATAAAACCTTGTTATCTCGTCGACATGTTTGCATTGTTTGACGCGAAATATTGAAAAAAAACATTTAACATCACCCGCCGTCATTATTGCAAAACTTAAAACCATTTAAATATTAAAATTAAAGTGTAATTTTAAGATTTAAGTGGTGCATATTGTTATTGTTTTGATTCGAGTGGTAGTAGTATTTTTTGTGTCCATTTTTCTTGTCGCCCTACAATGTGGCAGTACGGTTTGTTTTTATCAAAATGTAGATATAAATAGTGCAATGTCGTGGATTTCATTAAATCTGTGAAAAAATGTGACTGAAAAACCCATAGGGCTCCATAAAGTGACTATTACATTGAATAATAAAAAATCTTTTTTTTATTTCGCCTATGGGTGTGAGTGCGTATTTTGACACTTTATGAAAGTGTTTATTTTTTTTAAATATTTGTGTTTAAATCTGAACTACAAGCACCGGAGTTGCTGCTTTTGGATTTGCAAAATTCGGAAATATGGAGAGGTAAAAAAAAAAAAAGATATATTTGTTTTTTTACTGTTAAAATGGATTAATTTATGTAAATTTATTCTATGTGCTCCCTTGAAGTTTTCCTGCGAGTCAGCGTTTGTTTGGTGTATGGCAAGGTCTGTAGGTACATACATTATCTGTATGAGGATATAAGTACTTATGTGTATAATCCTTCTTGAATAAATTCAAATTTTGATTTGAAATAATAATATTAGGATGATTTATTTGGTGAGCGCTGTCTTTATGTGAATCACACCTCACAAGCCTTATGCGAGCTTGGTCGTCGCTGTAGAGAGCACCAATTCTCTAGAAAGACCCAATAGCTGTAAGGCTGGATGGACCTGGCCAGTAAAAGAGCGTATTTGTAAATATGAATATTTTTTGTGCTTCGCCAGGGACAGATCTCACAGACTTGCGATTATGAGTTTAAAGCGTTAACCACTAGATTACTTACGGGCCGGTCGAACATCATTCCTCAAATGGTGCAACTATAACTGCGTTGATCCTGACGGGGTCGTATTCAGAGAGTGCAGATTGTGGAGATTGTGAAAGAATGGGATATACAAAGTGAGCGTAAAAGAAGAAAATGCTTGAAAAAGGTGATGGATATGAAGGAATTAAAAGAGGTATGTCAGGATAGGAAAAAATGGAGGCAACTCTGCAGAGGCTCTGGCCACCCCTAGCGGAATGGCGACAGAGTTACAGTTACAGCAACCTATTTACTCGCACAGGTAATGGGGGCACGCCTAAGCCAACTATTTCTAATTTCTAAAGATTTGATACAAAATTAGAAGATTATCAGGTTGATTTATTTGGTGACCCCTCCACAAACCCACACCCTGTATATCCATCCCATCCGGGGATGTGTCACAGGACTCGCATCAGAACTAGAGTGAGATGCAAGCGGCAGAAGGCCCTCCCGTGATGCTACACTGTCTCAAGTGGTACACAAGGCAAGGGTGGCTCAGAAAACACAAAAATTAATAGCCAAGTGCAAGAATTTAGGGCTCGAGGAATTTAATTTACTTAAATAGAAAAGTGTTTCTGGCAATCTTGCCAGAAACCAACCTATAAGTGCTTATGAGGCTGACCACCCATACTGTAAAAAATGGTTCACTTTACCAATGTCACCCCTGTTTCAGGGAATGTCGGTAAGAGTTGCAGGGCTTATGTTCATTTGAGGTTTGGATTTTATTTGTAAATACACAATCAGCATTTGTAAGCGCGAACTACATATGTGTTTGTTTGTGGGCATACATCTGAGAGCTTTGAATGAATATATCCTTGCAACTTAGATTATAGATTAACATAAGAAGTTAAGGCCGTAATTATTTGGTGACTGCTGTTGTTGTGTGAATCATACAAAAAGGCCACTCTGCAAGCTTAGTTGACACTGTATCTGCTTTAGGTAGTGCGTTATTGTGCCAGCCATCTGTCTCTGTTGGTTGCCATCCTCTTGTGCTGCGAATAGGATGAGACATCCATGAGCTGCTTCAGAGACTGGAAGTATGAAGCTCTTGGGCAACTTCTAGTTCGTCTTCCCATGATTTTTCCTTCAAAGATATTGCTAAGAAAGGTGCTATGTCTAATCGAGGGTCTTATGAATTTTGTTTGCCTCTTCAAAATGTGACTGATAAGCCGTCTTATTGCTTTTACTCTCTGCAACATGTTTTCTTGTGAGAAAGTCCGGTCGATAGCTCAGGTGGTAGAGTGCTTGCATTCCATGCCGAAAGCTCGGGTTCGAATCCCACCGACGGTGTCAGAAATGATTTCCCGTTTCGGTGTTTATTTCAAACCCCAAAATAAAATACCGGCAAGGTTTACTCAGCCTTCACAAGAAATGAGTACCAGCACTCTCGGGAGCTGGGAAACCTCCACTTCAACTGAATTGGTTGGCGTAAGGCCGGCCCCCTTACCTGTAAAAATAAATAGGTTCAACTCGCCACATGCGGCAAGAAGTTACACTATATGTGTAGCTTAGTTGAATGCATATAATGTGAATCTTCAATGTTAATATTTTTGCAACTTAAATTAGATTAGAAATGAACATAAGCCCATTTCTATAGATAAGAGTTTTAGGTTTACACCGCCGGCTGATGATGCTGAAGAGATGTTTGCCGGGGTCTGTTGCCGTGGCCTATGGGAGTTGGAGCTTCCGGACATTCTGCCCATATCTATGATGGGCTTCTTTAGCGTGAAAGTGCGTTGATGAAGATGATCTTGATGAAAGCTCCAGCTCCCATAGACCACCGCAACAGATCCCGGAAAACATCTCTCCAGTATTTCTATAGATGGACAAATCTACAAAATTACATTTATGTTTTTTACAAAGCGATCGTACTTCAAAATTGAGACGTAGACGCGCGCTGTCAAAATATTCCGTCATATTTCATTGTTATCACATTTTTTGTTTGATTGTGAATTTACATGAAAAAATGAATTCTTACTATGAACATGATTTTTACGAGTGTATTAACATTGTTTTGACGAGTTTATTTACATACATGCTTGACCATCAGAATTGGGTTTGTTCTCCGGTATGGTCTAGGACCATACTGCAATGACAGATGAACTGTCAAAATATTCTACATTGAAACACTTTACATTGGATATTACATAAATGTATTTTTAAAAACTAATAGAAATTGTAAACAAACAAATTCGTACTTACGGTTTACTTAAATTAGTAAGTGCGTTATACATACTTATTGGTTGTCAAGTTTTATGCACAGCTGATATCTATCTATAATCTATCTATAATCTAAGTTGCAAGGATATATTCATTTAAAGCTCTCAGATGTACGCCCACAAACAAACACGTGTAGTTCGCGCTTACAAATGCTGACTGTGTACTTACAAATAAAATCCAAACTCAAATGAACATAAGCCCTGCAACTCCTGCCGACATTCCCTGAAACAGGGGTGACATTGGCAAAGTGAACCATTTTTTACAGTATGGGTGGTCAGCCTCATACCAACCTATAAGGGCCGGTCTTATAAACGAGAGACCAAATATCCGTAAGTATCTCGGCAAGTTACTAACGGATGGACGTTTACCGACTGATCTTACCGATGGTCGTCCTATAAAGCTTTTTTAACCGTCCGTTAGTTCTCAATAATGCACTCGTATTTTCAATGATTTTTTACGTGCATTCATGAACATACGTCATCCGTTTGCTGTCAAAGACGAAACATAACCTAAAGTTGCTTTTGACAAATACGAAAACGACTAAGACAGCGCAATATTAATGAATTATCTATCACTTTCGGAAGAAATTATCTTCAACAGGATAGAGCGTAGTAGTCCAATGACACGCTAAACTCACCGCAAAGAAACAATGCTTTGACAGCTGACCTAACCTCAAACCTTAACTAACCGGCCGGTATCTGCCATTAATCGATGGGTCGGCTGTCGGTTAGATCTGTCGGTAACTTTTACGGAAATAAAACAAACAAATTCTTATAAGACGGAAAATGTGACGTTTGTATTATATTTCGGTAAATTTGGTACGACATTGAACTAACGGATGTTTATAAGACCGGCCCTAAGTCAAGGAATACGAGTAATAAATGACATTTAAGTTTACAAAAAAAACAACAAAACCTTAAAAATAAATCTATACAAAAAAAGTAAAAAATTTCTTATGCAAAAAATGTAGCAAACTAAAAAACCAACATTACAAATCAGCATTGCAGATTAGCCGCCACTTCTTCCTGTCCTTGCATACTTCTTTGAATTTGAAATTTGAAAATATGACATTGAAATTTGAAAGAAGCGGCAATGATAAGAGTGAAGTACGCCGAATATCGGTCGGAAGGTACTGACCAATTACAGAGCTGGATTTTTTCGAGAGCCAATGACAAACCCGTACATCTGGGGGTTGGGCACTAGGCTGATTACTGCTTGAGTGTTCTTTGTGAAACAAAACGCTCCAGAATGTCGACCCTTGAGTTAGTGTAGCGCTTGAGTTAAGCACTTAAATCAGTTTTGATCGTGAATACGGGGGAAAGTGTACAAGTGTCAATTTTTCAATCAACACCACAAATGTGCTATGGCGTTGAAAATACAATATCCAATGATAATATTTCCAGCAGATTTAGCGTGTCGCCATGTCGGGGAGCGGGTTGGTGATGCCGGGCGTATCCGGAAGCCCCCCCAAGGTCACACCGTCGCTGTACAGCCTCAAGTGGAACAATCACCAAGGAAGTCTCACCACGGGCTTCGAGAACCTCCTCCGGACACAGTGCTTTGTGGACGTCACCCTCTCCTGCTCCGGACAGAAGATAATGGCTCATCGAACCGTCCTAGCAGCCTGCAGTCCTTACTTTCAACATCTCCTGGCAGACAACCCTTGCGAACATCCAATAATCATCTTAGAACACATTGATTTTGAGCTTTTAAGAGCTATAATTGAATTCATGTACAGTGGAGAGATCAGTGTTGCGAGCGAGCTGATAACCCCGCTTTTACGCGTCGGGAAAAGTTTGATGATTCGGGGATTAACCGATGTGGATGTGCCCGTAGCTAAGAGTACATTGGAGGACTATTTGAGTACGATGATTGAAGTCGAAGATGGTGAGGTTGTCGGGAAGCAGGAAGAGGTTGTAGAGAAGATTGCCGATGTTGTGGAGAGCGTCGATGATTTGATTGAGATTAAATCAGAAGAGGAATTGAGCACGACGGGAGTGAAGAGAAAAAGATCGCAGTACGACGAACAGAACCCGAAATCTTCCAAGCCCAACTGGTCGGAAGAGCAGCTGCACAAAGCCGTGAATGCCGTCGTCACGCAGAAGATGCGGTTCACGCAGGCAAGCAAGAAGTACGGAATACCCAAAGGGACGTTGTACGATAATATATTAGGGAAATCTAAGAGGTTGCGGGTTTTGGACGAGGCTGGATTGACTGCGCTCGAAGAACGGACTGTGCTCGAGTTCTGCTGTGACGTTTCCAAGTCTCCGTACAATCGGAGGACCAAGAAGAGCCTGGCGGAGGTGCTGAACTGTGTGGAAGTGTTGAGGCGAGCTAGGAATCCGCATTTTGCCTTCAAAGGACTAGCGGGCTTCAGGTGGTGGTGGGCGTTTTGTAAAAAGCACTCCATCGTGTCGTTGCATTTTGAGAAGGGAGACGGCCCGGAGGAAGTTGAAATTGAGGATGAAAGTCTACCCGTTGCTTGATCTCCTATTGAAATGTTTGAGTTTTATGGAACCAAAGACGGTGATATAGGATAGTTTTTTGAAAATGGGACGTATACAGTCAAACTTTTCTGTAGCGAATTTATGCCTGTAATTAACAATTACTTCCTGATATTTAAGTGTGGGCTTATTTTGCTACAGGTTAAATGAAACTAGATTTACGTTGTATGGTATATTTACATATTGTTATTAACTTTCTAGAGTTCTAATTGACAGTCCCACCCTGTTGGAAAACTACAGGTTGTATATGCCTGTCAACTATACCCGAGGGAGACGGCATGATTTATTTAAAGTACTGAAAAGCCGTACTGATGCTGTGGCGCAACACCCTGTGACTTGGAGTATAAAGCTCTTACGTAAGTCCAATATAGACAATTTATCAACAATTAAAAAGTGTAGCAACCAAGTTCCTCCTACTGTGTTGATAGCTGTGAGGGTGCACTGTAACTAGGGGTAACCTGTTGTGCACTAAAAAATAAAATAACTGAGTCTGTCTGTATATGGAAATGTTTCTTTCTCATTAAAAAAAACCCCTAGATTGCCGCCTTTGGTTGTATACCACTCATTTTTACCTAAGTTAAGTTTCTACTGCATCTCATTGTCCATTTTTATTCTGTGAATATTTACATCAAGTCATTCCAATAATACTTATATGGAGATTGCATTTGTGAGGGATTTTACATCTAATACAGGCATATAATATTTTACCTGTACATTATGTCATGTGGACTTTCCTTTAAATTGTGCATATTTTTAAATTTAATTTTAGGAATCAAATATAATACAGTAACAAGTGCCTTTAGACAGTAGTTAAGTGCATTAAGACAGTGATCAAGTGAGTTAGGATTGTAGAAAAGTGCCTTAAATGACGCTATGTTTTTTATGGCTGGCTTTAGATAATGAAGTATCCGTGCAGACCATGGTTTAAATGCCAGCGAATCAAGCTGCTCCTAAACATACTCTTAAATGCCTTTTTACACAGAAGAATCTCTGTCCGGTTTGTTAATGGTTTCGGATGGGATTGCGGGATAATAATAATAGTAATATTAGGATGATTTATTTGGTGAGCGCTGTTTTTGTGTGTATCAAACCTCAAGAGCCCTCTACGAGCTTGGTTGTCGCTGTAGAAAGCGCCAATTCTCAAGCAAGACCCAGTTGTTGTAAGGTTGGATGGACCTTTCAGTGACCGGTCTTTGGTAAAGATTTATGAATTTCTCAACCCAGCGAAGAGCACATTTGGAAATAAAAATGGTATATTTTTTGTGCTCCGCCGGGATTCAAATCCACAACCTTCCATTTACGAGTCCGAAGTGTTGCCACTGGACTACAGATAAATTGCATGAAAGCTGTCGTACATCCCAATACACTACTAGACTTTCGATCCGGTACCGGATAGAAAAAACCATAGACACATCGGAAAGAATGCATTCTGTGTGTAAAGGCACTTAAAATTCTTAGGATTTCTGCAATCTGTACCAAAGGTTTAAAACATTGGAGAAATTCACCTCGATTAGGTAAATAAACAATGCATGGAATATACAATGGCACTCTTAGAGAGTGATTTAGTTTTCTTACCTTTTTTGATTTACGCAATCGAGGTTAGTTAACGCAATGTATTAGGTCGGGGAAAAAGTTTCTTTGCATTTTATATGAAAATTCCGGTCATTTTTTTTCAAAGTTAATTTACATTTAATTACAGTACATATGTGCCATTTTGTTTGTAGACTATCTGCCATCTTGTAGGTAGAGACATGATCCTGTTGCTGTAGAAATTTTGAGACTTCTGATTAAAAAAACGCAGCCCTGACCTTGCACCTTCAGATTTACACCTGTTTCAGGTTTCTTCAGAATTGATAGGCAGTGTCTGGTTAACATCAAGAGAGGAGCCAAAACTGCTTGTTGCATTTTTTTGATCAGAAGTCCCAAAATTTCTACAGCAACGGGATCATGTCTCTACCTACAAGATGGCAGATAGTCTACGAACAAAATGGCACATATGGTCAGTAATTAAATGTAAATTAACTTTGAAAAAAAAAACCTGAATTTTCAAATGAAATGCGAAGAAACTTTTTCCCCGACTATTAATATATGTTTTTACTGGTTTAGACTCTTAGACCGTGGTCTACAAGGATAATAATTCATCATAAACTTAGTAATATCTATTTTGGTGGTTGTGCCCTTTGCTCACAAATAACACGATGGAGTCTGCACTTATAGACTATTCCTCGGCTGGATGACATCACAGGTTGTCGCACATAGTAAATTAATTATTGCATTCCAGATATTCAGGGATTTATTTTATTTTACAGCATTGTGAAATATATGCATCTGATGACAGATGTGATAAATACAGTACATAGCGCTTTAGAGCCTTTTCTATGTAACTACACAATTTTCTAGTTAAGTGGGACTGTATATTTTATTTTGTATGGATGACAGCGCCAGGACGATGGTGGTCAGTACCCTTAGTACGAGTTGCAAAACTTGTAATGTAAAGTTTACGGCAATTATTAAATAGTAATTTCCCCCAAAATCTGCCGTTTTTGTTTGTTTGAACTTGATTTTCTTTATCACTGTAACTCTTTTGCCAAGATCATAAGTGTAAGAAACAAAAACGGCAGATTTTGGGAGAAATCACTCTTTAATATTTTCCGTAAACTTTACTTTTCTCAAGTTTTTTAACTCGTACTAAGGGTACAGATTCAACAATTATTTAAACTATCGTAAGTAGCATGTAACCTGGCCAAGTGATGTCACAAATTTTTCCCCCAGATTTTAATGTGCAGACTCCACTATATAATTGTAATTTTTATGTATTTCTTACGATCCACAGCTTTCTTGTTGTAAGTATGAACCTATTTATGGTAGATATATGTGCTGTGGAAATGTTTTTTTTTATAAGAGGGATGGCTCATAAGACTCTGAATGATAGGGTCTGAAATGACAGCGTTATGAATGAGTGCGAGAATATGAGTGAAAGTACAAAGGAGTACAATGAACGACGGAGATAATGTGTAAGGTAAATGTGGAAGGGGAAGACCGAGGAAAGGATGGATTGATCACATGAACGAGATTGCAAATGACTGTAACATACGGTCTGAGAAAAAGAGAAGATCATGCATGAAGAAGCGATGAATGTCGAAGAGATGAAGGAAGTGTGCAAGGACAGAACAAAGTGGAGACGCATCTGCGGAAGAGGTACTGGCCACGCCTAGTGGAATGGCAACTGGATACAAGCCCAATTAGTTACAAAGTTAATACGCTTCACTCATATCGATACCTTAAAGGTCTATAATCTAAGTTGCAAAGATATATTACATTAAAGATTTATATTAAATGTATTCCCACAAGCGGGCAAGTTCACGCTCAAACATGCCGCATGTGAACCTACTATATAAAACCCAATTTCAAATGAACATAAGCCCTGCAACTCTTGCCGACCTTCCCTGATACAGGGGTGACATTGGCAAAGTGAGCCCATTTTTTACAGCATGGGTGGTCAGCCGCATACAAACCTATAAGTCAAGGAACACAACAAATTGCATTTTAAAAATAGATAAATAATATTTATTAACATCAAAACAAATACAAAATTCGAATTTAAAAATTAGTTAAAAAAGAGTTAGGTAAATAAAGAGTTAAAAAAGAGTTAGGAATGAATGGGTAAAGAAAGAATGCAATTTGAAAGAGGATGTGAAAGTTAAGGTACAAAAGAATGTGATGAGATGGTTTGGGCATGTGGAAAGAATGAACGACGATAGACTGACAAAGGATAATATATATAAAGAAAGTGTGAAAGGAAAAAGAGGGAAGGGACGACTGAGAAAAGTATGGAGTGATCAGATTGAGGATATTGTGAAAGAATGGGATGTACAAAGTGAGCGTAAAAGTAGAAAATGCATGAAAAATGTGATGGATATGAATGAATTGAAAGAGATATATATATATATATATATATATATCAGGCTTATTTATTTTTAATTACACATGATAAGAGAGCGCCGTTTTTGTGTGTGTCACACCTCAAGGGCCCTCTCCGATCACGGATAAGACTTTTTGAAAAGGTGCGTCTTGAGAGCTCCGCGAAACATGCCCATAGATTTGGAGTTCTTCACTCCGGGTGGCAGTCTGTTCCACTCCACCGGACCCGCAACACAGAAAGCACGGTCTCCAAAATTTGTACGGATCTGACGGTGCGGCTGAACCAAATTGATTGCACCATTGCCCGCAGATCTGAGTGTCTGCCTCCTCACACCCATCTCAACAGGCGAAATCATGTCAGTCAGATAAGGTGGAGCCAAGCCATTGATGGCTTTATACACCATCAGACAAACACGGTAGACCACCCTCTCCGGGAAACGAAGCCAATGTAGTTTTTTTAACAGCGGAGTGATGTGAGCGAATTTGGGTATCCCGAATATGAGTCTTGCTGCCGAATTCAACACAGATTGAAAGCGGTTGAAATGCTTCTTTGGCTGACCACTATAAAGAGTTGAGCAATAATCAATCCGAGACATCACAAACGCACTCACCAGGGTCTTAACCGCATCTGACGGAAGACACTTTCTAATCGCCTTTATTTGGCGTAGTGAAAAAAAGGAGGAAGCCATTGTGGCATCTATTTGCCTTTTCAATGTCAGGTTCCGATCCAGTAAGATTCCTAGAAGTCTCACCGAATCGGAAGGCTGGATCAGCTTACCTCCTATAGAGAGTGCTACCCCATTGACCAATAGATGGTCGCGCCTAGAAAGATATATGTAAGGATAGGAAAAAATTGAGGCAGCTCTGCAGAGGCTCTGGCCACCCCTAGTGGAATGGCGACAGAGCTACAGTTTACAAAAATTCCTTGTGATGTGAAAGATATTTAAATGACCTTATGGACAATAATACACAATAATTTTAAGTTTTTGATAAACATTGTTTACACATTTCATGATAAATGAGAGCATGGCATAATGTAGTGCTGTTAATATAATATATGAAAACATATTTTTCTTTGAATATTGTATTTTGATATTGATGAAATAATTTTTAACTCTGTGATGTTTGATTGGATTCCATTTTATATATGTACTTGAATATTCCATTTAGGCACATTCCAGTGCATGTGGGAATAGATTATTATTAAGGACAATTTACCATATCGATACACTAAAGGTAAAACTGAATAAGATAAATAATAATAATTATAAGAAACTAAATTTATCTACGCCTTTTTGTGATTTATACAAAGGCGCATGGAAATAGGAAAAAGGTGCATTGATCTGAGAAAGCCATGTTAGGTCTGTAGTTCAGTGGTAACACTTCGGACTCTGAATATGAAGGTTCTGGGTTCGATTCCCGGCGGAGCACAAAAAAAATACCATTTATATTTTCAAATTTGCTCTTCGCTGGTTTAAAAAATACATAAAACCTTTACCAATGACCGGTCACCAAAGGTCCATCCGGCCTTACAGCAACTGGGTCTTGCTTGAGAATTGGCGCTTTGTAGCGACGACGATCAAGCTCGTAAAAAGGTTGATAGCTCAATTGGTAGAATGCTTGTATTCCATGCTGAGAGCAAGGGTTCGATCTCAAAGGCTTACTCAGCCTTCACAAGAAATGAGAACCAGCCCCCCCCGGGAGTTGGGAAACCCCGACTTCAATTGAAAGTGGTTGGTGTGAGGCCGGCCCCCTTACCTGTGAAAATAAATAGGTCCCGAAGCGCCACATGCGTTCCCTTCGGGGATAACGCAGGCAAGAAGTTACACTATATATCGCACGCTTAATAATAAAGAGCAATAACTCGAAAATTTGGAAAATCGAGATTTTGTAATAAAACGCAAGAACAATGCGAGAAGAATAGGTAGAATGCGACAGCCGTTTAATTTGGACGAATATGACCGAGATAAAACATCTGTCGCATTTTTCATCCCATACAAGTTGTACTGGTTGTCTGACCTTCAAACGTGATTTCTCAACATTTTTGTTTTTTGAGTTATTGCTCTTTATTATTAAACGTGCGATATGTGTAGCTTAGTTGCGTTGCGTTTTTATTCAGTTAAACTTTTCAGGTATTGATATATAAGTTGAACACTGCTTTTTGTTTTGAGCGCTCACAGTGCCTAAGCGAACTCCTCAAACACCATCTTCCCTCTTGAGTTGCATTTCATTGCTCATTTATATTGTACACAATTATTTTAGTCTATGACTTGTTTTTACTAAGTGCCTTTGTAAATAAATAAATTATGTATGCTGAGGAAAAATAATTCAGAAAACGGTATATGATAATATTCATTAAAATATGTATATGTTATGTTTCCAATTTAACTGCTTACAATTTAATTAATTCTAAGTACTTTCTCATCAATTTGATACTTCTTTAAGTGAATTCTATCGGGGCTATTCTTAGACATTTTAGTCGCCCGTTGAGCCCACGCTTTGACAAACTAATGATGCCTCGGCTGAAAGTTTCATGACCACGGTCATATGTACTTACCTACCGAATTTTGGTAGTTTTTGTGTGAAGACTGTAATCAGCTGTTCACTTGCGGCCATCTTGGATTGACAGGTCTTCATACAAATGCATCATTAGTTTGTCAAAGCGTGGGCTCAACGGGCGACTAAAATGTCTAAGAATATATATAAGTAAGTACATATATATTTTATATTTATACAAGATTTTATTATGACAAATTTATATAGTACTTACAATTAATCTAAATTGATATTTTCGATTAGGATACTCATCATTGCCGAAAAGGAGAAATTCTCTTATTTTTAAAAAATATTAATGAATGTATTTGTTGATGTTGGATTGCGTTTTTTTTATCATTATTTGTTTAGTTGTTTTGCAAAAATTTTGATTTCCTTGGTGACATGATAAATTCATAAACTCAGTCATTCTATAATCTATGTTGCAAAGATATATTAACGTTTAAGGCTTATATTTAATGCATGCACACAAGTCAACGATGTCAACGACGTAACCATGTTGATAGCACCGGTTCCCATAGATCGCCGAAGTTAAGCAACATTGGGCGCGGATAGTACTTGGATGGGTTACCGCTCAGGTACACCGCGTGCCGTTGGCATCTTGGACCCGTTCGTAGTCCAGTGGCAACACTTCGGACTCGTAAATGGAAGGTTATGGATTCGGATCCCGGCGGAGCACAAAAAATATGACGTTTATATTTCGAATGTGCTCTTCGCTGAGTTGAAAAATTCATAAACCTTTACCAAAGACCGGTCACTGAAAGGTCCATCCAACCTTACAACAACTGGGTCTTGCTTGAGAATTGGCGCTTTCTACAGCAACGACTAAGCTCGCAGAGGGCTCTTGAGGTGTGATTCACACGGAAACAGCGCTCGCCTAATAAATCTAATCTAATCTAAGCTGCAAAGATATATATCATTTAAGTTTTATATTAAATGCATTCCCACAAGCAGATATGTATAATTTCGCGCTAACACATGCCGCATGTGGACCTACAATATAAAAACCCAATCTCAAATGAACATAAGCCTTGCAACTCTTGCCGTCCTTCCCTGAAACAGAGGTGACATTGGCAAAGTGAACCAATTTTTACATTATGGGTGGTCAGCCGCATAACAACCTATAAGTCAAGGAATAAATAAATCATTCTAATATTATTACTACATCAGTATATCTTTGCAACTTGGATTATATATGATGGTATGTATAAATATATATCAGGCTTATTTATTTTTCATTGCACATGATAAGAGAACGCCGTTTTTGTGTGTGTCACACCTCAAGGGCCCTCTCCGATCGCGGATAAGACTTTTTGAAAAGGTGCGTCTTGAGAGCTCCGCGAAATATACCCACAGATTTGGAGTTCTTCACTCCGGGTGGCAGTCTGTTCCACTCCACCGGACCCGCAACACGGAAAGCACGGTCTTCAAAATTTGTACGGATCTGACGGTGCGGCTGAACCAAATTGATTGCACCATCGCCCGCGGATCTGAGTGTCTGCCTCCTCACATCCATCTCAACAGGCGAAATCATGTCAGTCAGATAAGGTGGAGCCGAGCCATTGATGGGTATCCTCCGTACAGTCACTTGTGGACATTGCTCGACAAGTTTTTTTAAATTGATGAGCATTTTTAATTAAAGCTAATTGTCCACTCACTTAAATTGAATTCCCACATCAAACTTATACAGCATGAACATCACTCGAACTGATTCACATGTTAACTAAACACATATTGGTATTAATATCAATTTAAAATAGCTTTTTTATGAAAAAACATAGTTTTATTTTCACAATTTGTTGAGAAATCAATCAACCACTCTATGCATAGGAATGTACGCGATAGGCAAACTTTGAGGGTACCATTCTGCTACATCCCGTATTGAGACAAGCAAATTTCTGGCATCGTTTGCACCAGCGCCCTTGGAGTGACTACATCACGAAACGGCGCTATAAAGAAATCATCAACTCATCATCATCATCATTTTGAGAAAAAAGAATATATTTGAAAACTACAAACCGCCTGAGTTCCAAAGTCACGTCATTCCAAGTCTAGACAAGTAGGGACTCTAAGGCTGGTTTTAGTGTCGCGCTGACAACGCACTGACCGTCAGCGCTGACCGTTCAAAATGTATGAACCTGTAGGAAGCGTTTTAGAATGGCGCGTAGCTGTCAGCGCGACAAGTTCATATATTTGGCTGTCAGCACTGACGGTCAGCGTGTTGTCAGCGCGACACTAAAACCAGCCTATGACAGGCTAAGCCTTTGTTTTTTGTTGTTGATATTTTGTAATTTCTCATACATACTCTTCAAA
Source organism: Agapetus fuscipes (assembly GCA_951799405.1). Classification (NCBI taxonomy): domain Eukaryota; kingdom Metazoa; phylum Arthropoda; class Insecta; order Trichoptera; family Glossosomatidae; genus Agapetus; species Agapetus fuscipes. Next base: position 19,822,477 of record OX637339.1, on the reverse strand, counting down.
AGTCAGGAGTATGTACATACATTATGGTTTTGATTCCTGTAAGTCAAGGAGATTTCTACACATCATTTTAGATTGCTACCTTTGATTCTATCCAATTTAATAAATTGACTGTCAATTTTATCCATTACCTAATGTGTAAAAGAAAAATAAAATATATATTCTTACCTGAATGTACTCAATTTCTTAATATTACTATTTCTAGTTTATAAATTGTTATGGTAGCATACAATTATTTTTTTGTAATAATTTTTAAATAATAAAATATATTTTTTATTTTTTTAAACAATTTTATAACTGCCATTCCATGCAATACAATCTTTATATACCTATATTTTTTATAATACTAGTGTTATTCGAGTTTTGTACCCAAATGAATGAAAATAAATTTTGATATACTCACCGACTACATTGTTTTTACCTTTTATTCACAGATGGCTATTTACCCTTTCAGTATGGAGCCCTGTGTGAGCTTGGTTATCCTTAAGCAAGATCCAGTTGCTCTAAGGGTGGAAAGACTTCTAAAGTCACATGAAAATTTCAACCCAGCGAAGAGTCGTCCAGTCGATAGCTTAGTTGGTAGAGTGCTTGCATTCCATCTCGAGAGCTCAGGCTTGAATCCCACCCAGGGTGTCAGAAATAATTTGCTGTTTTTGTGTTTATTTCAAAACACAAAATAAAATACCTGAAAGGTTTCCTCAGCCTTTACAAGAAATGAGTACCAGCCGCCTTGGGAGCTGGGAAACCTCCACTTCAACTGAAGTGGTCGGCGTAATGCCAGCCCCCTTACACGTAAAAATAAATAGGTTCCTCTTGCTGCATGTGAAATCCCTTTGGGGTTAATGCGGCAAGACGTTTTTCTATGTGTGTAGCTTAGTTGCGTTAAGTTGCAAAGATGTATATTGGCTTTTAAAAGAATGCTGAAAGTGGATTGGAATTTACAGAGTGGAAACAAGAGAAGAGCGTGCATGAAACTAGATGAGATGCAAGGACAGAGTAAAGTGGAGGCACTTGTGTGGAGGTACCGGCCACCCCTAGAGGAATGGCGGCAGGATACAAGACAAGACAAATAAAAAACTTAAAATTGAATTTAAATTAAATTTAAAAAAATTAAATTAAACTTTAAAGAGTCCATGTTTAAGAGTACATTTAGGTTCCTTGACTTATAGGTTGGTATGCGGCTGACCACCCATACTGTGAAAAAATGGTTCACTTTGCCAATGTCGCCCCTGTCTCAGGGAAGGACGGCAAGAGTTGCAGGGCTTATGTTCATTTGAGATGGGTTCTTATAATGTAGGTCCACATGCGGCATGTGTTAGCGGGAAATTATACATGTCTGCTTGTGGGAATGCACTTAATATAAATCTTAAATGATATATATCCTTGCAGCTTAGATATGATTAGATGTATTGTGTATGGAGTCTATTCTACCAGGATCTTGTCCTATGACCGTGCTAGCTTCGGGTTACAATAGGATAACTACCATAAGTGTTGGACTATAATTATGTTATACTGGGTACTTGTTATACCTTAGTGATGTCACAAGGCCTCAGACCTTGAAACTGTTGCATATACCGCAGCTGCGTTCTACTTATATAGACATACATATATGGCCCGGTACATAGTCTAGTGGTTAGCGCGTCAGACTCGTAGATGGAAGGTTGTCGGGGCGCAAAAAATGTACCATTTGTATGCCATTTTTAGTCTTCTTTTTAAATATCTGGTGCGTAGTCTAGTGGTTAAAGCTTCGGACTCGTAAATGAAAGGTTATCGGTTTGAATACCGGTGGAACACAAAAAATACCATTTATATTTTCAAATATATGCTGCTTCAACAGCTGGGTCTTGCTTGAGAATTGGCGCTTTCTGTAGCAACGATCAAGCTCGTAGAGCGCTCTTGAGGTGTGATTCGCACAAAAGCAGTGCTCAACAAATAAATCATCTGTATACAAGCAACTAGATACAAGATGGCGACATTAGTTCCTATTTTGGCCACATTCATTTTAAGCCTTAAGTTTACACATGACAAAACATCACATGGCAAACAACACATAAAATACATCACATGGCAAACAACACATAAAAAACATCACATGGCAAACAACACATAAAATACATCACATGGCAAACAACACATAAAAAACATCACATGGCAAACAACACATAAAATACATCACATGGCAAACAACACATAAAAAACATCACATGGCAAACAACACATAAAATACATCACATGGCAAACAACACATAAAAAACATCACATGGCAAACAACACATAAAATACATCACAATGACAAAAAAACACGAGACAAGGGTAAAACATCACATGACAAGAATGGTTAGACCAAATAGGTGAGATTGTGAAAGAATGGAATCTGCAGAGTGAGAATAAGAGAAATGTATGTATGAAAAATGTTATGAATATTGAGGAAATGAAAGTGGTTTGTAAGGACAGAAAAAAGTGGAGGCGCATCTGCAGAGGTACCGGCCACCCCTAGTGGAACGGCGGCAGGATACAGTACAGTATAGTACAAAACAGAACATACCATAAACGGCACATGAAAAAACTTCCCATGACAAAATGCCATGTGATGTTTTGTCATTGTATTGTTTTGTCATGTGATATATTGTCATTGTGACGTTATGTCATACACTGTTTTGTCACTGTGCCATTCTACAATGGAACCGTATCTATCCACCCGGTCATAGATCATCGTGGAGGGGTCGATGCCTCGCTCTATTTCTGCATTTCTATTTGTAGCCATTCCTTGCAATAGCCAATCTAACTATAATCTTATTTTAGATATATCTTATTCTCTTAGTCAGTCATTCTCATCCACCACTGAACATAGGCCTCCACTCCAGAAAAATGCTTCGGATCTCTTGGAGTGATTGGGTCACCAATGAAGAAGTCCTCTAACGTGCACACCAAAAAGGAACTTCTGCCAACAATTGAGCAGAGAAAGCTGATGTGCTTCAGTCAACCCTCCAAAATTCTACTCGCTAGCTCGCAAATTGCGAGTGACTTGTTTGGTTGCGAGTGTCTAATCTAATCTAAGTTGCAAAGATATGCTACATTGGAGATTCACATTACATGCATTTTCACAACCAGACACGTACAAGTTCGCGCTTGCACATGCCGCACGTGAACCTACAACATAAAAACCAAACTCAAATGGACATTCACCCTGCAACTCTTGCCGTCCTTCCCTGAAACCGGGGTGACATTGGCAAAAGTGAATCCTTTTTACAGCATGGGTGGTCAGCCTCATACCAACCTATAAGTCAAGGAACTAAGCCACGTTTTTATAAATGGGAAATACCACCTTCTCCATCTGAAGACTACAAGGAATGTCAGTAAAAAAAAGTAAAATCAAGTGGCGTATGTGTGTATCTAAAGCTCTGCAAAATTTGTAATGCAACAACAGTTGCTATTACAGTTTATGGCGGTATTTCCGGTTCTTTGTGACACAGGCAATAACCATGATTTCAAATTTTGATTTACTCATAATTTTCTTCAACTGGCATTCCTTGTTCTTCCCTTATCTAACATCAGTTAACATCTTATTATCTGCAGTTAATCATCTTATCTGCAGTTAATCATCTTATCATCATGCAGGGTAAGATTGAGGGGAGAAGAACTCAGGGACGCCGAAGGACATTGTGGCTTAAAAACCTGCGACAGTGGCTCTAAATCATCTGTTTGAAACCTCAGCATCCAAGGGTAAAATAGCCTTGATGATCATTGATCTTCGAAAGAAGTGACACCAAAAGAAAGAGAGGAATACATCAACAGTGTTGGATATGGGGCATTGCAGTTAGCTGTTCATTTCTGGGTCGACTTAAGCTATTTTCAGACTTCCCTAGGCTTGCACAATATGCATGCGTTCTCTTAGCCCTACAACTGTGTTTAGTCTATGGACTCTGAAATTCTGTACTTTAAAAAAATATGGCTTTTGATACTGCAAGAAACTGTGTTTGTCCGTAGTCTTTCAAAGGTCGTGGGCTTGAATCCTGGCAGAGCATAAAAGTTATAGCATTTCGCTGCCTTAGTTCTTGTTTGCCGTATACGCCATTGAGAAAATTTTACATGAGCAATGTTTGCATGTGTACTGGACCAATGTGTCTTATGAAAACAGGAAATTTATTTAAAAATATATTTAAAAGAACTCTCACATTATCGAGTTATACGGTTTTTCTTAGCTCAGATTGTGTAGAATTTGATTCTTAAGATAACTGCATGAAAAATTCATATTTGACAAGATTGGCGTATACGGCAAACAAGAACTGGGGGAGCAATTTATATTACAAATACGCTGGGTTGAAAAATTCATATAATAATAATCTATAATCTAAGTTGCAAGGATATATTCATTTAAAGCTCTCAGATGTATGCCCACAAACCAACAAGTGTAGTTCGCGCTTACAAATGCTGAATGTGTACTTACAAATAAAATCCAAACCTCAAATGAACATAAGCCTCACAACTTTTGCCGACCTTCCCTGAAACAGGGGTGACATTGGCAAAGTGAACCATTTTTTACAGTATGGGTGGTCAGCCTCATACCAACCTATAAGTCAAGGAATATGAATAATAAATTACATTTAAATATAAAAAAGAACAAAACCTTACAAAGAAATCTATACAAAAAAAGTCAAAAATTTCCTATGCAAAAAAATGTAGCAAATGAATACACCAACATTAGAAATCAACATTGCAGATTAGCCGCCACTTCTTCCTGTCCTTGCATACTTCTTTCATTTCATCCAGAGTCATAACCTTTTTCATACAAGTCCATACATATACCTTTAGCAAAGATCGTTCATCAAAGATCCATCCAGCCTTACAGCAACTGGATGTTGCTTGAGAATTGGCGCTTTCTATAACGACGACTGAGCTCATAGAAGGCTCTTGAGGTGTGATTCACACAAAAACAGCGCTCACCAAATCAATCATCCTAATATTATTATTATTATTATTATTATTCATGACCCTTACTTGAAATGAACATAAACCCTTCAAGTCTTTACCCTTTACCTGAAACAGGAGTGAGATTTGAAAAGTGAACTATTTTTTACAGTAGGTGTGGTCAGCTTCATACCTACGTATAAGTTAAGGGAGCATCTATTTTAATAATTAATTAATGTATTTATATTCATAACAGTATGAATCATTTCTTGGATACATACATACATAGTAAAAACATAGAGGAAGTATTAATAATAAATCCTATTGGCTGAAATGTGTACATCATCTTTGACTAATAGTTGAAATGAGGCCGACCCCCCATGCTGTAAAAGCTTGGTTCACTTTTGCCAATGCAACCAGTTGCCAGCGTGAAAGAAAAAAGAGAAAACGGACGACGGAGAAAAGTATGGAGTGATCAGATTGAGGAGATTGTGAAAGAATTGGGATGTACAAAGTGGGTGTAAAAGAAGAAAATGTATGAAAAAGGTGATGGATATGAATGAATTGGAAGAGGTATGTAAGGATAGAAAGAAATAGAGGCAGCTCTGGCCACCCCTAGCGGAATCGCGACATAGTTACAGTCACAGTTATGTCCGTCGCTTATAGTACATTATTTTTATATACCTGAACCATTTTACCGTTAGTCAAAATTACTGTCTCGGCCATAGCGCTGAAGGACGAAGAATAAGAAAAAATGGAAGCAAATCTGCAGAAGCCGATTTCGACTGAGAATGAACCGTCTCTGTGGTTGTGTTGCAGGGGCGTGTGTGGCAGGAGTGGTGAGCATGCTGCGCTCCAGCATGTCCCCGTCGTGGTGGCAGGCGGGCGGGCATGACGCCATGGCGGGCTGCGTGGGGGACTGCAGCGGCCGCGGCGAGTGCTGGAACGGCACCTGCTTCTGCGAGATCCGCTATGCGGGCGACGCGTGCGGTGGACCTAACCTGCCGTACCACAGAGGTAACTAACTGCATGCAATATACTCCATGAGAGAGCAAGACTTAATCTTACAGAATTCATTTAACAATTTGGTTTGAATAGCTGACATTGGCAAAGTGAACCATTTTTTACAGTATGTGTGGTCAGCCTCATACCAACCTGGCTATAAGTCAAGGAATAAATAAATCATCCTAATATCTGTACCTTAGAGCATAAACAACGGTAGTCACATTTAGTAAAATGTGCAGGAGACGAGTATACATCATAACTTCTAAACTAGATGAGATATTTTTGATCTGTAAAAACTGTTTATCTTCTTTTATCGATATTTATTTTATTATTATTATTATGAAAGAAGTATGCAAGGACAGGAAGAAGTGGCGGCTAATCTGCAATATAGATTTCTAATGTTGGTGTATTAATTTGCTACATTTTTTGCATTGGAAATTTTTTACTTTTTTTGTATAGATTTCTTTTTAAGGTTTTGTTCTTTTTTATATTTAAATGTAATTTATTATTCGTATTCCTTGACTTATAGGTTGGTATGAGGCTGACCACCATACTGTAAAAAATGGTTCACTTTGCCAATGTCACCCCTGTTTCAGGGAAGGTCGGCAAAAGTTGTGGGGCTTATGTTCATTTGAGGTTTGGATTTTATTTGTAAGTACGCATTCAGCATTTGTAAGCGCGAACTACACGTGTTGGTTTGTGGGCATGCATCTGAGAGCTTTAAATGAATATACCCTTGCAACTTAGATTATTATTATTATTATTTAATTTGAAGTAATGTGAACAACGTATGTGGAACTTCCGTGGTTTATGCTCGCACTTTTATGTGCATCCCATATTTATTACACTTGATATCTCAGTAACTATGAGTCCGAGGACTCCAATATTTTTACCACTTATAGAACAGCTAATTATAATAATTTCTGCATCATTTACTCAAAAAAGCAAAAAAGTGGGCTTCCGTTGTTTATGCTCTAAGGTACAGATATTAGTATTATTATTATATTATTATATAAGTCCGGTCGATAGCTCAGGTGGTAGAGTGCTTGCATTCCATGCCGAAAGCTCGGGTTCGAATCCCACCGAGGGTGTCAGAAATGATTGTCCGTTTCGGTGTTTATTTCAAACCCCAAAATAAAATACCGGCAAGGTTTACTCAGCCTTCACAAGAAATGAGTACCAGCACTCTCGGGAGCTGGGAAACCTCCACTTCAACTGAAGTGGTTGGCGTAAGGCCGGCCCCCTTACCTGTAAAAATAAATAGGTTCAACTCGCCACATGCGACCCCTTCGGGGATAACGCGGCAAGAAGTTACACTATATGTGTAGCTTAGTTGCGTTGCGTTGCGTTATTATTTCAAAAGACTTTTCCTGGTATACTGAGAAGACTGATTGGTCTAAAGTTCTGGCAGTCTTTTTTGTCCCTTTTACCTTTGCAAATAGGAACAATGACTGCCTTCCTCCAGTCCATCGGTACCATAACATTGGTCATTGAGCAAGTTTGCCACAGTGTATGGTGAGCAAGGTGGCCAGGAAGAGAAGTATCATTGTCTGTTGTCTGTTGCAGGTATTGGCGGGGTGTTCTTTGTGGTGTCGCTGGTGTGCTTTGGGCAGCTGCTGGCCTGCGTTGTGGGGGAGTACCGCCGCCTGAAGGCGCCCACTTTCCTCAGGGCGTGCCGCATCACCACGCAGAAGCTGCTCTACTTTGTGGCCTTTCTGGCCGCGCTCATCCGCGGAGCATACTTCTCTGCCCCGGTAACACATACAATCATACAACTTTATGGTTTCGCTGGTGTGCTTTGAGCGGCTGCTAGCCTGCGTGGTGGGGTGATGTTTTCCAGGATGTGTTGCCATGATCTGTGGGAGCTGGAGCTTTATTACATTTTACCCATTTCAAAATAGGCGAAACATCCGAAAGCTCCAGCTCCTGCAGACCACAGCAACAGTTCCCAGCAAATATCACTCCTCATCCATCATCTCCCGGATCGGAAGACACAATCCCCAAAATTAGTGCGTATTTGACGGCGAAGCTGCATCAACCTGACAGCACCACTTCCCTCTGACCTCAGTGTCTGCCCCCTCACACTCACCTCAATGGGGGAAAACATGTGTGCCAGATATGACGGGGCATTACCTTTTAGGGCTTTAAATACCATCAAACACACATGGTAGACCACCCTCTCAATGTAGTTCTTTCAACAGTGGAGAGATGTGAGAGAATTTGGGCATCCCGAAGTTCAGTCTAGCGGCCGCATTCAGAACAGACTGAAATCTGTTCAGTTGCTTCTCACAATGCCCTCTCTTTATATAGACGCTGTGATCTACCAGAAATATATTTTTTAGGTTCCAGTTCTCTCTAGCTATCCCACACACCTTCAATGTCCTACAGGTATACTTTGGGCAGCCACATGGGGGATTCTCCAACTATCCGCGTGGTCCCTCAAGTACCGCCGCCTCTTCCTGCTCCATTCTTGATATGTGCTGTATTGATAGAAGTATGATTATTCTGTGTTGCAGTACAAAGAGAGCTGGGCCAGCAGTCTGCTGTCGGCCTACTACCCTCTCCTCATGTCGGGCTCCTCCCTCATCGTCTGCTTCTGGGCTGAGGTGAGCCACATTATTCTTAAAGTGAAACAGGAGAGGAATGCAATTCACCAACCTATTTTGCCTGGCCAGAAACAGGTATTAACAATGAAATGAAAGAAGTATGTAAGGACCGAAAGAAATGGCGGTTGATTTGCAACGTTGGCGTTCTGAAAATTGCCGTGGTAGTCAACATTTTGATTAATAATTACCCAATCACATCTGAAATAGTTTCAAAGTTATTGTCGAAAAGACGCTGCGCAGGCGGGGTTCGAACTTTCGCTTGTTTCGCATACCAGTGACATCTTGATTATAATTAGTCCCATGCTTTATAAAAAGTAAATTATTGTAGGTACCTTATTTTTTATACAAATGTAGGAGCTATACCAACCTTCTTCAATAACAGAGTATTTGGTCTCATCCATGTTATAAGCTACATTTTGTGACATGGCCATCTATGTATCTATCAAGGTAACTGTTTTATATCTTACAAGCTTTATCATAAAATCACTAGATGGCAGTGCCAAACATAATTCAAATATCGGAAATAATTATATTTCTGTAAGTAAACAAATAAACATAGACACAGTTTTAAATATAATCAAACCTGTTGAGACAAATCCTGGCAACCAGCATCTACATAATGTTAATATGCTTTTGTTAATTTTTTTTTTCAATTTAAAAAAAATTTGACAAAGCTGTAACTGGTCCGTAGTCCACCGGTAACACTTCGAACTCGTAAATGGAAGGTTGTGGGTTTGAATCCCTGCCGGAATACAAAAAATAAACCATTTATATTTTCAAATATGCTCTTCGCTGGGCTGAAAAGTTCATATATGTTATCATTAGCAAAGACCAGTCACCAAAGGTCCATCCAGTCTTACAGCAGCTGGGTCTTGCTTGAGAATTAGTGCTTTGTTGTGACGACCAAGCTCGTAAAAAGTCTGGTCGATAGTTCAGTTGGTAGAATGCTTGCATTCCATGCCGAGAGCAAGGGTTCGACCCCACCGAGGGAAATGATTTCCCGTTTCGGTATCTATTTCAAACCCAAAATAAATACCATCAAGGTGTACTCAGCCTTCACAAGAAATGAGAAACAGCCCCCCCGGGAGCTGGAAAACCCCCACTTCAACTGAAAGTGGTTGGTGTAAGGGCCGGCCCCCTTACCCGTAAACATAAATAGGTCCCGAATCGCCACATGCAACCCTAGTAATAGGTAGGCAATTTATGGTAAAAACCATTTGATGATGATGATGATTTCTTTATCAGTGCCGTTTCGTAACTCAATGTCACTCCAAGGGCGCTTATAGTTTACTGGGCGAAAGAGTGTGTCTTCATCCTCCTCTTTAGCTCCTCAATCGTCCTAGACCTCTGGATTTCTGGTGGCAGTTGATTCCATGTCGCAGGGCCGGCCACCGCAAAAGCACGGTCTCTGAAAACAGTGGCAATTTTTCTTCTAGGTTCATTTAGCAGGGTTTCCGCTCTGTTCTCTGCTTATAATTTAAGTTGATATTCAGAATTAAGATTCAAAATTTAAGTTGGACTGGAGCCATCGTTAGCACTGCAGTCAATCTCAAATGAGGTTTTTTAAAGAATTTGGAGAGAATATTTATTCTGAAATGTATATGCCTATACCATATGCACACGCCTGGTGTAAGGTTCCTTCTTAAATTGCTCTACAAGTGTACTTATAGGTTAATTCCAAACCTCAAATGAACATAAAATCTGCAACTTTTGCCGATCCTGAAACGGGGGGACATTGGAAAAGTAAAGTTTTTTTTTGTATATTGAATTTTTTATTATTATTTGTATTCCCTGACTTACAGGTTGGTATGAGGCTGACCACCCATGCTGTAAAAAAAGGCTCACTTTACCAATGTAATAAATATCCATTGCTAAAAACAGTGAAAGTGACTTTTAAAAAGATAAAACGAGTTGTGGTGTGACTATAAAGCACAAAGCATGAACGAGATGAGAGTCTGCTACAACATGGGCTACAGAGCATTGTTACGACTGCGGAAGAGCTGTAGTGCGAGTGGGATGTTTGTGGCGGCTCAACTACCCTCCTGAATGGGTTGCTGCGAACCCGAATGGCTGGGTTCAGAGACAGAATTGAATCCAGCGAAAACTCTCTGATCGTAGCAATCAGAGGCCTGAAATGGGAGTTGGGCATATGGCGTCATTGGGCAAGGAACTTGAAGCTTACGAAGCCTTTTTTTCCCTGTTTAATATATATATATATATTTTTTTTAAATAGATTTGTGGAAAGGAATGCAATCCACCAACCCATTTTACCTGGCCAGTTGTCTTTATGCGAAAGCAGAAGCTTGTGTGCATGCAACGGCATCTGTTGAACCAGGGTCGAAGTTATCGTCGCGGGATTCGAACCAGCGTTATCCGGTTCCAAATAACCTGTCTTGATCCCCGCGGCTATAACACCGACTAATGTTCCTGATATTCTAATGTACAATGACTTATGTATTTCTCTTTTCTTTCACTGTTTGACTATATATTTTGTTTGTTCTTTTTTCTCATATATTTCATCACATATTTTCATGTTTCTGCATTTTTGTAATTTTCTTTGTACTTTTTCTATTGATGTATTATTTTTTTATGGCTGGTCATTTATTGCACCCTCCACATGACCAAGCTGGAATAAATACATATTTTTATTATTATTAAAACTCAATGTATTATAACGGTTCTGTTTAGTCTTGTGCGATGTGAACTTCATTGAACCATTAATTGGCTCACAATCATGGAGGAAGTATTAAATGGAGGGGTCGTACATGTGATTTAGTACCAACCAACATGATTCACCGTCTTTGACACCATACACTGTTTATAATGCTGTCTCGCTCACGACATATGAAATGCTTTTCTCATTTTCTCTGTAAGCTACGTGTCTCTACTCCGTCTTCAGTCTATTTACAAATCACCAAGGAAACACATGAAATCACTATGGTAACGGATTTGTTAGTAGTGTTGTTGCAAGTATGAAGATATCTGATAAATTCCGAATTCAAAAATGTTCCCACCTCATTGTGTACGGGATGATTTCCACAATTAGTATCTATTACCGCCAGCATAGAAGTTACATACTTAAAGAAGCAAGTACCTATATATTTGAACATCACTAGTTCTAGAAATGGCTGTCACTTTCGCGAACAAAATATTTCGACAAACGAAAAATAAATTTTATCAACGTAATCATATAGAATAGTGATTAAAGTGAAATATTATTCCATGTTCTAAAACACATTTACCTACTCTCATTTGTTGGCACGTTTAGAAAATACCCAGTTTGGTATTTATATGTATTTTTTTTCCAATTAGGTAACACACCTGTTCACAGTTGGAAGGTTACCGATAGACTGAATTTGGATTTTTGTGTGATGAGTGGGGTAGCGTATTTCTAATTCTCAAAGGATTGATTTCTTAGCCCATCCAGTTCTATATATCCATGCTCAAAATCATATAAACGGTTCTGAAAATACTTGAGAGATAGCGGGTCATTCCTCTGTCAAGGAAACCTCTGTGTATCTGAAACATTTAAGTGTGTACACTGTTGACCTGTACCCTTAGTACGAGTAGCAAAACTTGAGTTATGTAAAGTTAACGGCAATTATTAAAGAGTGATTTCCGCCGAAATCTGCCGTTTTTGTTTGTTTGAACTTGATTTTCTTCATCACTGTAACTCTTTTGCTAAGACCATAAAGTGTAAGAAACAGAAACGGCAGATTTTGGGAGAAATCACTCTTTAACATTTTCCGTAAACTTTACTTTTCTCAAGTTTTGCAACTCGTACTAAGGGTACTGTTCAAAGATTTATGCTGTTTGTTATTTTTCTCCGGTAGTCTAGTGGTAACACTTCGGACTCGTAAATGGAAGGTTGTGCGTTTGAATCCCGTTGGCACACAAAAAATATATTGTTTATATCTTCGAAATATTTATTTTTTCTAAGGAACCCTGTGCGGGAGACTCCCTAGATATCAGACTCAAAGGGTCTATGACATTTGTTGTACCTTTTTTTTTATTTTCTACGGGAGAAAATACTACAAAGTGTGAAAATCCTGTAGTTAAGAAGTTTGGCATAAGTAATAGTTCATAATGAGTTCACCTACTGTGAGAAGTTACTCCCAATAAATTGTTTGATCCATGATTTCTCAAATCAGTGATTCTAAGGAGGAACCTATTTATTTTTACATGTAAGGGGCCGGCCTTACGCCAACCACTTCAGTAGAAGTGGGTGTTTCCCAGGTCCCGAGGAGGCTGGTACTCATTTCTTGTGAAGGATGAGTTAACCATGCTGGTATTGCATTTTATTGTAAACGCCGATACGGGGAATCATTTCTGACACCCTCGGGTATGATTAGAACCCGAGCTCTCGGCATGGAATGCAAGCACTCTACCAACTGAGCTATCGAGTAACTGTAACTGTAACTGTAACTCTGTCGCCATTCCGCTAGGGGTGGCCAGAGCCTCTGCAGAGTTGCCTCCATTTTTTCCTATCCTTACATACCTCTTTCAATTCATTCATATCCATCACCTTTTTCATGCATTTTCTTCTTTTACGCTCACTTTGTATATCCCATTCTTTCACAATCTCCTCAATCTGATCACTCCATACTTTTCTCGGTCGTCCCTTCCCTCTTTTTCCTTTCACACTTTCTTTGTATACATACTTTGTCAGTCTATCATCGTTCATTCTTTCCACATGCCCAAACCATCTCATCACATTCTTTTGTACCTTAACTTTCACATCCTCTTTCAAATTACATTCTTTTTTTACCCATTCATTCCTAACTCTATCCCTCAGAGTTTTTCCTGTCATGCTTCTCAAATGCTTCATTTCCACCGTACATACTTTACTCATTTCGCTATCAAGGCTGAGTACAAATCAAGTGCAAACTGAGGGCATGTGTCCTTGCGTTGACCTTGCTTATTTTTGACCTTCTCTATGACAATTTAAATGCGAGGAATCCAGGTATGGTGATAAAGATCATAATATTGTCTCTGGCAAAGCTGCGATCTCAAAACTTTAGACCGTTATTCAAACAATATCAAGTAAATAAGTTAGAGACGGAATAGTTGTGCATTTCTAAAATCTTCCTTAACTTAAATATAATGGTTCACTTTGCCAATGTCACCCCTGTTTCAGGGAAGGTCGGCAGGAGTTGTAGGGTGTATGTCCATTTTTGAGATTTGGTTTTTATGTTGTTGCAAGCGCGAACTTGTACGTGTTTGCTTGTGAGAATGCATGTAATGTAAATCCCCAATGTTACATATCTTTGCAGCTTAGATTAGATTAGATATACATATTAAATTAGGTGTTTTGCGTGACAAGTCTATAATCTATAATAATCTATCTATAATCTAAGTTTCAAGGATATATTCATTCAAAGCTCTCAGATGTATGCCCACAAACAAACACGTGTAGTTCGCGCTTACAAATGCTGATTGTATACTTACAAATAAAATCCAAACCTCAAATGAACATAAGCCCTGCAACTCTTGCCGACATTCCCTGAAACAGGGGTGACATTGATAATAATTGATATAATCTAAGTTACAAAGATATATTGTCATTTAAGGCTCACATTTAATGCACGCCCTCAAGGCAACATGTAATTTTTAACTGTATAGGTGGTTAGCCTTATTCTAACCTATCAAGTTGACTGGTCGATAGCTCAGTAGGTAGAGTGCACGCATTCCATGCCGAGAGCTCTTGTTCGAATCCCACCGAGGGTGTCAGAAATGATTTCCCGTTTCTATGTTTATTTCAAAAACCCAAAATAAAATACCAGTAAGGTTTACTCAGCCTTCAGAAGAAATGAGTACCAGCCCCCTCAGGAGCTGGGAAACCCCAACTTCAACTGAAGTATTTGGCGTAAGGCCGGCCCCCTTACCTTTAAAAGTAAATAGGTTCCACTCGCCACATGCGAAACCCTGCGAGGATAACGCAGCAAAAAGTTGCACTATATGTGTAGCTTACAGTGGCGAAGGGTGCCATACAACTCGATTCCCATCGGTTTCCCTTTTAAAATGAGGCAAAAATGATAATAAAGTAGACTGCATGGTTTCAATGGGGAAAAAATATGTATTGTTTCTTTGGTTTTAAATGTTTTTTTTAACTTTTTTCCTATATTTTATAACTACTTTGTTGCCTCATTTTAAAAGGGAAGCCGATGGGAATCGATTTGTATGGCACCCTTCGCCACTGATAGCTTAGTTGCATTTTTAAGTCAAAAAACATAATTAATACTTGTATGAAAAAGGTTATGACTCTGGGGGAAATGAAAGAAGTATGCAAGGACAGAAAAAAGTGGCGGCTAATCTGCAATGTTGATTTGTAATGTTGGTTTATAAATTTGCAATTTTTACTTTTTTTGTATAGATTTCTTTTTAAGGCTTTGTTATTTTTTATACTTAAATGTTATTTATTATTCGTATTCCTTGACTTAAAGGTTGGTATGAGGCTGACCACCCATACTGTAAAAAATATTTCACTTTGCCAATGTCACCCCTGTGTCAGGGAGGGTCGGCAAAAATAGTAGGGCTTATGTTAATTTGAGGTTTGGATTTTATTTGTAAAGTACACATTCAGCAAGCGTGTAAGCGTGAACTACACGTGTTTGTTTGTGGGCATACATTTGAAAGCTTTAAATATTAATATATCCTTGCAACTTAGATTATAGATGGCTTCCATAAACTTTTGAAATTCTGTCTGTCATTCACGGTTTCCTGTACAATATGCATACGTGACAATATTTCTAATAGACCATGAACGGATTGCAAAAAAATATTGGACAAAAAACAGGTTTTGGAACCCACACCTTATGGGTTATAGTCATTTATTCGTCAATTACCATTTAAATCTTGGTATTTGATGTGTTTTATAGCCAAACTGGCACTGACGGACGTTTCCTATGTATCAACGGAGGTGAAGTGACCAATAAACATCTATAATTTAAGTTGCAAAGATATGTTAACATTTAAAATTCATATTAAATGCACGCCCACAAACAGAAACGTGTAAGTTGGCGTTTACAAATGCTGCATGTGTACTTACAATTCAAAATCCAAACCACAAATGAAAATTAATCCTGCAACTCTTGCCGACCTTCCCTGAAACAGGGGTGACATTGGCTAAGTGAACCATTTTTTACAGTATGGGTGGTCAGCCGCATACCAACATATAACTGTCATGGTCTTGCCTTGCGACGTGACCAGCCCAGCGCCACTGTAAGCAGGCCACTTGCTGTATGACATCAGTGACACCAGTGCGTCTACGGATCTCCTGGTTTGCAACCTTGTCTCTGAGGCTGATTCCCATCATCCTGCTTTCAATGTCTCTTTGGCACGTCCTCAGTCTGTTGGCGCTATACTGAGTGAGCCCTTTTGTTTCCAAGCCATAGGTGGATATTGGAAGCACGCAATGACACAAAGACCTTGCGTTTCAGGTTAACAGACATTTTCTTGTCATTGAGGATGTAGCCCAGATCCCCAAAAGCTGCCCATGTCAGTGCTATCCTTCTGATTATTTTGGTTGCTTGTACAAGCATCGCTTATTCATCAATTACTGTTAAACAAAAAAAAAAAAAATTAGGCTGATTTATTTGGTGAGCGCTGTTTTTGTGTGTATCACACCTCAAGAGCCCTCTGCAAGTTGGTCGTCGCTGTAGAAAGCGCCAATTCTCAAGCAAGACCCAGTTGTTGTAAGGTTGGATGGACCTTTCAGTGACCGGTCTTTGGTAAAGGTTTATGAATTTTTCAACCCAGCGAAGAGCAAATTTGAAAATGTAAATGGTCTATTTTTTGTGCTCCGCCAGGATTCGAACCCACAACCTTCCATTCAGAGTCCGAAGTGTTACCACTGAACTACGGACCGTTGTTCCATATCTAGGGAAACTAAAGCCTTACAGACTACGGATGGAATGGTGCAATGCCAGATACATTTCATTTGCATAATAGGCAATTCAAAGCATCAACATCAATTCCTCGACTTAGGTTCTTATTTTTTATAGATGTTTTGTACCTACATTATAATTTTATTCTTTTACTTAGTGATTGTTTTATATAGTTAGTTTGTGTTCCTTGACTTATTTATTATTTTTATTCCTTGAAACATTGAAAATATTGAAGGAGGCCCACACCCAGGAGGGAACTGAGATAGGTCCGCTTAGGTCTGTCAAGCTCGATTCCATGATGGAATGACACAGTGACAAAACGATACATGACATAACAACACATAACAAAACGTCACAGGAAAGTACATGACAATGTCACAACATCACAAGACAAAACATCACAAAACAGCAAATGGTTTTGTATGTGATGTTTTGTCGTTGTGTTGTTTTGTCATTTTATGTTTTGCCAAGTTGTGTTAAGTTTTGTTCTGTCATGTGTCATTCTATCATATGTCACTCTGTCATGTATCATTCCATCATGTGTCATTTTGTCATGTGTCATTCTGTCATATGTCGTACTGTCATGTGTCATTCTATCATATGTCGCTCTGTCATGTATCATTCCATCATGTGTCATTCTGTCATGTGTCATTCTGTCATATGTCGTTCTGTCATGTGTCATTTTGTCACTGTGCCGTTTTATTGTCGAGCTCATAATGATGATGATGTACTCCATCCTCTATTCAATTATCAGCCATCTTTGTAGAGCCATCAGGAATTCTTTCTATTGTTCCCATTATTGTTCCATATCCAGCAAAACTACTTAAATTCATGTAGACCGCGGATGTGATGGTGCAATGCCAGAGACATTTCATTTGCATAATGGGCAATTCAGAGTAGCAACACATATGAAAATAACAAGATACATGTTGTCAAGCCACTCAACTGGCCAGTACAATAATGCGGCGTAGCTCAATTTTTTTTTAATTCCCTTTACACAGAGGTGATCTTTCATAGAGAGGAAAGGTGAGAGGAAAAATAGGAACGGTGAAGACTGAAAAAGTATGCCTAGATTAGATTGGGGAAATTGACAAAAACAGGATGTATAGAGTGAATGTAAAAGATGGAAATGTTTTCGTTTTTAAATAGATTTGTTTAGAGTAATGCAATTCACCAACCTATTCTGTCTGGCCAGAAACAGGTATTAATATCATCAATTAATAATTAATTATTGTTTATTTTAATAAATTATTAATTAATAATTAAGTACCCAATAACATCTGTTGAACCAGGGTCAAAGTTATGGTCAAATGACTCAGGCGGGGATCGAACCAACGTTATTCTATTCCAAACACGCTAGAAAGATCAGCCCACTTGGCCCCCTCAGCCATAACACCGACATTTTTATTTATACCAAGCATTGTCTATGTTATCTAATGCCATTATTGACAGTTTATATTATTTTTATTGTTTTGAAAATGTTGAAAGATAATTATTGGTGTCTTATCTTGTTGCTAATTTCAGTTTATACGCAAACGCCGCCAAACCAAGAGGTCCCCCCTGCGTGTGGGATCCACAACTTCATTTCGATAATCTACGAGTATATTAATTTATGTAACCTATGTGCTCATTTTTTTGATATTTCAAAATTTACTCTGGCATAATAATATTCAATAATAGAAGAAAACATTGCGAATCTCGGATAAATTTTAGTCCAGTGAAAACACCTCTGATTTTTATTTAAAAAGTGTTGGTTTGAACTAAGGTACACATTTTTCTTCTTCTAAGTTACAGTGAGATCGTAGCTTAGTATTTTTAGTTTAGTTCGTTACAGTGAGTGAGTTACTAAGTTACAGTGAGATCGTAGTTTAGTTCGGCATCTCAAGGTAGTGGGTTGGATTCTCAACGCTTTCGCCTGACAAGGCTCAGGAGCAGGGATTATTGTCAATTGATAGGAGGCTGCTCAGTTGGTATGAGGCTGATCACCCATGTAATCTAATCTAAGTTGCAAAGATATGTTACATTGGAGATTCACATTACATGCATTTTCACAAGCAAACACATACAAGTTTGCGCTTGCACATGCCGCATGTGAACCTACAACATAGAGACCAAATCTCAAATGGACATACACCCTGCAACTCTAGCCGTCCTTCCCTGAAACAGGGGTGACATTGGCAAAGTGAACCATTTTCTACAGCGTGAGTGGTCAGCCGCATACCAACCTAAAAGTTAAGGAACACAGGCAACAAATTACATTTTAGAAATAAGCAAATAATAATATGTATAAACATTAAAAACAAATACAAAATACTGGTGGCAAGATTTTATATTGTTGGCAAGAAAAAAAATGTGGCTTTTTAAAAACTTTGAATCTGTGTAAATTGTAATTTTCTTCCGACTCAGAAGGTTCCCGACCCCTGACCTAGACCTGTGACATTGTCCCATGGAGGGAAGCTATGAATGTATCGACTCCATTGTAGAATAGACCTATATCTGTGTGAAATTGATGACGAAATGTGTGTTGTCTGTTGGTTCAGGTGTTCCACTTGCGGGACATCCGCTGGGAGCGGCCGCAGTTCCTGTCCAAGAGCTTCCTGGGCTTCGTGACCTTCAACTTCATCAGCTACTCCCTGCTGCTGGCCGAGGTGGTCACCACCACCGTGGCCGACACCTCCGAGGAGAACAAGGTGCGTGCTATAGTAATGTTCTCACCCTCATACAGCTCGTAGCTCTCCAACAGGATGGCGCTACACATATAGCTTATATATAGCCCTGGCTGACACCTCTGAGGAGAACAAAGTGCGTGCAACACGTTGAAGCAGGGGTATCCCAGCTGGTACTCATTTCTTGTGAAGTCTGAGTAAACGTTGCCTGTATTTTATTTTGGGCTTAAAATAAACACCAAAACAGGGAATCTTTTCTGACACTCTCGGTGGGGTTTGAACTTGAGCTCTCAGTATGGAATGCAAGCACTTTACCATCTGAGCTATCTTCTGAAAACTGCAATATCTATTAACACATTCGCGGACACACGAAATGTGAAGGAGGCTAGAAAAAACACACTTATTTCATCATCTCAAATTGTATTTTTATTAAAAAAAAAATTTCTTTTTTACATCCAGGGATAAAACGGCTATTGCCGTGTTCTTTGGATTTCTGTAGGAACGCACGAATGCTACATGTATGCAAGTTCTATCAGAAATAGCCGTTTCGTCCCTAGTGATAACGTTTTATCACGACGGCTATTACTGTTTCGTCCAGTCCTAGACAAGCTCATAGAGCGCTATAACCGTTTCGTCCGCGAACGTGTTAAGCCGTTGATGACTTTATGACAGAGCACTATAAAGGGAAGCACCATTATGCTGATCACTCATACTGTAAAAAAATGATTCACTTTGCCAATGTCACCCTTGTTTCAGGGAGGTCGGCAATAATTGCGGGGCTTATGTTCATTTGAGATTGGGTTTTTATGTTGTAACCGCAAACTTATACATGTCTGCTTATGGGAATGCATATAATTTGAATCTTGAATGTACTTTATCTTTGCTGGAGTGATGTTTTCCGGAATTTGTTACCGTGGTCTGTGGGAGCTCCCGCAGATCCCGGAAAACATCACTCCAGCATCATCAGCCGGCCGTGTAAGCCTAAAATTCTTTTATTTTTATTTTATTTAACTTATTTTTCAACTTAGATTATAGATTAAGTGTATCGTCCCAGGATGTAAGTGTCTGTGAACGCCCATACACTTGTATACTGCAACGCTATGATAAGCTAGACTCAGCTAGCTTGTTTAATATCGCCACCTTAAAAGTAAAACTGAATAAGTGCTGATTCACTGATTTGAGAAATTGTGGATAAAGCATCCTATTGTGTGTAACTTCTCACAGGGGCATTTTAAGCTATTTTGGGTAGGGTCCAACGCTGTTCATGGGCCCCCCCCCCCCCCCAAATAAGTAGGTAATGACATTATTTATGACACAATTTAATGACAATTTTTTAGAAAAGTAGGTAGGTACCTACTTTATGTAGCTAGGCACAACGTAACGGTTCAAAACATTTTCTTTCGTAATTTCGCAGTCAGGAGTTTTTCTAGTATACCTAGTCGAAAAATCTAAATTATATAAGGTGTCGTAATTTATGTTCATCACTGACAGGTGATTCAGTTTGTGCTGGGAAATTGTAGTCCTGAGGTCATTTTTTGTCAATTTTAATTATGAAAACACCCTTTCTCCCGTTGCGTTACTGACCATTATTGTCAGGTAATTTTTAAAGCCGCAGCAGTGCTCGGAAAAACAACTACTAGGTCGTTTTTTAACATTAATTTGTATGTCTCTGCCGCCCCCATTGGTTCCCCGATGTCTTGAACAACCTACCTACCTAATTTTTTTTTTTTTATAGTGAAGAATTATTTCTCATGTTTTTTAATTTTTTTTTTCAAGAGGAGCTAGGTACTAAGTACTTTAAAAAAATTAACCCAAAAGGGTCCGCGCAGGGGCCCCTCGGGCCTTGGGGCCCTGTCCGCTGCGGGCACTGCGGACCCCCCCTTAAACTGGCACTGACTTCTCATAGTGAGTGAACTAATTATATGGAAGTGCTCAGGAAAAAAATTCCAAACTATAGAATTTTTGGAATTTTTGTAGGGATTTCTCTCGTAGAAAATAGGTGCATTTATCTGAGAAACACATCTATAATCTAAGTTGCAAGGATATATTCATCTAAAGCTCTCAAATGTATGCCCACAAACAAACACTTGTAGTTCGCGCTTACAAATGAACTTACAAATAAAAAACCTCAAATGAACATAAGCCCTAAAACTGTTGCCGACCTTCCCTGACACAGGGGTGACATTGGCAAAGTGAACCATTTTTTTACAGTATGGGTGGTCAGCCTCATACCAACCTATAAGTCAAAGAAAACATGCTAGTTTAATATGTTGTGTTATTCAGTTTTATCTTTAGGGTGCGGATATATTGTACTCTTAAATTAAAGGAACTAGAGATAAAAAGAAAAACCACTTTGTATTCGATTACTATGAGTATTTTATTTAATTTAATACCACAACCGGTTTCGCAAACATCCGTTCGCATCATCAGGTGGATAAATTAATACTAAATGGTGTAGAAACGGAATCAATCTTAGAGGGTGTCATTGTGTGAGGGTATGAGGGAGGGAGGGGGTGCAGCACGGCCATGTGTGGAGCTTGCGTCATCTGGATCGTTTAGGGATTGCTTCCTTGGGAATATGGTCAACAGGGGGGATGGATTGGGTACTAACAGGAACTAGAGTCAGAACTAGGTCATTACTATGAAAGAAAGTGATTAGGGGGTTATTCTGGCCTAGTTGTGGATGGAATAATTTTTAGTATTAGTTTTAGTAGTAATCATTGCGTCCTTCGTTGTGTCGAGACTGGATTATTGCAATGGTCTGTTGTGGGGTCTTCCAAGGTTTCAGCAGTCTAGACTGCAGTCCGTCTTTAATGCTGCAGCCAAATTACTTTTGGGGGGATGAAAAACTGACCATGTCTCTCCTCTGTTGCTGCGCCTTCATTGACTGCGGGTCCCAGAGAGGATTCAAGCAACCAGAGAGGATTGAGTACAAAATATGTTTTTCTGTTTTTAACGCCCTCAGAGGAGTTGCCCCATCGTACTTGTGTGAATTGTGCAGAGTCGACCAGATATGTGGAAAATGATGCACTCTTCGTTCTGCACAGAGTGACGCCGTAAACAGGCTTCGGAGACGGGGCTTTTTATTCGGCTGGTCCATCCTGCTGGAATAGTCTACCTCTAGAGTTGAGAACAGAGACCAGTGTTGGCAGTTTCAGGAAGTTAGTTAAGACACATTTGTTTAACAGAAGCTTCAACACATAAAATCGTCCTTGGGGTGGCTAGTGCCACTAAACGGCGCTGTATACAAATTGTCCAATTATTATTATTTTTATTAGTAGCTTATTCATTTCATTTTGTTTGAGTGACCTACCTTTTATCTTGTTTTTTTTCTCACCCGTTTGAATACCTCTGGCATACACACTTGTATACTGCAACCTCTATGATAAGCTAGACTCAGCTGGCTTGTTTCATATTATATTGTACTCTGTCCACAAGTGGATCATTGTTTAGATGTTTGGTTTATCCACTCAGCCGTTGTGTTGACTACAATCACTTGTGTGCGCACATTCCTTTCTGCCACCTGCTGCTATATACAGTGAGAACAAACCTTGGCATCAAAAACTAATGCCCATGTTGACCATTGATTACCCATAAGTAGGGAAGGGCGCCATACAAGCCGATTCCCATCAGTTTCCCGTTTAAAATGAGGCAAAAATGATAATAAAGTAGACTGCATGGTTTCAATGGGGAAAAAATATGTATTGTTTCTTTGGTTTTAAATGTATTTTTTTACTTTGTGCCTATATTTTTTAACTACTTTGTTACATCATTTTAAAAGGGAAGCCGATGGAAACCGGCTTGTATGGCACGCTACGCCACTGTTACCCATCTATAATCTAAGCTACAATTTGTGAAATAACTGAGCATCCACGGTCTCACCGAGTCAGGTCTTTAATTTTTTAAAATCCAAGACCCAAGCTCGGGCCCGCCGCACGGAGTCAGGATGAGATGGGAGTCACAGCACTTACAACCTGTCTCTGGTTGGTTAAGGATCCTTTTGTCATGACAACGTTCCTAATTCATCCCGACTCATCCTTCCTTTCAATATGTAAGTCCGATTTACTACATTGAATGTAAAAATATAAATAATACTGTAAAAAATGGTTCACTTTGCCAATGTCACCCCTGTTTCAGGGAATGTCGGCAAGAGTTGCAGGGCTTATGTTCATTTGAGGTTTAGATTTTATTTGTAAGTACACAATCAGCATTTGTAAGCGCGAACTACACGTGTTTGTTTGTGGGCATACATCTGAGAGCTTTGAATGAATATATCCTTGCAACTTAGATTATAGATTATAGAATGTCCAGAGGTGTCTGGGTTCTCAAATCTTCGTAGCTAGATGTGGTATGATCCCGAGATGGCCGCCTTTGTTATTTGGGATCTATTCAGTCCCAGAGCCTTAAGAAAAGTATATACCGATTTGGCTGGCAGCCCTCTCGTATATATGTAATACTTAAAGTACCCGTATAGTGTAACTTCTTGCCTGCATTATCCCCGAAGGGGTGGCATCATTTTTACAGGTAAGGGTGGCGGCCTTACGCCAACCACTTCAGTCGAAGTGCGGGTTTCCCAGCTCCCGAGACGGCTGGTACTCATTTCTTGTGAAGTCTGAGTAAACGTTGCCGGTATTTATTTTGGGTTTAAAATAAGCACCGAAACAGGAAATCATTTCTGTCACCCTCGGTGGGGATCGAATCGTTGCTCTCGGCATGGAATGCAAGCGTGCTACCTACTGAGCTATCGACTGAACTTTTTACGAGCTTGGTCTGAAATCTAATCTAAATCTAAGTTGCGAAGATATTATATATCATTTGAGATTCATATTAAATGTATTCCCACAATCAGACACGCATAATTTCGCGCTCACACATGCCGCATCTGGATCTACAGTATAAAAAACCCAATCTCCAATGGACATAAGCCCTGCAACTCTTGCCGACCTTCCCTGAAACAGGGGTCATCGCTACAAAGCGCCAATTCTCAAGCAAGACTCAGTCACTGCAAGGCTGGATGGACCTTTGGTGACATATTTTGTTTATCTCCAATGCTAATGTGTGATTCTCCCTTGACCTTGCAGAGTTTCTACACGCACGTGTTCAACGGCTGCTATGCTGTGCTGCTCTTCATCGTGGTCATCTTCTTCCTCATCTACGGAGTGGAGGTCTTCTTCAAGGTAACCCAACCATTCAATCCTTCTTATCTCTTTTTTTGGCAAAGAAATACAAGCTTACATTGGAGAGTTTTTTTCCGGTATCTGTTGTCATGGTCTATCAGAGCTGGAGCTGTAGACGTTTTGCCCATGTCTGTGATGGGCTTCTTCAGCATAAAGATAAAGTTATAGACCTTGGAAACAGATCCCGGAAAGAAACTCTCCAGTTTTGGCTGCCAGTCTAAAACTCCTGACCCGATTCAAGTTAGACTTCTCAAGAACTTTTCTAGACGATCTTGAGGCATACGCTTAACCTCGTAAGTGCCAGCGGTTTTCTGCCTAATCCAGCCACCCAACTCTTGGTTTCTATATTAAATATCTCCAAAGATACAAAACATATCTCCTGTTGGTTTTTTTTTCTCAAAATACAGTGAAATAAAGTTTTTTTAGTCCCTACCAAGAAAAAAAACTTGTGAAATTATTATTATACTCCATCATATTTTAGATTACAGAAGAAAGATCGAGATTCTAAAAATAGATATACCTCATTAGTATGTGTAGGCACGAAATCCAAATACATCGTAAATAATAGAAGTTAGTAACCCTTTTTATTTACACAAAGATTTTTTTTGAGTGTGTTAGTGTTCTTATGTCAATAAATTGTGGAATTCGGCTTTTTCAACAGTCCGTTTTCAATGTCAACTTAAAAATTATATTTTAAATACCTACAAACAAAAATGAATGCTTTGACTTTATTGGTGGATGGTTCTACCCATTAGCAGTATTTCATGCGATTTTCGATCTTATTGCTGTGTAAAAACTAAAGAAAAATAAAAATAAAACGCATTTAGTACTTGAGCGCGGATCCGCGTTCCGGCACTTTAGGAGTTAATGCAAAGTTTACCAATGCAAAGTCTAGTGGTTAGCACTTTGGACTTGTAATCGTGGGATTGATTCCCCGTGGAGCACTATAAATATCATGCTCTTTGCTGGGTTGAAAAACTCATATGCCTTCACCAAAGGTCCACCTAGCCTTGACCAGCCTGTATCAAAACAGGTAGTCTTTAGATTAGACCAATAATAGTATCGTTAATGGAAGGTTGTGAATTCGGATCCCGGCGGAGCACAAAAAATATACCTACCATTTATATTTCCAAATATGCTCTTCGCTGGGTTGAAAAATATCATAAAGCCTTTATCAAAGACCGGTTACTAAAAAGGTCCATCCAGCCTTACAGCAACTGGGTCTTGCTTGAGTATTGGTGTTTTGTAGCGACGACCAAGCTCGCACACCTCTGCGGCACTACAACATGTGTCATAGACCCCTAGAGTCTCCAGAATCTATGGAGTCTCCCGCACAGGATTTTTTTAAAAAAAAAGCGCATTTCATGATTCTTTATTTCCCCAGGTGCGTGGTGGTTTCTTGAGTGAGACGACCGTGACCTCCATAGCCACGCGCACCAAGAACCGTCGTCAGGACAGCGCCTCTGCCTCTGGGGATGGGGAGCCCTCTGCTGCAGTGCCCGGCTGCTCCAAGGACCCGGAGGGGGCCCAGCCCGGAGACAGCCTGCTCACCAAACAGGTAATGTACACCTTCCCAATGCTGCGCCTTCAAGTCCTCCTTGCCCCTGCGCCTGGCCATTGCAACATTGTGCCAAAATACCTGAAAACCCTCCAACAGGGTAGAACTGTCATTAGTAATATGGTTGGTGTTGCAGGGAGTGCTTGTGTTGTCCTTGATGGGGAACACTTTGTTGTTTAACTCTTAAAGCCCTCCAACAGGTTGGAACTGTTTTTTCTAATATAGTTGATTTTGCAGGGAGTGCGTGTGTTCTCGGTGTCGGGGGTGAACACCTCGCAGCTGCACCAGTCACATTAACTCTCCTACAGGGTGGAACTGTCATTAGTAATGTGGTTGATTTTGCAGGGAGTGCGGGTGTTCTCGGTGTCAGGGGTGAACACCTCGCAGCTGCACCAGTCGCGTGTGGGGCTGATCAGCCAGGCCTTCATGCTCATCACCATCGTGGGCTTCCTCTTCTCCGAGACCCTCAGCGAGTTCTGGAAGACCAAGTAAGTAGCACACTTCAATTATAATAATAATACTAATATTAGGATAATCTATTTGGTGAGCACTGTTTTTGTTTGAATCACACCTCAATAGCCCTCTGCGAGCTCGGACCTCAGAGTCTCGGTCGTCGTTGTAACGCTGGATTGATCTTTGGTAACTGGTCTTTGGTAAATGTGTAGGAATTTTTCAATCCAGCGAAGAGCATATTTCAAAATATAATTGATGTATTGTTTGAGCTCCGTCGGGAATCAAACCCACGAAGCACTAGCAACTAGACTATGGACCGGTTTTACTGGCACACAGTCCATGGGCGTACCTAGGAAGGGCCAGCTGCCCCCCCTGGGTGTAAAAAATTACCTTTAGCGTTATTAAATTTATTACAACTATTAATATGACCATCTTACGACCATGGCTTGCCCCCCCCCCCCCCTAGTTCAGATCTTGGGTACGCTTTTGTGACAAACTTCTTACGTCTTATGTTATAATCTTATCATAAGTCTAATGCTTAAACCATTTGTGTTGAGCAGGGTCCCGGTGAACTCGCGCAACTGGCACGACGTGGTGTTCCGCACGGTGGAGATTGGCGTGGCGCTATGGTTCCCCTGCGTGCTGTGGAACTGCATGGCGCCCGAGCAGCTGTGGATCCTCAACCCCAGGAAGCTGCTGGCGCCCAACAGGGAGGAGCCGCAGACCACCACCACACAGATCAAGGTCAGCACAGAATGTGACTAAGCTGCACAGATCCTCCCCTTAGCGCTGTGGAACTGCATGGCGCCCTAGCAGCTGTGGATCCTCAACCCCAGGAAGCTGCTGGCGCCCAACAGGGAGGAGCCACAGACCACCACCACACAGATCAAGGTCAGCACAGAATGTGACTAAGCTGCACATATCCTCCCCTTAGCGCTGTGGAACCGCATGGCGCCCGAGCAGCTGTGGATCCTTAACCCCAGGAAGCTGCTGGCGCCAAACAGGGAGGAGCCACAGACCACCACCACACAGATCAAGGTCAGAGTCAGTCACAGATTCGGAATATTTCCACTTTGGAGAAAAATCTTTGCCGGACAATGGCTAGTTTCCTGAATCTGAGCAGTACGGGAACGGGCGCTGGCATCCATACAAAGCTGTTTGAATCTCACAGATCATTTGGTGTCTATATTGGAAATTGGAAACAATTAGAAAGATGCAGCAACTATTCACCTCTTAGATTCGCTCATCAGACGTAACCTCATCATGTAAGAAGAATAAATGATTTATGATACTTTTGGGAGGACTGGAGACACAGAAATTTCTGGCTGAATTTGCCCGGGTGTCCTTAAAGCGATCTCATCCCATTACAGGATTAAACGGAGAAAAAAATATGGATAGGAAAAAGGCATACAAATATTTGGCTGTAGTAAGACTGTAGTCTCAAATAAGTGTGAAGTTTTCCTGCAGAAAACACAAAGACTTTATTTTTTGGCTTTCGGTTTGCAAGAAAGCAAACATCTACATAAATTCAAACTTGTGCTGAATGCATTTCTCTGTTGCTGGTACTGATTGTATTTGTCTGTTGTTTAGGACGAGGATGAGGACTGCCTGGGCAGCCAGAGCAGCCTGGGCTCCCGGGACTGCTGGATCTGCTACGATGCAGACCGCGACCAGCCCCTTATCCAGCCCTGCCGCTGCACCGGCGACGTCAGCAGCGTGCACCACGACTGCCTCAGGCGGTGGCTTGTCGAGGTACGTCCTACACTTCTTACATGGCTGCGCTGCCCAATCGGAGCCTTGGCCTCCTTCAACCTCTGCCCCCAACTCCACCTGTCCTCTGACGACATTCCAGTTCGCAACTTGTAAAAAGTTGAGCCACATCTCAGTCTTCCCACTCTTGTTCTTCCTCCTGGATGACCAGATCATTAATTTGCATTCTATTCCTATCTTCATTTCAGCATTTGTAAACGTGAACTTACACGTGTCTGTGGGCATGCATTTAATATGAGTTTTGAATGTTAACATATCCTTGCAACTAAGATTATAGATTACTAGCAGTACCCGGCGTGTTTCACTACGCCATTTGGGCATGTGGTATCATTTTTTTTCTACAGATAAAAGAGGAAACAACAGGATCAAAAAAAAAAGTGTGCTAATCGGAATCAAGCTTCACACAATTTATCTCTAGGTTAATCTTCACGTTTTCTAAAAAAAAAGGTCTAGGTATAACTGTTAAGCAGCAGAGCCAAGCATAGGGAAAATCGATTGCGGTGCTCCATTTATATTTAAGATAAAAAAATCGGCTATGTAACGTCACTCATCTAATCTATTCTAAGTTGCATGGATATAATTGTTACATTTAGAATTCACATTAAGTGCATGCCCACAAGCAGACACGTATAAGTTCACACTTGCACATTCTGCGTGTGAACCTACAACATAAAAACCCAAATCTCAAATGAACATACACCCTGCAACTCTTTGCTGACCTTCCCTGAAACAGGGGTGACATTGGCAGAGTGAACCATTTTCTATTTATAGTTGGTCAGATGCATATTGACCTATACAAGAAAAGAATATAAACAATAAATTAAATTTTATAATCATACAATTAAAGAACTAATCTATAAAATTCACTATACTCTTTGAGCAAAGTGAAGAAATAAATGTATTCCAAACAATCAGGAATATTTTTCAATGTAACCGCACTGTGAAACGTATGCAGTTGTGGAAAATGCTACATACAATATGATGCACTTAAGTGTTTTTTCAACTATCTCCATAAAAGTGTTTAATTTATGTTGAATTTTTGACTCCCTGTCCTGTCTTTATCCCGGCCAAGTGAATTCACATTTTTTCCCCACATTTAAAATGTGCTCTATCCATTATTTCAATAAGTGAAAGTTTTAGGTAGTGCACACGGAACATTTTCTATTGACAACAAAATTGTAAGTCGCACGGCCGGGTTAGGTAAAAGGCAAACATTTTGTTTATCTTGGTAGAGTGCTTGCATTCCATGCCAAAAGCTCGGGTTCGAATCCCACCGAGGGTGTCAGAAATGATTTCCCGTTTCGGTGTTTATTTCAAACCCCAAAGTAAAATACCGGCAAGGTTTACTCAGCCTTCACAAGAAATGAGTACCAGCACTCTCGGGAGCTGGGAAACCTCCATTTCAACTGAAGTGGTTGGCGTAAGGCCGGCCCCCTTACCTGTAAAAATAAATAGGTTCAACTCGCCACATGCGACCCCTTCGGGGATAACGCGGCAAGAAGTTACACTATATGTGTAGCTTAGTTGCGTTTGCGTTTTTGCGTTTGGACCATTGTCACATAGAAGAAAGACGTTTAACCGCCGAGAAAAAAACGATCTTTAAATTTGTGGTGAGTATATAATTTTACAGAAATGCGGTTTTTGAAAAAACAACTATATTATGTATATTTTAATTAAAAGTATGTTTCAATAAAAGGTTTTAATAATAATAATATATTTCAATATGGTCTTCTAGTTGTGACCTACGAACTTTCGTTTATCGTATTTTTTATAAGTGCGGGATATAAAAGCTTTCTTACATTTCTAAAATTCAACTTGGAATACTTGAATAACATTTTTTAATTTGGAACTTTTGTCTAGGCCAGGGGTCGGCAACCTTTTGAGTCGGAAGAGCCAAAAATTACAATTTACAAATTTCAAAGCTTTTCCTTGACTTATAGGTTGGTATGAGGCTGACCACCCATACTGTAAAAAATGGTTCACTTTGCCAATGTCGCCCCTGTTTCAGGGAAGGTCGGCAAGAGTTGCAGGGCTTATGTTCATTTAAGATTGGGTTTTTATATTGTAGTTCCACATGCGGTATGTGTGAGCGCGAAATTATGCGTGTCTGCTTATGGGAATGCATTTGATGTGAATCTCAAATGATACATATCTTATTTTGGATTTGGATTTGTAAAGAGCCACAAATGTTTTTTTGCCAACAATAAATAGCGTCGATGGGGCGGGGGGAGGGTGAAAAGCGAGTACAAGTAGCGGAGAGATCGTTAATCGATTCAGAACGATTTAGTTTTTTTCGATCAGAAGTATAATTCTGTGTTTTTTTTATATTTGCGTATGAAGCTAAAGAGCCGTAACTTCACACCCAAAGAGCCGCATGTGGCTGGTGAGCCGCAGGTTGCTTACCCCTAACCAAACCGATATCGATCCACCATATTTGTAAAAAGTCCGGTCTATAGCTTAGTTGGTAGAGTAACTGCATTCCATGCCGAGATCTCGAGTTAGAATCCCACTGAAGTTGTCAGAAATTATTTCTCGTTTCAGTGTTTATTTCTAACCCAAAATAAAATACCGGCAAGGCTTACTCAGCCTTCATAAGAAATGAGTGTCAAGCCACTCAGGAGCTGAATAACATCCATTTCAAGTTGGCGTAAAGTAAAAGTTACTGGGTTGTTCATTTTAGATTTGGATTTTAAATTATGAGTAGGTACACATGCAGCATTTGTAAGCGTGAACTTACATGTGTCTACTTGTGAGCATGCATTTTATATGAATCTTTAATGTAAATGTATATTTGCAACTAAGATTATGTATTGTAGTTGAATATAATGGTCTTCTTCTATTGGGTGGTTTCAAAATTTACCAACCTCGTTGCTGAAATATTGAGAATTGAGAACCATTGTTTATTTGATCACCATCAAACTTCACAGGATTCATTCTAAAAATATGTTACATGTTTCCTGAAAATTTCGTCAAAATCGGATGAGCGGTTTATGAGTATAGGGAACATACATACATACATACATACATACATACATACATACATACATACACACATCCTTCTTTATAGATATAGATAGATAGATTGCATTCCATGCCGAGATCTCGAGTTAGAATCCCACCGAAGTTGTCAGAAATTATTTCCCGTTTCAGTGTTTATTTTAAACCCAAAATAAAATACCGGCAAGTCTTACTCAGCCTTCATAAGAAATGAGTGTCAATCCACTCAGGAGCTGAATAACATCCATTTCAAGTTGGCGTAAAGTAAAAGTTACTGGGTTGTTCATTTTAGATTTGGATTTTAAATTATGAGTGGGTACACATGCAGCATTTGTAAGCGTGAACTTACATGTGTCTACTTGTGAGCATGCATTTTATATGAATCTTTAATGTAAATGTATATTTGCAACAAAGATTATGTATTGTAGTTGAATATAATGGTCGTCTTCTATTGGGTGGTTTCGAAATTTACCGACCTCGTTGCTGAAATATCGAGAATTGAGAACCACTGTTTATTTGATCACCATCAAACTTCACAGGATTCGTTCTAAGAATATGTTACATGTTTCCTGAAAATTTCGTCAAAATCGGATGAGCGGTTTATGAGTCTACAGGGGACATACATACATACATACATACATACATACATACATACATACATACATACATACATACATACATCCTTCTTTATAGATAGATAGTCGCAGCATGATGATGTTGCTTGATGAACTTGGGTTTATTTCGCAGTAATGATACTATTGATTAAACTGTGTTTATTTTATCATTCCAGAGTTCTTCAAATGCAGAGGAACTCCGTTGCAAGGTCTGCAATTCACCGTACGAAGTGGAGAAAACCACCAAGTGAGTAGTCATGTTCATGATAGATGGTACCCAACTGAAAGTACTAGTGTGACTGATGTATGATGTGTTGCAGGGTGAGATGGGAGCGTGCCTTCACGCCCCAGCAGTGGCTGCACACCTGTGTGCTGGTCACAGTGATGACTGTGGGTGTGGCCGCCGCCTGGCTAGTATGACTGATGTATGATGTGTTGCAGGGTGAGATGGGAGCGTGCCTTCACGCCCCAGCAGTGGCTGCACACCTGTGTGCTGGTCACAGTGATGACTGTGGGTGTGGCCGCCGCCTGGCTAGTATGACTGATGTATGATGTGTTGCAGGGTGAGATGGGAGCGTGCCTTCACGCCCCAGCAGTGGCTGCACACCTGTGTGCTGGTCACAGTGATGACTGTGGGTGTGGCCGCCGCCTGACTAGTGTGACTGATGTATGATGTGTTGCAGGGTGAGATGGGAGCGTGCCTTCACGCCCCAGCAGTGGCTGCACACCTGTGTGCTGGTCACAGTGATGACTGTGGGTGTGGCCGCCGCCTGGGTCGCCATACAGCTGTTCGAGAGCCCCATCGTCAGGGTGCTCAGTGCGGGAATGGCGCTACTCATTGTATATGTCTGCGTCAAGTAAGTTAAACCATTTGAACCAGCAGAATTAAATTTCTAAATGTCTCTACTCTATCAATTCTTCTCAAATGGTTCTTCTGTCCTCTGAAAATATTGCACCTTTTACTCCTCCTGTCCCATTCAGTCGTTCTCCAACTGGCCACCTGGAGAATCTGTATGGCATGTCTGCTCACTGCAGTTTGGACCTCCTCAACAGTCTTCTTCGAGCTAAGCATCGATTCAGAATCTATTTCAGTACACGACTGCGGTCCGATCTGGTTGCTAGCTCAGTTGGTATTTCACGTAGATGAACCTAAGAGAACTTTATTACTCTCAACGTTTTGCTAGCGCTGTAGCTAACGTCTTCAGGAGACACCCTCTCTGCACAATGACTGAGGATGAACGATGATTTGTCGAGAGGGTGTGCATTGTTGAGAGGGAGTCTCTTCAAGACGTAAGCTACATCGCTAGCGAAACAACGAGAATAATGTAAGTTCTCTTACAACGGTTCATCTAATATCTGAGTAATAAATATTAACTGTGTAGATATTATTGTGAATATATCAAACAACTCGCTGCCTTAGTTCTTGTTTATCGTATACGCCATTGAGAAAATTTTACATGAGCAATGTTTGCATGTGTACTGGACCAATGTGTCTTATGAAAACAAGAAATTTATTTCAAAAATATTTTAAAAAACTCTCACATTATTGAGTTTTACGGGTTTTCTTAGCTCAGATTGTGTAGAATTAAATGTGTAAGACAACTGCATGAAAAAGTCATATTTGACAAGATTGGCGTATACGATAAACAAGAACTGGGGGAGTGAATTGTAACTCCAACCTTAACGTAATAAAACTCCTTTTCAAAATGTATTTAATTTTCCAGATTTTTGGGCGTCAACACTGTGACCGCGTACCAGCGTGCCAAAGTCTCTGCCATCAACATCCGCAGCAACTCCGGCACACACCTCAACACCATCAGCCAGACAGTGACCGTGGACATCAACCAGAAGGAGGAGCCGCTGCTGCAGACCAAGTCCTGAACCACACACGGGACAGACAAATCCCAGACGGGATTTCTAGTGAAACAAAGCAATGCAGTGTTGTCGCAGTGAAATTTTGGGACGCAAAAGCGGAATGCAGTATTCTCTCGCTAATCCACCATTATAAAATTCCAATTTAATGCGGGTTTTAGTGTACAGGCGAACCACTTTGATTACAATAGAGCAGGCATGTTTTTCTCGTGTGATATTGCAGGATATATGATCTATTTAAGGGAAATATAAGGGAACTGGATATGGAGAGACCATTTAAAAGAAGTCTCAAGACTCACCTCTTCGTCCAATCATACGGACAAGCGCCTTTGTAGTGACGCACTGTCATAAAAGGCGCTATACAATTTTTGTCTCATCTATCTATCTATTTTGTACCAAGTTGCAGGTCGCAAATGACTGAAATCTAACAATATTCAATCAATAATATGGGTTGACCGGTTGATAGCTCGATTGGTAGAGTGCTTGCATTCCACGCCGAGAGCTCGGGTTCAAATCCCGCCTAGGGCGTCAGAAATTATTTCCCGTTTCGGTGTTTATTTCAAAACCCAAAATAAAATACCGGCAACTCAGCCTTCACAAGCCCCCTCGGGAGCTGGGAAACCCCCACTTCTACTGAAGTGGTTGGAGTAAAGCCGTTAAAGCCGTGGCGTAAAGAGTTTTAAGTTTACATGGCCGGCTGATGATGCTGGAGTGATGTTTTCCGGGATCTGTTGAGCTGGAGCTTCCGGATGTTTTTTTATACTTAAATCTCAAGTGTGTCCACACTTTCATCAAGATCATAATATCACTTTCATGCTGAAGAAGCCCATCGTAGAAATGGGCGAAACGTCCGGAAGCTCCAGCTCCCACAGACCACGGCAACAGATCCCGGAAAGCATCTCTCCAACAGTGTGTACGTCTCATTGTCTCTCAAGTTAGTAAGAATGTTGGTGGCTAATTTTCTCGACTGATCATGAAAACGGAGGGCTGATGGTGGATTACTTGAACTGCGAACTAGAACTTGGGGTAAAGAACTTGAAGGAACATTTGTGCTGGTGTGGACTTGATAGTTAAAATGTGAATCACAAATGATAGTCACATAGCCTCGGATAAAAAATGTATTTGTGTGAATAGACTTATACTCGTCGGCAAGGATATAATATCTGGGAGTACAATTATATTTTAATACTAACATAAAATATAGCGAGTCGTATAGAACGGAAGGTGGTAATCATGGATTTAAATATACTTCTTCTTCTTCCTCCTCAGCCTTTCTCAGTCCAATCCTATATTATTGTCAACGACGTTAGCCATGTTGAAAGCACCGGTTCCCATAGATCACCGAAGTTAAGCAACATTGGGCGTGGTCAGTGCTTGGATGGGTAACCGCTCAGGTACACCGCGTGTCGTTGGCACCTTGGACCGGTCCGTAGTCCGTAGTGGCAACACTTCGGACTCGTAAATGGAAGGTTGTGGATTCGGATCCCGGCGGAGCACAAAAATATACCATTTATATTTCGAATGTGCTCTTCGCTGGGTTTAAAATTCATACACCTTTACCAATGACCGGTCACCAAAGGTCCATCCAGCCTTACAGCAACTGAGTCTTGCTTGAGTATTGGCGCTTTGTAGCGACGACCAAGCTCGTACACCTCTGCGGCACTACCTACAACAAGTGTCATAGACCCCTAGAGTCTTTAGAATCTAGGGAGTCTCCCGCACAGGATTTCTTAAAAAAAAAAAAAAAATCCTGGACGTAGGCCTCCTCCATGTTTGTCTATCGGCTGCTGTGTTCAGCCATCCTCTGCCTGCAGTTCCCTTGATGTCGTCCAGCCACCTCAGTTGGGGTCTCCCTGCTCCCCGCTTGGACATCCTGGGTCGCCACTGGACGATCCTTTTCGACCACCTGTCGTGGTCCTGTCTTTTGACGTGACTTTGATTTTAAGATTGAATGAAATAATTTAATATTGATTGATTTGGGATAATGAGGTCGGTGCTTAAATTGCCATAGATAGTTGTATCGTCACGCAGACAGGTTGCTAGGGAAAATGCATACAAATATTTTGTTATTTGTTTCTAATGATAATAAAGTACAAGAGTGACGTTTGTTCGCCTAGAAAAAAAAATCCAAATCCATGATTAACAAAATTGTCAAAAATGAGGATCTATCTATAATCTAAGTTGCAAGGATTTATTAACAAGCAGACACGCGTAAGTTTGCACTTACACAGGCTGCATGTGTAAAAACAAAATAAAAATCCAAGTATCAAATGAAAATAAAACATAAAAATTAAAAAAAATACCTGATGATGGTTTGAGGACCGAAAATGTTTGTAATTTGTAATCTATACAATAATAGTGGAAATAAAACAGTGTTTCCAATATTGAGAGTCATTTGTAAGATTGAAAATAAAACCTTGCAACTCTTGTCGCCATTCCCTGAAAGAGAACATCAAAATCCAGGGAAAACGTCGAAACATCCCTCAAGACGCACTACTTCGCCGCGGTAGCACAGCAAGCGGCCTTGGAGTGACAAACTTCACGAAACAGCGCTATATTAAATCAGCATCATCATCATCATCATCGATAAAGTGAACCTATAATAATAATATATATCTATAATCTAAGTTGCAAGGATATATTCATTTAAAGCTCTCAGATGTATGCCCACAAACCAACAAGTGTAGTTCGCGCTTACAAATGCTGAATGTGTACTTACAAATAAAATCCAAACCTCAAATGAACATAAGCCCCACAACTTTTTCCGACCTTCCCTGAAACAGGGGTGACATTGGCAAAGTGAACCATTTTTTACAGTATGGGTGGTCAGCCTCATACCAACCTATAAGTCAAGGAATATGAATAATAAATTACATTTAAATATAAAAAAGAACAAAACCTTACAAAGAAATCTATACAAAAAAAGACAAAAATTTCCTATGCAAAAAATGTAGCAAATGAATACACCAACATTAGAAATCAACATTGCAGATTAGCCGCCACTTCTTCCTGTCCTTGCATACTTCTTTCATTTCATCCAGAGTCATAACCTTTTTCATACAAGTCCTCCTTTTATTATGATTTTGAAAAATCCTAGATTACCGTCTTCTAGTTCTATACGCCTCAAATATTACATAGACACTGATTGTGATGCATGTCCTTTAATAAATAAGTTGGTATGTATTGTGGTTAACGCTTCAGACTCATAATCAAAAGGTAGTGGGTTCAATTCCCTAAACAAATCTTCCTTTTTCAAAACCTGGTTGTAAAGGTTCATCCAGCCTTAGAGCAACTGGCTATTGCTTATATAATGACGACCAAGCTTGCAGAATGCTCTTAAGGTGTGATTCACACAAAAAACGTGCTCATTATAAGATTGACCTCTCATATTGTAAAAAAACAATAGCCATCCCTGTTTAGGGGAAAGTGGAAATAGTTGCAAGGTTTATAGACATTTTTGGTTCAGATATTGTATGTAAATACGCATGCAGCATGTTTTAGGAATTTTCAATGTGAAAGAGACATCTAGCGCCAGATGGATGAAGCTTTTTGTATCTTTAAATAAAATCTGATGTTAAAAATTTGTGAGATATAAATATTTATTGTTCATTTATATCTTTTGTTGAACGACTTATTGTTAATGGTTAAAAAAGAAAACATCTATCGCCAGACAGGCAAAGCTTTTGATATCTTGAAATACAATCAAGTTATTGACCTTCTTGTTTATTTATCCTGCCGTTTATTTCCTTTGCTGCGTGTGTATGCATGGAGACTGAACCTCAAACGTTTATAGCCTCCCTATGCAACTTAGATTGTGTCCATAGTAAATTGATTAAAGTATATATATGAAATCTGTATTACAAAGTTTGCTCAAAAGGAAGTGTACATATTTATGGTAATTGTGTGTATCTAAATACTTTAGGTATATTTGTAAAGATAAATAGGTATCAAATATTTTTTTTGTCCATTCTGTCGACAATGGACTCAGATTATTGAAATTGGGGGGAAAAATGTGATGTCACACAGTCGGGCTGCTTAGTATTTTGTTATTGATCCCATACAAGTGTGACATTTGCTTTTTAAGAAAAAAAAACAATATTGAAACTAGTGTCGAGTCCATTGAAAAAAAGCCTGTTGTTTCAGTATTTATACCTACCTGTTTATTTATGCCATAAATATTTTTTTCACCTGGCAACCGAGCAAGAATATGAAATGTTCCAAATTTAAAAAATATGTGTTTTTTCTATGGAAATCAAATGTATCAGGGACAAAGCTTACATAATATTACTGAATCTCTTTTTTTGGTGAAAAATAACAATTTTATCAATATGTTAATTGTTTGAACAGTTTATTTACGTAATAAATATTCAGCCTGGTCTGTAGTCTGATGGTTAACGCCACGGATTTGTAGACGCAAGGTTGTAAGTTTGATCCCGGCACAGCCCAAAAAAAAAACAATTAATTTTTTTAAACATGCTCTTCGCTGGGCTTAAAAATTCACAACTGAGTCTTGATTGAAATAAATTGGCTTGACTAACATACAGATGGCTCTTGAGGTGTGATTCACACAAAGACAGCGCTCACCAAATCAATCCTGAAATTACTTGTGTGCATCTATGTAAATTGATTATAAGTAACTTTTTATGAATCAAGCCAAAATAAGTTTATAAACTGCATTCCTCTTCTAAGTAATTTAACAAAAAAAAAAAACAATAGTCTATTGTCATTAAATCCCCACCTTAAAGGTATAACCGAATAAGTGCTGATTCACTGATTTGAGAAATTGTGGATAAAACATTTTATTAGTGGTAACTTCTCATAAGTGAACTAATTATAAGAAAGTGCTCACGGCAAACTTCTACACTACAGGATTTTCACACTTTTGTAGTGTTTTCTCTCGTAGAAAATATGAGAAAAGGTGCATTTATCTGAGAAACCCATGTTAGTATGGTATATCACTTATCCAGTTTTATCTTTAAGGTATCGAAATGAAATAGAATTATCGCTATCTTACCAAATGTATGGAGAGAACGGATTCATACCATACCTCGTTAGATCTTTTTCTTGTACCTACCGTATAAGCTGTTTAAGCTTAGGAGAGACAAACATGTTTAGTCGGCTAGATGTGCGTGCGTTAGGATTAACGTAGCTTTAAACGTGTTCACGCGTGATCGTTAAAAATTATCAAAATATTAAAAAATGACAGTTTTTTTTTATGAATATTTGATTTTTATAATTGTGTATATGAAACTGAGGATATCTTTACCCCTAGTATACAAACAAATAACTAGTTCGCTCACTTGTTGTGGGGAGCTTAAAATATATGGAAGTTTGCAATATAATTTACGCTCACTGGAATCTTTGTGTGGAAGATTTATTAGCGCCTCTACAATCTATCTGTAATCTAAGTAGCAAAGATGTATTACATTTCAGATTCATATTAAATGCATTCCCGCAAGCAGACTTGTATAAGTTTGCGCTTATCTACATATGTTGCATGTGAAAATGACCGATATGGCTTGTTTTCATTGCCAAATGTTCACTTTTGGTTTCAGTGATATCTAATCCAATCTAATCTAAGTTGAAAATATATGTAACATTAAAGATTCACATTAGGGGCCGT
Organism: Agapetus fuscipes; assembly: GCA_951799405.1. Lineage (NCBI taxonomy): Eukaryota > Metazoa > Arthropoda > Insecta > Trichoptera > Glossosomatidae > Agapetus > Agapetus fuscipes. The sequence continues at coordinate 19,783,345 of OX637339.1, read as the reverse complement.
CCATAAATTACGTCATCGATTTTGGCCGATTTTCGACCCCCCCCCCTACAATCATCATAAAGTCATTATCTAATGACCCCCTCCCCCCCTCTTGCTGTAATAATGGATGAGCTTAATAATTAATAATGTTATATTACTTGCATACTATTTTGTATATTTTGTAAAAATTGGTATTTACACGTCACTTCTGGTACTCGTACACCATTTACCATCATCCGCAGACCAGACACCCCCCCCCTTAATGCGAATGACGTAATATATGGACAGCCCCTTATACACGTATAAGTTCGCGCTTAAACATGCCACATGTGGATCTACGATATAAAAACCCAAATCTCATATGAACATAAACCCTGCAATTCTAGCCGACCTTCCCTGAAACAGGGGTGACATTGGCAAAGTGAAAATTTTTTTACAGTACCTATCAGTGGTCAGCCACATAGCAACCGATAAATAAAGGAACACAATAACAAGTTTAAGGGTTGGTTATCTTGATAATGGTGTGATAACATCCGAAGTGCTCGAGGAAATAAATCAACTGGGTAAGGAAAACTTTGTGTTTTCTTTTTAAATCTTCTGAATCTTTGTATGGGAGATTTGCCTCTCGCAACGCAAACTTCCAGACATTTTTTTCTCCCAACAACACATGAGCATAAACCAGTATGTTTTATATGGGGGGTACTTATGTGAAAATAGTCATTATTATTAATTACATTTAAGGTTACTTTGCTGTACACTAGTGTATGATATATATTATATGCTTAGTATTTTATTTGTAAGATTCAATATATTGGAAATGTGTTACTAGTTTGTAATTAATTAATATATAATTGTAAAATTGTAATTTTAGATGAAATGTTGGAAAGTAAAGAACGATAATTAAAAAATGTTTGGTACTCCGTGAAGGTGACGTAAGATGGTCCAAACTGCACATGTAATGTAATTTCTTACTGTTTTTTCTCCGAAAGGGTCACATATCCATAATAATCTATGTTGCAAAGATGTATTGTCATTGCCCACATGCAGGCACATGTAAGTCTGCGGTTACGCATGCTGTATGTTAAGTTCTCCCATAATCCATAGTCTAAGTTGCAAAAATATATTAACATTTAAAATTCATATTAAATGCATGCCCACAAACAGACACGTGTAATTTTAAAATTGTAAATTAAATAAAAAATTGTAAATAAAAATTTATTTAATTAATAGACACGTGTAGGTTTGCGCTTACAAATGCTGCATGTGTGCTGATAAATTCGAATCCAAACCTTAAATGAGCATAAACTTTGCAACTTTTACCGACTTTCCGTGACACAGGGGGACATTGGCAAAATGAGCATTTTTTACAGCATGGCTCCTTGACTGATAGGTCGGTATGAGGCTGACCGCCCGTGCTGTAAAAATTGGTTCACTTTTGCCAATACCACCCTGGTTTCAGGGAAAGGCGGCAGGAGTTGCAATGCTTATGTTCATGTGAGGTTTTGTTTATTTGTATGCAGAATGTGTAGGCGCGGACCTACATGTGCCTGTCTGTGGGCATGCATTTAATATGAGCCTTAAATGTTAACATATCTTTGCAGCTTAGATTATAGATTATAGATGGGTGGTCAGCCTCATACCAACCTATAAGTCTTATATCCAAAAAGTGTAAGTAAACATGAAATTAGTATTGTGAGATCTGCCATTAATTTTCTAATGTGTTAAAAGTCAAAGGCAAAGGAAAAATATTTATTTTTAAATCCATTCGCCTCTACCTAGTGCACGTCCCTGCCTGGGCCGAAAGGGAACCATCTGACGTCACCTTTACAGATTTTTACTTGTATAGAATCAAAGGGGGCAATCTAGGGTTATTGAAAAAATGAGATAAGTATATAAAATACACAGGTAAGCGTGATTTATTTGGTGAGTGCTGTTAATATGTGAATCACACATCAAGAGCCATTTTCAAGCTTAGCCATTGCTGTATAAAACGCCAATTCTCAAGCAAGACTCAGTTACTGTAAGGCTGGATGTGCCTTTGGTAAAGGCGTATGAATTTTTCCACCCAGCGAAGATCATTTGAAAATAAATTATATTTTATTTTTTTATGTTCACTGCGAATCAAACTCAAGACCTTCCAATTACGAGTCTGAAGCGTTAACCACTAGACTGCGGACGTGTTATATTTTCTCACCAACGGACTCCGCACAAAATTTATATTCAAAACTTTTTTCTCGGCTGCCAAACGTTTCACTTTTATGGGACTACTGTCCTCAGCAATCAATAACAAAACATATTTCTTCACATTTTCCTTAGCAACCCGGCTGTGTGATGTCACAATTTTATCTGCCTCAATTCATGTGCAAACTCATTCTTTATAAATTTATCTCATTTAAAAATACTGGTTAGGTTTACTTAGCCGTCACAAGAAATGTGTACCAGCCCCGTCGGGAGCTGGAAAATCCCAACTTCAACTGAAGTGGTTGTCTAAAGCAGCGGTTTCCAAACTGGGGGGCGCGAGCTATGGCTAGGGGAGGCGCCAAAAATGTGTCTACAGTAGTATTAGTATGAGTATTAAGAAATAAAGCGCAGAAAGGGAGGCGCGAAAAAAAATATCTTTTTAGGGAGGTATGGTAGCATAAAGTTTGGAGACCGCTGGTCTAAAGGATAGCCCCCTTACCTGTAAAAATAAATAGGTTCCACTCGCCACATGCGATCCCATCGGGGAAAACATGTCAAGAAGACGTAGATATTTAAATATAACCCAGTTTGTCACCTTCTGTTCTATAATACCGATTTGTTTGTTTATTTTTTATGTAGCTTATGTCAATTTATTAACAAAATATGTTTTATATTAGTTATTGTACCACTAATTAATTAATTAATTAATTTAATCTAAGTGTATCCAGTATGAATAATCCAGCTAGATGTATACGAAGCTAAGTTACAATCATCGAGGTGTAATAAAAGTTAAAGCGACACTTATTTAACGCAAGTATATCTGTTTCATCCTATCTCAACACAAATCATCCTTGGTTAGAAAGAGAACAAAGATGCTCCGAGTGTGATATCACTGTTAACGGGCAAAAGTCAGCGATGCGCAGAAAATTTGTCTGCACTGTTGGCATTACTAGAATCTCTGCGGGAACACATTTTTAATTGTTTTGCTTTGTAAAGTTGTCAATTTTGAGAGAAACGTGAGAAGAGAGAGAGACGGTGTTAGAAATATCACGTTTCAGTGTTTATTTCAAATCCAAAATAAAAATTCTGGCATGGTTTACTCGGCCTTCATGAGAAATGAGCACCTTCCAGCCCTGTCGGGAGCTGGGAAATATTATTGTAAAATATGGCATTTGTAATTATTGGGTGTCAAAACACAAGATGTAAAAAGCAAGAAAACAAAGGAGTTCACATAATTGTAGAGTATTCTCTTGCGTTTGACAGGTTCAGCTAAAACGCTCCCCCAGTTCTTGTTTATCGTATACGCCAATCTTGTCAAATATGACTTTTTCATGCAGTTGTCTTATGAATCAAATTCTACACAATCTGAGCTAAGAAATACCGTAAATCTCGATAATGTGAGAGTTCTTTTAAATATTTTTAAAATAAATTTCTTGTTTTCATAAGACACATTGGTCCAGTACACATGCAAACATTGCTCATGTAAATTTTTTTCAATGGCGTATACGATAAACAAGAACTAAGGCAGCGAACAGTTATGTCCCATAGTACGCTTGAATGCCATAGGCTTGTTTCTGCTCTACTTATATTATACCTCGATGAATGTAATGCATATTGTTATCATTATTTTTGTGTAGGTAAACTTACATATTGATATTTCTTCCCGTGTATAGAAATTGTAAAGACTCTAATAAAGTGAAGCTATGTTGAGAGATACATAAACCAATAAAGATCTTAAAATGAACAAGGCGAGTTTCATTTTTCCATTTGATGTAGGTGCAAGGTTGAGGGTAACAAAATAAAAAATCCAAATCTGAAATGAAAATAAACCTCCAACTCTAGACGCCCACAAGGGTGATGCTGGAAAAGTGAACCAATTTTTATAGAGCAAGGCAAGAATCGATAAGAATAGTCCGGTCAATAGCTCAGTTGGTAGAGTGCTTGCATTCCATGCCGTGAGCTCGGGTTCGAATCCCGCCGAGGCGAGGCTGTCAGAAATGATTTCCCGTTTCGGTGTTCATTTCAAACCCCAAAATAAAAATACCGGCAAGGTTTACTCAGCCTTCACAAGAAATGAGTACCAGCCCTCTCGGGAGCTGGGAAACCCCCACTTCATCTGAAGTGGTTGGCGTAAGGCCGGCCCCCTCACCCGTAAAAATAAATAGGTTCAACTCGCCACATGCGACCCCCTCGGGGATAACGCGGCAAGAAGTTACACTATATGTGTAGCTTAGTTGCGTTTTTTTTTTTTGCGTTCGCAAGAAAAAAACTGATGAAAAAGGTAATGATTATTTTAGTGAGCACTGTTCTTGTGTGAATCAAACCTCAAGAGCACTTTTGCATTATTAAGAGAACTATACCTAATATGAAAGCAGACATTTAGTAGGTACCTAAAATAAATTATTCTCGAAAAAATCCTAAATTTCCACATTGGATTTTTTTTATAGATAGTACCGGCCAGGTGACGTCACAACTTTTTTGTCTTGATGGTAGGTATATACGAGCAGAATTTATTATTTTTACTTGTACCTACATATTATGATCACACCTTCTGTATTGTTGCAACTTGCAACTTTTGCTGCCTGTCTATTGGATTTTTTTGATAATAATTATCTATTAGTTTGTTCCAAGTTGGTTTCTCCATTGGTTGCCAACAGTTGGCAGTTGCTTGTCTTTCTAAATTGAAGAGCAACGAAAAATGCTGTACCTACCTCTTTTCTAATATTTGGTGTAGGTACATATATAATCTATAATCTATAATCTAAGTTGCAAGGATATATTCATTTAAAGCTCTCAGATGTAAGCCCACAAACCAACAAGTGTAGTTCGCGCTTACAAATGCTGAATGTGTACTTACAAATATAATCCAAACCTCAAATGAACATAAGCCCCACAACTTTTGCCGACCTTCCCTGAAACAGGGGTAACATTGGCAAAGTGAACCATTTTTTACAGTATGGGTGGTCGGCCTCATACCAACCTATAAGTCAAGGAATAGATAGCATAAATTCCTGAAACAGCAAATGAATGGTATGTCTAGAACAGTGGCTCCTAACCTGAGGGCGATGAGTATTTACCATTGATATTTACAGAAAATATCAGCTTCTGAATCATAAGGGAGCGATGGGCCTATCTATTTACGTAAAAAAAGGCGACAGACTTATATATTTACGCAAAAAGGGGCGATGGGCATATTTATTTCATCATTAGGGAGCGATGGCTCATCTATTTACGCTAAAAGGGGCAATGGGACTATCTATTTACGCAAAAAGGGGCGATGGGCCTATTTATTTACGCAAAAAAGGGCGATAAGCCTATCTATTTACGTAAAAAGGAGTGATGGGCCTATTTATTTACGCAAATGGGGCGATGAGACTGTATATTTACGAAAAAAGGGGCGATGGGCCTATCTATTTACGTAAAAAAGTTGCAATGGCATATTTATTTACTTAAAAAAGGTGCGATGGGTGTATTTATTTACTTACGCAAAAAGGGGCGATGGGCCTATCTATTAACGTGAAAAAGTTGCAATGGCATATTTATTTACTTAGAAAAGGTGCGATGGGCGTATTTATTTACTTACGCAAAAAGGGGCGATGGGCCTATCTATTTACGTGAAAAAGTTTTAATGGGCATATTTATTTACGTAAAAAAATGTGCGATGGGCTTATTTATTTACGCAAAAAGGGGCGATGGGCCTATTTATTTACTCATAAGGGGGCGATGCACAATAAATCATAGAAAATATGGGCTTACCATCGGATCCTACAAAATCTAGGATAGATCAAATCGCAAATGTGAGGTTATTTCCCGTATTAATACCAGAGACAAACGCCTGCTGTCCATCAGAAGGTAAAGACTTGTTTATTTCAGCCATATAATGAGAAATGAGAAGTATTCCCTCCTGCATCTCATCATACAGGAAAAAATTGAGGTAAGACGAGCTCCAGGTCGAAGGAGAACATATTGGTTGAAGAACCTGAGACAGTGATTTGGCAGAAGCACAAGATCCCTCTTTCGTGCAGCAGTATCAAAAGTACAATTTGCTATGCAGATCGCCAATCTCCGCTTAAGAGGCACAAGGAGAAAAAGAAAAATAAATAAACATCAAAGGTTATGACTCTGGATGAAATGAAAGAAGTATGCAAGGACAGGAAGAAGTGGCGGCTAATCTGCAATGTTGATTTCTAATGTTGGTGTATTCATTTGCTACATTTTTTGCATAGGAAATTTTTGACTTTTTTTGTATAGATTTCTTTGTAAGGTTTTGTTCTTTTTTATATTTAAATGTAATTTATTATTCATATTCCTTGACTTATAGGTTGGTATGAGGCTGACCACCCATACTGTAAAAAATGGTTCACTTTGCCAATGTCACCCCTGTTTCAGGGAAGGTCGGCAAAAGTTGTGGGGCTTATGTTCATTTGAGGTTTGGATTTTATTTGTAAGTACACATTCAGCATTTGTAAGCGCGAACTACACTTGTTGGTTTGTGGGCATACATCTGAGAGCTTTAAATGAATATATCCTTGCAACTTAGATTATAGATTATTATAGATCATCCTTGACTGATGCTGTAAAACCCCCCGTGCTGTACAAATTAGTTCACTTTTGCCAATTTACCCCGGTTTCAGGGAAAGGCGGCAGGAGTTGCAAGGTTTATGTTCATGTGGGGTTTTGTTTATTTGCATGCACACATGCAGAATGTGTAGGCGCGAACCTACATATTATTGTGCCTGTCTGTGGGCATGCATTTAATAGATTATGGATCTCAGTAAACATTAGCAGCCATAATCGGACCAGTGCTTGTTTAGCTTATCAACCATTTAATTAAAATATGACATCTAAATTGAATTTGTCTTAGGGGCCGTCCATAAATTACGTCATCGATTTTGGCCGATTTTCGACCCCCCCCCCTCCCTTACAATCATCCTATAGTCATTATCTAATGACCCCCCCTCCCTCTCTTGGTGTAATAATGGATGAGCTTAATAATTAATAATGTTATATTACTTACAAAGTATTTTGTATATTTTGTAGAAATTGGTATTGGTACAAGAACGACGTCACTTTTGGTACTCCTACATCATTTGCCATCATCCGCAGACCAGACTCCCCCCCTGCGAATGACGTAATATATGGACAGCCCCTTAGGAATCACAGTCTACCATATTCTATACAGTCTACACCAGGGGTGCCCATACTTTTTCTTGAGGAGATCGACTTAGCAAAAATTTATGAATAAGAGATCGACATTTTACTGAACTGTTTAGCCCAGGGGTGTTTGGGCACCTCTGGTCTACACAATCTGACCCATAGATTTGACCTAAGAAAAAAAACACAATAAAATAATGATTATTTGAATATTTTTGAAATCAATTCCCAGTTTTTGAAAGACACATTGGTCCAGTACATACACATACAAACAATGCTAATGTGAAATTAAACAGACATAAGACAAACGAGCACAAAGGACATTTGGAACAAACAATATATAAGTACTTACTTACTTACCGACGCATTATTGTCACAAAAAATCTGTCGGTTTTTTTCACTAGATCTTTGGACTTCGCAGGGAGAGGTCTGGGATTAGAGTGACCTTATTTTATATTAATTTTAATTATACATCTGGATATTTAATAGTTTTATGCACGTGGTGTTTGGACGCTAGCATTATTTTAAAAGAAATCAGTGATTTTAAGTTAATTTTAAAACTATCGAATGAAAGGAATACTATTTAACTAAAAGTGTGAGTGTATTTTTTTATTTTCTTATTTCAAATTAATGTAAAATTCCTTCCTTTACTTAATAGGTTGGTATGAGGCTGACCACCCATACTGTAAAAGATGGTTCACTTTGCCAATATCACCCCTGTTTCAGGGAAGGTCGGCAAGAGTTGCAGGACTTATGTTAATGTTCATTTGAGATTGGGTTTTTATATTGTAAAGGATCACATGCGACGTATTGTGTTAGCGCGAACTTATATGCGTGTCTGCTTGTGGGAATGCGTTTAATATGAATCATAAATGATGTATATCAATGCAGCTTATAGATTTAGAAGCAGATCACGATCCTTTTCGTTGTGTGAGCTTTTAAAAGTGTCTCAGAGCAGCGGTCGACATTGGAAGTGTGTAAAAAGGAATAAGTATAGCAATTTAATACATAAACTAAAACTTTTTATTTCAAATCAGACAAAGACATCAAAAGTTGGACAAAACACGCGTTTTTTGTGAGATTTTGATTATTTCATGTACTTATCGTATTTTTTGTTTAAAAAACTATGAAACTTTAAAGTATGCGAAATCGATGTACAATAAATAAATCTTTCAAATAAAATAAACTTTAAAGAAATTAAAACTTTCTTAAATAGGGTATGGATTGAGTTAGGTAAATAGAATTATAATTTTTTTTCAAATGTATGTACTATCCATACAATCTAGGGTGCAAAGATAGATGGGCAATGAAGGCATGACAAAAAATTTAATACATCGCACGCTGAATCATAAAGAGCAATAACTCAAAAAACAAGAATGTTGGGAAATCACGTTTGAAGTTCAGACAACCAGTACAACTTGTATGGGATGAAAAAGGCGACCGATGTTTTATCTCGGTCATATTCGTCCAAATTGAATGGCTGTCGCATTCTACCTATTCTTCTCGCATTGTTCTTGCGTTTTATTACAAAATCTCGATTTTCCCAATTTTTGAGTAATTGCTCTTTATTATTAAGCGTGCGACATGCCCACAAGCAGGTACCTATATGTAAGTTCGCGCTTAAACATGCTGGATGTGTATCTACTTACAAATTAAAATCCAAAGCTCACACAAACAAAAACTTTCCAACTCCTGCGGTCTTTTCTTGAAACGGGGGGATATTGACAACAAGTTTTTACATCATGGGAGCATACATGTAATCTGAGTCGTAAATATTTCAAATTAATTTTGAATGCATATCAACAAGCAGACACGTGTAAGTTCGCGTGTACCTGCACATGCATGCAGCATGTGTAATAGCAAAACAAAAAGCTCAAATTTAAAGTTACTTTTGCCGTCCTTCCCTTTTTAACAGGGGTGACATTGGCAAAATGAACAAAATTTTACAGTACCCACGCGTGCTCAGCCTCATACCAACTTATCAGTCAAAGTGCAGGTAGTCAATTTTAGCAATCATATACTTAATACCTTAGTAATATTTTACAATAAGTTTTAAAGTAGGTAGATTTGGAAATAGGTGTTAATATTGATATTTCTAATAATAATAATATTAGGATGATTTATTTGGTGAGCGCTGTTTTTGTGTGTATCACACCTCAAGAGCCCTCTGCGGGCTTGGTTGTCGCTGTAGAAAGCGCCAATTCTCAAGCAAGACCCAGTTGTTGTAAGGTTGGATGGACCTTTCAGTGACCGGTCTTTGGTAAAGGTTTATGAATTTTTCAACTCAGCGAAGAGCACATTCGAAATATAAATGGTATGTATATTTTTGTGCTCCGCCGGGATCCGAATCCACAACCTTCCATTTACGAGTTCGAAGTGTTGCCACTGGACTACGGACCAGTCCAAGATGCCAACGACACGCGCTGTACCTGAGCGGTAACCCATCCAAGTACTGTCTGCACCCAATGTTGCTTAACTGCGGTGATCTATGGGAACCGGTGCTTTCAACATGGTAACGTCGTTGACATCTATGACATCTACCTATAGATAAAGGGTTGGTGTGAGGCTGACCACCCATACTGTAAAAAATTGACAATGTCACGGCTGTTTCAGGGAAGGTCGGCAAGACTTGCAGGTCTTTTGTCCATTTGAGATTGGGTTAAGTTGCAAAGATATGTAACATTGGGGATTCACATTACATGCATTTTCACAAGCAGAAATGTATAAGTTCGCGCCTGCACATGCCGCATGTGAACCTACAAGATAAAAACCCAAATCTCAAATGAACATACACCCTGCGACTCTTGCCGACGTTTCCTGAAACGGGGAACATTGGCAAAGTGAACCATTTTCTACAGCATGGGTGGTCAGCGGCATACCAACCAGAGAGACCAATAAAGAAACATACCAAACAAAGAGATGATGAAATATTGTGCATATAAAAACTATAGTATTATCCATAGCAGTGTCTTTATTTGTATTATCAATTAATTTAAAACAATTAAATTGGTTTCTCACATTTATCTCAAAGTAGTACACAATTCTTATTATTTAATGATTAATTCTTAGACCATTTGACGCATGGACTGTAAATGATTGTGAGAAGAACGAAGTATGTAGGGTGGAATTGAAACACTTGGGGATTGTATGACAAGGAAACACTCATCTAAGTTGCAAGGATATATTCATTCAAAGCTCTCAGATGTATGCCCACAAACCAACACGTGTAGCTCGCGCTTACAAATGCTGATTGTGTACTTACAAAAAAAATCCTAACCTCAAATGAACATAAGCCTTGACCTATTGGTTGGTATGAGGCTGACCACCCATACTGTAAAAAATGGTTCACTTTGCCAATGTCACCCCTGTTTCAGGGAATGTCGGCAAGAGTTGCAGGGCTTATGTTCATTTGAGGTATAAAGGTAAGAATGAATGGGTGAAAGGCAAATGTAAGTTGAAAGAGGATGTGAAAGTAAAGGTAGAAAGGAATGTGATATGATGGTTTGGGCATGTAGAAAGAATGGATGATGAAAGGCTCTCAGCGCTATTCACAAAACATCCTACTTTGATTCATAGATTATCGACGAATCATCATTTTTTAATGGAAAATTTTCTGTAAATTCACAAATGATAGTAAATTTTATTTAAAAACAATACATTAAAATGTTGTGAGAGTAAAATATGAAGATAGTGTAGAAAAAAATACAAATAAATTACAATGTATCGCTGCCTTAAAGGTAAAACTGGATAAGTGTAGGTTCAATAATTTAAATTTGTTGATAATTTTTTTTATTGGGAGTAACTTCTCATCGTAAATGAACTAATTATAAGGAAGTGCTCATGACAAACTTCTAAACTACAGGATTTTCACACTTTGGTAGTGTTTTCTTTCGTAGAAAATAGGGAAAAAATTGCACTCATCTGAGAATAAATAAATAAATTGGACAATTTCTTTAGCGCCGTACTGTGATCAATCACCCCAAGGGCGCTTTACATATTATCTAGTTGTAAAAACAGGAAAACATAATTAACATTAACTTTAACTTATGCACAAAACAAATATTAGAATGGCAAATAATTTTTTTTTAACAAAATATAAAATCAAAAGTACAATAAATTACACCAATGCTTGACGAAAACTGAGTCTCAGGCGGGCTGCTGATTACGACAGTTTCGGGGGAGGCCTGAAGATACACCTTTTTTCTAAATTTTATGAAATTTCTGAACAGCAGCTCTACTATAACTGTATAATTTGTAAATGTAAAATCTCTCTCCCTCCCCCATACCCTCACACAATGACGCCCTCTAAGATGATTCGGTACTAAGCCATTTAGTATTAATTGATCCACCTGACGATGCAAACGGATGTTTGCGAAACCGGTTGTGGTATATAAAAATAAATACTCACGTAATCGAAAACAAAGCTGTTTTTCTTTTATCACTAAAAATCAAATCAAATTATACATCAATTTCAAAACCTTAACAAAAATACAATTAAAGTAATTACAAATTATGCGGTTATAGTAGAGCTGCTGTTAAGAAATTTCATTAAATTTAGAAAAAAGGTGTCTTCAGGCCTCCCCTGAAACTGTCGTAGTCAGCAGCCCGCCTGAGACTCAGAGGAAGATTGTTCCAGAGCTGCTGATATATTAGTTTAAAATGCCACTTATTCAGTTTTACCTTTAAGGTGTCGATATATTTCTACAATTTGATGATAAGTGACTCATATGAAAACACGGAGAGAGCTTTATCTCCATTTCTTTAGTTGGTATCTTTGTTTACTTCTCATTGTCATTCGGCCAACCTCAGTCACGGGTCACGTGTACCAACAGTTATGATTAAAGAAAGTGTCATTCAATGTTTACATTATCAAATTAACTCAATAACCATAGATTTGGCTGGTTGATGGTCTAGTGGTTAACGCTACAGACTCACAATCGGGACATTGTGGGCTTGATAGTTTTAAATAGTTTTTTTTTTTTTAAGAAATCCTGTGCGGGAGACTCCCTAGATTCTAAAGACTCTAGGGGTCTATGACACTTGTTGTAGTGCCGCAGAGGTGTACGAGCTTGGTCGTCGCTACAAAGCGCCAATACTCAAGCAAGACCCAGTTGTTGTAAAGCTGGATGGACCTTTGGTGACCGGTCATTGGTAAAGGTTTATGAATTTTTCAACCCAGCGAAGAGCACATTCGAAATATAAATGGTATATTTTTGTGCTCCGCCGGGATCCGAATCCACAACCTTCCATTTACGAGTCCGAAGTGTTGCCACTACGGACTGCGGACCGGTCCAAGATGCCAATGACACGCAGTGTACCTGAGCGGTTACCCATCCAAGCACTGACCACGCCCAATGTTGCTTATAATAATATAATTAAATAAAATAAAATAGTATAATTTTCCCAAAATGCTACACCTAAAGTGCAGCTCCTTAACTGTAAAAATAAACAGATCCCATTCAGCATATAATCTATAATTTAAGTTGCAAAGATATATAAACATTCGGAACTCATATCAAATGCATGCCCACACGCGTGTAAGTTCGCGCTTATAAATGCTGAATGTGTAGGTACTTACAAATTAAAATTCAAAACTCAAATTAATATAGGCCCTGCAACTTTTGCCGACCTTACCTGGAACACGGGTGACATCGGCAAAGTGAACCATTTTCTAGAGCATGGGTGGTCAGCCAACCTATAAGTCAAGGAACATACAAAACAAAATACATTTTTAAAATCAGCAAATAATATATATGGACATCAAAACTAAAACATAAGACAAAATTCTAATTTAAGAAACCCTAGTCCTAGCCAACATTAGAGATCATCCGCCATTTCTTTCTATCCTTACATACTTCCTTCATTTCATCCAGAGTCATAACCTTCTTCATACAAGCTCTTCTTTTATTATGACTCTGGATATCTTAGATTATAGATTATAGTAGCAACCGTAACCCCCGCTTATATTTAACCTGGATTGTGACTGCTGCATCACATATTCCTTGTTTTGTCTTCCAGGAACATCAACTGATCATGGTAGTGTGGTGGGGGCTGGTCCTCCTGGCACTGCCCCAGGCCTCCGTGCTGTCCCAGCCGCTGCAGTGCCGCCTGCCTCAGCACATGCACTGCCTGGACGGGCGGGGAGCTCCTCTCATGGACTCCTGCATCAACAAGACCTCGCAGTGCGATGGCATCAGAGACTGCGTGTTCGGCTCGGATGAATTCAACTGCGGTAACACCTTCATCCTTAATTCTTCCTTCCTTTCACACTGGAGAGTTCCTATCCAGAATCTGATCCATACTTAGATCCGCAGGCGATGGCATAATCAATTTGGTTCAGTTTACGCCATCAGATCCGTTCAAACTTCAGAGACCATACTTTTTGTGTTGCTGGTCCGATGGAGTAAAACAGACTGCCACCCGAAGTGAAGAACTCCAAATTTGTGGATAGATTTCGCGGAGCACTCAAGACACACCTTTTTAAAAAGTCTTATCCGTAATCGGAGAGGTCTCTTGAGGTGTGACACACATCTAATCTAATCTAATCTAGGCTGCAAAGATATATATCATTTAAGATTTATACTAAATGCATTCCCACAAGCAGATATGTATAATTTCGCGCTAACACATGCCGCATGTGGACCTACAATATAAAAACCCAATCTCAAATGAACATAAGCCTTGCAACTCTTGCCGTCCTTCCCTGAAACAGGGGTGACATTGGCAAAGTGAACCAATTTTTATATTATGGGTGGTCAGCCGCATAACAACCTATAAGTCAAGGAACATACATGACAAATTACATTTTTTTAAATCAAAGAATAAAAATAACAATATATCCATGGACATAAAAACCAAATCATAAAACCAATTTCACTTTAACAAACCCTAGCCGCCAACATCACAGATCAACCGCCATTTCTTTCTATCCTTGCATACTTCTTTCATTTCCTCCAGAGTCATAACCTTCTTCATACAAGCTCTTCTTTTATTATGACTCTGGATATTCCATTCATTCGCAATTTCGGATATTTGGTCCATCCATACCTTTCTCGGTCTTCCTCTACCACGACATCCATCTATTCTACCAACATATACTTTCTTCGTCAGTCTTTCCTCATTCATTCTCTCCATATGCCCAAACCATCTTCACACACAAAAATGGTATTCTCTTCATTTGTAATTTAAAACAAATAAGTCTTAGGTATATATATGCAGCAGCTCTTTCTAGGCCACCGGTGCCGCTGTGCAAAAAGCACGGTCTCCAGAGACTGTCCTGATCGATCTTTTTGGGATCTGGAGGAGAGTCTTGCGTGAGTCCGATGATCGTAGAGTCTGCCCACGCGCTGTCACCACCGCTTTCTCCAGTGACTCATACAAGTATTCTGATTATTGCCATTGTGTTCCGTGTTTGGTTTCAGAGACCAAATGTGGCGCCCCCGCCTGGTGGCGCTGCAACGACGGGGAGTGTGTCATGGCGCTGTACCGCTGCAACGGACAAGCCGAGTGCGGAGACGAGTCCGACGAACTAGACTGCACGTGTAAGCACTCCAAGGGATTTTTATTGTTACTTTTTGTGTAACAATGTAACAGGTTACCCTTGTTACATCACACCCTCACACATTCATTAACATGCTGGGAGATACTCTTTAATTACATCTTTTCAATCATTTACATTTATTTGAAATGCATCTAGTTTAGTAGAGTTTCTTGGAGTTACACTCCAATTTAAAGAGTTGTGTCTAATAATATATTTCATTTTACTTAAATTTAAGGAGTTGCGTCTTATAATATAGATCATTTTACTTAAATTTCTCCATAACTTTATAATTTATATTAGGTCCTGTTCGGAATGTTGTTATCTCATTATTTGTGAGAGAAAGGACATTTCGTTTTCCCCAAAATGATATTTTTTTTCCATTTGGTTCATCTTATCATCACCTTCAAAACAAAAACAGCACTAACTATCGGTTATAAATAAGTGATTATCCTGCTCCTCCAGCTGCCTTCACCCAGGATGCTCCCCCAGAGAGTTGCCACGTGGACCAGTTCCGCTGCGCCAACGGGAACTGCATCCCCTTCAGCTGGCGATGCAACGGAGAAGACGACTGCAACGACCAGAGTGACGAGTTCAACTGCACCAAACTGCCCGTGAGTACTGATTATCCAAACATCAACTTAAGTCTTACTCACAAGCATTCTTTAAAGGCAGTCTAATCTAATCTAATCTAAGCTGCAAAGATATATATCATTTAAGATTTATATTAAATGCATTCCCACAAGCAGACATGTATAATTTCGCGCTAACACATGCCGCATGTGGACCTACAATATAAAAACCCAATCTCAAATGAACATAAGCCCTGCAACTCTTGCCGTCCTTCCCTGAAACAGGGGTGACATTGGCAAAGTGAACCAATTTTTTATATTATGGGTGGTCAGCCGCATAACAACCTATAAGTCAAGGAACATACATGACAAATTACATTTTTTTAAATCTTGTACCTTGTTGTATTCGACATATGTCTCTGTAGTCATCTTTCCTCTTGAACTGCAAATAGGAGGGGTTATCCATGAGTCCCTTCTAAGCCTGAGGATGCCAACGGATAGTTTGCGAAACCGGTCGTGGAACTGAATATACTGTATTACCGTATACCGTAATAAAAAATAAAGTTGTTCTATTGTTTTATCTTTTATTTTTCTTTTTTTATCATCCATATTCTGTCATTTAGTAAATAATTGTTAGTGCATTGATGTTCTGAATGTATTGTTACAAATACACAAGATATTAGTAGTTGTGTTTCATTTGTCTGTGTTAGTTTAATAGTAAGTCAATGAAATCTCTAGAAATAAAGAGATGTTAAGGTAGGTACCTAATAATGATTTGTATTTTTTCAAGATTAATTAAGTAAGTGTTGAATTGAAAATTCTGTTTAAATCCAGCAAAATCATAACAAAAGGAGAGAGTGCATGAAAAAGATTATGACTCTGAATGAAATGAAAGAAGTATGTAAGGACCGAAAGGAATGGCGGTTGATTTGCAACAATGGCGGCTAGGGCATTAATTCTTAGTTTAATATTAAGTTAAATTTTAATTTTACTTTATTTTAATTTTAATTTGTAATGTGTCTCATCATGAATTTCTGTAAATCATTTATAATTTTTTGTGCTCCTTGACTGATAGGTTGGTACGAGGCTGACCACCCGTGCTGTAAAAATCGGTTCACTTTTGCCAATGCCACCCCGGTTCAGGGAACGGCGGCAGGAGTTGCAAGGTTTATTTCCATGTGAGGTTTTCTTTATTTGTATTGTAGAGTTCACTGTTTTTCAACCAATAATTATATCACTTTGACTGGTGGCAGATCTTGGGGTAGAGGAAAGTATCTCAAGGGGAGGAGAGGGAAGAGATGCACCCCTGACGTAGTAAGGGATGGGGGGAGTTGGATTTCAGCTAGCGATCGATACGCATGTGTTTTCTTTTCTTACTCTTCAAAAATCTAAAAATATATACTTCGGTCCTTTAATATTAAATTAAATTCGGGAGTTCGATTTCAGCTAGCGGTCGATACGGGAGTCTTTTGTTTCAAAGCTTAATAATATATTCATTCCGATTTTCTAAATAATAAAAATATTTTAAAAATAAAGGAACATTAATCAACAAAACTTTGAATACGCATCTATTGAACTTGAAATTTAAATAATAACTTTTAAAAATATTAAGCGCAGAAATTCTTTTGATTTAATTTGGCATTATTATTGTGGAGTGAAAAGTGTAGTGGTTTTATTTCTTGTTGGGATCGGGCATTTCATTATTTAAAATTAAAGCAACTATTTACGTTTAATACAGAGTTTTTCCTGAGCTGTTTCCTGGGCTGAGTTTCTTTGATTATACTAACAAATTAACTAAATTTCATTGTACATACTACTTTATTTTATTTACATGTTGGTGTTTTCTTTCAGAGTTTCTTATCACTGTGTACTTAGTTATAATATATTTACTTTCAGGGATTCATTGACTTACCTGTGCGGGGGAAAGATTTTCCTGCTTATTTTCTTATCGATGCATAATTGTTAATTATAGGTTTATTTCAGAGATTCACCTACTTAACTAAGCGGAGGGAGGTTTTCTTCTTATCTTCGACAAAGTAATTATTTAATGTCGCTGTCATTTATGTACTAACGCAACACACACCACTATTGACATTTTGCATTAAATTAGATTCTCTCTCTTGCCGGAATTCTGCAATGTTATATTGAATTAAGAAATGTTTGGTTCGCTTGCATTCGAGGTATACTGATTCCTGAAGCCAGCCGTTCCCAATGTCGTTTCCTTACCGAATGGTCCTTCCTGAAATTTCCCTTGTTGTGGAAAACGTTTGGACGAGTTTGTCCGGTGAGTAGTGTATCGCATAGGCTTGCAAGATGATGGGACCTTTTGTCGTAGTTTATAAATGTGGGTCTGGTGTTGAA
This sequence comes from Agapetus fuscipes, assembly GCA_951799405.1. Taxonomy (NCBI): domain Eukaryota; kingdom Metazoa; phylum Arthropoda; class Insecta; order Trichoptera; family Glossosomatidae; genus Agapetus; species Agapetus fuscipes. The sequence goes on along the minus strand of OX637339.1, from coordinate 19,765,561 downwards.
CGTTCCACAGTCACGGGAAGACCCTACTTTCAGGAAAATTCCTGAAAAACTATAACATTCAATGCAGAATTACCTAATCACTCTTACACATTACGGAATGCTGCACTCCTTGAGGTGGTGAGAATGAAAGAATGATTATGAAGAATTTGCATGCTACATGAATTACCTATAAGTAAGGCCTGAAAGTAAACCATCTGAAGGTGAAAATGTATTCCAAACACACCACTACACATCCATCATACTAGGGGTTGGCCAAGCTAATAAAATACAAATTTCACAAATAAATTATAAACAAACAACTCTGCAGTATGTGCTGAAGCTGAAATGCCTGCAATCTCATATCGAGATACACAAAGAATAACGCGGATGTACCTAATGCAGTTGAATTTGAAAACCGCTGAGTGACCTTGATCATAATATGTTCCCGATCACAACAAAGTTCCTGAAAATTGGCAGCTGACCTCGAATCTAATACAACTGGATATGTTCCCGACCTCCGGTCGCAACGAAAGTTCCTGAAACGATTTGGGCTCACTCAGCTGGATTAATGTTCCATGATCTCTGATCATATAGACTTGGAGTTTGCTTGTAGCCAACACTATTGCAGTAACTTGTAGCTGAACACACACAATCCTGACTAACCTTCCTGTCCCGTGGTTTTTTGCAGCAAAAGATTACCATACGGAGAAGATGGGAAGAGTACTTGGGGAAGGAGGAGGTATTCACAGGTCGTGGGACCATTTGCCATAATTAATTAGAGTCATTTTAATCGACGAGGGTGTCGAAAACTTAGATTCACGCCGCGTGTACTCGAATCCTTTCCTTGAAATAACTAATAAAGGTCCATTTTGCAGTGCCTTTCAGATGACTGGTGGTCATAGAAAGATGCTGTAAAAACCATGAACCTATCAATTTACAGGTGGACGCACAAAGGTAAGAATTACAACAAAGAAGAGATCGCCTTGTATGTAATCACTATCACTAACAAACTAAAACCTAACTGCCTTTCATCTCGCAATTTTTATGTCAGTTATGTTTTTATCTGAAAATACTTTCGACTACCTTATATTCCAATTAATTAAACTTGTACACCTTAAGACCGTTCCGTAATAAATAACGCTTAAATCTCGTCGCCTTAAAAATAATTGTAGTTCATACTACCTCATCTCTGATCGCGTAAACGTAAAATGAATACTCGTTATAATCTTAAGAAAAGGGTAGAAATGTATGAGAGGTACACCTCCCAAAAAGTACTTGGGTTTCTTCCACAAAAGTAGGGGGTGAAATGGTAAAACAAAAAATCACACAACGCTCTATTTCACAACCTATGACACAACGAGGCGTCCTACCCTTAGCTAGATGATCACATAATAATTGGCCAAAAATAATTACTACTTCGGTTGGGGTAGATTGCTCTTCCAGCAACTGAAACTGAAGGTTGGAAAAGAATCGAAGCAGCCTAGTGCTATTCCTTCAGGGAAGGTTTGTTGCACTTGAATCCTGGTGACTCCAGGGTATTCTCCCTGCACATTCGGTCGCTCCACTTCTAACCGGAGGAGGTAACAATCCCCTTTTTCTCTTCGAGTCTCTTCGTTCGTTCCTCCGTCTCCTTCTTTGGCAGGGGGGGGGAACACTACAGTATGCACACATGCAGAATGTTTAGGCGCGAACCTACATGTGCCTGTCTGTAGGCATGAATTTCATATGAGCCTTAAATGTTAACATATCCTTGCAGCTTAGATTATAGATTATAGATAGAAGGTGGTCTGTAACGATTCTCCATGTTTTGAGAAAGCTCTTAATATTCTGTACAAATTAGAACCAAAATCCTCTGTAGAGCAGCTGTCATACTGTTCAAATGTTAAAACTCTGTGGGAATAGAAAATGAGGAAATAAATGAACCACAGTTTAGGTTAAATAGAACCCGCTACAAACGTGACACTATGTTTCCAGTGTCCTGGCTTCATCTGTGACAACGGTGACTGCATCATCAAGTCCTGGCGCTGTGATGGCAACGATGACTGCGGAGACAACTCGGATGAAGCCAACTGCAGTAAGCTCTTCACATTCTTTTAGCTCCAAATCAAACCTTGCTGTTTTGTGTTTTTGTCCCTTGGACGTTTTTGTATTTCTTTTTTTCTTTGCTATTTGTTTTATTAGACACTTCTCATTACAGTAGGTACATGTTTCAAAACAACACCACTAAATTTAATTGACACATTATATTAACTAAATAAAACACAGTTTAAATTCACTTTTATATTCTTTTAACTTTGTCTCACGTTTTCGCCTACAAGGCATCATCAGGACAATGATGCCTTGTTAGTCGAAAACGTGAGACAAAGTTAAAAGAATATTAAAGTGAATTTAAACTGTGTTTTATTTAATTAATATACAATGGTACATAGGGCCCTGAACGGCACGGCCCCCCCATGTCTCGCTGAGCTATGCTCTGTTGATAAGACTTCAAAAAGACCACTACGCTCTGCCCTTACTGCTGTCAACAAGGTTATAGTGCCCAATCTATTGGGCACTATAACGCTTGGGCAATATATATTCGCTCTAGCGAATACATCAAATTTTGCAGACAGAAGCTTTGCGGTGGCCGGGCCGGTTGCCTGGAACAATCTGCCCATCAGTGTTTGCGCGAACCAGCCTTCCACCACCTTCAGAAAGGAACTGAAGACACTACTTTTCTCCAGAAGCCATGGCGCCCTTGAGATGGTCCTGGACCATTAAATGGCGCCACAGGAAAGAAATCATCCATCATCATCAATGGACTTTCACTGTGTAAACCACCAAACCCTTAAAAGTATTATTAATTGACACACATTGAAAATCCCTACATTTTCTGACAGGAAACAGTACCTACAGGTTGTGTAACACAATAAAATGAAACTGCAACTCACACTACCGACTGTTACCAACTTACAACAGCTTTTAATATGAATTATAAATGTTGATGTATCTTTGCAATTTATACTATAGATTATACATGAATAATTTACTTGAATTTTTGCCTCATTTTGTTCCAGCCATAGAAGCCCGTGAGCACCTGGGAGTGAACGTCTCCTGTGAGCTGGACCAGCGGCTGTTTGAGTGCAAGGACAAGTCCCACTGCCTGGTGGCCAGCAGGGTCTGTAACAGGGAACCCGACTGCACGGACGGATCAGACGAAGGCGGAGACTGCCACAATCGTAAGCAGCATACTTTATACATCACCCCTGTCAGCAGTGCCAGTGTTAGGGTAGGGCGTAGTTGAGCGACTGCCCAGGGCGCTGATTGTGCTAAAACAGTCACTGCCTGTCTTCCACCCCTAGTGAAACGGTGGCAAGATACAGTAACAGTAACCCCTGCTCAAATCTCATTCGCCTCCCAATAGGGTAATTGCAGTGGTGGGGAATACAGTTGAAAATACTATATTGATCAAATTGCAGGGCTGTTAGCTGTGTAGTGTTGTGAAGTGTGATGCGTTGCGTTGTCTTTGTTTTGAGACACTGACAATGACACATTTTAACATTGTTTATTTCCAGCGAGCAAGATGTGCACCGCCTTGAACTGCACGCACGGCTGCATGAACACTCCCGGGGGCGCCGTGTGTCCCTGCGCCGCGGGCCTGCAGCGTCTCGGGGCCCAGGCCTGCCAGGACCTAGACGAGTGCCACCTGTTCCAGGCGGACTGCTCCCAGAGGTGCCACAACCTACCCGGCTCCTACCACTGCTCCTGCGACAAGGGATACACACTCATGGAGGACCAGAAGAGCTGCAAGGCTGACGGTACAACATTTATGTAATTTTTTCTCTCCAATTTTTTTAAAGAATCCTGTGCTGGAGACTCGCTAGATTCTAGAGACTCTAGGGGTCTATGACACTTGTTCTAGTGACGCACAGGTGTACGAGCTTGGTCGTCGCTACAAAGCGCCAATACTCAAGCAAGACCCAGTCGGTGTAAGTTTGGATGGACCTTTAGTGACCGGTCTTTGTTACGTAAAGGCTTTATGATTTTTTTCAACCCAGCGAAGAGCATATTTTGGAAATATACTTAAATGATATATTTTTTTGCTCCGTCGGGATCCAAATCCACAACCTTCCATTTACTAGTCCGGAGTGTTGCCACTGGACTACGGACCGGTCCAAGGTGCCAACGACACGCGGTATACCTGAGCAGTCACCCATCCAAGTAGCATCCGCGCCCAATGTTGCTTAACTTCGGTGATCTGATGAGAACCGGTGCTTTCAACATGTTAATGTCGTTGACAGAATGATGCATTGAGGCGCTTGTCCATATGATTGGACGAAGAGGTGAGTCTTGAGATGTCTTTATGAACAGCCTCTCCAAATCCAGTTCTCTGGATTTGAAATAAACACTGAAATGAGAAATCTTTTCTGACACTGTCGGTTGGAGTCTGTGGAAATCCATGCAAGGGTGCAGAGTTTGATATCGATCACTATTATTTGCAGACGGGCATGGAGTTCTGGTGTTCAGCATCGGCAAGGAGATCAGGGCTTATGAGCTGGCCACCAGGAAGCAATTTACCGTGACGAAGAGCAAGGAAAATGTAAGCATACATTTGCTCCCATCAAATTCTTTATTAACAAAAGTTATAAAACTTTAACCCATATTAACGATTTTAATGAAATTTTAACTATTTAAAAAAAACTATTTTTAGAATGGCAGGCGCATGCGTACTGCACTGTGTAGGCTAATACATTTCAGAATAAATATTTTCTCCCATTTCTTTGAAATTGACTGAAATGCTAACGATGGCTCCAATAGAACTTAAATTTTGAATTTTAAATCTCAATATCTAATCTAATCTAATCTAAGCTGCAAAGATATATATCATTTAAGATTTATATTAAATGCATTCCCACAAGCAGATATGTATAATTTCGCGCTAACACATGCCGCATGTGGACCTACAATATAAAAACCCAATCTCAAATGAACATAAGCCTTGCAACTCTTGCCGTCCTTCCCTGAAACAGGGGTGACATTGGCAAAGTGAACCAATTTTTTACAGTGTGGGTGGTCAGCCGCATACCTACTATAAGTCAAGGAACATACATGACAAATTACATTTTTTTTAAATCAATAAATAACAATATATACATGGACATAAAAAACTAAATCATAAAACCAATTTTATTTTAACAAACCCCAGCCGCCAACATCACAGATCAACCGCCATTTCTTTCAATATCAAGCTTAAATGCATTTTTTTAAACATATATTGCCTACCTATCAGGCGCATATGCCTGTATGGGATGCACGCCTCTGTAGAATGGTTCCTGTGAAGTTTAATGTAGATCCAATTATAAACAACAACTTTTTCTTCATTGTTATAACTATTTTGAATTCTCTCCATTTTCCTTTTTTCATATTGAAAAAGTTGCTTCCTATGCCTGGCTAAACGGTTCAACAAATTATTTAAACCAAATTTTCAAAAAACAAGGAAAATCCTCAAAATAGATCATGTAAAAATAAAAATAAATAGACCCTGCCGCCTGGGCAGCATTCACAAAAGTGTACCAAGTTTTTACAGCATGGGGGGTCAGCTTCATACCATCCTATTAAGTAGTCTGGTACAATAAGGAACACAAAAATTTCAGAAAGTCAAATAAAAACTGAAAATCTAATCGAAATTAAATTCAATTGAAACTTCTGATTGTTTATATTTCAGGCTTTGGGAGTTGCCTACGATGGTAAGCACGTCTACTGGACAGACGCGACCTTGGGAGTGGAGGCCATCTTCAGATCAAGAATAGATGGATCAGAAACTGAGGTACTCGGCTTTATATTTCATTTCTTCTTCACCTCATCGCTGGGTTGCAACCTGTGTAAAAGCAATCACTCGCCTTCAATTCTCTCTTGAATGCGCGTCTCACAACGCTCCAACAACTGAGATGTCTGCTACTGTCTTCACTTGATCGGTCCATCGTGTGGGGGATCTTCCTCTTCCTCTCTGCTCCTTCAAGCCACCGATCACAACCAGTTGTGATCGGTGTGTCCAAATAACTGAAGAATACGGCGTTTTTATATATATATATATTTGTATATATATGACTTGGAATGCTAATTCTGCCTCACTGAGGGAACTGGATTTGGAGAGACCATTTAAAAGAGGTCTCAAGACTCACCTCTTCGTCCAATCATATGGACAAGCGCCTTTGTAGTGACACACTGTCATAAGGCGCTATACAATTTTTGTCTTATTTATTTTTATTTATATTGGCCAGAGTCAAGTCATCCGAACGTAGCTCCCAACAAATGGACTCGTTGGTACATCTAGCAAGTCTGAAGTGATAACCACTAGACTACGGACTAGGTTGTCATGTTATCAAATTGATTATAAATCAGATGAATTTTTTCATTGGCTCTGTTTCATGACATTGCCACTTCGGAGCGCTTCAAAAGATAAGGTGAAAAGATGAGTCTTGAGAAGTCTCTTGAAGTGACTGTTGTCGACAATCTCTCGAATCACAAGTCCCCCCTTAGTGCTTGTTTGTCTTATGTTCATCAGAAGTAATTTCACATGAGCAATGTTAGTATGTGTACTGAACCAATGTGGCTAATAAAAACTGGAAATTGATTTTAAAAATATTTTAAAAACTCATTATCGTGTTTAATGGGTTTTTTTCCTTGCTCAGAATTTTTAGAGTGTGGTCCTTAAGACAATTCCATTGAAAAGTCATCTTTGAATCAAATTGTTGATAGCCCAAACAGGCACTGGGGGGATAAGGTGGCAGTCGGTTCCATGCCCTTGGAGCCACCACTGCAAAAGCACGCTCATCAAACACTGTTGCAGACGTGCGCAAAGGCTCAGGCTTCGCTTATGGGACTATACGGCTTTGTCCTGTGTTTTTCTGTTACAGGTGATTGTGAAGAACGGTGTGGGCACCCCAGAGGACATTGCAATTGACTGGCTCACTGGAAACCTGTACTTCGTGGACTCCACCCTCCTCCACATCGGAGTCTGCACTGATGACGGCTTACACTGCTCCGCGGTCCTCAGCCGGGGGCTGCACAAGCCCAGAGCCATCGTGCTGCATCCTAGCCAAGGGTAACCAGAAAATACTTACCGTCATTCCAATCACACTTTTCTATAATCTACGCAACTAAGCTACACATATAGTGTAGCTTCTTGCCTGCGTTATCCCCGAAGTGGTCGCATGTGGCGATTTGGGACCTATTTATTTTTACAGGTAAGGGGGCCGGCCTCACACCAACCACTTTCAGTTGAAGTGGGGGTTTCCCATATCTCGGGTGGCACCCCTTGTAGGATTGTTGCTAGATCACGAGTAGCATGAATAGTGATCTACATAATATATAAGTTCCCGGCGCTTAAACATGCCGCATGTGTACCTACAATATAAAAACCCAAATCTCAAATGAACATACACCCTGCAACTTCAGCCGACCCTCCCTGAAACAGAGGTGACATTGGCAAAGTGAACCATTTTCTACAGTATGGGTGGTCAGCCGCATACCTGCCAAAATATTTTTTTCCTGGCATCTTCAACGCAGATGAATAATATGATGTCCAATTTCAAATTGTGTATATTCATTAACTGTAACTCTGCCACCATTCCGCTAGGGGTGGCCAGAGCGTCTGCAGATTTGCCTATTTTTTTCCTATCCTTGCCTCTTTCAATTCATTCATATCCATCACATTTTTCACTTGCTTTGCATATCCCATTCTTTCACTGTACTTTACTGTATCCTGCCGCCATTTCACTAGGAGTGGTCCACAGCCCTTCGCAGATGCACTTCTTTCTTCACTTTTTTCTGTCCTTGCATATCTCTTTCATCTCTTCAACATTCATCCCTTTCCTCCAATATACTCTTATTCTCACTCTGCAAGGCTCCATTCTTTCGCAACCTCACCTATTTGGTCTATCCATTCCTTCCTCGGTCTTCCCTTTCCACGCTTACCTCTGACATTTCCTTTGTACACTTTCTTTGTTAATCGTTCATCATCCATTCTTTCAAGATTTGTGCTTATTGTGCTTTTTTGTACTTTCATTATCATATTCTCTTTTATTATTTATACCACACTCGTTCATCACCCAATCATTGCGGACTCTATCATTTAGCGTATTTGCAGTCCTGGTCCCATTTTTTTGAAATCGCACCTATTTGTCTACGCATTCCTTCCTCGGTCTTCCCTTTCCTCTTTTCCATTTTACATTTCCTCTGAATACATGCATTTATAAGTTTTTCATCATCCATTCTTTCTACATGTCCAAACCATTTCTGTTCTCATGCAGAGAGATGTATTGGACGGACTGGGGCAACTCCCCCCGCATAGCCGTTGCTCTCATGGACGGCACCGAGGACCGTGACCTGGTGACAGAGGACATCATGTGGCCCAACGGCCTCACCATGGACTACGGCAACGACCGCCTCTACTGGGTGGACGGCCACTTTGATACCATCATGTCTGTGCGCACTGACGGCAAGGATAAAAAGGTACCTTATTTGTATTAAGTCTTTAAGATTTGGTCAATTGATCAGATTTAAGAAAAGTGTTGGTACATAGATGTGGGATAGTTCTAAAATTTGTGAAATACAAGGTGGAGATCATATAGGTCTCTTATAATCTAAGTTGCAAAGATATATTGGCATTTAAAGCTCATATTTTTAATGTATTCCCACAGGCAGACACTTTTAAGTTCGTAACACATACGGTATGTGTACTTACAAAATAAACTAAGCCTCACATGACAATAAATCTTGCAACTCCTGCTGCATTTCCTTGAAACCAGGGTAGCATTGGCAAATGTGAACCAAGTTTTGACAGCATAGGGGTCAGCCTGATATCAAGCTATTAGTCAAAGAAGCTCAGAGTTACGTAATGTTTTATACTTGCGCCAATTCTCAAGCAAAACCCAGTTGCTGTAAGGCTGGATGGACCTTTGGTGACCGATCTTTGGTAAAGGTATATGAATTTTTCAACCCAGCGAAGAGCACATTTGAAATTTGTCCATCTGCAGCCTTACAGCAACTGGGTCTTGCTTGAGAATTGGCGCTTTCTACAGTGACAACCAGCTCTTGAAGTGTGATACACACAAAAACAGCGCTCACCAAATAAATCCTCCTAATATTATTATTATTACAGAAAGTCCTGGAGGGCATCCACCACCCGTACTGGCTGTCGGTGTTTGAGGATAGGATCTACTTCACCGAGTGGGGTACGCACTCCCTGCAGAGCTGCCACAAGTTCACCGGCAAGCAGAGGCAGCACCTCGCCAAGGCCAAGAACATCTATGGTAACTGACTCACTTTAATCTACCTTTTTAACAAGCCTATAAGGTTCAGGGCCTCGTGCCATACAATCCTCCAGGACTCTCTGTCTTGTGCTGCTTCCCTCCATAGTCCCCTTACTCCCAGGACTTCCACGTCAACCTCAATATTGTCTGCCTATCATATCCTGGCACGTCTAAGTGATCTAACACCCTAGGAGGCACCATCCATGACATATCTACGATTATAATTACTTCACAGTTAATTTGTTAAGCTTTTCGGATATTAGATGAACCGTTATATGTAGGAGAACTTGCATAATTCTCGACATTTCGTTGGCGACGTAGCCAATGTCTTCAAGACGCACCCTTCTCTGCACGACGACCAAGGATGAACTGATTTTTAATAACAAAAATTGTCACAAATCACTGCGTTCCCTGGGATGGATTTTACGCAGTTTTAATTTGATAGAACCCGCGTAAAAACATAAAATTATAATAAGCTAGCTTATCCCACCGATATTCTCTTGTCTACATTGAAATCAATGTGAAAGTGACTTGTTTATCTCCAGGTGTCCATATTTACCACCCGGTGTTGGCGCAGTCCAAGAACCACGCGTGCACCAGCAGTCCCTGCGAGTACATCTGCCTGCTGAGGGGGAACTCCTCGCACAGCTGCGCCTGCCCTGAGGACAAGATACTCCACACAGACGGAGTGACATGCCGGGGTAAGATGAGACACCTCAGAAGCGCTATTCTGCTAAATTCTTTACGACCTTGAGGCGATGAGATAGCGATTTGTGTCCAAAAATAAGGTGGTACTGTGATTTTTTATCTATGGAGTTCTTTTGCAAGCGCTAGCAAGCTCTGACTTGGATTGATATCCAAAGTGTAAGGAATTTGAAAGTGGCGGAGGCAATCCCAGGAAAGCGGAAAGCATTTCACAAGCATGGCTCATTGATGACAACCGTCAGATCCGTACAAATTTTGGAGACCGTGCTTTCCGTGTAGCGGGTCCGGTGGAGTGGAACAGACTGCCACCCGGAGTGAAGAACTCCGAATCTGTGGGTATATTTCGCGGAACTCTCAAGACGCACCTTTTCAAAAAGTCTTATCCGTGATCGGAGAGGGCCCTTGAGGTGTGACACACACAAAAACGATGCTCTCTTATCATGTGTAATTTAAAATAAATAAGCTTGACATATATATATAACCGCACTTGCGAAATGAAATACAAAACTCTTGTACAACAAATGATACAGGCTTTGTCATATTTCTCCTTACATAAACTTTTGTTTTTTAGGTCAAATTTCTTTGGGTCTTGCTTGTAAAATTGACACTGACTTGTGACAAACAAGCATGCAGAGGGCTCTTGAAGTTTGTAAGATTCAAGACCTCCCGCACCACAATTCTTCAAGACTCTCTGTCTTGTGCTGCTTCACTTCATGATCCCCTTACTCCCAGGACTTCGACATCGGCTTCAACATTGTCTGCCCACCGTATCCTGGGGCATCCGATGATCTAACCAGAAAAAACAGCATCCAAAACATTTCTGATTCTTATCCTGAAGTCCTCTACATGCACTGCATGTCTTTTTTTTGTATTTATTATTTATTAAAAAGATTTGTTCATTTCCAGACTTGAAGTCTCCGCTTTACCTGATCATGGGTGTGGGGAAGAACCTGGTGACGGTGTACCATCAGATCCTGGGGAAGCAGGACGCCACTTACCAGCAGCTGCCAGTCAACAGCATAGACTGTATAACCTACGATCCAGTCAGAGGTAATGTACTGAACTGTTTCTGCCGTTTCAGGCTCAACTCATTCTGCCCGGTTTGTCTATGGAATACCGGACAAACTGAATAAAAGCTTTCATACATCCCCATACAATAATACATTTGACCGGTCTGTAGTCTAGTGGTTAACACTTCAGACTCGTAAATGGAAGGTTGTGGGTTTGAATCCCGGCAAAGTACAAAAAATATACCATGTATATTTTCAAATACGATCTTCGCTGGTTTGAAAAATTCATTTAACTTTACCAAAGACCAGTCACGAAAGGTCCATCCAGCCTTACAAAACTGTGTCTTGCCTAAGAATTAACACTTCCTACAGCGACGACCAAGCTCGCAGAGGGCTCTTGAGGTGATTCACTCAAAAACACAGCTCACCAATTAAATCATTCCAATATTATTATTATTGAAATATAATGTACCTACTTAAGTAGAGTCCAAAGCAAAACTGAATAAGTGCTGATTCACACTTTTATTGTGTGTAACTTCTCATAGTAAGTGAACTAATTATAAGGAAGTGCTCATGAACAACTTCTAAGCTACAGGATTTTCCCATTTTTTAGTGTTTTCTCTCGTAGAAAATAGGAAAAAAGGTGCATTTATCTGAGAAACCCGTGTCAGCTTAATATACTACTTATTCAGTTTTACCCTTAAGGTATTGATATTCTTTTTCTCTAGTTTCAATCCTGGGATTGGCTTGCAGCAATTTCTTTCACTCTTCTCCTCCATTCTTCCCTGTCTTGTGCGGCTCTTTTAAGGTCTGCATATGATGAGCAGCGCATCTCCACCAACAGGTCCTCCAGGTATTCTTGGCGTGGGCGTCCCCTAGAGTTGTTCCCCTCAGTCATCCCCTCCATTATGGCATGCAAGAGGCCTTCTTGTCGTATTACATGGCCAATCCATCTTGCAGACCTTTCAGACAAGTTTTGATATTATAACTTTGTAATATTATCATGTGTTGTTTTATTCCAGAATGGGTGATAGTATTTGACGGCACTTCTAGAATACTATACGGAGTGTCCAACTGGAGACATAGTCCCGTCGTGAAGAAGCTGGCAGATCATGATGTAGGAACCATCGAGGGGATGGACATAGGTGAGAGAACTCATTGATCAGTGCCCCGAGTATAAAAGATTACGTAAATCTTACCTCTACTGCGTAAATAAAAAAATGATTGAAATTTGCGATGGCACTCCCAGAGAGTGATTGGCTTTTCACACATTTTTTCAATTTATACAATTAAGAATTTAAGCTTAGGGCACTGTTTACCATTTTTAAAAGTGCTTGAATATCAATTTCTATCGGTGCTATTCTTAGACATTTTAGTCCCCCGTTGAGCCCACGCTTTGACAAACTAATGATGCATTTGTATGAAGACCTGTCAATCCAAGATGGCCGCAAGCGAACAGCTGATTTGTTTTCCTACAAATATTACAAAATTCGGTAGGTAGAAATGACCGTGATGATGAGACTTCCAGCCAAGGCATCATTAGATTGTCAAAGCCTAGGCTCAATAGACGACTAAAATGTCGAAGATAAAAATATATGTAGATAACCCATGTTTTTACAATTTCCCCACTTATTAACATTCAGTAATGATAAAATTCAGATCACCTCACGCACACGCTGTACTGGTGTGATTCTTCCCGTGGAGTCGTAGAGGTGATGTCTCTGGTGACCTTGGAGAGAGCCCACCTGCTGACGGGGCTGAACGGAGACAAGCCGTTGGACATCGCTCTGGTGCCTGAACGAGGGTAAGGGTATTGATGTAGACAGAATTTACATTTGAGTCAACTGTCCACAAATTTTGCTCTCCACATGCAACTTCACAAAATCGGTGTGGAGATAGGGAAAAATGTCGCTGGTATGCTCGAGGCGTCGGCACTAGAATTTGCATTATTGAGGCAATTGCAAGTTCGAGCCCTGCCTGCGTAATTAAAGGGTGCAAAGGCAGACAATTTATTGTCGTCGAAACCCTAGAAAAAACCCAAAATAAAATACCGACAAGGTTTACTCTGCCTTCACAAGAAATAAAAAGTACCAGCCACCTCGGGAGCTGGGAAACTCCCAATCAACTGAAGTGGTTGACGTAAGGCCGGCCCCCTTACCCGTGACATAAATGCAATATGTAGAAGATGCAATAAGGGAAATTATAACTGAAGATAGGCTATTATTGCCATTTATTACCCTCATAAATTACCCAAGTATGCAAATTAATTTATTTATTACTATTATGTTTTAAATTTTTAATAAATATTTATGAATGATGTGATGTATACATTGCAGGTTCATGTTTGTGGCTCTGCACACCAGTGAAGGCCACATCCTGATAGCCCGCCTCAACATGGATGGCTCAGGGAACCGCCACATCATCATAGAGCACGGATACATCGGTAACTAGCTCACATCTCACCTGGATAAGATCACTACCCCGAGTATATAACAGTGCGTAAATATCACATAGATTGCGTCAATCTCACCTTGATTGCGTAAATCTCACCTTCAATAATCTTTAATCTATCTATAATCTAAGTTGCAAGGATATATTCATTCAAAGCTCTCAGATGTATGCCCACAAACAAACACGTGTAGTTGGTAAATGATTAAGTAAATCTCACCTCGATTAGGTACATCTCCTTGATTAGGTACATCTCCTTGATTAGGTAAATCTCCTTAATTAGGTAAATTTCCCCTTAATTAGGTAAATCTCCTTGATCAGGTAAATCTCCTTGATTAGGTAAATCTCCCCTCGATTAGGTACATCTCCTTGATTAGGTAAATCTCCTTGATTAGGTAAATTTCCTCTTGATTAGGTAAATCTCCTTGATCAGGTAAATCTCCTTGATTAGGTAAATCTCCTTGATTTTGTAAATCTCCTTGATTAGGTAAATCTCCCCTCGATTAGGTACATCTCCTTGATTTTGTAAATCTCCTTGATTAGGTAAATTTCCCCTTGATTAGGTAAATCTCCTTGATCAGGTAAATCTCCTTGATTAGGTAAATCTCCCCTCGATTAGGTACATCTCCTTGATTAGGTAAATCTCCTTCATCAGGTAAATTTCGTCTTGATTAGGTAAATCTCCTTAATCAGGTAAATCTCCTTGATTAGGTAAATCTCCCCTCGATTAGGTACATCTCCTTGATTAGGTAAATCTCCTTCATTAGGTAAATTTCCTCTTGATTAGGTAAATCTCCTTGATCAGGTAAATCTCCTTGATTAGGTAAATCTCCTTAAACGCAAAAAACGCAACTAAGCTACACATATAGTGTAACTTCTTGCCGCGTTATCTCCGAAGGGGTCGCATGTGGCGAGTTGAACCTATTTATTTTTACAGGTAAGGGGGCCGGCCTTACGCCAACCACTTCAATTGAAGTGGTGTTTTCCCAGCTCCCGAGAGAGCTGGTACTCATTTCTTGTGAAGGCTGAGTAAACCTTGCCGGTATTATTATTTTGGGGTTTGAAATAAACACCGAAACGGGAAATCATTTCTGACACCCTCGCGCTCGGTGGGATTCGAACCCGAGCTCACGGCATGGAATGCAAGCACTCTACCAACTGAGCTATCGACCGGACTAATCCTTGATTAGGTTAATCTCCTTGATTAGGTAAATTTCCCCTTGATTAGGTAAATCTCCTTGATCAGGTAAATCTCCTTGATTAGGTAAATCTCCCCTCGATTAGGTACATCTCCTTGATTAGGTTAATCTCCTTGATTAGGTAAATTTCCTCTTGATTAGGTAAATCTCCTTGATCAGGTAAATCTCCTTGATTAGGTAAATCTCCTTGATTTTGTAAATCTCCTTGATTAGGTAAATCTCCTTGATTATGTTGACTTAATCTGTTGACCGGGTACGAGATCTGGGTGTCATAATGGATAGCAAACTCACCTTCGTGAATCATATTGACAATGTCTTGGAGAGATCATTCAGGGTGCTCGGGTTCATTTTGCGAACTTGCAAACCCTTCAAAAAAGTTACGGTATTAAAAGTTCTCTACACAACAATGGTTCGCTCACTTCTTGAGTACATGTCCCCTGTTTGGTCCCCCTCTTATGCGGTGCATATAAAACGTATCGAGAGAGTACAAAAAAGATTTATAAAACACATAAATTATAAGTTTAACTTATCTTTTCCTGATTACAAGTCAGCCCTTGACTATCATAAGCTGGACTCTCTAGAGAATAGGCGTGTTGTTTGCGACATGATGTTAATCCACGGCATTTTTCACAACAAAATTGATAACCCTGATATCTTGTGTATGTTATCCCTCAACATTCCAACTCGCAGAACCAGGCACACGGTAGACCAACTCTTTCATCTCCCTGTGTGTCGCACTAACTATGCTCAGAGCGCGCCAATTTACCGGGTGTGTGAAACTTATAACAAGTGTTTCAGTAGCATTGATATTTTTCATTTAGAGACGGCGCACTTTCGCAAAGCGGTGGGTGCTTCACTCAGGGAGAACTGGTTTTCTTTATTTTTAAATTTACATCATATTCTGTTTTGAGAGCAGTATTTTTTTCTTCTTGTAATTAGTTACTTGTAATTAACATCTTGTAATTATTTCCAACTTCCTAAATTTTATATCCGTGGCAACATATAATTGGCCATGTTTTTTTGTAATTGCTACTATTATATTTCTTATGTAACGCTGTTTGTTGTCCTATTAAAATAAAATAAAATAAAAATAAAATAAAAATTATGTAAATTTCCCCTTGATTAGGTAAATCTCCTTGATCAGGTAAATCTCCCCTCGATTAGGTACATCTCCTTGATTAGGTATATCTCCTTGATTAGGTAAATTTCCTCTTGATTAGGTAAATCTCCTTGACCAGGTAAATCTCCTTGATTAGGTAAATCTCTCCTCGATTAGGTAAATCTCCTTGATTAGGTAAATCTACGTAATTAGGTAAATCTCCTTGATTGGGTAAATCTCCCCTCTATAATCTATCTAAAATCTATAATCTAAGTTGCAAGGATATATTCATTCAAAGCTCTCAGATGTATGCCCACAAACAAACACGTGTAGTTCGCGCTTACAAATGCTGATTGTGTACTTACAAATTAAATCCAAACCTCAAATGAACATAAGCCCTGCAACTCTTGCCGACATTCCCTGAAACAGGGGTGACATTGGCAAAGTGAACCATTTTTTACAGTATGGGTGGTCAGCCTCATACCAACCTTTACCTCGATTAGGTAAATCTCCTTGATTAGGTAAATCTTCGTAATTAGGTAAATCTCCTTGATTGGGTAAATCTCCTTGATTAGGTAAATCTCCTTGATTAGATAAATCTCACCTTGATTCGGCAAATCTCAACCTGATTGGGTAAATCTTCCCTTCTAATCTAATTTAATCTAATCTAAGTTGCAAAATATAAGTAACATTAGAGATTCACATTATATGCATTTTCACAAAACAGACATGTTTAAGTTCGCGCTTAAACATGCCGCATGTAGTCCTACAATGTAAAAACCCGAATCTCAAATGAACATACACCCTGCAACTCCTGCTGACCTTCCCTGAAACAGGGGTGACATTGGCAAAGTGAACCATTTTCTACAGCATGAGTGGTCAGCCGCATACCAACCTATAAGTCAAGGAACCCTTGATTAAGTAAATCTTACCTTGATTGAGTGGCAGATATGTCTCCACTTAACTTGCTATCACTCATATATTTCAGGTCCAAAGGTTCGCCTTCACTACGACAGGACAAGCAGTCTCCTCTACATCTCCGACTCCGGAACTTCTCTCATCGAGACAGTTCACATTGAAGGTAAATTAATGCTTCTGCTCCAAACTGTAGTCTGACATCTTAGCGGAGACACAAACCACAATGATTGTGGTGCTCTCTCCAAGAATAGATTTTTGACGAGTAGACTCGCAAAGAAAAAAAGGTGCTTATATTTTTTATGGACTGGTGCATATGGCACATAAAATAAATCATTAGTTTATGCCTGCACATACAACTTGTAACATTCCAACAGGATGGGACTGTGATTGGGCACTGGTATAAAGTAAATTGACACATTCTTGTAATGCAAAATTAACTCATACTCATTTTATGTTACTTGTTTCCTTATTCTTCTTTTTGTGCCACTTCTATCGAAGATCGGCGATCATCATGGCTGTTTTGACTTTGGATGCTGCGGCTCAAAACAGGGACTTCTGCTAAACCACTGTCGCAGGTTTTTCAGCCACGCTTCCCTGAGATCTTCTCCCCTCAATCTTACCCTGTATGATAAGATGAAGGAGACGGTATTTCTCATTTCTCAAAATGTGACCAAAGTACATCAGTTTTATCTGCTTAATGATTGGCAGGCGCTCCTTTGTAGTGCGCATTCGTTGGAGGACTTCTTCATTGCTTGTTTCCTTGTAACTCTGAATTCTAAAAACTGTACGAAGACGCTGATGTGGTCCGGTCAATGAAAGTCAGCAGACTACATTGGCTGTGTCACATCTAGTGAATGGACCATCAGAACCTGGGAAAGATGGTTGTGATGACGGATCCGAAGAGGAGAAGGGCAGTGGGAAGACCCAGATTAAGGTGGCTGGACGAAATGGTGGCAGACTACTGTGTGGTGGGAGTCTGGGACTGGAGGAGGAAGGTGTTGGATAAGGAATGGGGACTGCCGTTGATTAAAGAGGAGGATGATGATGAATCTTGTTTCCTTGCTTCCAGGAACAGGAAGAAGCATTTACCGGAAACTGTTCCGCCCCATCAGCAGTGTGACGACCTTGGGCGACGAGGTGTTCTGGGCCTACGAGGACTCCACGAGGGTCAGCTGGAACAATTACCTGGAGACGGAGAGCAGGACTGACAAGAAGTTCAAAACCAGTAAGTAATTTTGGAACCAAGATAACAGTGGTGAAAAAACCAAGCTCTGTACCCCGAAGTGTACAACATTTTGTAAGCCCTCCTCGATTGAGTGATACAACTTGTGAGTAATACAATGACTTTTTCGTTAGCGACATTAGACATAGCCAAAGTCTTTAGGAGACACCCGCTCTGCAGGACGACTGAGGATGAACTCTGAAGATGTTAGTTATATCGCCAAGGAAACGTTGCGAATAATGTAACTTCTCCCATAACGGTTCATCTAATATAAAAAGTTGAATTACCTGACTGTAGTTATTAAAATAGTAAACAAAATATTTGTATTCTCTAGCAGCCCGGCCATGTGACGACACAATTTTGTCCAATTTAAATTCACATGTGGACCTCATTTTGATTTTAAAAAAGAACCAAAATGCAGTAAGTCCAAAGAAATGAATTCAAGATAAATAAAATGATTTTTATCAATCTTTTGAATCCATCCTCCATTGAAACTTTATTTTAACCTTAAAATACACCTACAATCAACGTTAGCATATTATGTGACTTTAAAACGATAAAAAAACCTAACCACACGAATGACATCAGTGCGTCCTTTTCATTCAGTATAAAGTCACTGTGCTAACATAGAAAATACTGAGCCTTACTCTATCTCAGTTTTCTCTTTTATAACCTCTTTTCAACGCGCGCTTCTAAAACACAATATGGCCGTCTGTTCTTATGGCCTGTCTTCATCTCGTGTAAGCAAATCGCTTTCAGCTTAACTTTGCTTCCTCTCTTTTTCTTGACTGTTTCTCGCTTCCTCCGATGTATTTATAAGTTAAATGCCTCCATCTTGAAGAGTTCCTCTAATATAAATAAAATGATGCACACACAGTTATATTATGCCTAATTTATTATTATAACTTTACAGCCGTTTCCAATAAGAACACACAGATCCACCTCACCAAGGTCTGGAGCCTCCCACAGACTCCTTCCATCCATCCTTGTCTTGTGCATCCCCAGTCCTGCTCCCACTTGTGCGTCCAGGGTCCCCGCAGCCCCGCACCGACCACCACCTGCCTCTGCCCGACCCATCTCCTGCCGTCTGTGTATAACCCTGGAGAGTGCGTGGAACCTGTGCAATGTGACAAGTACGCATTCCACTGCAGGATCAGCAACACCTGCATCGATGTCAAGAGGAGGTGCGATGGGACGGTGGACTGTGTCAAAGGAGAAGATGAGATGGTTTGTCCAAGTGAGTATACACGTTTATTTGATTTTATGCGATTATTAATTGATTATTCTTCTCCAAATAATTGTTTATTTACTCAATATAAAACTTTGAACCCTAGTTGTACTTGTATCCGAGCAAATTTGAAAATATAAATGGTATACTTTTTGTGCTCCACCGGGATTCGAACCCACAACCTTCCATTCAGAGTCCGAAGTGTTACCACTGAACTACGGACCGGTCAATACGGTTCTTAATAAGGTTCAACATTTATGCCTAATAACTTTATTTTATTTTGTGTTCGTGGAACAAGGGCCTGTGTGCCACTGCATGTAATTAGCCATTTTAACACTCTTGTTTCAATGGCCTTCATTACTTGGCAGTGGCATAATTAACTATAAATATATATTATAATGATTGTAACTCAGGAAACCCCCTTACGCACTGGCCGTTAACCGCCTAGGCGGTTAGCCGCGCGGCCTGCTGCTTTTCCAATTTAGTATGCAACCGCTGGTGATCGTACCCACTAGAACCACCATAAACTACCGAACCGCCTAAGCGGCCAGCCGCTAGTGCGTAAGAGGCCTTACACCTAGACTAGTTATAACTGTTCTCATCTCTTTTACCACTTATATTTTTTATTTTGTGCTTCAGGCGCCCACCAATGCAGCAAGCAAGACCAGTTCCAGTGCAGTGATGGCCAATGTGTGCCCATAGGGGACAGGTGCGACAAACACCCAGACTGCCACGACGGCTCAGATGAGCACAACTGCACCAACTATGGTAAAGACAACACTGCCTAACAAACAACACTGCCTAACAAACAACACTGCTTAACAAACAACACTGCCTAACAAACAACACTGCCTAACAAACAACACTGCCTGACAAACAACACTGCCTAACAAACAACACTGCCTGACAAACAACACTGCCTAACAAACAACACTGCCTAACAAACAACACTGCCTAACAAATATTTTATTTTTTATTTAGATCTTTCGATCTGTGATCCATAAAAACCCTCTTGCCTCATCAAGAGAAGACAGCTGCAGACTTGTTGCAAACTGAACATTTTTTGTGTCGTTTTCTAGCTTAATGAAGGTTGGGCATATGATTTTTATGAATAGTTGTTTGTTTTAAAGCTTTTGAATGGCATTTAATGGCAAGGGGCGGGGCTTCATACTTCGGTAATTTTCGGTTTTAGTTAACTCGAAATTGAGTATTTTGAATAAAAGTTCAAGTAATAGTTCAATAAAATATTACTACACTTCAATATACCGGACCTAAGACACACCTTTTTAGAAAGTCTTATCCATGATCGGAGAGGGCCCTTGAGGTGTGACACACACAAACGGCGCTCTCTCATCATTTTCAATTTAAAATAAATTAGCCTGTTATAATAATAATAGGATACCTATGCGTAGCTTAGTTGCGTTTCTTTTTTTTTATTAAGAAAACGATGGTTTGTTTGCAGATCCCAGCAAGCCCCACGGATGTCGGGACGAGGAGTTCCGCTGCAGCTCCGGCATGTGCCTGGACTACCAGTTTGTGTGTGACGGGCGGGCGCAGTGCCAGGGGAAGGATGATGAGGAGAATTGCGAAGTCGTCACCTGCCATCCCGACTCTTTCCAGTGAGTAGAACAACAAATGTGTTGTAATAACTTAAAAAAATGAAGGTGTCGCTGATATCGTTGAGCCGATGAGGCTTTGGCTCTCAAATTTGCATTATTGAAAGAAGCTCTAGTTCGAACCCCACAGGCGCCGTGTCCTACCGACAATATCTTTGACCCTGATTCAAAAGATGTCATTGGAAAATGATTAATTAATCATTTTTTTAAAACCACAAAGTACCTAACTGTTTCGAGCCGCAGCATTCAAGGTCAAAATAGCCATGATGATTGTCGATCTTTGATAGAAGTGGCGCCAAAAGAAGAAGAAGAATTCATCAACATGTCAGATAATGAAGAATGTGACACACTGAACTGTGAATGAAATGTTTCAGCGGAAACTTTTATATAACATTTTTTTTATTTGTTGAAGATGGCCAAGGGGCAGAAACCAGTTGTACTCATTATTCCTCAGTTCGCCATTAATGGCGGTATTTACCATTGCCATGTGAATGCTTAAGTTTTGCTAAGGACAAATTTCTAGTAAGTATCGAAATAGTAGTAACCTATTTCGATACTTACTAGGAATTTTTCCTTGGCAAAACTTAAGCGCTTAGATGGCAATGGTGAATACCACCATAAGTCTTCACAATTTTCTTGTATTTCTTTTGTGGTCATAGGAAAAGTATTGTATGCCGCTGCATGTAATTGTACGCCACACTTGATTAATTATTATTAAATATTTAATAGATGCCGCAATGGACACTGCATCCCTAAGGCCTGGGAGTGTGATGGAGAAATAAACTGCCCGGACTTCACCGATGAACACAATGACTGCCGTAAGTTATTAAACATTGACTTGTGATATATGTGGGTTACGCTACACATTTACGTGTTTTTTAAAAAAAAAAATTGTGGCGTCATTTTTTAAGTTTTATAAAAAAATTTAACTTTACAATCTATTTTTTTTTCATGAATGTCACTTCTTTACTAAGGTCATAAAGTGTAAGAAATATTTAAAAAAAAATAAAAAATTGTGTGTGTGGTCTGTCAAATTGACCCAGTGGAAGGGAAGGCGCCGCCGGAAATTGAATTCACAACCTTTGGAAAAAACGTCCATAGCCTTAACCCCTAGACTACAAACCGGTCTAAATTTGTAATGGTTTTCAGCTCAAAACCAGCCATGTGCTCCGGACATGTTCCGCTGCATGTCCTCGCGCTGCGTAGACCTGCGCCTGCGCTGCAACCACCAGGACGACTGCGGGGACGGCTCTGATGAGATGGGCTGCCTCACCAAGGAGGAGGAGATGGCAGAGGTAACCAGAACATTGTTCTTTAAAGAACTCTAAGTGGGAGACTCCTTAGATTTCAGAAACTCTAGAGACATTTGTTGGAGTGCCGTACAGGTGATGGTTTTGGCGATGTGGCGGTTGATGTCCTGATCCTTCGCACCGATCGATCAATATAAAAGACATAGATGGCGTACATCTGTTTCTTCCCATAATAAGAAATGTATCATGAGCACGCAATAATATATACCTAAACTACAACAAAAATGAGACGTAAGATATTAACAACGATAATTCGACCGGTCTGTAGCTCACTGCGGACTCTGAATCGGAAGGTTGTGGGTTCGAATCCCGGCGGAGCACAAAAAACATACCATTTATATTTTCAAATTTGCTTTTCGCTGGATTGAAAAATTCATAAACCTTTACCAATGACCGGTCACCAAAGGTCCATCCAGCCTTACAGCAACTGGGTCTTGCTTGAGTATTGGCGCTTTGTAGCGACGACCAAGCTCGTACACCTCTGCGGCACTACAACAAGTGTCATAGACCCCTAGAGGGTCTAGAATCTAGGGAGTCTCCCGCACAGGATTTCTTAAAAAAAAAAAGTCATATCTCAAAAAAAAACATAAACATGATGGTTGCCTGGGGTTATTACAAGACCTCATTTGTATGAAGATGACGCCCTAGGGTGCACTCTTCTTTTGCACACAGAATGGCTCCGATGCTCTTTATATATCTTTTCTGTTGATTGATGTTTGCAGCATTGGTGCCTTTATTTTGATGCACTGAATACAAGGAGTTGTTCATGATATACCCTACTACATTTTTTTTTAACAAGTAGATGATTCTGGTAAAGAATATCCCCGTCTTCGAATAATATTTATGGTTTATGTTTCAGGAGAAGGAGTGCAAGGACGATGAGTACAGCTGCGAGCTGAGCACAGTTTGCATCCCTTATTCAGCAAGGTAATACATACCTCATTATAACATAACAATGGAATGCCCAGTGGACTTTAAACATTTAAGAAACCAGGGCAAAAAATTATGACATCTGTACCCTTAGTACGAGTTGCAAAACTTGAGAAAAGTAAAGTTTACGGAAAGTATTAAAGAGTGATGTTCCCAAAAATCTGCCGTTTTTGTTTGTTAGAACTTGATTTTCTTCATCACTGTAACTCTTTTGCTAAGACCATAAAGTGTAAGAAACAAAAATGGCAGATTCTGGGGGAAATCACTCTTTAATATTTTCCGTAAACTTTACTTTTCTCAAGTTTTGCAACTCGTACTAAGGGTACTGGCTAGGTTAGTTCCAAATCTGAATCCCAACGGTGCTAATCTTTCATCGATACAAAGCTTTCGAATCAGTCTCTTGCAGTGCTGTTCTTAGACATTTTCATCGTCCATTGAGTCCACGCATTGACAAACTAATGATGCCTGGGCTGGAAGTCTCATCACCACGGTCATTCTTACCTACGGAATTTTGGTAAGATTTGTATGAAATAGTATAATCAGCTGTTTACTTGCGGCCATCTTGGATTGACAGGTCTTCATACAAATGCATTGCATGGGCTCAACGGATGGCTAAAATGTCTAAGAATAGCACCGTTAGAGGTTAGAATTGAATAGTGTTTAAAGTATTTACAAAGAGAATAATGATACTCCAAGCGTCAACATATTGTTAACAGGCAAAAGGTACAGATGCAATAATTTTTTTCTGCATTACTAAAATGTCATCTCTGCGTGGAAATCATGCGCACACATTGCAGTTGTCACTTCAGTGTTCAAATTAATAAGCAAAGGTTCAACAGCACTATTTTAATTTTTTAAAGACAAATGGCGGTTGATCTGTAATTTTGGCGGCTAGGGTTCATTAAATTGGAATTTGTTTTCTGTTTTGTCGTCCATAGATATTATTATTTATTGATTTACTAGCAGTACCCGGCGTGTTTCACTACGCCATTTGGGCATGTGGTATCATTTTTTTTCTACAGATAAAAGAGGAAACAACAGGATCAAAAAAAAAGTGTGCTAATCGGAATCAAGCTTCACACAATTTATCTCTAGGTTAATCTTCACGTTTTCTAAAAAAAAAGGTCTAGGTACAACTGTTAAGCAGCAGAGCCAAGCATAGGGAAAATCGATTGCGGTGCTCCATTTATATTTAAGATAAAAAAATCGGCTATGTAACGTCACTCATCTAATCTATTCTCAGTTGCATGGATATAATTGTTACATTTGGAATTCACATTAAGTGCATGCCCACAAGCAGACACGTATAAGTTCACACTTGCACATTCTGCGTGTGAACCTACAACATAAAAACCCAAATCTCAAATGAACATACACCCTGCAACTCTTTGCTGACCTTCCCTGAAACAGGGGTGACATTGGCAGAGTGAACCATTTTATATTTATAGTTGGTCAGATGCATATTGACCTATACAAGAAAATAATATAAACAATAAATTAAATTTTATAATCATACAATTAAAGAACTAATCTATAAAAATCACTATACTCTTTGAGCAAAGTGAAGAAATAAATGTATTCCAAACAATCAGGAATATTTTTCAATGTAACCGCACTGTGAAACGTATGCAGTTGGGGAAAATGCTTCATACAATATGATGCACTTAAGTGTTTTTTCAACTATCTCCATAAAAGTGTTTAATTTATGTTGAATTTTTGACTCCCTGTCCTGTCTTTATCCCGGCCAAGTGAATTCACATTTTTTCCCCACATTTAAGATGTGCTCTATCCATTATTTCAATAAGTGAAAGTTTTAGGTAGTGCACACGGAACATTTTCTATTGACAACAAAATTGTAAGTCGCACGGCCGGGTTAGGTAAAAGGCAAACATTTTGTTTATTTTGGTTGCTTTGGACCATTGTCACATAGAAGAAAGACGTTTAACCGCCGAGAAAAAAACGATATTTAAATTAGTGGTGAGTATATAATTTTACAGAAATGCGTTTTTTGAAAAAACAACTATATTATGTATATTTTAATTAAAAGTATGTTTCAATAAAAGGTTTTAATAATAATAATATATTTCAATATGGTCTTCTAGTTGTGACCTATGAACTTTCGTTTATCGTATTTTTTATAAGTGCGGGATATAAAAGCTTTCTTACATTTCTAAAATTCAACTTGGAATACTTGAATAACATTTTTTAATTTGGAACTTTTGTCTAGGCCAGGGGTCGGCAACCTTTTGAGTCGGAAGAGCCAAAAATTACAATTTACAAATTTCAAAGTTTTTCCTTGACTTATAGGTTGGTATGAGGCTGACCACCCATACTGTAAAAAACGGTTCACTTTGCCAATGTCGCCCCTGTTTCAGGGAAGGTCGGCAAGAGTTGCAGGGCTTATGTTCATTTAAGATTGGGTTTTTATATTGTAGTTCCACATGCGGTATGTGTGAGCGCGAAATTATGCGTGTCTGCTTATGGGAATGCATTTGATGTGAATCTCAAATGATACATATCTTATTTTGGATTTGGATTTGTAAAGAGCCACAAATGTTTTTTTGCCAACAATAAATAGCGTCGATGGGGCGGGGGGAGGGTGGGGGGTGAAAAGCGAGTACAAGTAGCGGAGAGATCGTTAATCGATTCAGAACGATTTAGTTTTTTTCGATCAGAAGTATAATTCTGTGTTTTTTTTATATTTGCGTATGAAGCTAAAGAGCCGTAACTTCACATCCAAAGAGCCGCATGTGGCTGGTGAGCCGCAGGTTGCTTACCCCTAACCAAACCGATATCGATCCACCATATTTGTAAAAAGTCCGGTCTATAGCTTAGTTGGTAGAGTAACTGCATTCCATGCCGAGATCTCGAGTTAGAATCCCACTGAAGTTGTCAGAAATTATTTCTCGTTTCAGTGTTTATTTCTAACCCAAAATAAAATACCGGCAAGGCTTACTCAGCCTTCATAAGAAATGAGTGTCAAGCCACTCAGGAGCTGAATAACATCCATTTCAAGTTTGCGTAAAGTAAAAGTTACTGGGTTGTTCATTTTAGATTTGGATTTTAAATTATGAGTAGGTACACATGCAGCATTTGTAAGCGTGAACTTACATGTGTCTACTTGTGAGCATGCATTTTATATGAATCTTTAATGTAAATGTATATTTGCAACTAAGATTATGTATTGTAGTTGAATATAATGGTCTTCTTCTATTGGGTGGTTTCAAAATTTACCGACCTCGTTGCTGAAATATTGAGAATTGAGAACCACTGTTTATTTGATCACCATCAAACTTCACAGGATTCATTCTAAAAATATGTTACATGTTTCCTGAAAATTTTGTCAAAATCGGATGAGCGGTTTATGAGTCTATAGGGAACATACATTCATACATACATACATACATACATACATACATACATACATACATACATACATACATACATACATACATACATACATACATACATACATACATACATACATACACACATCCTTCTTTATAGATATAGATAGATAGATTGCATTCCATGCCGAGATCCCGAGTTAGAATCCCACCGAAGTTGTCAGAAATTATTTCCCGTTTCAGTGTTTATTTTAAACCCAAAATAAAATACCGGCAAGGCTTACTCAGCCTTCATAAGAAATGAGTGTCAAGCCACTCAGGAGCTGAATAACATCCATTTCAAGTTGGCGTAAAGTAAAAGTTACTGGGTTGTTCATTTTAGATTTGGATTTTAAATTATGAGTAGGTACACATGCAGCATTTGTAAGCGTGAACTTACATGTGTCTATTTGTGAGCATGCATTTTATATGAATCTTTAATGTAAATGTATATTTGCAACTAAGATTATGTATTGTAGTTGAATATAATGGTCTTCTTCTATTGGGTGGTTTCAAAATTTACCGACCTCGTTGCTGAAATATCGAGAATTGAGAACCACTGTTTATTTGATCACAATCAAACTTCACAGGATTCGTTCTAAGAATATGTTACATGTTTCCTGAAAATTTCGTCAAAATCGGATGAGCGGTTTATGAGTCTATAGGGGACATACATACATACATACATACATCCTTCTTTATAGTTATAGATAAAATGTAATTTGTCGTGTATGTTCCTTGACTTATGGGTTGGTATGCGGCTGACCACTCATGCTGTAAAAATGGTTTCACTTTGCCAATGTCACCGCTGTTTCAGGGAAGGACGGCAAGAGTTGCAGGGTGTATGTCCATTTGAGGTTTGGTTTTTATGTTGTAGGTTCACTTGAGGCATGTGCAAGCGCAAACTTGTACGTGTCTGGTTGTGGGAATGGATGTAATGTGAATCTCCAATGTATTATATCTTTGCAACTTAGATTAGATTAGATTGTGCTTGCTCTATTAAATTATCTTTGTCTTCAGATGCAATGGCAGCTCCGAGTGCCCCAGCGGAGACGACGAGGCTGACTGCCCGCAGGACTTTGTGTACGGGCGCTGCGTGCAGCGGACAGACTGGCCGTGCGACGACGGCAAAGTCTGCATACGCAAGCAGTGGCGCTGCGACGGCATCAAGGACTGCATGGACGGCTCGGATGAAGACGACAAAAAGTGCAACGACTTCAAATGTAAGCTTTCCTTCTTTTTCATTCAAAATGACACTAATTTGATCAGGCTGTTCTTTTTTAAGTCTTTTCTTCTTTTTTTTCTTTCGTTCTCTTTTGCCTCTTTTATTTCTATGTACAAGTTTGCGCTTACACATGCTGCATGTGGACTTACGAACTTAGAACACAAAAATCCAATCTCAATTGAACATAAGCCCTCTTGCCGACCTTTCCTGAAACAGGGGTGACATTACCAGGCAAGGAACCATAAGTATGTAAAATAAATGTGAAACATTTTCAATAAATCTATGTTTTTTTTTTTACTTTGAATTCCTTGACTTATCAGTTGGTATGAGGCTGACCCCCCATACTGTAAAAAATGGTTCACTTTGCCAATGTCACCCCTGTATCAGGGAAGGTCGGCAAAAGTTGTAGGGCTTATGTTCATTTGAGGTTTGGATTTTATTTGTAAGTACACATTCAGCATTTGTAAGCGCGAACTACACGTGTTTGTTTGTGGGCATACATCTGAGAGCTTTAAATGAATATATCCTTGCAACTTAGATTATAGATTATAGAATGAACCCTAACAGTGCTATTCACAAAATATTTGACCCAAAGCTGATCTCTGAATCATAAATTTTTTGTATGGAAAATTCCATGTAGGCTACGGATGAGCCATGGCTTTGCTGTGTGAAAATAGCACCGTAATAATATAACCAATGTGTTTTCAGCGCACCATGGTCCTGTGTTCCATCATCTGGCGGACAAGTCTCCCAGCTCTCATGAGGAGCCCTGTGAAGGAGGCTTCCGATGCAACACCGGCCACTGCATAGACTTCCACCTGGTCTGCGATGGAACTCCTAACTGTGAGGATGAGTCGGATGAAGGAGGATCTTGCGGTATGTAAAATAATTCTAAATTGCTGGAGTGATGTTTTCCGGAATCTGTTGCCGTGGTCTGTGGGAGCTGGAGCTTCCGAACGTTTCGCCCATTTCTACGATGGGCTTCTTCAGCGTGAAGTATGATGATGAAGATGATCTTGATGAGAACTGTGAGTTCACAGTTTAGATATGAACTCTCAGTTATCATCTTCATCATCATACTTCACGCTTAAGAAGCCCATCGTAGAAATGGACGAAACGTCTGGAAGCCCTAGCTCCCAAAGACCACGGCAACAGATCCCGGAAAACATCACTCCAGCGTCATCAGTCGGCCGTGTAAGCCTAAAACTATTATTTAATTCTAAATTTTTGTCATCTTTTTCAAATGGATGATTTCAGTCATCTGTTTCCAAAGTCCGCCATCTCCGCATGCAACCAATGTTGAGAAATCAACATTCTAAAGAAGAATTTTAGGCTTACACGGCCAGCTGATGATGCTGGAGAGATGTTATCCAGGATCTGTTGCCGTGATCTTTGGGAGCTGGAGCTTCCAGAGATACCCCACAGTTTCACATACATAGTCAACAAATGTCGCTACTCCACAAACAAAATAAGGAAAAATATTATCAGATAATAATAGCAACGCATGGTTTTATGTGCCATTTTGTGAATTTACCAGAGCCATAGAGCCATATGGTCACTGGTATCGTCAAGGGGCGGCAATCGAATTTGCGTTATTGAAATTGCAAGTTCGAGCCCCGCCTGCGTCGTGTCCTATCGACAATAACTTTAACCCTTGTTCAACAGATGTCATTAGGTTAATTGTTAATTAATAATTAATTGAAATATTCAAAAATGAATTATTAATTGATAATGATAACACTTGTTTCTACCAAGGCAAAGTAGGTTGGTAAAAAATAGTGTCTCCTAAATAATTAGTGTCCGCAATTATTATCCACAAATTAACAATCCATTACACCTTTATCCCCAGGAGAGTCTTGCTCCCACAAGGTGTGCGACGAGTTCTGTCACGTGAGCCCCCACGGTGCCGTGTGCAGCTGCGGCCACGGCCGTCTACTGGCTCCTGACGGCCACTCCTGTACCGCGGCCCCTCCCGCATGCTCCCACGCGCCCTGCCCACATCTGTGTCACGATAAGGAGGAT
Source organism: Agapetus fuscipes (assembly GCA_951799405.1). Taxonomy (NCBI): domain Eukaryota; kingdom Metazoa; phylum Arthropoda; class Insecta; order Trichoptera; family Glossosomatidae; genus Agapetus; species Agapetus fuscipes. Next base: position 19,735,971 of record OX637339.1, on the reverse strand, counting down.
GGAGAGTATGTGTGTGGCTGCTACCCTGGATACCAACTCAGGTACAGCCTTTCTCAACGGTCAACTTGTTCCTCATGGCCTCTTATGTGCCACGGCCTTTTAGACGCTGCCAAAATATAATGTTTTTTTTTTCTCTATTAGCTTGGAAATGAACCTTCAATAGCAAAGATTATACAAAATTATTATTATTAGATTTACTACCGGTCTGTAGTCTAATGGAATTGCAACAGACTCGTAAATGAAAGGTTGTGGGTTTGAATCCCAGCGGAGCAAAAAAAAATCCATTTATATTTCCAAATATATGCTCTTCACTGGGTTGAACAATTCATAAACCTTTATATATATATATATATATGTCAGGCTTATTTGTTTTAAATTACACATGATAAGAGAGCGCCGTTTTTGTGTGTGTCACACCTCAAGGCGATTTGATTGGGCTGCATGCTCCAATCAAATGTAAAGTAGTCAAAGAGCGAAACAGTGCTATCTGGTTTGACAATGAATGCCGTACGCTGAAACGCAATATGCGAAAACTAGAGCGAAATTTTAAAAACGGTAAGCCAGGTAGCACTAGGCAATCATGGATTGACGCTCAAGGTGTGTACAGGTCTGCTATTCTCCAGAAGAAATCCGATTTTTATTGTGGAAAGATTGCTGAGGCAAAATCCCCTCAGCAGGTGTGGAAGCTTCTGGAGAACTTGTCTGGGAGTGCTCGGGCTGGTGTAGGTTTGACGTCGACTGCTTGCGATTTTGCCACGTATTTTGAAAACAAAATACCTCAATTGCACTTTGCTTGGGTTGCAGGTACTTCTGTCTCAAGGATTGGAAGTGCTTCGCGACTCGAAGTATTTGATTTAACTGACATAGATGAGGTGTGTCAGATCGTGGTAGGATCGCCAAACAAGCAGTGTGGCCTTGACCCTGTACCAGTCTGGGTACTCAAAGAATGCATCTTACAGCTGGCTCCATTTATTGTTAAGGTAATCAATGGATGCCTAATGGATGCCACTGTTCCTCCGTCTTTGAAGGTAGCACACATCACGCCAATCCTTAAAAAGCCACAGTTGGATCCCGGTGATCCCTCAAATTATAGACCTGTGTCAAATCTGCCATTCTTGTCGAAGGTGCTGGAGCGGATTGTCTCGCGGCGGTTGGTATCCTATCTGGATGCAAGCGGCTTAATGCCTAAGAGGCAGTCTGCATACCGGAAATATCACTCAACAGAAACCGGTATGCTCATGCTTGTATCGGATATGATATCAGCTGTGGAGTGTGGTAATCTAGCCTTACTGGCGCTTCTTGATATGAGTGCGGCCTTTGACACAGTAAGTCACCCAATTCTTATTGAGAGATTGGAGGTGTCATTTGGTTTGACCGGAGGGGCTTTGGCGTGGTTTTCTTCCTATCTGGTGGAGCGCAGACAGGCGGTGCGTATTTGTGATAGTGTTTCACCTACCTACTCGCTGTCTTCCGGGGTCCCACAGGGCTCTGTGCTGGGTCCGATCCTTTTCATATTGTATACTGCTGAGATTGAGAGTATTGTTGAAAAATGGGGCCTCATCGCACACTCATATGCAGATGACTGGCAAATATACTCTCATTCTCGGCCAGACATGGCTGAGGACCTCAGTTGCAGGGTCTCTGGGTGTATCGCGGAGGTCGGTGGGTGGATGAGGAACAATGGCCTAATCTTAAACATGGATAAGACGGAGATACTCTGGGCAGCCACATCGAGGCGTGACCACCTTCTGGTGAATAGAGTACCACTCTCCATAGGAGGTAAGCTAATCCAGCCTTCTGATTCGGTAAGACTTCTAGGAGTCTTACTGGATCGTAACCTGACACTGGATAGGCAAATAGATGCCACAATAGCTTCTTCTTTTTTTTCGCTTCGCCAAATAAAGGCAATAAGAAAATGTCTGCCGTCAGATGCGGTTAAGACCCTGGTGAGTGCGTTTGTGATGTCTCGGATTGACTATTGCTCGACGCTTTATAGTGGTCAGCCGAAGAAACAGTTTAATCGCTTTCAATCTGTGTTGAATTCGGCAGCAAGACTCATATTCGGGATTCCCAAATTCGCTCACATCACCCCGCTGTTAAAAAAACTTCATTGGCTTCGTTTCCCGGAGAGGGTGGTCTTCCGTGTTTGTTTAATGGTATATAAAGCCATCAATGGCTTGGCCCCACCTTATCTGGCTGATATGATTTCACCTGTTGAAATGGGTGTTAGGAGGCAGACACTCAGATCTGCGGGTGATGGAGTAGTCAATTTGGTTCAGCCGCGCCGTCAGATTCGTACAAACTTCGGAGACCGCGCTTTCCGTGTTGCGGGGCCGGTGGAGTGGAACAGACTGCCACCCGGAGTGAAGAACTCCAAATCTGTGGGTGTATTTCGAGGAGCACTCAAGGCACACTTGTTTAGAAAGTCTTATCCATGATCGGAGAGGGCCCTTGAGGTGTGACACACACAAAAACGGCGCTCTCTTATCATGTGTAATTTAAAATAAATCAGCCTGTTATTATTATTATTATTATTATTATTAAGGGCCCTCTCCGATCACGGATAAGACTTTTTGAAAAGGTGCGTCTTGAGAGCTCCGCAAAATATACCCATAGATTCGGAGTTCTTCACTCCGGGTGGCAGTCTGTTCCACTCCACCGGACCCGCAACACGGAAAGCACGGTCTCCAAAATTTGTACGGATCTGACGGTGCGGCTGAACCAAATTGATTGCACCATCGCCCGCGGATCTGAGTGTCTGCCTCCTCACACCCATCTCAACAGGCGAAATCATGTCAGTCAGATAAGGTGGAGCCAAGCCATTGATGGCTTTATATACCATCAGACAAACACGGTAGACCACCCTCTCCGGGAAACGAAGCCAATGTAGTTTTTTTAACAGCGGAGTGATGTGAGCGAATTTGGATATCCCGAATATAAGCCTTGCTGCTGAATTCAACACAGATTGAAAGCGGTTGAAATGCTTCTTTGGCTGACCACTATAAAGCGTTGAGCAATAATCAATCCGAGACATCACAAACGCACTCACCAGGGTCTTAACCGCATCTGACGGAAGACACTTTCTAATTGCCTTTATTTGGTGCAGTGAAAAAAAGGAGGAAGCTATTGTGGCATCTATTTGCCTTTCCAATGTCAGGTTCCGATCCAGTAAGATTCCTAGAAGTCTCACCGAATCGGAAGGCTGGCTTTAGGTACCAAAGACCGGTCACCAAAGGCCCATCCAGCCTTACAGCAACTGGGTCTTGCTTAAGAATTGGCGCTTTCTACAGCAACGACCAAGCTTGCAAAGGGCTCTTGAGGTGTGATTCACACAAAAACAACGCAACTAAACGCAACTTAGCTACACATATAGTGTAACTTCTTGCCGCGTTATCCCCGAAGGGGTCGCATGTGGCGAGTTGAACCTATTTATTTTTACAGAAATGGGGGCCGGCCTTACGCCAACCACTTCAGTTGAAGTGGGGGTCTCCCAGCTCCCGAGGGAGTTGGTACTCATTTCTTGTGAAGGCTGAGTAAACCTTGCCGGTATTTTTATTATGGGGTTTGAAATAAACACCGAAATAGGAAATCATTTCTGACACCCTCCTCGGTGGGATTCGAACCCGAGCTCACGGGGTAGAATGCAAGCACTCTACCAACAGCGCTCACCAAATACTTAAATCACCCTAATATAATTTATTATTGTGAATTTGTCCATTCTTTCCAGATTGAATCGCCACGACTGTAAAGCGGTTGGCGAGCCCATGTCCAAGCTGCTGGTGGTGGATGGCTCAGTGCGGCAACTCTCTTCCTCCAACGGCTCCCTGAAGCTCCTGGCACCAGGCACTCAGGATCCTTCCAAGGTCACGGGAGTGGACTACTGCCACGCCTGCGGACACTTGTACGTGGCCAGGGGAGACCAGGGCCGGGTGGATATCTTGGATTTGCACTCCGGAAAAGTAAGGATATTCTTTGTTACTTCCTAGCATCAAACAAAATTAAATAAATCGCCACCTTAAAGGTAAAACTGAAGAAGTGCTGATGCACTGATTTGAGAAATTGTGAATAGAACATTTCATAGTGTGCAACTTCTCATATTTAGTGGACTTATTTTATGAAAATACTCTAAACTACACAATTTTCACACTCTTTTAGTGTCTTCATACAAATGCATCATTAGTTTGTCAAAGCACGGGCTCAACGGACGACTGAAATGTCTAAGAATTGCACCGTATAGCTTTATGTTTACATCTCTTCACAGGAAGTGGAATCCATCAGCAAGCTCCACAACCCCGTTCTGCTCTCCCTGGACTGGGTAACCAGCAACTTGTACTTTGTCTCCAACAGCAATGACTCGGCCACCATCAGTGTCTGCAGCCTGCATAGGAGGCGGTGTGCCATCATCAAGGATATCAGCTACCAGGTGCGTGAATTAATATTTTTATGTAAATAGAAGATGCATATAAATATTTAGGTAGGTAGATTTATCATTTATAGCTGATGGGAGCTGTATATAAGTAGGATTAATTATTGTAAGTACCTAGGGTAAAGAGATGTTCATAATTATGTACTTGAAGCTTTTAAAAGACCGTCGTTCTTAAAGGTTCGAGAAAAATTGGCCTCTAGTAAATTCTATCGCTGGAGTATAAAAGTCGCAAACGGCTTGCAGGAGTCAGTCTTCATACGACACTCTACTTTTAAACAAGAAAGACAGTAAAGTTAACACAAACTATCTGTGAAATAAATGTAAATTGCTAAATAAATGTACTTACGAGTGTAAAAAATAAATAAAACTGTAAAAGTAAATGTACCTAATTGTAAAAAAAATATTGTGTAAAGAAGACCAGTTTTAATTATTTGAAGACTATTTCAAACCGAAAAACATAACAAAATGTTTTCTTTTTTAAATCTTTTTTAGGTGTCATCTCTGATCGTGGACCCAATCAACCGAGTAATGTTCTACGCAATAATCAAGGAACCGCAATTCGGCGCTCACTACTCCACCATCTTCAAGATGAACCTCGACGGCAAGCACAATGTCGAGTTTAAAATCCCTCAACTCATCGTGTGCAGGGGCCTCACAGTGGACTATGAGAAAAAAATCCTGTACTTCGCCGACCAACAACGTAACCTGATCAGGAGCATAGATTACGAAGGCACAAACATAAAGATGATAGCCAGAAACAGCAGCTACGTCATCAAGCCGTTGAATCTGGATATATTCGAAGACGAAATCTACTTTTTAACTCCGGGAAATAAAAAGATGACGCGGTGTTCTCTGTTTGGAGCTTCGCACTGTTTTCCATTTAACTTGCCGATGAAAGGAGTGGAGATGTTTAAGTTGCAGCAGTCCAACAAGCAGAAGTTGGCAGCGGATCCTTGCAAGGATAAGCTGTGCTCGCACTTGTGTGTTGCCGCTCCGCTCGGACACGAGTGCCTCTGCTCCGATGGGAGTGTCGTAGACGAAGGGATCGATTGTAAAAATGATCATGTAAGTTGAATTTATGTTTGTTTAGAAATCCAATCTAAAAGCTAAGTTGTAAAGATATATTAACATTTAAAATTCATATTAAATGCATGCCCACAAACAGACATGATGTGTAAGTTTGCGTTAACAAATGCTGCATGTGTACCTACTAACAAATTAAACCTCAAATGGATATAAACCCTGCAACTTTTGCTGACTTTCCCTGAAACAAGCTGACACCCCTGAAGGCCGTCGAAAGTTGCAGGGCTTATGTTCATTTGAGATTGGGTTTTTATGTTGTAAGTCCACATGCGGCATGTGCCAACGGAAATCAAGAAAAGTAGTTACCTACATATTTAAATTTAAGGAGAAAGCGATCAGTTTCCTACTTGCACAGCGCCTCTGACATAACTGTATTATTATAAATAAAAATTTCAGTTGTTTAAATTAGCATTATTTTTGCCAAAAAAAAAACAATTTGTTCCTGCACAAACAGGCATGCATTTAATGTAAATTTGAAATGTCAATATATCTCTTTGCAACTTAGATTAAAGACTAGTTTATAGATCTAGATTATGATTTCACCATACGCAGACGTAACAGCTCTGTTTTACTCTAATTGTCCATGACATTCCAGCTGTTAGGAGTATCAGGAGAGTTCTCCCTCTCCAAGACGGAGAGATCCAGCAGTGCCAGCCTGGCCACGGTGTGTGTCCTCTTCATCCTGTGCTGCCTGGTGCTCACTGCGCTGGTCTACTACCGCTTCTACCACGCCAACAAGACCACCGATGTCATGGACTCCAACTATTCGTAAGTATTTAATACAACTTGTTTAATGGGGAAACAGTTATGCTTGTGGATTTATGGGCATAGAGAATCAACAGGCACATCGCAAAAAATAAAAGAGTCCGTTCGCATCTTCAGGTGGCTAAATAAATAAAGTATTTATAATAATAAATGAATTATTTTTCTTGTGAAGGCTGAGTTAACCTTGCCCATACTTTATTATGGGGTTTGAAATAAACACCAAAACGGGAAATCATTTCTGACACCCTCGGTGGGATTCGAACCAGAGCTCACGGCATGGAATGCAAGCACTGTACTTTTGCTTATTTCAAGCCCAAAATAAAATACCGGCAAGGTTCACCCAGTGAAACGCCTACCAGCCCCCTCAGGAGCTGGGAAACCCCCACTTCAAATGAAGTGGTTTATGTAAGGTTGGCCCCAGTACCTGTTAAAATAAATAAATTCAACTCGCCACATGTAATCCCCTCGGGGAGAATGCGGCAAGAAATTACACTAATGTGTAGCTTAGTTAGTTATATTACATAGTTACACACATGCAATATCCGAAAAGTTTACCTAACTGTGTAGTTATTAGAAGGTGTTGAATTCAGCTGTCAATGGCTTCACCGAACATATCCGGGCCCATTGGCAATAGAGGAGGGTGTCAGACGAGGCAGGACTAGTGGGAAGCCGCTCTATAGTTCTCCTAGCGCGCGTGACGTTTCGGCTCGCATCAAGCCCTCATCAGCTAGTCTGCGATGACTAGGACAAGGAGAACCACCAGTCCCGCCCTCGACCTCCCTCTCTCTACCTATCCATATCCTGTAGGATGCCTCCAGTGATGCTCTCGAGGCTCTCTCCATATATGAGCTCAGCGCCGCTCTTGGGAGGCCTAGATTCTTGAAGAGGCTGTAGAGCGATTTCGCCGGTAGCCCTCTCGCTCCGACTTCCACGGCGAAGAGTTCAGTCTTAAATCCGTTTCTCACTATCCGGTCAACCAAGTTGCAATACTTGTTAACTTTGTAAATATTTCAAACGACCGTAATTCCAGCTTAAACCTAACACAATGTTTTGAATAATTGTTGAAGGGGTGTTCTCTTCCAGAGTACATTTCCAGAACCCTGGCTTCCTGAGGAACTTCCCCCCGCTTGGAGCAAGTAAGCTGCCAGCCAGCAACACACAGAAACCCCTCTGGTGAGTCTCAAGCTCCGTAGTCTAGCGATTCAGAAGTTGCACCATATTCGTAGCTTAGAGGAACTTCCCCCCGCTTGGACCAAGTAAGCTGCCAGCCACCAACACACAGAAACCTCTCTGGTGAGTCTCAAGCTCCGTAGTCTGGTGATTCAGAAGTTGCACAATATTTGTAGCTTAGTTGCGTCTTGCATTGAAAAGAAGTTACTTTATATCGCCACCTTAAAGGTAAAACTGAATGTGTGCTGATTTACTGAGTTGAGAAATTGTGGATAAAACATTTTATTGGGAGTAACTTCTCATAGTAAGTGGACTTATTAAAAGGAAGTGCTCATGAAGAATTTCTAAACTACAAGCTTTTCTCTTTTAGTGTTTTTTTCTCATAGAGAATAGGAAAAAAGGTGCATATATCTGAGAAACCCATGTTGGCTTAATATGTCACTTATTCAGTTTCAAGGCATTAAATATTTTATTTTATTTTTTATAGGACAACAAACAGCGTTACATAAGAAATATAATAATAACATTTACAAAAAAAATGACCAATAATATGTTGCCACGGATATCAAGTTTAGAAAGTTATTAATTACAAGTCGCTCCCCCAGTTCTTGTTGTACGACAATCTTGTCAAATATGACTTTTTCATGCAGTTGTCTTATGAATCAAATTCTACGCAATCTGAGCTAAGAAAAACTGTAAAACTCGATAATGTGAGAGTTCTTTTAAATATTTTTAAAATAAATTTCTTGTTTTCATAAGACACATTGGTCCAGTACACATGCAAACATTGCTCATGTAAAATTTTCTCAATGGCGTATACGGTAAACAAGAACTAAGGCAGCGAAGTGCCTAATTACAAGAAAAAATTATTGCTCTCAAAACAGAATATTATGATGTAATTTTGATATAAAAAGAAGAACGAAAATATAGGAGTACTTATCTATAAAATTAACAAAAATAGTACTCAATCTAAAAGTAAAAATAAAAATAAAGGAAATCATTTCTCCTTGAGTGAAGCAACTGAGTGAAGTAACTTAAGGACTATGTATTGATTTGCAGGCCCAACCAGAGTGAGTACGAGAATCCCCTGAACCCTGGCAACGTGCCTAGAGAGTGCTCGCTCAGCATGACGGACCCCAAGATCATACACCTGACACAAAAGGTAACACTGCCTGCTCTACCTAACCTTACCTAACCTAGCCCAACCAGAGTGAGTACGAGAATCCCCTGAACCCTGGCAACGTGCCTAGAGAGTGCTCGCTCAGCATGACGGACCCCAAGATCATACACCTGACACAAAAGGTAACACTGCCTGCTCTACCTAACCTTACCTAACCTAGCCCAACCAGAGTGAGTACGAGAATCCCCTGAACCCTGGCAACGTGCCTAGAGAGTGCTCGCTCAGCATGACGGACCCCAAGATCATACACCTGACACAAAAGGTAACACTGCCTGCTTTATCTAACCTAACCTCACTTTAATCACTAACCTACACACTTTGTTGGACCATGTTCATCCTCCGCCTCTCGGGCTTGGCATCCTCCTTCAGTCCTGACAGATTGTGTAAACATAGTCATGCCCCCAGATCTAGGGTGCCACAAGTCAAGAGTACGGTGTTTAGCTTTCAAGAATTATGTCATTTGATTAAAGTAGAGACACATTGCTTACATAAAAATGACAATATAATATAAATAATTATAAAAAATTATAAAAAACACAGAGTTTTATTTTCACAAATTGAGTATTTATTTCAACCTCAAGTACTTTCGACTTATTCACGTCATTATCAAGAGGATACTCACGTTTCATCAAGTCATTATCACGTCATTCACGTCATTATCAAGAGTATCCTCTTGATAATGACGTGAATAAGTCGAAAGTACTTGAGGTTGAAATAAATACTCAATTTGTGAAAATAAAACTCTGTGTTTTTTATAATTTTTTATAATTATTTATAAAAATGAATTTTCACTGTGTGAATACACAAACTTTAAAAAGTCTAAAAATGACAAATAAATTTCATATGTCGTAAGCAAAACAGTACTATCAACAAATAACAATGTATGAATGTCAAAGACTGGTGCATCATATCGTAAGAAACATTCATAGCCACTACATAGAATGACTACCTCCATGTCTGCAAAAAACATTTACTTCTTGCTCATCTTTTTTATTTGAATTTGATTTTTAAGTTTTTTATTTAACATTTCGAATTTTTACCAAAAGCGGCAGAAGTTGCAAAGTTTATGTTCATGTGAGGTTTGTTTTATTTAAAGCGCGAACTTACATATGTCTGTTTGTGCTCATGCATTAAATATGAGCTTAAATGCCAATATATCTTTGGATATTCCATTCATTCGCAATTTCGGATATTTGGTCCATCCATACCTTTCTCGGTCTTCCTCTACCACGACATCCATCTATTCTACCAACATATACTTTCTTCGTCAGTCTTTCCTCATTCATTCTCTCCATATGCCCAAACCATCTTAACAAACTTCTTTTAATCTTCACTTTCACACTTTCTTTTGCACCACATTCTTTTCTTACAAAATCATTCCTCACCCTGTCACTCCGTTTTTTCCCAATCATACTTCTTAGAGTCATAATAAAAGAAGAGCTTGTATGAAGAAGGTTATGACTCTGGAGGAAATGAAAGAAGTATGCAAGGATAGAAAGAAATGGCGGTTGATCTGTGATGTTGGCGGCTAGGGTTTGTTAAAGTGAATTTGGTTTTATGATTTAGTTTTTTATGTCCATGTATATATTGTTATTTTTATTCTTTGATTTTAAAAAATGTAATTTGTCATGTATGTTCCTTGACTTATAGGTTGTTATGCGACTGACCACCCATAATATAAAAATTGGTTCACTTTGCCAATGTCACCCCTGTTTCAGGGAAGGACGGCAAGAGTTGCAAGGCTTATGTTCATTTGAGATTGGGTTTTTATATTGTAGGTCCACATGCGGCATGTGTTAGCGCGAAATTATACATATCTGCTTGTGGGAATGCATTTAGTATAAATCTTAAATGATATATATCTTTGCAGCTTAGATTAGATTAGATTAGATATCTTTGCAACTTAGATTATAGATGTAAGCCTCGACACTTTGCCGCTTTCAATCTGGCACTGGAACAGATCGTGTGAAGAGGTTATCGTACCAATCATGATGGTAACAGATGTTGTTAGTTGTGTGGAATATTAAACTGTCTTTGTTTTTGTGCAGATTCCAGGTGGAAGACTTCAAGTTCCGGACCTGCTGATTGACTCGGACAGCGACGCGGAATCAGAGAGGGACGAAAAGACTAAACTGATAGTGTAGCGTAAACCAAGCACCGCTGCCTAAGACTAGACTAGCGTAATTTTAAAACAATTTAATTTAATTTATAAAAAATATTAATACAATGAATGCAAATATATGTAAGTAGGTACTTAAATGGTTATATTAGATTTCTAATTTAAATGCTGTGAGATTGAAATTATTTTTAAAAGTCTTTAATGATAAAGACTATGTAGTTCGTCACCTTAGCGCTTGTTTTTCTTATCTCCAAGAGAGGTAATTTTACATGAGCAATGTTTGTATGTGTACTGGACCTATGTGTCTTTTTGAAAACTGTAAATTGATTTTTAAAGTATTAAAAACAACTCTTACTTTACCATTTTTTACCTGTTTTTCTAAGCTCAGATTGTGTAGAATATGATTCTTAAGACAGTTAAATTTAGAGGTTATCTTTTGATCAAATGGTAGATAAGCCAAACAAGCACTGCGGGAACGAGATAGGTTCAGACTCTTATGTTTACAAAATATAAATATTAACAAAAAAACAAATCACCCCGGATTTTGTGAAAGCTATAGATCGACCCGCATCAAATTGAACATGGGAAAATCAAACAACATTGCCATCTTGTAAAACATCACTTTTGATAGTTCAATGTGATATCAGCTGAATCTTTAAAATTTTAGAATTATTTTGTTAAAGAAAAACAAAAGAATACCTATTTATTTTAAGAGTTTAAAGGCCGCAAAGTCATAATAGCACCCTCCTTTAGCTGTCATATAATCTAATCTAAGTTTCAAAATATACGTTGCATTAGAGATTCACATTATATGCATTTTCACAAATCAGACACCTATAAGTTCGCACTTAAACATGCCGCATGTGGTCCTACGATATAAAAACCCGAATCTCAAATGACCATACACACTGCAACTCCTGCCGACCTTCCCTGAAACAGGGGTGACATTGGCAAAGTGAACCATTTCCTACAGCATGGGTGGTCAGCCGCATACCAACCTATAAGTCAAGGAATATAAATTCACTAATATCCATGTATGTTGCTACATGGATATCACCTTAACTCAGCCAAATGACATCAAATTTTCCATCGATCATAAAAGATAAAGATGGAACATCTGAGCCGATTTGGGTACCAAAAAAGAGTGCGCCCTAGGGTGCACTGTTCATACAAACAAGATCTTGTTATAATCAGTTTCCAGGCAACCGCCATGCCTCTTTTTGACTTATGACGTTTATGCATCTTATGTCTCATTTTTTCATTGTTTACCATTTTGTTTACCTAATAATCTGTTTCATGGTACACTTGTTACTATGGTAAATAACAGACGTAAGCCGTCTATGTCTTTTATACTGATCAATGACATTCTTTTTGTCCATTTGAATGTTGTAAGTCCCCCGAGAGTCTGAACCTGTCAAATAAATGTGCCAATAAAATAATACTCTGTGATTGTTAGATGAAAGTTATTTTTATAAAATATCAAATATTATTATTCTATTTATTAAAAAAATCAAAGATGTATTTTTGTACCTATTGTTATTCTGTAATCAATTAAAAAATGATGTATAATTTATGTATTCATATATGAATAAATTAAATTTTATGATTTTTGTATTTAAGGGAATTGCAAATGTTTTATTGATTGTAGAGACTTTGTTGACCATATTACCGAGGAAGCAATTCCTAAGAAATGACCCAGATGATACAAACTCCACACATGGCCATCCTGCATCCCCTTCCTCCCTCATACTAATCTAATATAATCTAAGCTACAAAGATATATATCATTTAAGATTTATATTAAATGCATTCCCACAAGCATGTATAATTTTGCGCTAACACATGCCGTGTGTGGACCTACAATATAAAAACCCAATCTCAAATGAACATAAGCCCTGCAACTCTTGCCGTCCTTCCCTGAAACAGGGGTGACATTGGCAAAGTGAACCATTTTTATACACTCACAATTTTTTTATTTGTTTGTGAAATAACTGAGCATCCACGGTCTCACCGAGTCAGGTCTTAAGTTTTTATCCAAGACCTATACTCAGGCCCGCCACACAGAGTCAGGATGAGATGGGAGTCACAGGACTTACGACCTGTCTCTGGTTGGTTAAGGATCCTTTCGTCATGACAACGTTCCCAATTCCTCCCAACTCATCCTTCCTTCCAATATGTAAGTCCGATTTATCAACACACTCTCAACGATTGATTCCGTATCTGCACCATTTAGTAGTTATTTAGCCATCTGAGGATGCAAATGGTTTGTTTGTTTTTCGTGTCATCCGTATTCTAGTGGTCACATCTCAGACTCATAAATGGATTCGAAACCCGGGCGGAGCACAAAAAATATACAATTTATATTTTTCTTAATATTTAAACCTTTACCAAAGAACGGTCACCAATGTTCCATCCAGCCTTACAGCAATTTGGTCTTGTTTGAGAATTGGCGCTTTCTATAGCGACGGTCAAACTCTCGGAGGCCTCTTGAGGTGTAATTCACACAAAAAAACGCACTCACCAAATAACTCATCGTAAATTATTTAAAGGGACGAAAAATAAATCAGTCATTGGATTTAAATTTTATATATTTTTATTAATATTCACTTAGGTACATTGTCATAACATAAAAATATCAGTAGGTATATTATATAATCTGTACATTAAAATAAATAAACCTACCTGAACAAAATGTCCAAGGTTGAATTTCATGATAATTGACTTTTATTATGATAGAATGTAGAATGAAAATATGCATATACATAGAATGAAAAAGAATGCATACAGAATGAAAACATCGCTGGGATGGGATAAAAAAGTAAAAACCCTGTATAAGAAAACAATATTGTATTTACAGAGGTAGAGAATTTCAAAATACACAGAATATTTCATTTTAAAGATAATTTTGATACCACTGTACATTATGGAAAACTAAACTTTTGTCCACCCAGAAAATATCCATGGACAAATGTAGAAAATAATGTAATTTATAAATTGTATATCATATTAAAAAAAAATTGATGAACATTTTTCTGGTGGACAATTTGTGGGTGGACATATTGTTGTCGTGACACGTTGTAGTTCTGTACCCTTAGTATAAAAAAATGAGTAAATTCCCCAACATTACAAAGAAAATTATATAAAAGAAGATACAACAGCACCACTGTTGAGTGATTTAGTTTTCATAGATTTTTTCTATCTACACCAGGGGTCTCCAAACTATTTTACCCAAGAACCATATTGAAATTTCGAGGTGGTATGGCGGGCCAACAGTGCCTGGGTGACTTGTCCCCCAGGGTGGAAAATTTTGAAAATTTGACACTTAGAAACAGTGGTTTTAAGCATTTCCAGTCTATTTTTTTCAAATAAATTAATTTTTAAACATATGTTTTAAGTGTTTCGGAGTCTAAGTTATATATTATGTTTTTTATCTCTTTTTTGTACCAACAAAATTATTTTTTATTGGTTAAAGTTAAATAAAAAATAATGGCGTTTTAAATAAAAAAATGTAGTTCGTGCGGCCAATATTTTCGGCTTCAATAAGTAACACAAAACTTTTTTATTGGCGTTTGCGGGCCGGACTAAATCCTTTCGCGGGCCACATTTGGCCCGCGGGCCGTAGTTTGGAGACCTCCGATCTACACGATCAAAGGGAGTTTACCCAATATTTAACTCCAGGGGTTCTGAATTATTTTCATAACTAAATCCAGTCCACAGCTTGATTGATAGAGAGTTTGCTTTATGAACAAAAGTCTTGGGTTTGAATCAAATGCGTCAGGAATGATTTCCTATTTCGGTGTTTTCATCTAGCCAAGTTTTAGAAACGGCAAAGTTTACACAGACAGAGAATAAATAATGTGGTTTTTAGATTGTGATAAATGTTATCAAAATTTAACCACATTTTCAAAGATTAAAATATTTGACATTGCAATCTAGTTTATTTAATTTATAATTCAATGAAAAGAAAAAGTAACACCACCATATTGTAAAACATCGCTTTTGATAGTTCATTGTTAAGTTAGATGAAAAATACAGGGCATTTTTCCTCTAACTTAATATTTACTTGAGAATCAGCGCTTTCCATAGCGAGGAACAAGCTCGCAGAGGGCTCTTGAGGCATGATTCACACAAAAACAGAGCTCACCGAATAAATCATCCTAATATTACTATTATTTTGTATTTTCTGTCTGTGAAAGCTTAAAAATAAGAGAGAAAAAAGACAGCCGAGAAAAACCCGGCACAAAAAATGTTCAGTAACTTAGTGTAATACATTACATAGACTCCCTTCTATAATCTAAGTTGCAAAGATATCTTGACATTTAAGGCTCATATTTGATGCATGCCCACTAACAGACACATGTAAATTTGTCGTTACACATGCTGCATGTGTACATACAAAATAAACCAAGCCTCACAAGAACATAAGCTTTTCAATTCCTGCTGCTTTTCCCTGAAACCGGGGTGGCATTGGCAAAAGTGAAACTTTTTGTACAGCATCGGGGGTCAGCCTCATACCAACATATTTGTCAAGAAACTTTTGATTGCGCAAATAGAAAAATGTACACAAGATAGAGAGCACTCCTAGTGAGCAATACGGTTTTCATACATTTTTTCAATTTAACCCTACCTTTGGGTTATTATTCAAAAAGTATGTAATTTTTTTTTCAATAGATTTCATAGAATCATGGATTCGCGGCGTGAAATATGTGGGACAGATGAAAATTCCCCGAAAACGTTTGTTAGCTTCGGCTGACCTTGAAACACTAAACGCGATAACGCAGGGACAAACTTGATGTATTTGAACATAGAGAATCCGTTTGTAGGTTTTCGGGTATAAACATTTTTTTGCATGAACGTACATGACACTGCTTGTTGCGTTCGGGCAACAATATAGCAAACGCACGGTAGGGCGATTAAGTGACCGAGGGGAGTTCATGTGAATATTTGACAACTACAACTTTGCGCGGACAAACACTGAGGTCAGCTGCATCAAGAAGCAGCTGCCTGGCCATCCGTGCAAGAAGGCCTCGCACTGTTTTTGGAGACAGGGCATTCAAGGCGGCCGCTCCAATGACTTGGAATGCTATTCCCGCCTCACTGAGGGAACTGGATTTGGAGAGACCATTTAAAAGAAGTCTCAAGACTCACCTCTTCGTCCAATCATACGAACAAGCGCCTTTGTAGTGACACACTGTCATAAAAGGCGCTATATAATTTTTGTATTATTATTATTAACCTCATTAATTCCTTGACTTATAGGTTGGTATGAGGCTGACCACCTATACTGTAAAAAATGGTTCACTTTGCCAGTGTCACCCCTGTTTCAGGGAAGGTCGGAAAAAGTTGTGGGGCTTATGTTCATTTGAGGTTTGAATTTTATTTGTAAGTACACAATCAGCATTTGTAAGCGCGAACTACACGTGTTTGTTTGTGGGCATACATCTGAGAGCTTTGAATGAATATATCCTTGCAACTTAGATTATAGATATTATCTATATATTATAGATATAGATTTTAAATAGAACATGATCTGAAACAAGCCTCTTAAATAACTTATACAGCATTTAAATAGACAATTTAATTTTGTAAATTTGGCATTACAGTGAAGGTAATCAAATATTGGATTTATGACACACAATGACTGGTATTACAGGGAACACTAAGCGACGAAGCCACCTTTGCGTTTTCGTTACACTTCGCCGGGTCGCCAAGAGTGCTGGTTCTTATTTCTTGTGAAGGCTGAGTAAACCTCAAAAACAAAATTCAAACATCTGTGCCAAATAACATTCAGACTTTGTTTTAAGACAAAAGCATTTTATTTTATTCTACACTGCTGTGTTGGACATGACTGGCTGACATTTATGAAGCGTACAATGTTTCTGTGTCGCACAGAACGTTCTAGTCCGCTAAATTATACGTCAATGATAGGAATGTCAATGAGTTTATCAATACAGAAAATGGAACAATTAAAAAATACATCAAAGTCAATAAACTTTACAACCTCTCTCTGCACGGACAAGTCCAACAAATTATAACTAAGACAATATTGATACCAGATTTTACCAACAACCAAAATCAGTATCCTGAGTAGAAAGCTCCACTCCAACAATGTAATAAATAGATTTAATGAAAGAAATTATTACAGATTTCTTTCAAATAAAAATATATAAGTACGCATTTATATCTGTACCTTAGAGCATAAACAACGGTTGGTGACGCACAATTGAGCGTCATCTGTTTTATTTTTAATTAATTGTAATGTATTTCATATCTCTCATTTGGAGAATACATTGCAGTTTCTCCATTTGTTGTTTTTTGTATTTATATACTCCCTGAGGGGCAAAAGTTACACCTTGCCCCTCCAACGGTAGTCACATTTAGTAAAATGTGCAGGAGACGAGTTTTAGTGAAAATGTGCACTTTTATAAAACCATCATAACTTCTAAACTAGACGAGATATTTTTGATCTGTAAAAACTGTTTATCTTCTTTTATCGATATTCATTTAATGTGAACAACGTATGTGGAACTTCCATGGTTTATACTCGCACTTTTATGTGCATCGCATATTTATTTCACTTGATATCTCAGTAACTATGAGTCCGAGGACTCCAATATCTTTACAACTTATAGAACAGCTAATTATAACAATTTCTGCATCATTAACTCAAAAACGCAAAAAAGTGGACTTCTGTTGTTTATGCTCTAAGGTACAGATATTAACACTCCTTGACTTATAGGTTGGTATGAGACTGACCATCCATACTGTAGGAGTATGGATGGTCAGTCTCGTGTAGGAGCAAACTTGGCTTGTGGGTGTGCATGTAATTTGAACGTCGGATGCCATCATATCTTTACAACTTAGATTACAGATTGTAGATGTCGATACAAATGATACAAGAGAAGCTTATTGTAAAATTAAACTTAAGTTTCAATAAAACCTCCGTCTTTGGCAAGTTCAAACTTTTTAAATAAAACTAGTGACAGTATTCAACTTTACGTTAAAAATCAACCATGGCTTTTACCAAAATTATACAAAACTGTAAATCTCTCTCCATTCTGTAGGAGTAAACTCCATTTCCTATATTGATACCTTAAAGGTACTGTACTGTTCTTTCTATTTTCTCTATTCTTTTCCGCCTTTATGGTGGTTGGCCACTTAGTCAGGAGAGCGCCTCCCGAACAGTCTCAGTAGTAGCATCTCGAATTCTAAGTCATATGTTAAGATGCTCAGAATC
Organism: Agapetus fuscipes; assembly: GCA_951799405.1. Taxonomy (NCBI): domain Eukaryota; kingdom Metazoa; phylum Arthropoda; class Insecta; order Trichoptera; family Glossosomatidae; genus Agapetus; species Agapetus fuscipes. The sequence goes on along the minus strand of OX637339.1, from coordinate 19,717,991 downwards.
ACTTTGCATTTTTGTTTGTAAATTTAAAATCATCGAGCCCTAAACCCTACGGCTATAATCTTTCAGTGATTTCTGAGCCTCTTTTGCTTTGTGTAAACACTTGGGAAAGTGTAGCTTCACGGGAGGGCCTTCTGCCACTCATATCTCACATAACTTTTACATGCGAGTCCTGTGACACATCCCCGGATGGGATGGATATACAGGGCGTGGGTCAGTGGAGGGGAGACTGACCCTGAGAGAAGGTGTTTGTACTGTGCTGTATCCTGCCGCCGTTCCACTAAGGGTGGCCGGTACCTCCGCACATGCATCTCCACTTTTTTTCTGTCCTTGCATACCTCTTTCATCTCTTCAACATTCATCACTTTCCTCATACATGCTCTTCTCTTATTCTCACTCTGCAGGTTCCATTCTTTCGCAATCTCACCTATTTTGTCTATCCATTCCTTCTTCGATCTTCCCTTTCAACGCTTTCCTCTGTACACTTTCTTCGTTATTCGTTAATCATCCATTCTTTCAAGATAAAACTGAATAAGTGACATATTAAGCTAACATGAGTTTCTCAGATGAATTGTTGTCCTATTTTCTACAAGAGAAAAAACTAAAAAAATGTGAAAATCCTGTAGTATAGAAGTTTGTCATGCGCACTTCCTTATAATTAGTTCACTTACTATAAGAAGTTACATCCAATAAAATGTTTTATCCACGATTTCTCAAATTTCAATGGGATTTTCACACTTTTGTATTGTTTTCTCTCAGAGAAAATAGAAAATAAGGTGCATTTATCTAAGAAACCCATGTTCAGCTTAATATGTCACTTATTCAGTAATAGCTTTAAGGTATCGAAATGTCAGTAACAAATTAACAATATTCCATTATCTGTATGAAATCTATCCTGAATAGAATCTTCAACGCCTCTAGTGAACATTTTCAATTTCCATCATTTTTTGGTAAAACAATGATTAATTTTTAACGCAAAGAATCATACCTACATGGATTCCTGATGTAGGCTAGCACAACAAAGCACTGTACAATAAAAAAAGTAAATTTTTTCAATAGTTCATTCACCGTCACAAAGAACTGAATATTTCTTTTAATATGTACACTGTAAAGTCTAGACAGATTCTCTAAAGAGATCGAAAAAATCTGCCGTCACGTAAAGTCAGATTGCAGGATGGACTTTAAATCGTCAGGCAAGACCCTCGTTATGTCTTCCAGTCGTTCCCTCAATAGCGATCTCGTGTTTCCTTTCAGGGGCAACTGCACATCGTCAGAAATCCTCACCGTCTTCTTAAGCTTGAGCACCATATCCACAATTTCAACTTCTTCCTTCCCGTTAGCCCACACGGACAAATCGCTTGAAGCCAACGCTTCCAACTGCAGCGCTTGCAGAGTTCTGCTCAATTCGGCGTAGCGCTTCTGGAACCAACCGCTGAAGTTTGGCGTTTTTATAAACGCTCGATACAGTCCCGCCCAGTCGCCTTTGATCCCCGTCGTTAGGTGTGGACCGGCTTGCTGAAGCATCGTCATGAAATCGTCAGGGTTAAACGGTTTAGGCGCCGGCGCCGCTCGGAACGCAGATATATTCTTTTGCAGCGGCATCAACGACGCCATGTATCGTTCCAACGGAATCATAAAGCTTTGGGTAAGTTCCAACAGATGTCTACGCACTAAAGCCGCTTGGACTTCGGCAGGGCGTTCTGATCTTGAACTCACCGATAACCTTTTCAATATAGTTTTATCTTTTGATAAAAAGGGTTTGTATTGCGTATACACTCCAGACGGTAATTCTGTTGATTTCGCAGTTCCAACTTTTTTCAATTTTGATTTGAATGATGCGGATTCGTTCAATCGCACCGTATGCGGCCAGTGATGCAAGGTCTTTGCGAAAAACGGATTCGTCACTCCCAATATAACATTAGGTGGGTTGTACTGCTTCTTAGTGAACTCCTTAAACTCGCTGTCGTGGATCGTAAAGTACGGTCGATAATCGGCAAAGTATTCCAAAGGTTGAATCAAGTCTACCAACGCTTGAACCATAGAGCAGCAAGCCGTCGGAGATGCGGCCATTACAACGATAGGCTCGGCAGTCAAAACCAATTCCCACAGGAGATGCAAGTGCGTCAAAACGCTCGATAACGAACGATAAGAATGGACATCTTTTAAAGAAGCTGGTATCGATCCTTGTGGACACGTCGGAGATTGGGCAGAGCTTTCTGTTGCCGACGGGACAAAGCAATGGAAAACATTACCAAGTAACGGTAGTTTAGCATTTGATCCTGGGGAGATTTTTGGCCATCTGTCTATATCGTGGCAAGCGGCAATCAAATTCTTTTCGCCGTCATCAAAAAACCTCGGAGCGATTACACCGCAGACTTTGTACATTAAATTGATGAAAGGGAGTCTTGTGAGGATGACGACACTCTTCTGGAAGTATCCTCTAGGTAATGAGATGTCTCTCACTTGTCGGAAATAAACAAAACCCCAGAAGTGTGTTGAATCCGCTTGCAGGGTGTTGCTGCAAGCGTTATTGTAGGTTTTGTGTGACTTTGAAAGGTTCTGGGTTCTGGAGCGGAGCCTTATGTGGAACTGCGTGTCTCCCATGCATCCTGAATTGGAGTCGGGAAAGGCTAGATAGCAGATATTTGATTTCTCTTGGTCTGTTAGCTTGATGTGTTGTGGATGGACGCTTTCTAAAGCCTGGCCGAATTCTAGGTCGAAGGTTACAACGCAAATGCAGTGGATCCATTCTGAAAAGCGATCCCACTTCTTTACATCTAATATCCCTTCATCCTTGAAGACACTTTCACCATGCTCATCGGCCATTGTAAGTTTTTTCCACTTTAACAAAAAACTATGTTTTCACACAGAACTTATGGTTGTAAGTCACCATTTTTTGTGGTTGGTGGTGTCTTGAGGTATTGACGTCTTTCTACACTCGTATGGGTTTGGATTAATTGACATTTTTACGTAATTTAACTTGCAAATAGGATTATTGTCAAAAAATTATATTTATTTACACAGCTGCCAGACATTCGCTAACCTAGAATAAAATCTAAAACGCTATGATATGCGCTGATTACAAACAATGTTTACGGTTAAATACACACAAAATTTATCTTTTATTTGAATGTAATTATAATATGTATACAGAGCTATTCTTTTTGTTTGTTGCTTAATACTAGAAGAATCCGCTGTTCAACATTAGTAATTAACCTGTACATACTAATGTCAAACCATAAACTGAACGATAGAAAAGTTTTTATGTACACAGTGCATATGATAGTATGTACAGAGTCTTACTTTGCTCTTTGACATTTCAAATTAAGTTCTTGTCTATGATTTTAGAAAGTTATCTCAAGCTCCTCGAAATAGATCGAGCGGAATAATAAATAGTAAGAAATTTAAAAACTAATTTTCAAGAATCAATCAGCTGATAGGTCGTTATGAGGCTGACCCCCGTGCTGTAAAAATTGGTTCACTTTTGCCAATGCCACACCAGTTTCATGGAAAGGCGGCAGGAATTGCAAGGCTTATGTTCATGTGAAGTTTTTTTTATTCGTATGCACACATGCAGAATGTGTAGGCGCGAACCTACATGTGCCTGTGGGCATGAATTTAATATGAGCCTTAAATGTTAACATATCCTTGCAGCTTAGATTATAGATAGAAAAACAGGGAAGATTGTTATTTTGGAGCATGTAGAATGAGAATGTGTAAAGTAGGATAATGGGCATTATTATTACGCGCCTTTCTTCAGATGTCCTCATGTTTAGAGCTAAGATAAATTGATGTGAAGTATGGAGTGATACCTATTGTTGAGATTGTGAAAGAATGGGGTATTATACAAAGTGAGCGTAAAAGAAGAAAATGCATGAAAAAGGTGATGGATATGAATGAATTGAAAGAGGTATGTAAGGATAGGAAAAAATGGAGGCAGCTCTGCAGAGGCTCTGGCCACCCCTAGCGGAATGGTGACAGAGTTACAGTTACAGTATTCTGCCTGGCCAGAAATATGTATGAATATCATTTTGGTTCAGCCGCGCCTTCAGATTGGTACAAAAAAAATTCCACTCGTACTTGCATTAGATGAAAATTTCTGGATTATTGAATGGTTGGATGAACAGGCAGTCTAGTGATGTCACACAGCTGGGTTGCTAGGGAAAACATCATTTGAATCATAAGACTGTAGTCAAATATATTTGTAGTTTACCCAATGAGTTTACCTAATAATTTTAAGTTTACCCCATGAGAAAAAAAAACAGAAATTTGTATAGAGTCCACTCTCTTCAATACCTAAAAAAAACAAAAATAAATAAATAAAGGATTGAAATGATTTCAGGAGAAATATAATATCCTTATATTTATTTTGTGCTGATTATACAAAGCCTTTAACAGAAATTGGAAGGATATATTTGAGCTCTATCAGTGCTATTCTTAAGACATTTTGGTCGTCCGTTGAGCCCACGCTTTGAAAAACTAATGATGCCTGGGCTGGAAGTCTCATCACCACAGTAATTCTTACCTACCGAATATCAGTAAAAATTTTATGAAGACAAATCAGCTGTTCACTTGTGGCCATCTTGGATTGACAGGTCTTCGTACAAATGCATCATTAGTTTGTCAAAGTGTGGGCTCAACGGACGACTAAAATGTCTAAGAATAGCCCCGTATTGAACCAAAGGATGAAACCTGGATTTTTTTCAAAAAATGAGATAAACATACAGAAATTATGAGATAAATGGACCTTCTTTGTGTTCTCATATATTCATCTATTTTTTTTTAAAGTCTTAGATTGACGCCTTTGTTTCTATGGAACTCATTTATTAGAAAGGTAAAGCATTATAGATATTCCAAAATATTGAGCCGACATTTTTTATTGCTTTCATGACAACAGAGTCCGCACATTTGACATTATATATATAGTAGGATAATTTTTCTCTTTTGGGCGCCGTTTAGTGGCTCCAACCACCCCAAGGGCACCCACCCTTCACTTGCTTCTTGGAAAACATGAACGTCTTCAACTCCTTCTCGAAGCGTTCTTCACCGGTCTCCGTCCTCAGCTTCAGAGGTAGCTGGTTCCAGTACAACGGTCCCGCTGAGCCAAACGCCCTACATATCCCCAAAGCCCGTTCTGCTCCGTCGAGGTGGCATTTTCAGCCTGTTGATAGCATCACCTCTCGCTGAGCGAAGAGTGCACCGCTTACCAACAATCTCAACTCCACACAGTTCAGTCAAATAAGACGGGGCCCAGCTTGATATAGACACAAAAGTTGTGACATCACATAGCTGGGTTGCTAGGGAAAAGGTTAATATTTTGTTATTGGTTGCTATGGGCTCACACAGACACTAAAGTGATTAATTAAAGCATTGGAGATGTGTGTCCATAGAAAATGCTTTGGATCTCTTAGCGTGATTGGGTCACCAATGAAGAAATCTTCCAATGTGTGCGCCAAAAAGGAACTTCTGCCAACCATTAAGCAGAGAAAGCTGATGTACTTCGATCGCGTTTTAAGAAATGAGAAATACCGCCCCTTCTCCACTTTACCATACAGGGTGGGATTGAGGGGAGAAGAACTCAAAGACGCTGAAGGATATAGTGGATGAAAACCCTGCGATAATGGTTCAACAAAAGCAACAAGTCCCTGTAGAGCCGTAGCATCTAGCAATAACAAAATATTTGTCACTTTTTGTGACAATTTGTTGTCTATGGAAATTGTTCAGAGTCCATTGCTCGTTATAGCTGTGAACTCAACATTTCTGTGATCGTTATAATTGAGATCACCGAACCGAATAGCTGTCCCTCTAAAATCTGACCAAAAATGTCAGATTATCACTATTCCTTGACTTATAGGTTGGTATGAGGCTGACCACCCATACTGTAAAAAATTGGTTCACTTTGCCAATGTCACCCCTGTGTCAGGGAAGGTCGCCAAAAGTTGTAGGGCTTATGTTCATCTGAGGTTTGGATTTTATTTATAAGTACACATTCAGCATTTGTAAGCGCGAACTACACGTGTTTGTTTGTGAGCATGCATTTGAGAGCTTTAAATGTTATATCTCTGCAACTTAGATTATAGATTATTATAGATCAAAAATGCCTTTTCTTTAATGTATTAGATGGAGACAAGCTTTGACCATCATTTTTATACAGTACATTAAATACTTAGGACAATACAAAAACACACAATAAAGTTAACAGTATTTAATTTATGTAGACTGCAGTACAGATACATATTAGGACCTGCACAATGTTGGCCAAATATTAAAAAAAAAATCTCGTCAGACTATCGAGTATGTTAGATTTCAGCGTGTCAAATTATCGAAGGACAGCTGTCTGTTCTTTCTTTGAATATAGAACTGAATAAGTGCTGATTCACTGATTTGAGAAATCGCGGATAAAACATTTTATTGCGAGTAACTTGTCATAGTAAGTGAACTAATTATAAGGCAGTGCTCATGAGAAACTTGTAAACTACAGGATTTTCACACTTTTCTAGTGTTTGCTCTCGTAGAATAAAGGAAAAAAAGGTGCATTTATCTGAGAAACCCATGTTACCTTAATTTATCACTTTTTCTCTTTTACCTTTCTGCGTTTCTTGACTTATAGGTTGGTATGCGGCTGACCACCCATACTGTAAAAAATGGTTCACTTTGCCAATGTCACCCCTGGGAAGGACGGCAAGAGTTGCAGGGCTTATGTTCATTTGAGATTGGGTTTTTATATTGTAGGTCCACATGCGGCATGTGTTAGCGCGAAATTATACATGTCTGCTTGTGGGAGTGCATTTAATATAAATCTTAAATGATATATATCTTTGCAGCTTAGATTAGACCTTGGTATCTATATGTCTCAGCTCAGCATTTAGGAAGTTCTGTAATGCGGACCTGCCACTTATAATTATATTTTGTGTGTAGATATAATGCAAAGCTTTATTTATTAAAAAATTGTATTGCCTTAACTAAAATAAATAACAATCATTAAATTATCCTACATATACAATATCAAAATAGGACGTCCTTATGGAGTTTGTTCCATAAAATGCAATTAAACGTTCCGTGTTCTAATTTCAAAATTTAAATCTCATGTCTGGTTCTTGAAACACAAATGTGTTTCAAGGTCAACAAAGCAAACAATTTGACTGCATTTTAAGGGGAAAAAAATCTGTTGCTTTCTTGACTAGGGTCTAATTTCTCAATATATTTTTTAACACCAACAATAAAAGGAATGAGATAAAAAATATATAATATCAGGATACAAAAAGCTTATTCACATAATTATAAGTCACCATAGACAACCAGTTATTTAAACAATAACATATTGCCACCTTAAAGGTAAAACTGAATAACTGCTGATTCACTGATATGAGAAATCATTGATAAAACATGTAATTGTGAGTAACTTCTCATAGTAAGCGAACTAATCATAAGAAAATGCTCATAACAAACTTCTTTACTACAGGATTTTTACACTTTTGTAGTGTTTTCTCTCGTAGAAAATAGGAAACAAGTGCATTTACCTAAGAGTCCCATGTAAGCTCATATGCCACTTATTCAGTTTTACCTTTAAGGTATCAATATTATGTATTGTGTCCTGCCTGGAATGTACTTTATAAAAAGAATATTACTTGACCAATTTTATATAGCGCCGTTTAGTAATAATAAAAGGAGAGCCTGTATGAAGAAGGTTGTGACTCTGGAGGAAATGAAACTTTTTCGTCCAGCTGTTTCGAAGATGCAAGTTGCTGTAATGGTCGCCAATCTTCACACAAGAAGAAGAAGCATATGTCGCATACATTCCAGACAGGACTGTACATAATAGGAATTATAAATTTAAACATATTTTATTGCAGATGTCAGAGTAGAATTACGCCAATAGACAAGGTTTTTTTAACAATAAAAAATAATTAAGTTTTTAATAAACAAGCTATTAATATAAAGAATAGGATTTCTTATTTACAAAATAATAAAATAGGTACATTTATTACTTTCCACTATTTTATAGTAATTATTTATTTGACATTAGGTACACAGTTATTTGGCCCTGATCTCTTGTATGGAGATCATTTTTATAATGGAGTCCGCATATTTAATAATGGGCAAAAATGTGATGTCACTTGGATGGATTAGTTCTGAAACTGATGACTACCATTCTGGCACTGTCATCCACACAGACATTTGACACTGACCGCTTATTTGGAGGTTATAAAGATATTTTGTTTTAAGATGATTTAGGCCGTGTTCGGGGAGCCCGCTTCAAGCACTCACATACCATTTGGGGAGCTCATCGTGAGCAAATATTATGAGCGATACGACAGCTCGGCCGTTCCCTTGTTTCGCTTATTTGCAAAGGTGGGTCGGCGTAAGCGTTCCTAACTTCACACCAATGGTCCATACTGTTCCACAGATAGTTGATAGCTAACCTCAATTACACAAATATTAGTCACAATTATTAATGTTAATCAATGATTTTGAATGATTTTGTAAGAGAAGAATGTGGTGTAAGGGAAAGTGTGAAAGTGAAGATTAAAAGAAGTATGTTAAGATGGTTCGGGCATTTGGAGAGAATGAGTGATGAAAGATTGACGAAGAAAGTATATGTTGCTAGAATAGATGGATGTCGTGGTAGAGGAAGACCGAGAAAAGTATGGAAGGATCAAATCTCTGAAATAGCGAATGAATGGGATATCCAGAGTCATAATAAAAGGAGGACTTGTATGAAAAAGGTTATGACTCTGGATGAAATGAAAGAAGTATGCAAGGACAGGAAGAAGTGGCGGCTAATCTGCAATGTTGATTTCTAATGTTGGTGTATTCATTTGCTACATTTTTTTTTTTTGCATAGGAAATTTTTGACTTTTTTTGTATAGATTTCTTTGTAAGGTTTTGTTCTTTTTTATATTTAAATGTAATTTATTATTCATATTCCTTGACTTATAGGTTGGTATGAGGCTGACCACCCATACTGTAAAAAATGGTTCACTTTGCCAATGTCACCCCTGTTTCAGGGAAGGTCGGCAAAAGTTGTGGGGCTTATGTTCATTTGAGGTTTGGATTTTATTTGTAAGTACACATTCAGCATTTGTAAGCGCGAACTACACTTGTTGGTTTGTGGGCATACATCTGAGAGCTTTAAATGAATATATCCTTGCAACTTAGATTATAGATTATAGATTATTATAATGGACTCGAGCTATCAAAATCACTTCCATAATTGAAAATTCTGCTTAAAATATTAGAATCATGACTCAATAATGCATTTTGAGTTTAATCTACATCCATTCTGCCGAGCTTTTGTTTGTTTATGGTCGTTCAGAATGCAGCTCCTCACACTCCTGCCCAATCATGATTTTTACTGTAAGCGCTCTCAGTGCTCAAGCGAGCTCCCCAAAAACAGCCTTAGCATCTGACTATCACCGTCCTGTCACTGTCATCCATACAAAATCTAATAATACACCTAGAGACAGGACATGCATCACACCCCAATACAATATTACATAAGCAGGTATATTGAATAGACTAAAGCACTCTGTACTGCATTTAGCATATCTGTCACCCGATGTCAATTGCATACATTTTACAATGCTGTAAAATAAAATAAAAACCCAGCTTTACTGAATATTTTATTTTATTTACTATGTGTTATTAATTCCTTGACTTATAGTTTGGTATACTTATAGGTTGGTACGAGGCTGACCACCCGTGCTGTAAAAATCGGTTCACTTTTGCCAATGCCACCCCGGTTCAGGGAATGGCGGCAGGAGTTGCAAGGTTTATGTCCATGTGAGGTTTTCTTTATTTGTATGCACACATGCAGAATGTGTAGGCGCGAACCTACATGTGCCTGTCTGTGGGCATGCATTTCATATGAGCCTTAAATGCTTACATATCCTTGCAGCTTAGATTATAGATTATAGATAGATAGTTGGTATGCAGCTAACCACCCATACTGTAAAAAATGGTTCACTTTGCCAATGTCACCCCTGTTTCAAGGAAGGTCAGCAAGAGTTACAGGGTGTCTGTTTATTTGAGATTGAGTTTTTATGTTGTAAGTCCACATGCGGCATGTTTGAGTGCGAACTTATACATGTCTGCTTGTGAAAATGCATATATAATTTGAATTTCCAATGTTATATATCTTTGCAACTTAGATAAGATTAGATTAGATTAGATATGTGTGACATCACATAGCCAAGAGATGTTTTGATTGTGTGGACTCTATTTAAAATTGTAAGCAATGCAGTATTAATTATTTTCCCCACAATATAAAATATGGGTCCAGAATATCTAGAAATTTCTTATTTAATAATTTATTATTCCTTTACACTCATGAGGTCCGAACATGTAGAGAACCGGGAACCCAAATGTTGTCATCTAGCTGGATTACTTTCAAATCTGACCACCAGAGGCGCTGGTCTCACATCTATACAAAACAGTTTGAATCTGAAGTTTCATACATTTGGAGGTTAAGAATTTGACACAAACATAAAATTAAATGAGCAATTAAGTAAGTACATCTTGTTTTTATGTCGTTCTTATACAAAATAAGATAATACACCAACATAATTGGTTAAATCTGCAAAATAATTAAATTTTACTTTCGGTTCTTCAAGCAAAACAAATTTCTTCTGCATTATTTTCTACTTACGAATTTGACTTGACCACTGATTTGACTTATATCCAAGTTTCATTATAATGTGCAAAAAATTTAGCTTGAAAAGTAATTTAATGTAGTTATTTCACAACCATACATATTTTCTACAATTAATATCTTATTTATGTGCATTTGTGTGTATTTTTTATGGTATTTTATGAAAAAAAATGTATATTTAGTGTTTTCTTTGACCCTGCTGCATGGCTGTCAAATGCTGTACACTTGCAAAATTTTCCCTGATTATAGGGAATTTACAATGGCTTACGTCACATAGCCGAGGAATATTTTAAATGTTCAGACCTCATTGCTTTCACAGTGCTGGATTATGGAGGGACAGCTGTACATAAATTAATTCTATATTATTGTAAATTAAATAGAATATTTGGGTTGAAATACTTGTAACTCTTTCTTAGATTGGTTATATACAAAGGTACAATACAAGATGGTCCTCATTTTCAATTACTAGTTAAACCAACTACATCAGGACCCTGAGTATGAGTTTTTTCACTTTACTCGAAGTATTGTGCATGTGTTAGCGCGAAATTATACATGTCTGCTTGTGGGAATGCATTTGATATAAATCTTAAATGGTATATATCCTTGCAGCTTAGATTAGATTAGATTAGATTGTGTATTCGAGAAAAATGCATGTGAACTTGTAAAGCACCTCTGGCAAAAAAGGTTTCGAAACTTGTTTTGCGAGAGGTGCTTTACAAGTTCACATACATTTTTCTCGAATACTCAATACTTCGAGTAATGTGAAAAAACTCGTACTCAGGGTACAGTATCATAAAAAAACATACAATCTATGCGTCCGGTCAAAAGCTCACTTTGTAGAGCGCATGCATTCAAAGCCAGTAGGTAAGATTCAATCCCCATCAACGGAAAGTTCCGTAGTCTAGTGATAACGCTTCGGAATCCGGTAAATGGAAGGTTGTCGGTTCGAATCCCGGGGGAGCACAAAAAGTATATCATTCATATTTTAAAAGATGCTCTTCGCTGGGTTGAAAAAATTATATGCCTCTACCAAAGACCGGTCACCAAAGGTCCATCCAGCTTACAGCAACTGGGTCTTGCTTGAGAATTGGCGCTTTCTATAGCGACGACCAAGCTCGCAGAGGGCTCTTGAGGTGTGATTCACACAAAAACAGCGCTCGCCAAGTAAATCATCCTCATATTATTATTATTAAGGGTGTCAGAAATGATTTCCCTTATCAGTGTTTTTTTAAAACCCTAAATAAAAATACCGGTGAGGTTTATTCAGCCTTCACAAGAAATGAGAACCAGCCCCTTCGGGAGCGAATCAACTCCCACTACAAGGAAGGTATAAGGCCAGCTCTTTACCTGTTAAAATAAATATATTCTACACGGTACATGCAGCCTGTAACTGTAACTCCGTCGCCATTCCGTTATGGGTGGCCAGAGCCTCTGCAGAGTTGCCTCCACTTCTTCCTATCCTTACATACCTCTTTCAATTCATTCATATCCATCACATTTTTCATGCATTTTCTTCTATTAAGCTCGCTTTGTATATCCCATTCTTTCAAAATCTCCTAAATCTGATCACTCCATACTTTTCTTAATCGTCCCATACCTCTTTTTCCATTCACACTACCTCTGTATATATACTTTGTCAGTCTATCATCATTCATTCTTTCCACATGCCCAAACCATCTCATCGCATTCTTTTGTACCTTAACTTTCACATCCTCTTTCAAATTACATTCTTTCTTTACCCATTCATTCCTAACTCTATCCTTCAGAGTTTTTCCTGTCATGCTTCTCAAATGCTTCATTTCCACCGTACATACTTTACTCATTTCGCTTCCAGGTACATTGTTATAAGAAGTCGCAATGTATGTGCAACTTAGTTGCATTGCATTGAATGAGTAAGAAGAAAGTTATACTTATTGCATGTTAAACATGAAAGTGCTTGAACACAAAAAATATAACAAAATATGCAGTAGTTCCTTCTCTCGCTCTAGCAACCCCGCTGGGTGACTGGGTGCTTGCTTCGGGGGCAAAATAGTAAGAAGTTGCACTGTGTGCAGCTAAGTTGTAAGCTGCGTTCTACGCTTGAGCTTAAAAGCCTTTTTGCATTAAGCAAATTCTGCCCAGTATGTCTATGTTTTTTTTATCTGGTGCCAGAATGAAAATTGTGTATGGCGAAGTATGACAGCTTTCACACCATTTTTCCGACGATCCATAGACAAACCGGACATAATTTAAACTTTGTTTAGTACTAAAGAGTTTTGTCACATTATTTGCAGCACTATACATTATACTTTGTCATGAATAATATGACATATTACATGTTGTCTATGGCACAATAAAGTGGTGATGTTTGAGGTTATGTTTACATCGCGGGGGGCTCCCGCAGTCCCTCGCTGTGCTGCTCCCTGCCCGCCATCTTGAGCATGGCCTTGGATTCTTCGTTTCCGTCCAAGATGCTGCTGCCGGTTCTTTCACCCTGGAAAAAAAACAAAAAATATTCATAATTTCACTGGTTGGTTTATTACTTGACTTATAGATTGGTATAAGGTTGACCAGCCATACTGTAAAAATTGGTTCACTTTGCCAATTTCACCCCTGTATCAGGGAAGGTCGGCAAAAGTTGCAGGGTTGATGTTCATTTGAAGTCTGGATTTTAATTTGTAAATGCACATGGAGCATTTGTAAGCGCGAACTTACATGTGCCTGTCTGTGGGCATGTATTTAACGTGAATTTTTAATGTTAATATATCCTTTGCAACTTAGATTATAGATTAATTTGAAGTTAACACTGTGGCAATGAGGTTGGAATTTTTTTGAATTTGTTTTCTCGGCGAGAAAACATCAGTCTTGTATGGGACTGCTGTCGTTAGCAATCAACAACAAAACATTTGTGCGCCACAATATTCTCTATGCCAGTTCACACCTCCAGGTTCTTGATGTGGAAGTCCTTGTCCTTGGAGAGGCGGCTATAGTTGCAGTATGTGTAAAGCATGTGTAATGAAGAACGAGTATTCACCTTCTCCTGGTCGCTGAGAGGCTTCTCCCCCACGGCCCACACCTCCAGGTTCTTGATGTGGAAGTCCTTGTCCTTGGAGAGGCGGCTGTAGTTGCGGTACGTGGTGCAGGACTCGGCGCTCTGCCCACTGCCGTAGGCGGCGTCCAGCCACAGGCCACAGAAGTTATACTGTCCCCCCATCATCTGCAAGCAACAACAACAGCTATTATTCCTCAACCTGGCTAGAACAGGACCAAATACCACACATCATAATCCTTCAGGACTCTCTGTCTTGTCCTGCTTCCCTCTATGGTCCTCTAACTCGCACAACTTCTGGGAATACCATTTGATAAAAAATTTATACTCCGTCGGGAATCAAACTCACGACCATCCGTTTCTGAGTTCATAGCATTAATCTTAAGACATTTCATATCGTTACAATTTACTTGGGTTCAATTTTATACAACTTTCATTAAATTTATTTTAGGATTCACTCATATTTGGTTCACAGTTAATCTTTTTTATTATCTCGCTCAACGGCTCTGGTATGGCTCTAGTCAAAGCATCACCATCTCTATTTAAAGGTGTATAAGGGCTACTCTAGCATATGCTAGAATCTTCTCAATTAGAAACTTCGAGCGAACACCAGTACAACAATCCAAATACATACCTCTAGAGACACATTCACACAATGAAGTAAAAACACACAGACACACAATCATAAGTAAGCATACACAGACATAAAATCATACATTTGTAACAATATACTTACTTTCTCCATTCAAGCCTTGAAGACTTAGAACCTCCCGCACCAAAATCCTCCAGGACTCTCTCTTGTGCCGCTTCCCTCTATGGTCCTCTTACTCCCAGGACTTACCTGCCCACCGCATCCTGGGACATCCGAATGGTCTAACACAGGAGGGGACAAGACATTTGTAACTATCCTAGAGTACTCTGCACTTACTATATGTCCGGCCCACTGAAGTCTTCTTGATTTCCTTATTGATACGATATTTGACTATTGAAATATATACTTCAGCTCTGCCTTGGTAAGGTTGTGTCGTCTGTCACACTTAGTTACAGGTCCAAGAATGCAACTAAGTACTTTGTTCTACATTTCATTAAGAGATAATTGTTTTATACTCACGAGTCCGTTGGGCATGGTCTGTTGATGGAGGTTGAGGTATTGGTAGTGGTCGTTGAAGCCCGTGGAGGGATAGACCCTCATCTTGGGAGCCACGGTGAAGAGGAACGAGGAATCGTCACCTGTATTAAAAAAACATATGAAAATATTCATTTGTTGAAGTATTAACTTAGCATTATGATTATTTCAAGTTTTTGAAACATAATTTTCTTGAATAGGAGTTTTAGGCTTACACCATCAATACATAAGAACTAAATAGGCTAAGAAAGCAATCCTTTGAGAATTAGGAATGCGCTAATGCACACATTTGACAAAAATCCAAATTCAGTCCATCGGTAACCTTCCAACTGTCAACATGTCTTACCTTTTAACTGTGTTAGTGTGATGTTCAATTATGTAGGTTCTTGCTTGTTCAAGTATGCAGTTTCTATGCTCACGGTAATAGATACTTGTGAAAGTCATCCTGTATACAATGAGGTTGGAACATTTTGGAATCCGGAATTTATCAGATATTTTCATACTTTCGACAACACTAGAGAGGCATACATAACAAATACCATTGCTATGGTGATTTCATAGGTTTCCATGGTGAAATGTACATAGATTGAAGATCAAGTAGAGACACGTTGCTTACATAAAAAATGACAAAAAACATTTCATATGTTGTGAGCGTGAAAGCACTTTCTATGGCGTCAAAAACTGGTACATCATGTCATTTTTAACTAAATCACATTCATAGACACCAGTGGCGAAGGGTGCCATACAAGCCAATTCCCATCGGTTTTCCGTTTAAAATGAGGTAAAAATGATAATAAAGTAGACTGCATGGTTTCAATGGGGAAAAAATATGTATTGTTTCTTTGGTTTTAAATGTTTTTTTTTACTTTGTGCCTATATTTTTTAACTACTTTGTTACATCATTTTAAAAGGGAAGCCGATGGGAACCGGCTTGTATGGCACCCTTCGCCACTGATACACTCCACAGAATTACTACCCCCATGGCTTACACAACCGGGAATTGACAGCTTAAGATTGAGGGGAGAAGATCTGAGGGACGCTGAAGTACATTGTGGCTGAAAAACCTGCAAAGTTTTGTTCAACAAAAGCATGTTTCCCGTCCCTGTTTCGAGTCGAACTACCCAAGGTCAAAATAGCCATGATGACCACCGATCTTCAATAGAAGTGGCACCAAAAAAAGAAGAAGAAGAGGTCAATGTATGTTATATTGTACACAGCATTTGTTACCAGTAAAGTTGGGACTTAAGCTCCAGCTGTTTGGCGCAAATCCTCCAAACGTGTGTCCATGCGTGTCCTCAACGATGATCACAGAGGGACCCTGCTCCAAAATCCTGCCTGGAAATAAATCAGTAACACTGTCAAATACTTGATACTAACAATTTTTAGATCAAAGCTGTACTGTGCGAGGAGAAGGTGTCCTTGAACCGGCGCTGGCCTTTGAGTTGTATACCAGAACCTCTACACCAGAACCCAGTACCCAATTACACCAACACCTTGTTATGTTATTTTAAAATAACATAAAAAAACAATCTCCAAGTGTACAGTGTGTTTTGTGGGCCGAACGGTCACGGAAGCGGCCGAACTGCGCCGTGTGATCTGATCGGGCCGTCGGTCATCAGTTCCTGGCAAGATGTCAACCGATTAAGACGTCGGCGACCAAGCACCAAGCGGTGCAAGAGGGGGCACTACAATGGAGCTCCCTCCTCCCCATCTACTTGGATTTCCTGCCAGCAAGGCACCCGCCTTGTGGACCAGAGGCATAGGAGACATAGTGCATAGGAGCGCCCACCCAGGGGCTCCAACGTGTGGAGGCGTCCGCCTCGTGAACCGCCGCTAGCCTGGGGCGCTGCCCCAGGCCTTCCGTTCAGAGCTCCAGCCAACAGAATAGGGAGTGTTTCAGTGAAAAGATGTAGGTCTGGCCATTCCCTTATTTCCCCTTTTTCCCCCATATTACCAAAGTAAATAAACCCTTATTTGTTCGTGTTAAACTTATCTTTTAATTATAAAACCCTTCCCAAAGTACAAGTAAGCAACCGAAAGAAAGAACCCCACGCCCTGAGAGTGATGCTGATGAGAGCTAGCAGGATGTAAGTATCCTGGAGATACCTTTGAATCAAAACATAACAACCTTCTCTCAGGGTCAGTCTCCTATCCCTCCACTGACCCACGCCTTGTATATCCATCCCATCCGGGGATGTGTCACAGGACTCGCATGCAAAAGTTATGTGAGATGCGAGTGACAGAAGGCCCTCCCATGAAGCTACACTTTCCCAAGTGTTATTACACCCAATTACACCAGAACCTCTAAGAAGATCGAAGCGCCTGGCTAACCGTTGATAATGCCCATCGAAGCCTATGGGCGAAACTGTTCGGAATAAAACCAACCAGACTGCGGCTACACAGCCCGAAAAAAAGTTGTAAATATGTCAATTTTTAGATCCTTTTTTCATTCAGCATTTGTAAGCGTGAACTTAAATGTGTCTGTTTGTGGGCATGCATTTAATATGAACTTTAAATGTTAATATATGTCTTTGAAACTCAGGGACTGCGTTGCAGTAAACAATACCCAAAGGTCTGATCCGGGGTTGGGCATACTCTTTCTGTCTCGAGAATCGTTTAAAAGGTTTTCAGGACTCAGTAGCGGCTCTAGCAAATCCTGGGAGAGGGGATGACCTTGTAAGATAGTCTGGTGCTCACCTGACCATGCACTCCACCACGGCACCAGCCCACACCTGGGCTGTAAGCCTCAACACCACGGTAATTCTTACCTACCGAATATCGTTAATATTTGTATGAAGACTAATCAGCTGTTCACTTGCGGCCATCTTGGATTGACAGGTCTTCATACAAATATTACCGATATTCGGTAGGTAAGAATTACCGTGGTGATGAGACTTCCAGACCTGGTCACCACCATACAGCACACAGACACAGACACTACATAAATACAGCACACAGGCTGGTCACTGATGAGGTCCTCACCTCTTAGCTTCTACTTTTTCTACATTTTTTACAGATATTATTAAGAACTCAAAAACTTTATGTTATATAGGCACTTAATTTTCCTATTTTGTACATAGGGATCATCCCCTTCATCCCCCAATGACGCACCTCTCCTGTCAGCACTGCAGCGTGTTTTATTTGCAGCTATGAAAAGGTTGATAAAAACATACCTAGCAGTGTGGAGAAGGACTCTCCGTGTATGTTGGACGAAAAGAGGAACCGCCACTCCTTCTGGAAGTCCTGGGGCAGGTAGGAGCAGATGAAGGTCAACTGGCAGAGGTCCACGATGGCCGGATAGTCCGGCATCAAGGTCAAACCTTAAACCAACAAGTTATTTACATTGAGATGATGAGATGTTTGGAGTTGGAGCAAAAAAGTTGATGTTACTCTGCCAGCTTTCAAAATGATAAGCAAATCATTTTTTTTTGGACACATAGGCTTCTGAGATCTGTATTCCGAGTATAAAACACTGTAAGAATCTCCCTCGATTATGCAAATTGAAAATGTATGGAATATACAACGGCACTCCTGGTGAGTACATGACAGGTGCAGCTGCCGGAATACTTGCTCTATCATTTCACTCACCGACAGGCATGGGCAGTAGACTGGTGATGAGAGAAGCTTCCTCTTCAGGTCTAGTTCCTTTACACGACAGGTACAGCTGCCGGAATACTTTCTCTATCATTTCACTCACCGACAGGCATGGGCAGTAGGCTGGTGATGAGAGAAGCCTCCTCTTCAGGTCTAGTTCCTTTACACGACAGGTACAGCTGCCGGAATACTTTCTCTATCATTTCACTCACCGACAGGCATGGGCAGTAGACTGGTGATGAGAGAAGCTTCCTCTTCAGGTCTAGTTCCTTTACATGACAGGTACAGCTGCCGGAATACTTGCTCTATCATTTTGCTTAGCAACACGGCTGTTTGGAGCCTGGAATAAGATTAACAAAATAATGAATACAAAGAACCATACACAAACCATAAAAAATATAGTACAAAGAAACATCAACTAGTGACATTTTATGTTTTTTGTTGCGTCCATACGCCATAGTGGTTAACCCTAAAGACTCATAAATGGGCGGCTGTGATTTTGATTTTCGGCAAAGGATTTAAAATTATCATTTGATTTTTCAAATACCCAGTCCGGTCGATAACGCAGTTGATAGAGAGCTTGCATTCCATGTCAAGAGCTCGGGTTCGATCCCCACCGAGGATGACAGAAATGATTTCCCGTTTTGGTGTTTATTTCAAATCCAAATAAATACAAGCAAGGTTTACTTGGCCTTCACAAGAAATGAGTACCAGCCCTCTCGAGAGCTGGGAAACCCCCACTTCAACTGAAGTGGTTATGTGAGACCGCCCCCCTTACCCATGAAAATGAATAGGTCCCGAAGGCAAGAGGTTACATTATATGTGTAGCTTAGTTGTGAGATGTCTCACCAGGTGGTGATGGCCTGGTGTTTGGTGAGGTCTCCTGAGAGTCCGGTGCACATGCCCTCAGCCAGAGCCTGCAGCCAGGTGCCCTGCACCACAAAGCTCTTGCTGCACCAGGCCAGGTACTGCTTGGAGCCGCTCTGCTTCTGCATGCGCATATACGTGGACACAATGCTCTCGCAGAACTGGAAACATGGTGGCAAAATTAATTAATAATAATAGGATGATTTATTTGGTGAGCGCTGTTTTTATGTGTATCACACCCTAAGAGCCAGTTATGTAAGAGTTATATAAGGTATGCAGTGATATGTGACAGCTGTTGTTATTTAAATCAGTTCATACTCAAGTCATCGTGCCAAGAGCGTGTCTCCTGAAGACATTAGCTACGTTGCTAACGAAACTTTGAGAATAATGTATGTGTGAAAATCCTGTGGTTTCCAAGTTAATTTGTCATGAGCACTTTCTTGTAATAAGTCCACTTACTATGACAAGTTACACCCAGTAAAATGTTTTATCCACAATTTCTCAAATTAGTGAACCAGCGCTTACTCAGTTTTACCTTTAAGAGCGCTCTCGAATATTTTTAATTTTAAAATCTGCGTTCGCTTAAAACCTATCTATGCCACAGCCGCGCGCTCGGAGCTCTTATTTTGTAGTTTTTGAAAGGTACGTATATTAACTTATAATATCTGTGGACTAGAAATTATTTTAACCAAAAAAATCATATATATATACGAGTATGTCTCAACTTACTTACGAAAATGGTCATTAGTAATAAAAATAACAAAGAACTTCACAGTTGCATTTCATTAGTAATAAAAATAACAAAGAACTTCACAGTTGCATTTCCATGTGTACAAAAAACTCGGCACAACGAAAAAAAAATCTTGAATGTTGGTACCATTTCAAATAACGGCTGCCGACTAGACCGGAAATAACTAGAGTTGACAGATAACACACGTTATAAATATTGTGATCGCCAAAGTCGTGCCAATATTTCATATTTTAACTTTATCACTCATTTCATTATAACCACTGCAACGTGTGACAGGAGAGAAACGCAAGTGGTAGCATGTCGCTGCCTTTGTTCTTGTTTGCCGTAGAGACCATTAAGCTAATTTTACATGAGCAATTTTTGCATGTGTACTGGACCAATGTGTCTTATGAAAACAGGAAATTGATTTCAAAAATATTTAAAACAACTCTCACATTACGAATTTTACGCTTTTCTTAGCTCAGATTGTGAAGAATTTTATTCTTATGACAACTGCAGTATGTATCAAATCAGCACGTTAGTTTCCGCTCCTCTATGTTATTACTCATAGTAGCTTGCAGTACACTTTTTGGCAGCCATTTTTTTATGCCGGTCAGATAGACTCAACCTTTTCCATCCTTCAACATCAAAACTAAAAATGTTCAACAATTAATCAATAGTTTCGCAAATTATATTTTTAGTAAAAATAATATCAGGATGATTTTTGCGAGCGCTGTTTTTGTGTAAATCACACCCCAAGAGCCCCCAGCGAGCTTGGTCGTCGCTAAAGAAAGCGTCGATTCTCAATCAAGACCAAGTTGCTGTAGGGCTGGATGAACTTTGGTGACGGGTCTTGGTAATGGTTTGTGTATTTCCACTTTATTAATTCATTAGAACTTTGAAAAACATTAAATAAAAAAAAAACAAGTTTTTAGTTACTCGTAAGCGTAACTACAGATGTTATGGATATGTGAAGGTTCCAAGGAATTTTATGAAAAAAGTGGTCAATATAGTGCATACACGCAGAATTTCTTAGTAAATATTTAGTTTTTACATACTGTAAAATTGCGTTTCCTTTCTCGCAATTTCGCTTTCTTGATGACTAAAATTATTTTTTAGCGTAAAATCCGTAGGAAGTAGAATGTCGACCGATTATTTCTAAAATAGTAATAATAAATTTCTAAGTTAAGTATCAAAGTCTTAATCTAAATTAAAGTTGCAAAGATATATATCATTTCAGATTCATATTAAATACATTCCCACAAGCACACACATAGAAGTTGAACATAAGCCCTGCAACTTTTGCCGACCTTCCCAGAAACAGGGGTGACATTAGCAAAGTTAACCATCTGTGTACAGTATGGGTGGTCAGCTTCATACCAACCTATAAGTCAAGGAATGTATTATTAAGAAATTGTTGATTGCAAAAAATAATATTTTTGTAAAAATGTAACATGGAAAATCGTAAAATGTTCTCGCTTCGAAAATGTTGCATATCACTTGCCGACGACACAAAGGTTTTTTATGAGATAGTTTTAGCGAAAAAAAAAAGTGCCGCAGGTCCGCCTTCTGTGAGCGTTGGCGCTCGACTAAGGTTTACCCCGCAAATCTCGCATTTAAAAGCCATTTGTAAAATAATAATAAAAAATACATCTTGTGAAATAAAAATTTTGAAAAAAAATACAACTAAGCTCAAGATTATATTGTTCAATATTTGAAAATAATTGGGCACAAATAACCATTTTTTGAGATTTTATTCGAAGATACAATGTACACTTTTTTGTCCGTTTTTGCTTCTAGATTTTTTTTTTAATTCAGTTTTCTTCATCTGAATCACATTTTAAATCACACCACGAACTAAAACAGGATATAAAGTATATTTGTAATTTTTTTTTAGATTTCAAAACACCACCAAATTACAGAAAAAGTGGTTCAAAAATTGTATGTTTTCCACTTACCGCAAGAAGGTGTTCGTAATTTTTATTTTTTCAAGTAATAAAAGCGTTTATAGACATATATTATTTGATGCATATTGCAAATGAAATGTTTAACTAACACTTAAAGTTATCAAAAATTTATATTTGTCCATATTTATTGAAAAAAAACCACGTCAAAAACTGTGTTTTCGAGAAATTTCCTAGCACCCTCTTAAGATGTACCTGTATACATACAACTCGCTTCTCATGCAGATATGTTATATAGTTTCATCAAAGAAAATAACGCACTGATTAAATGATATCACAATGAGGAGATTGAAATCAAAGATGATGATTAGATACCTCTTTGATCAGCTGATAAGGCAGCTCTGTGTTCTCATCGACTTCTTGGCCCAAACAATTGTACAGGGCTGTTAATCTCTCATCAATAGTACCTGAAAATAATACATAAAATAGTTGAAATGTACTAAAACAGTTCACAAATGATTTTTAGTTAGACCATGCTTTATTCGCAGATCTTTTATCTGCTGACGTTTCGTTTTCACAAGCAGAAAGCATTCTCAAGGCTGGCATCCCATCACACACTTACCGCATCAATCACAATGAAGGGAGATGAGGAAAGGGCATCATACTTCCAGTCATTTACAAACAGTAAGCGAAAGCAAAGGCCGTTGCGCAGGATTGATAACCAGCCTTGAGAATGCTTTCTGCTCATAAAAGCACAACATCGACAGATCTGTAGACGCACTGGTGTCACTGATTTCATACAGCGAGCCTACTTAAAGGGGCGCTGGGCTGGTCATGTTGCAAGGCAGGACCATGACAGGTGGCTGAAACGGATTGTACAGTGGCGGCCCAGGATGCCCAAGCGGGGAGTGGTGAGACCAGTGACGGCTCAAGGTAAAGTGCATCGGTGCATTGCACCCCCAGTAATAATGCCACGATCCAATACTTACAAATTTTAGGGGGGTAATCAATGACGGCTAGTATAAAAATGCACTGATCGATGAAAAATCGACGAGCCGTCACTGGGTGAGACCCCGACAAAGTTGGCTGGACGATATGAAGGGAACTGCAGGCAGAGGATGGCTGAACACAGCAGCCGATAAACAAGAATGGAGAGGATTGGAGGAGGCCTACGTCCAGGAGTGAATTGAGAAGGGCTGAAGAAGAAGAAGTTAAAAAATACTAGTGCTTATATACAAGAAACCATGCTTTTAAAAATGTTTCCACAAAGACGGGATTTTGGTGAATACCGTAGAAGCCATGCAAATACAAAGTACGCAATGTTCAGCATTTTTGTGCAGCCACCTTGACGTGCGTTAAAAACACTTCTTGTTTGATGAAGCCTTTAAACTTTGTTTACTATAAACAGTGTTTCTGAGCCTTTAAGTTTATAATTTTTTTATGTTCTAATACCAGCTTTGGGTGTTGTAAGTTCTAGGTTGAGTATTGTTATAACACATAAGTGGACGCTACCTCTGACACAGAAAACGTAGAGTTCAGCAAACCGCTGAAACTCAACAATGTTTTTCTTGTTGTTCCCAAAGCCAAACAGAAAGTTGGAGAGAAACTGCATCAACCGTGGATCCATGTAACTGCCCCATAATTTCTGAAAAAATAAACAAAAATCATCATCAAAAAAACAAGATGAGAAACTAAAAAATGAGGTAAGATAACAAAAACGAGATAAGATAATAAAAAATGGCATAATTTAATAAAAAAAAAAACATAAGTAAAATACTCAAAAACAAGATAAAATAATAAAAACGAGATACTATAATAACACTTAAAATAAGATAATAAAACATGAGATAAGTTAATAAAAAACCACATAAGATACTCTAATACCAGGTAAAACAATAACAACCTTGATAAGATAATAAAAACAAAATAAAATAATCAAAACGAGATAAGATATTTATAAGAGAGATAAATATAAAAGATAATAAAAATGAGATAAGATACTCAAAAATTAAATAATGAATTCACCAAGCTATTGCTATCAAACCGATGGCTATTTGGACAGTACTTAAAACTGTTTGTCAGATCCGTGTCACGACAAATCGGTCACACTAAAGTAAGTCCACACAAATTTTTGATCAACCACATTTCTTGTTCTTTACTGATGTGTCTGTGGACAAGTTATGTGCAGGCGAGTTGTCTGTGACCAAAGTCATGAGGACAAACTGTCGTGTGACCGATTTGTCTATGGTCGAGCTATTTGTAGGCGGGTTTATTTATTTATTTTAGAGACACCAAACAGAACACTGGTAAGTACATAGCATATAATACAGAAACATAAATGACATATTATTATACATTTTACAAAAACATATTATGAGCAATATCATACATATACACCAGCGTTCCAGTGATAGGTATCTACAACATACATAATATTATGTTATTAAATTATTAATAAAGTACCTACGAAGCGCCACAGAGAGAAGTAGCCAAGGACTGTACCTACACATACTCTGTGGTACCTACTATGCCGTGCGCGTGTTACAGGCAATGTACAAAATCCCGACATCTTTATTATTTAAGTAATTTGGTGGTTTTGCAAAGCAAAGTATGTATATAAAATAAAGTAAGTTGTATTGAAGTGAAGCAGTATTGGGTCAAAAAGATAACAATAAAAACAAAAAAAGAAATCAAATCATAAAACCACACAGACGTAAGGTAAGTATTATGTGAAACAAGTAGTGGATGTATTAAGCCTGAGTTAGCACAAGAATAGAAATCACACATAACAAAAAAAGAAAAAATTAACAAAACTACACAGAAGTAATATAAGTATTGTGTGAAACAAGTAGTAGATAGTAGGTTGTCTGTGATCAATTTGTCGTGGAACAGTCAGGTCAGCTAGTAGATAAATAAATAAAGGAATCATAGACAAACGGTCAAATCTTCTTCTCGTATCCGGTCCGAGTTTTTGCTGGCGACGCGGAAGCAGTTGGCAACAGTGGGTTGCTCATCGCGAGACAGCAGCGTACACTTCTCAGCCAACTTTTTACTAGCGTTGCCCATCTGAAAGAAATAATAAAAATAATTTTGCGTCAAAGAACCTGTAACCTCTAGGCAAGTCTAGACAGATAGGATGAACTAGACAGATAGGATGAATGCTTGTCAAGCTTGCCTGGAGGGTAGGGATGAAATAAAAAAATCCCCGCAGACCAACAGGTAAGCAACAACACGTCTGGCAAATGAGGCGACATTTTGCCAACTTCCTCAGACTAAAAATATCAAACACAAAATGTAACTAAGCTGCGCATATTCAGCATCTTTAAACCACATTGTCGTATGTGGTGGGTAGGACTTATTTATTTTCTCAGTTAAATGAGCCGGCCATACATCAACCATTTCCCTTAAAGTGGGGGATTCTCTGCTCCTAAGGGGAGAAGTTCTCATTTCTTGTAAAGGCTGAGTATACCTTGCCAGTGTTCTGATCTTGGGTTTGAAGTAAACACCGAAAGGAGAAATCATTACTAAAACCCTTATTAGTAGGGATCAAACTATAGCCCTGTGGTATCATACACAATTGCTCTATCAACTAATCTATTGACATATTAATTATATAAACAAAGTTTTAATTCACTTAAAATTATAAAATAGAATTAAAACTCTGTTTATTTAATTAATAGGTACACAATGGACTTTCACTGTGTAAAACACCAAACCCTTACAAATATTAATCTATTGACCGTTAAAAATTTCACCTACAGAGTATTGGGTCCCTTTAATTAGAATTTAAAGTAAAATATTTTTCATGGTACACTTTGCCAATTTCACCCTTGTTTCAGGGAAGGTCGGCAAGAGTTGCAGGGCTTATATTCATTTGAGATTGGATTTTTATGCTGCAAGTCCACATGCGGCATGTGTAAGCGCGAACTTATGGGATTGCATTCAAAATGAATCTAATCTAATCTAAATCTAAGTTGCAAAGATATGTATCATTTGAGATCCATATTAAATGTATTCCCACAGGCAGACACGCATAATTTCGCGCTCACACATG
Source organism: Agapetus fuscipes (assembly GCA_951799405.1). Lineage (NCBI taxonomy): Eukaryota > Metazoa > Arthropoda > Insecta > Trichoptera > Glossosomatidae > Agapetus > Agapetus fuscipes. Next base: position 19,692,040 of record OX637339.1, on the reverse strand, counting down.
CGGCATGTGGACCTACAAAAAAAAACCCAATCTCAAATGAACATAAGCCCTGCAACTCTTTAATGTTTTATATCTTTGCAACTTAGATTATAGTCAAAAACAAAAACAATCGATTTATTTTTTGTCCTAATGGGCGTTTGTTAGTAAAAAAATATTCATATTAATTTAAATATAACTTATTAATACATTTCAATAAAATTTCATACTTTAAGTAACATGGAGCTAAAAAACAAACAAGTAAATAAGTATATCGCCTTTCATAAAAATATTAAAAATAAATTTGGCATTGACAGATGGATATTGAGGTTACCTTGCGATCTTTGTATTTTCTAAAGCGACCAGACACAAGTCACAGAATGAAATGTCAGTATTTCAGCATGAATACGTATTGCGGAAATATTACTCGTGCGTTTGCAAGCGGAGAATTGCGATGTTATAAAGAAATTGTAAACATTTTGTGTAAAATGCAAAAGCTCAGACACATGACATGACAGGTACGTGACGTATATGCAGGATGACAACTTGGGAATAATTAATTTAAAAACATAATGCTGAGATCAACAATAAACCTGAATGTAGGGGAAAAATGAGCTACTTTTTTGAAAAGCTGTAACTGTAGCTCTGTCGTCATTCAGCTAGGGGTGGACAAAGCCTCTGCAGAGTTGCCTTTATTTCTTACTTTCTTTGTTTGCCTCTATCAATTAAATTATATACATCACCTTTTTCATTTGAAGGCACATATTTTTAATATTTTTGTTATTATATTTGCTAGTCTTTATTACAATTTCACCAATCTGATCAATCTATTCTGTTTTTGGTCGTTTGTTTTCGTTCGTTCCTTTTACATTTCCTCGTTAAACACACTTTATCAGTAATGGTACTTTTAATTTTCCTGGGAATTCACGAAAAAGAAGAAGAATTTAAAATACAATTTAGGAATGCAATTTTTGTAGTTTAGTTGATTTTGTAGTTTAGATGATTTGAAGACTATTTTTAATGAACACTGTGTATTATTAGATGATGCTATGTTTTTATTCATAAAATCTAATGCTGGATTTAAAAAATGCAAACAAATATTCGTAAAAAGAAAAGAACAAAAAATCCCTACATCCATAAAAAAAAATAACTCTTCTTTCGATTTATATACCTTCAAATGGCATAGATGTACCTACTTTGTAATGTATGGTTTTTGTTTAAATAAACTTACTTGCTTTTTAAAATAACTGGTAATAATACAAATAATATTTGAGTATGCAGGTAGGCAAAATGAAATATTCTATCTCATTTCGTCATCTTTTTCAAACCAAGCAAATCTATAGATAATCTATAATCTAAGTTGCAAGGATATATTCATTTAAAGCTCTCAGATGTATGCCCACAAACCAACACGTGTAGTTCGCGCTTACAAATGCTGAATGTGTACTTACAAATAAAATCCAAACCTAAAATGAACATAGTCAAGGTTAAAATGAAAAAATACATGATACCTATGCAGGTACTTAGGTAGGTACTTATTTGTTCACCACCAAAATAAGATCACGAATAAAAAAAGTGTGACGTCACACGGCCGGGTTGCTAGAGCAAAAGCTAACAATTGTTTTGATACTGATTGCTTAGAATTACGACCTTACAGTTATGTAGATAAGTGACGTTCGAGCACGAGAAATATGCAAATTTGGAACATTCGAGCAAAAATCAAGGGTGACAGAAATGACTTCCCACATTGATGTTTATTTTCAACACTACAAAATTAAATTATTGCAAGGTGTACACAGCCTTCACAAGAAATTAGAATCAGCCCTCTCGGGAGCTGAGCTAACCCCCACTTCAAGTGAAGTGGTTGGCGTAAGGCCGGCCCCTTATTTGTTTATTTGCTCTCAGCTGGATTGAAAAATTCATAAAACCTTTACCAATGACCGGTCACCAAAGGTCCATCCAGCCTTACAGCAACTGGGTCTTGCTTGAGAATTGGCGCTTTGTGCGACGACGATCAAGCTCGTAAAAAGGTCGATAACATAATTGGTAGAATGCTTGCATTCCATGCCGAGAGCAAGGGTTCGATCTCAAAGGTTTATTCAGCCTTCACAAGAAATGAGAATCAGCCCCCCCGGGGCTGGGAAACCCCCACTTCAACTGAAAGTGGTTGGTCAAACAGGTCGGCCCCCTTACCTGTAAAAATAAATAGGTCTCGAAGCGCCACATGCGACCCCTTCGGGGAAACGCAGGCAAGAACGTACACTATATGTGTGGCTTAGTTGCGTTTTTTGCGATCTTTATACCTGTTTCTGACCAGGCAAAAAATAGATCGTTGAATATTGTATTCCTCTTCACAAATTTATTTGAAACAAATAATAAATGTGTAAGTTATTTCCAAAAAAAGTTTAAGGTTTTGTGTATTGACCTTGTGAAGATTCATTTTACATTATCAAAATAATTTTCATTGCCAAAAATTTAACAATAAAATCTAAAATAAATCGAAGAAGGTACGGTAGACCATTTTTTTTGTTTCCTGAAGGACAAACCTTTTAGGGCGATAGACTTGAAAATATGTCAGGATAGATCACAAACAGTTCGTCAGCTACTAACACAATAGAAGTAGAGCGTTGGGAGTGAATGGAAACGAGCATTTGTGCTTAGAGCACAGTATATAATAATTTGATCTAGAAGTTTTATGTTCAGTGTTGGGGAAACGGTGAACGCGGCAGGTAGTAGAAATGATAATTGTTAAAAATAATAATAATAAAACAAATCTAGAATCTTTAAAATAATACAACAAAATATAACTAAAAGTAGACGTGTTGAAAAGTGACAGTTTGAAATTCAAATCGATGTAAGTGTATATAATATTGTACCTATTGTAACTGCTACTTTTACTCTGTCACCATTCCGCTAGGGGTGGTCAGAGCTTCATCATATCCTTACATACCTCTTTCCATTCATTCATTTTCATCTTTTACACTCTGTAGTATACCCCATTCTTTCACAATCTCCTCAATCTGATAACTCCATACTTTTGTCGGTCGTCCATTATCTACCTCTTTTACCTTTCACACTTCCTCTGTATATAAGTATACTTTGTCAGTCTATCATCATTCATTCTTTCCACATGTCCAAACCATCTCATCACATTATTTTGTACCTACCTTAACTTTCACATCATCTTTCAGCTTACATTCTTATCTACTCTACTCTGTTGAAAATCCACTAAGAGTGGCCAGAGCCTCTCCAGGGTTGCCTACATTTCTTCCTATCCTTCATACATACATACAACTATAATCGAATTTAGGTTGTTATTTACAGTGGATAGACGTATTTATGTATACAATAAATGAAATAACCGAATATTTATACCGTTATACGAATCGTTAGTTGGAGAATTTCAGTGTTCTCGACGTTTCTTTGGCTTCTTATCCAACATCATAAGGAGACACATCCTTGTTCGGTGGAGGGCAAGGATGAACTGATACAAATACATACATACATCTTTCAATTAATTCATATCCATCACTTTTTTATACACATCCTTCTTTTACATTCATCCCTTCGCAATTTTAACATTCTGATCAAAGCACTCTTTTGTTGGTCTTCCCATTCCTCATTTTCTCCTATGTAAATAAAATAAATAAATAAATACGGACTTTCAAATGTCAGACAGACGTTTAAAATGGCGCCAAAAAATAAATTATAAACCTACATACATCACAACATTGCCTATTGGAATCTTGTAAAGGCAGTACCGTGCTAGCCATTTTGTCTCTGCTAGTCGCCATTATCTTGTAAAGGTAGTGCCTTGTTGTGCTAGCATTTTGTCTCTTCTAATCTCCATCCTCTTGTAAAGGTAGTGCCTTGTTGTGCTAGCCATCGTGTCTCTTCTAATCTTCATCCTCTTGTAAAAGCAGTGCCTTGTTGTGCTAGCCATCTGTCTCTTCTAATCTTCATCCTCTTGTAAAGGCAGTGCCTTGTTGTGCTAGCCATCTGTCTCTTCTAATCTTCATCCTCTTGTAAAGGCAGTGCCTTGTTGTGCTAGCCATCTGTCTCTTCTAATCTCCATCCTCTTGTAAAGGTAGTGCCCTGTTGTGCTAGCCATTTGTCTCTGCTGGTCGCCATCCTCTTGTAAAGGCAATTCCTTGTTGTGCTAGCCATTTGTCACTGTTGATCGCAATCCTCTTGTAAAGGCAGTGCCTTGTTGTGCTAGCCATTTGTCCCCTGAGTTGTGAATACTGCAATAAGAAGAGTTAAATTGAGATTTTTGCCATTTTATTAAAGTTCCAAACATTTTTTAATCGGAAACTTTTTTCTCGACGAGAAAAAAAAGAGTCTTGTATCGGACTGTCTTCCTTAGCAACCTATGAAAAAAATATTTGCCTGCCTTTTCCCTAGCAACCCGACCGGGTGACGACACAAAATTGTCTGAGCCTATTTAAGTGCGGACCACATTTTCATATTGGATATCGAAATGTAAAATTGCCCAAGGGGAAACGTTAACTGTATCATTTCCATGTATTAGGTAGGTATTTATGTTGAAAATTATTGTTCTCTTGGTAGGTAAATTAACAGTGAAATTTATATAATTTCGACTTTAGGAAATTAGTGATATTGTACTTCAGTCAATTAAAAGGCTAATCACTTCTCTAATTAAACAGTCATTTAAATAATAATTATAAGTCTATATCTATAATCTTTGTTGCAAAAATTAATGTATTACAAGTATTGTAGGTACATGCAAATTTCCATGCACTTATAACAGCAAATAAATGAAGTAAAAGAAGAATACCTATAATATAAGTTGAAAAGATATACGAGTATTAAAACATTTAAAATTCATGTTAAACGCATGCCCACAAACAGACACGTGTAAGTTCGCGCTTATAAACGCTGCATGTGCAGGTTCTTACAAATTAAAATCGAAACCTCAAATGAACGTACACCCTAAAACTTTTACCGACCTTTCCTGAAACAGGAGGGGGGGGGGGGGACATTGGCAAAGTGAACCATTTTTTACAGTACGGGTGGTCAGCCTCATACCAATCTATAAGTCAAGGAAAAATCAAAATCACAATTAATGTATTTTACAGTTATTTTTAGCTTCTTCTGTTTCTTTTCACCATCGTATGTATGTATGGGGGTGACAATAAATTAGATTTATTTTTTAGGTTAATTACAAGTGAAATAAATCTAAACAGTCCGAGTAAGAACTAAGAAGCTGGTATTATAAATGTCATAATTTGTTGATTCTTATTTTAAAATAAACAGTATTCCTTGACTTGTATTTTAGTATCGATACCATTTAAGTATATTTCGAATGTGCTCTTCGCTGAGTTGAAAAATTCATAAACCTTTACCAAAGACCGGTCACCAATGGTCCATCCAGTCTTACAGCAAATAGATTTTGCTTGAGAATTGACGCTGTCTATAGCGACGACCAAGCTTGCTGATGGCTCTTGAGTTGTGATTCACACAAAAACAGCACACACCAAAAAAACATCCCAATATTATTATTATTATGGGAAAAACAGTCAAATCTGTAGAGGCTCTGGCCACTGCAAGTGGAATGGCAATAGAGTTACAGTTACAGTAGAAATGTGTCGCATTGGATCCATACCGACAATTTTTGGGAACCTCTGGCATAGACTATAGAAAGATATTATAGATCCATAGACAAGATTGACCACTTTCTAGTTATTACAAAACTTTATCAAGCACCTTCACCTACTAAATTAATGGACCTGAATTTCGAGATAATTCTAGACACAAAAAGTAGCTCTGCTCCACATCCATATAATTTTATCTATCAATATAATTTAAACAGAAAAATTAACAATATATTAAAAAATAAAAGTTGCAGATATTTGCTGTTCTATATCTATCTATAATCTATAATCTAAGTTGCGAGGATATATTCATTCAAAGCTCTCAGATGTATGCCCACAAACAAACACGTGTAGTTCGCGCTTACAAATGCTGATTGTGTACTTACAAATAAAATCCAAACCTCAAATGAACATAAGCCCTGCAACTCTTGCCGACATTCCCTGAAACAGGGGTGACATTGGCAAAGTGAAACATTTTTTACAATATGGGTGGTCAGCCTTATACCAACCTGTAAGTCAAGGAATACGAGTAATAAATAGCTGTTCAATTTGATAAAAACTTGGTTAATTTATAACACGCAATTTATTTTAAGATTTCGTTCACATTTGGTTCATTCACAGAGTTAATTTTTGTACTGTATTGCTCGACAGCTCCGATACAAGTCTCACGCTACAGCAGAGTGATTTTGCCAGAAACTCCTGCCGCCTTTCCCTGAAACGGGGTGGCATTGGCAAAAGTGAACATAGTTTTTACGGCATGTGGATCGCGTGTGTTGTGTGGGACTTATTTATTTTCACAGGTAACGGGGGTTAAAATTCAGCCCCCAACTTTTAATTTCTTTTGATGCATAAGTAAACCTTGCCGGTATTTACATTTTTTAGGCTAGACGATCTGTGGGCTAGACATAGACACCGAAGTGGGAAATAATTTCCGACACTCTTGGTGGGGATTGAACCCTGGCAATGCCATGTAACGCGAGTAATTTACCAACTAAGCTATTGACCGAACGTAGTAGCTATTTTTAACTTTGAACCAAGTTTTTACAGCATGGGGGTCAGCCTCATACCAACATATTAATCAAGCAATTAGCAACAGTACAATTATAAAAAAAACAAATCCCGAGGTCACCTTTTCGTTGTTAATTTCTTATTTATTTTTCACCAGCCTTTTCACATTTTCTGTGCCAATAATGCTAGGGATGGGCAAATGAGAAAAATATATCGATATTAAAGATTTTAAATGATGATTACGGTCGTCAGACATTTTTTGGAATGAAAAAAAAAATTCAATATTTTAAAAAATTTGAAAAATTTAAATATCGACATATTTGCTATCGATTTGTTTTATATTATCAAAATATACTGAGAATAAATATCGATACTTCGATAGAAACGGATTTAAAAAAAAAAAAGCATTTTTGATAATCGAAAAAAAAATGAGATATCGATATTTTGCATATCAAAGAAAATATCGATATTTTTTTATATCTACTTTTGATAACGATACCTTAAAGGTAAAATTGAATAAGTGAAAAATTAAGCTAACATGGGTTTCTTACATAAATGCAGCTTTTTGTCTATTTTCTACGAGAGAAAATACTAAAAAAAGTGTGAAAACCCTTTAGTTAAGAAGTTTTTCATAAGCACTTCCTTATAATTAGTTCACTTACCATGAGTTCCACATAATAAAAGGTTTAACCCACGATTTCTCAAGTCAGTGAATCAGTACTCATTCAGTTTTACCTTCAGGGTGGTTATATATCGATATATGTCACCCATCCCTAAGAATGCAGACATATTGTTGCTTGTAACCGGTATATATACGACATTTCAAGTGTTTTCCTTTCATTATATTAAAAGCTGTATAAACACAAATAACATGACATTTTGAATAGCTGAAAAAATTATCAAATATACAAACGTATAAGATCATGAAAATGCCAAACCACATAAGTACGTTTTATTGAATTTATCAGTGCAAATTAAGAGCACTTAAACTTTATGGTCTGAGTAAAAGAGTGACAGTTACTGTACCTCTTGTTACCGTTCCGCTAGGGGTGGCCGGAGCCTCTGCAGAGCTGTCTCCATCTCTTCACATTCTTACATACCTCTTTCAATCAATTCATATCTAAATCTAAGTTGCAAAGATATGTATCATTTGAGGTTCATATTCAATTCTTTCCCACAAGCAGACACGCATAATTTCGCGCTCACACATGCCGCATGTGGACCTACAATATAAAAACCCAATCTCAAATGAACACAAGCCCTGCAACTCCAGCCGACCTTTCCTGAAACAGGGGTCTAATCTAATCTAATCTAAGCTGCAAGGATATATACCATTTAAGATTTATATTAAATGCATTCCCACAAGCAGACACGCATAATTTCGCGCTCACACATGCCGCATGTGGACCTACAATATAAAAACCCAATCTCAAATGAACACAAGCCCTGCAACTCCAGCCGACCTTTCCTGAAACAGGGGTGACATTGGCAAAGTGAACCATTTTCTACAGCTTTGGTGAAATCATAAAATTTGGCGTCAGGTATATAAAGAAATTCAAGTCGTATCAAATTTTGCCTCTGTACACTGCACGCGCCTACCAATCAAAAAAATATTGCGCGCAGTTGGTCTAATCTTTGTCTAGAGACTTTTCGAGTGGTCTGGTTGGTTCTAGACCAAATCTGACGCAACCATGTATCTACGAAAAGGGGCGATGCACTCTATATTAATAACTGGTATTATCAGCTGCTCTACACGTAGACCAAATATAATAACAATACATTTTGTATCGGCCGGTACAGTGCATGAATACCGCTACATTAGGGATGTTATAAAAGCAACTGAGCTACACATATACTGTAACTTCTTGCCTGCGCTATCTCCGAAGGGGTGGGGATTCTGTAAAATATCATATTTTAGAAATTGTTTCTCGTGGCGAGTTGAACCTATTTATTTTAACAAGTAAGAGGGCCGGCCTTACGCCAACCACTTCAGTTGAAGTGGGAGTTTCCCAGCTCCCGAGCGGGCTGGTACTCATTTCTTGTGAAGGCTGAGTAAACCTTGCCGCTATTTTATTTTGGGGTTTGAAATAAACACCGAAACGGGAAATCATTTCTGACACCCTCGGTGGGATTCCAACCAGAGCTCACGGCATGGAATGCAAGCACTCTACCAACTGAGCTATCGACCGGACAATATAGCTAAACATTATTAATGGTTTGAGTTCTTGACGTATAGGTTGGTATGAGGCTGACCACCCATACTGTAAAATATGGTTCACTTTGCCAATGTCACCCCTGTTTCAGGGAAGTTCAGCAAAAGTTGCAGGGTGTATGTTCATTTGAGGCTTGGATTTAGTTTGTAAGTACACATTTAGCATTTTTTAGCGCGAACTACACGTGTCTGTTTGTGGGCATGCATTTGATATGAAATTTTAAATTCATATAATTCATAATTCATAAGGTCTTTATTGTTTTTTATCAATATGTACAAAGTATTACAATAAAAATAAATTTTAAAAATCTAATTACAATAAATACTCCCCAAAGTAAGCATAGCTTGTGTTTTGGGGAGGATTCCAACTTATCTTAACTTAAAATTAATCACTTAATAGATAAAAATCATAAAAAACAAAAATAATATATACACCATTTAGTCATTTACTCAGCAAAAAACAGAAAGACAAAAAATAAAATAAAATAACATAAAGAGGTAACATGTTTAAATAGAAAATACAGAAATAGGAATTATACATATATACACACATGTAGATATATGAAAAAAAATAACAAAAATAATAATGATAAGAATAATGTACAAAAAACCAATCAAATATAAACACTCAACTATTTACACCTCTTTCAAATATTTGCTGATCATGTAGGTACTTAATGGCCCTAGGATCTGCGTGCTTATCATGCTCATACCTGGAAAAAAGTGCATTGTACCACCTTACACCCAAATAATCGTAGTGATGATGGCCCAAATGTTAACATATTTTTGCAACTTAGATTATAGATGAGGTTGACCACCCATACTGTAATAAATGGTTCACTTTTCCAAAGTCACCCTGTTTCGGGGAAGATAGTTATTTAATTTAATGTAATTTAATATAATTAAGTTAATTTAATATAATGAAGATTATTATTTATTATTAGGCAATAGTTACTGGGCTCATTTGAGATTTGGGTATTTACTTTGCAAGTGCATCTGCGGCATTTGGAAGCGTGAACTCACAAGTGTCTGCTTGTGAGTATGAACTTATTATGAATCTTAAATGTTAAAATATATATCTTTGCAACTTAGATTATAGATTACAACTAAATCTGTGTGTACTTTAAAAATCAGAATATGCAGGAATGAACTAGATAAGCCGGGCAGACATCAGCTGTATCAGTAAACAATGTTATATGAAAAGTGCTTTTTAATGTTATTTGTATCAGTTATAAACAACCTAATATACTGGTATTCTAATATTATCTAGATTTTCGGTCCGTAGTCTAGTGGTAACGCTTCGGACTCGTAAATGGAAGCTTGTAAGTTCAAATCCCGGCGGAGCACAAAAAAAAAATACTGTTACGAATACTGTAAGTATTTACTCGAATATTCATAATAGAATATGCCAGAATACCTATAAATAGAGGCCGAGATGATTTGCAAGAAGACTTGTATCTGAGCCGTCGAGCTTATATTATGAATAGTCAAGCGACCGTGGTGTAACGTTACGTGGTAGTAAAACTCTGTGAACGAACCAAAAGTGAACGATGTCTTAAAAAACAATTTATGAAATAAATTAACCGTTTTTTTTTTTTAACTACTTAACTGATGCTTTTGACCGGTCACCAAAGGTCCATCCAGCCTTACAGCGACTGGGTCTTGCTTGAAAATTGGCGCTTTGTAGGGACGACCAAGCTTATAAAAGGTCCGGTCGATAACTGAGTTCATAGAGTGCTTGCATTACATGCCGAGAGCAAGGGTTCGATCCCCACTGAGGGTGTGAGGAATGATTTTCCGTTTCGGTGCTTTCTTCAAGCCCAAAGTAAAATACCGGCAAGATTACTCGAGAGCCAGCCCCCTCGGGAACTGAAAACCCCCAACTCATCTGAAGTGGTTGGTGTGAGACTCTCTTTTCTGCAAAAATAAATAGGTCCCGTAGTCAATCGTCGCGTCGTGCAGAAATAGTGTCTACTGAAGAGGTTGACTACAACGCAACGCAACGCAACTAAGCTACGTGTAACTTCTTGCCGCGTTATCCCCGAAGGGGTCGCATGTGGCGAGTTGAACCTATTTATTTTTACAGGTAAGGGGGCCGGCCTTACGCCAACCACTTCAGTTAAAGTGGAGGTTTCCCAGCTCCCGAGAGTGCTGGTACTCATTTCTTGTGAAGGCTGAGTAAAACTTGCCGGTATTTTATTTTGGGGTTTGAAATAAACACCGAAACGGGAAATCATTTCTGACACCCTCGGTGGGATTCGAACCCGAGCTTTCGGCATGGAATGCAAGCACTCTACCAACTAAGCTATCAACGCTAACGAATTATCGAGAGCGGCCTAAATATATAATTGTTTGCGAAAACCTACGCTCGAGGGAACATAATCATTATTAAAAATTGATTTCTAACGAGGCTGACCACCCGTGCTGTAAAAATCGGTTCACTTTTGCCAATGCCACCCCGGTTCAGGGAACGGCGGCAGGAGTTGCAAGGTTTATGTCCATGTGAGATTTTCTTTATTTGTATGCACACATGCAGAATGTGTAGGCGTGAACCTACATGTGCCTGTCTGTAGGCATGCATTTCATATGAGCCTTAAATGCTTACATATCCTTGCAGCTTAGATTATAGATTATAGATAGATAGTTAATCCTCAATCTTCGTGCAGAAAGGGTGAACGCCAACAAAACGTCGATAACAGAATAGATCAGGATATATATATTTTTTCCAAAATAGTATTCCTAAACGGTTCGTCTAATATCCGAATCAGCTTGCAAATCTGTGAAACTGCCGAACTCAATCGAAGTTTATATTAAACCAAATAAAAAGGTTTACCTTCCCTAAATAATTCTATAATAATATACATCGCCACATTAAAGGTAAAACTGAACAAGTGCTGATTCACTGATTGTAGAAATTGTGGATAAAACGTTTTATTCTGTGTAACTTCTCATAGTAAGTGAACTAATTATAAGGAAGTGCTCATGAAAAACTTCTAAACTACACAGGGTTTTCACACTTCTGTAGTGTTTTCTCTCGTAGAAAATAGGAAAATTGTTGCATTTATCTGAGAAACCCATGTTAGCTTAATATGTCACTTATTTAGTTATACTTTTAGGGTATCGATTTATATATATTTTTTCATAATTAGCTTTATACTAATCGTGGACTATAAAACAAACTGTGGCTGCACGAAATGAAATTAAAATATTAATAAAACAAATAATAGATACGCTGTGATAAAAAGTGCATTTGTTTTGTCAAAAGTGCAAATGACAAGGATATTAAATATATATTTTATTCAAATGATAAGTGGAGAAAATAAGTGTTAAATATTAATTGGTGATTTGTGTTAATTAATTTGAAAAAAAAAACGAAGATTGGAGGCTGTGACTGATATTCTACAAGTGCTTTGTGAACCGGACAAGATGGTCAACTTACTTCTTTTCGTCTTTTCTAGACGGTGAGCTTTCTTTTATTTATTATTATTTTTTTTAATTGGTAAAAAATGGTACACTTTGCCAATGTAACCCCTGTTTCAGGAAAGGTCGGCAAAAGTTGCAAGGTTTATGTTCATTTGAGGCACCAAAGGTCCATCCAGCCTTACAGCAACTGGGTCTTGCTTGAGAATTGGCGCTTTGTAGCGACGACGATCAAGCTCGTAAAAAGGTCGATGGCTCAATTGGTAGAATGCTTGCATTCCATGCCGAGAGCAAGGCTTCGATCTCAAAGGTTTACTCAGCCTTCACAATAAAATGAGAACCAGCCCCCCCGGAAGCTGGGAAACCCCCACTTCAACTGAAAGTGGTTGGTGTGAGGCCGGCCCTCTTACCTGTAAAAATAAATAGGTCCCGAAGCGCCACATGCGATCCCTTCGGGGATAACGCAGGCAAGAAGTTACACTATATGTGTAGCTTAGTTGCGTTTAGGTACATACAACATACGCATGCAGCATCGGCAAGCGCGAACTTACACGTGCCTGCTTGTGGGCATGCATTAAATGTGAGCATTAAATGTCAATATATCTTTGCAACTTCGCTTACTGCAAAAAACTGATGTAGTATCTTATATTTTTCTTTATAATCTTTGTTGCACAGATACTCGTTTAATTTAATTTAGGTTGCTTGACTAACTCGTATATGTTGGTACGAGGCTCACCTCTCACATTGTAAAAAATGTTTCACTTTGCCAATGTCACCTCTGTTTCACGAAAGGTCTGTAAAAGTTGCAGGGCTTCATTTGTTCATTTGAGATTTGGGTTTTTATGTTGTAAGTTCACATGCATCATCTGTTTAAACGTAAACTTATAAGAGACGGCTTGTGGACACACATTTAATATGAATCTTCAATTATCTTCAGCACTTTTGCGACATTTTGAAACAGTGGTGGAATTGGCAAAGTAAACCTATCATTACAGTATGGTAGGACAGCCTCATCATAACCTGCATATGAATTAAATATTTTTTAGAAAAAAATCTTAGATGGAAATCTTCGGTTCTGTATCCACGACCATAGTATAATTTATTAACTCCAAGTGTAGGTACGACTGGATTTTATACTCTATGGGATTTTATAATAATTGTGTACTAATTGGTTGTAGTCTGGAAATTAAGAAATTAATTCGACACTAAAAATATAGATGGCGTCTTTTCACTTGCATACATTATTTAATTCATTCAATATTTAAAATTAATTATTTTTCGGATAATAATGCATGAGACCTGTATCAAGTCGATGGCTCAGTTGGTAGAAGGCTTGCGTTCCAAGTCAGAGGGCTAGGATTCGATCCACACCGAGGGTGTCAGAAATGATTTTCCATTTCGGTGTTTATTTCAAACCCAAAGTAAAATACCGGCAAGCCTTCGCAAGAAATGAGAACTAGCCCCCTCGGGAGCTGGGAAACCCCTACTTCAACTAAAGTAGTTAGCGAAAGGTCGGCCCCTTTACCTGTAAAATTAAATAGGTCCCACTCGCCACATGCGACCCCTTCAGGGTGAACGCGGCAAGAAGTTACACTATATGTGAAGCCTAGTCACGTATTCATATGAAGTGATGTTTTGTCATTGTGATCTAATTTCCTGTGATGAAATGTCGTGTGATGTAACGCCACGTGATGTAATGTCATGTGATGTAGTGTCTTCTGATGTGCTGTCATGTGATGTTATGTCTTTTGATGTTTTGTCATGTAATGTAATGTCTTGTGGTGTTTAGTCATTGTGATAAATTTTCCTGTGATTTTATGTCATTGTTTGTCATGTGATGAAATGTCTTCTGATGTAAAAATTAAATTAGGCTGATTTATTTGGTGAGCGCTGTTTTTGTGTGTATCACACCTCAAATCATCGCTGTAGAAAGCGCCAATTCTTAAGCAAGACCCAGTTGTTGTAAGGCTGGATGGACCTTTTGATGACCGGTCTTTGGTAAAGGTTTATGAATTTTTCAACCCAGCGAAGAGCAAATTTGAAAATATAAATGGTGTATTTTTTGTGCTCCGCCGGGATCCAAATCCACAACCTTCCATTAACGAGTCCGAAGTGTTGCCACTGGACTACGGACCGGTCCAAGTCCAAGATGTAATGCCATTGTGATAAATTTTCCTGTGATTTTATGTCATTGTTTGTCATGTGGTGCGGTGTGGTGTTTTGTCATGTGGTGTAGTGTCATAGGATGTAATGTCTTTTGATGTTTTGTCATTGTGATGATCTGTCACCGTGCTGTTCTGTCATGGATCCAATGCAAGTATAGGAAGAAGTTGATGAAGGAGGTCAAGACCTGCACCCCCCTCGTCGTGTGTTGTTACGCCAATAATAATGATGATGATGACGATGTACTTGTTTTCGTATTTATCTCATCACAGTTTTGTTCCAATAAATTGCGTCAGCTTTCTGTTATCGATACTTATTTGCTGCTAAAAGAAATTCCTCTCCAGTAAATGGCAACATTGTCAAAAATTGCAAAGTATCTAATAAAAAATACCTACACTGAAAAAATATTTCGGGTTAGACTATGTTCTAATCATGTTTACAGTTTTATATCTGCCGAAATTTCGCTTTCACGAGCAGAAAGCATTCTCAAGGCTGATACCCAAAACATTGCGGCGGTAACTGTTCGCTGCCTTAGTTCTTGTTTACCGTATACGCCATTGAGAAAATTTTACATGAGCAATGTTTGCATGTGTACTGGACCAATGTGTCATATAAAAACAAGAAATTTATTTAAAAAATATTTAAAAGAACTCTCACATTATCGAGTTTTACCGTTTTTCTTAGCTCAGATGTGTAGATTTTGATTCATAAGACAACTGCATGAAAAAGTCATATTTGACAAGATTGGCGTATACGATAAACAAGAACTGGGGGAGCGTGTTGGTAACTTGCTAGCAAGGAAGCCAATGGAGAAAAGGAAAGCGCATCATACTTCTAACCAGATAGTGAGCGAATGCAAAGACCTATGTTTGGCTTTGAAAACCAGCCTTGAGAATGCTTTCTTCGCGTGAAAGCGAAACGTCGACAGATAGAAAGATGCGAATAGAACATGGCGCAAAAAGTCTCCAGTTCATACCCACGAAAAACGGCAACCACGTTCTACTTTCAAATCCTCTTCTTCCCTGTTATTTTCCCCCTTAAAATGTTTCTATAGACTACCTTACTTATCTATATTTTTGAAAATTGTATAATGCAAATAGATGGGGGCGTGGCTTGAATACTTGACGCAAAAAGTCTCAGAGTACGAGTTGCAAAACTTGAGTAATGTAAAGTCCCAAATCTGTCGTTTCATCAGGATACAGTACAGTACAGACTTTGCTTGATAAGGTGAAAAAATACTCCTGTTCGTACCCACTAGAAACGACAACCACATTCCTAAAAATGTTTCTATTGCCTTCACTACTTATGAATATATAATATATATTTTTATATTACGCAGTAGAGATCAACAGAGTGCAAGGCGGAGCAATCTAAAAAACAATTAATTAATTATTAAGTAGTATACGTACAAAGTGCTTGGGGACATTTCAGTCCTTAAATAATATCCATTAAAATGATCAAGTAGTCTGGCTGTCAAATTAATATTTTCGATTTATTCCGGTTAGTCGGTGTTGTGGGCAAGCCGTCAAGATGAAACGCAAAAAACATCAACTAAGCTACACATATAGTGGAACTTTTTTGATTGCGTTATTCCCGAAGGGTTTGCATGTGGCGATTCGGGACCTATTTTTTTACGGGCCGGCCACATGCCACCCAAGTAACCTTTTAGGTTTTAAAAAGGTTACAAAAAGGTTTAAAAAAAGGTTCTGGGACCTTTTTATAACCTTTTTAAAACCTAAAAGGTTACTTGGGCAACCTCTTTAGTGTAAGTGCGGGTTTCCTAGCTCCCGAGGGGGCTTGTTCTTATTTCTTGGAAAGGCTGAGTACACCTTGCCGGTATTTATTTTGGGCTTAATAGACAGCGAAACGGGAAATCATTTCTGACACCCTCGGTGGGGTTCCAGAAAGGCTGGTATTCAAAGAGTAGGTTAACATTTATTGTGAAGGCTGAGTAATCCTTGAATTGGGTTTGAAATAATTTGTTGCGGATCGAACCCTTGACGAGAGTTCTACCAATAGAGCTATTGATAGAATGCTTGCATTCCATGCCGAGAGCAAGGGTTCGATATCAAGGTTTCCTCAGCCTTCACAATAAATGAGAACCAGCCCCCTCGGGAGCTGGGAAACCCCCACTTCAACTGAAAGTGGTTGGTGTGAGGCCGGTCCCCTTACCCGTAAAAATAAATAGGGCCCGAATCGCCACATGCGACCCCTTCGGTAATAACGCAGGCAAGAAGTTACACTATATGTGTAGCTTAGTTGCACCCTTAAGGTGACGATGTGTACAAATAAATAATTTGCGCTCATCGAGGCTGACCACCCATACTGTAAAAAATGGTTCACTTTGCCAATGTCACCCCTGTGTCAGGGAAGGTCGGCGAAAGTTGTAGGGCTTATGTTCATTTGAGGTTTGGATTTTATTTGTAAGTACACATTCAGCATTTGTAAGCGCGAACTACACGTGTTTGTTTGTGGGCATGCATTTGAGAACTTTAAATGAATATATCGCACGTTTAATAATAAAGAGCACTAACTCAAAAAACATGAATGTTGGGAAATCACGTTTGAAGTTCAGACATCCAGTACAACTTGTATGGGATGAAAAAGGCGGCCGATGTTTTATCTCGGTCATATTCGTCCAAATTGAACGGCTGTCGCATTCTACCTATTCTTCTCGCATTGTTCTTGCGTTTTATTACAAAATCTCGATTTTCCCAATTTTCGAGTTATTTCTCTTTATTATTAAACGTGCGATATATCCAAGTGCAACTTAAATTATAGATTATAGACCATATTATGTGACTCTTTGTGGAAAACGCTGTAAGAAGTTGTACTGCATGTGTACAGTTATTTTCTCTTCCACATGTCTTTGTTCTTTTCTTGTCTGTATGAAATATTTCGAGCAAGTACCTAGTACTCAGTGACATGATAAACTGTTACTACTCTACAAACAAAGACAATAATTATATTATGTTTTTAATGCCGATAAGAAAGTCGTGCCCCCCAAATGATATACTGCCTTTTATTGCTATAATTATTTATGTTTATTTTTTATTCATTTAATTTTCTTACTCTATGGTCCGCATGGCAACGTTCAATCAACATTCAATGCATAAAAACGAAAGGAGGATTGTCAGAACCATCTACCTACGTTTCGGTGGAAAATAACAATGGAAGGCGTCTTCGGTACAAAAGGGAGCTCTATGATATTTACAGAGAACCCGATGGGATCAGTTGAATCAAAATAGGGCGCCTGAGCAGTGGGATGGTCACATTATATATATATTTGGATGACTTCTTTTTCTTTCTTCTTTTGGGCGCCGTTTAGTGGCTCCGGCCACCCCAAGGGCGCCCACCACTCACTCTCTTCTTGTGAAGATGGTGGTCTTCAGCTCCTTCCTGAAGCGCTCCTCGCTGGTTTCCGTCCTCAGCTTCAAAGGCAGCCGGTTCCAGCACAACGGTCCCGCCGAACTGAACGCCCTATCCCCAAAGCCCATTCTGCTCCGTCGAGATGGCATTTTCAGCTTGTTGATAGCATCACTCTGCGCCGAGCGAAGAGTGCACCGCTTATCTAAAATCTCGTCAAGCTTACATAGTTCGGCTAAGTAAGAAGGGGCCGTTCCTCTGAGTGATTTAAATACCAACAGGCACATTTTGTATTCCACTCTCTCCGGGACACGCAGCCAGTGAAGATTCTGCAATAGAGGAGTGACATGGTCAGTTCTAATAATGAGAATAGACAACGTAAACCACATCACTTAAAACTCCAGTGCTATTCTTAGACATTTTAGTCGACCGTTGAGTCCACGCTTTGACAAACTAATGATGCCTGGGCTGCAAGTCTCAACACCACGGTCATTCTTACCTGCCGAATTTTGATAATATTTTTATGAAGACAAATCAGCTGTTCACTTGCGGCCATCTTGGATTGACATGTCTTTATACAATTGATGCATCATCAGTTTGTCAAAGCGTGGGCTCAACGGACCACTAAAATGTCTAATAGCACCGTTTGTGTATAAAACTCCCTTGCGTGTTGAGGTTGTTCTTCACTGCTAAAAGAAAAAGACTTTAAAATTGATATTTTCTGATAATCGATATTTTTGTTTGTTGTTTACGTTTTTAACACTTGCAAATCGTCACGGAGGAATTTGCACCTCTGTTGATTTGTTTATATAGAAACATATCATCTTATTTATTATCTGTTATCTGACTTTGCAACTTAATATTTGTGGATTTCTGCGAGCTTAATTCATAAACATAATATTATTCCAGATAACAAGTACAAAATATATATTTTGCAAACTTGCTAATAAATACTACAGGTCCAAAGTCTTTGATGTGTCTGGTAGCTGTTGCTTTAAAAAAGATACTTTGAAAACGCTGTGTAATTAAATTTATTATTAATTAATTTATCTTTATATTTTATGCATAGAATGTTCGGTCGCTTCCGTATGTAAATTAGGCTTGAATACAGTACGGAGCTGTCACATATCTATAATCTAAGTTGCAAAGAGAGACAAAGACTAAAGACAAAACAAAGCTACTGACTGTGGGCCGAGTGCAGCATCGGATGGGAGTAGTTATGTCAGGAGTGCCATTGGGGAACACGAGGGAGTTTGTCTACCTTGGCAGTAAAATAACGTGGGACGGACGGTCAAAGAGCGACATCGACAGCCGTATACACCAGGCTATACTTGCATTTAATAAAAAAGCAACAATTTAGGGCCTGTTGCACCAACCTCCAATCAATATTTAATTGACAAATCAAATTTGATTGCTTCATTCTGGTAAGGACCTCGGTTAAATATTTATCGGAAGTGGGTAAAAATATGATGGAAGTTGAACATGAAATATAATGTACATCAGCTGATTTACGTGTATGCAACCAAATGCTTGATTTGAAAGGTTGAAATCACACTTAATTTTGATTTTTGTCTGATTGGAGCTTGGTCAAACAACATAGACCTGAAACTGAGACTACTCCTCATCAAAACATATGTATGGAGTATCTTGATGTACGGCTGCGAGACATGGTGCCTATCCAAAAGGGATAAACAAAGACTAGAAGCTTTCGAGATGTGGTCGTATAGAAGGCTTCTAGGAATTTCCTGGAGAGACCACACCACAAATGAGGAGGTTCTCCAGAGAATCAAAGGAGGAAGGCATCTGCTCAGGACTTTGTCCGAAAGGCGTGCAAGATGGATCGGCCATGTAATGCGACAAGAAGGTCTCTTGCATGCCATAATGGAGGGGATGACCGAGGGGACGAACTCTAGGGGACGCCCACGCCAAGAGTACCTGGAGGACCTGCTGGTGGACGTGCGCTGCTCAACATAATATGCAGACCTAAAAAGAGCCGCACAAGACAGGGAGGAATGGAGAACAAGAGTTAAAGATACTGCTGCAAACCAATCCTAGGATTGAAACAGGAGAAGAAGAAGTTGCAAAGATACATGCCCACAAACAAACACGTGTAGTTCGCGTTTACGAATGTGTAGATACTTACAAATAAAATCCAAACTGAAATGAACATAAAACCTACAACTTTTGCTGACCTTCCCTGACACAGGGGTGACATTGGCAAAGTGAATATTTTTTTTACAGTATGGGTGGTCAACCTCGTACCAACCTATAAGTCAAGGAGTTGGATGCAGACCGGAAAGGTTAGGATGATTTCGGAAAGAATAGGCCACGGTTTTATTGCGCAGTAAAGTAAAGAAGGGTAAAGAAACGCTAATGCTACTAAGATACACATATAGTGTAACCTCTTTCCGGGTTTTCCTCTGTGGAGTCGCATGTTGCGAGGGGAATCTGTTTATTTTTACATGTAAGGGGCCGGCCTTACCCCTACCACTTCAGTTGAAGTAGGGGGTTCCCAGCTCCCAAGAGGGCTGGAACGATTTCTCAACATTGGTTCTCAACATGAAAGAATTATGCAAGGATCGAAAGAAATGGCGGTTGATCTGTAATGCTGGCGGTTGAAGCTGAGGCTTTTAAATTATTATTATTATTTTATTTTTTTTAAATATGTTTTGTAGTTTTTTAATTTTTTACTGTTTAATTGTTTAGAGTTTATTTTTGTTTTATATATTTGAATGTATTAATTGCTTGTATTCCTTGACTGATAGGTTGGTATGCGGCTGACCACACATAGGTACTGTAAAAAATGATTCACTTTGCCAATGTCACCCCTGCTTCAGGGAAGGTCGGCAAGAGTTGCAGGGCTTATGTTCACTTGAGATTGGGTTTTTATATTGTAGGTCCACATGCGGCATGTGTAAGCGCGAAATTATGCGAGTCTGCTTGTGGGAATGCATTTATTATGAATCTCAAATGATACATATCTATGCAGCTTAGATTTAGATTTAGATTTTTAGGTTGCATGTGGATAGAGTGGACTTAAGGAAACGCAACTAAGCTACGCATATAGTATAACTACTTTTCTGCGTTATCCCCGAAGAGATCCCACGTGGCTATTCAGGACCTATTTATTTTTACGCTCACAACTTTAGTTGAAGTGGGTTTTTTTTTTTGGGCTTGAAATAAACACCGAAACAGAAAACCATTTCTGACACCCTCTGTGGGATTCGAACCCTAGATCTCCGCATTAAAAACAAGCACTCACCAACTAAGCCATCGAATGGACAGAAGAAAAGTAATAATATTGATTACTTGTCTATTCTGCGAAGCCAAATGATCTTCAAACGAAAAGAATCGATAAAAAACATGTTTTTGTCACTTGTAGAGCTTCCAGCTATCACTTATCTTAATTTATCTATCTCTTGGCTTCAGAAAATTAAACATGAGCTTGTTGTTCCTTCTTTGGGCAAAACACTCTAAAGACATTTAGATAAAAAAAAAAATACAAGTAGGTAAACTATACTTACCTGTTTATAAGTAAATTTAAATATTTATCCGTCTTATGTTTATACTCGTAGTTTTGTTTACAATAAGTGAGCAAAGTATTTTTATAATAAAAAACTGCATTCTTCGAAAAATGATAATTTCGTACCTATTCTATAATCTATAATCTAAGCTGCAAAGATATGTTAGCATTTAAGGCTCATGTTAAATGCATGCCCACAGACAGGCACATGCAGGTTCGCGTCTACACATCCTGCATGTGTGCATACAAATAAACAAAACCTCACATGCCTTGCAACTCCTGCCGCTTTTCCCTGAAACCGGGGTGGCATTGGAAAAGTGAACCGATTTTTACAGCACGGGTGGTCAGCCGCATACCAACCTATAAGTCAAGAAACATACCGACAAATTACATTTTTTTAAATCAATAAATAATAATATACTTAAATGGAAATCAAAAACTAAAACAAGTTGCTAATAAATACACAATATTTATTTGCAACTAAGATTAACGATTACAGGAGCCAAAGTTATTTTTGTACAAACTATTTAAATTAGATACTTTTCTTGGCATACAGAACAAAACTGGTTATTTCGTTAAAATTAAAATATTTTGGTGTCTTGCGTCTTATTTAATTCAACCATTTAAATGTAGATATTTCTGTGCAACTTAGATTATAAAAGCACTTGTCATTTTATTTGTAAAAGCTGGTGTTGCCAACGGCGCAACAGGTTTTTGCGCAAAATATTTGAAATGGATAACAACGTTGCTCAAGGCAACACCATGTCTATATTATTGTTGAAAATTCTATTTTTAAACTTACAGAATAATAATACTTTGTTTTTAAAATTTCTAAATACAAGAAAATCTTTCGGCCATGTGACGTCAACCATTTACAATCTATATCCTAAGTGGCAACTCGCTGCCTTAGTTCTTGTTTACCGTATACGCCATTGAGAAAATTTTACATGAGCAATGTTTGCATGTGTGCTGGACCGATGTGTCTTATGAAAACAAGAAATTTATTTAAAAAATATTTAAAATCACTCTCACATTATCGAGTTTTACGGTTTTTCTTAGCTCAGATTGTGTAGAATTTGATTCATAAGACAACTGCATGAAAAAGTCATATTTGACAAGATTGGCGTATACGGTAAACAAGAACTGGGGGAGCGAACTGGCAAAGATATTGACATTGTTATAGTTAGGTATATATTGTTAAGGGGGTTCTATTTAATAAAATCTGCGTTTTTTTATTTCACACAATTCAATCGTTCACTTTCGGTTCAGAGTTGCATTTGCACAGTATACCTACCCAATAGGTCGACGGTTGAGACACATCTCCAGCTACATGGACTTTCGGTCCTTAATTTATACTAAAAATAAAAATGATTCTCGAAACATGGAGAATCGCTACATAACACCTTGCTAGATTTTACCAGAACATTCGATTCAACATTCAATTCATGTCGAAGAAAAACAAATTATATCGGGGTGGTATCGACAAAAGTGAACCAATTTTTTACAGCATGGAGGTCAGCCTCATACCAACCTATTGATCCAGGAGCCTTAAATGTCAATAGGTATATCTTTGTAATTTAGATAATAGATAAGCCATATTTTTAATCAATAAATACAGACACCTTAATCCTTTTTTCCTGATAAAATTATCAGAGCTTAAATTAGAAACAAACAAATTATTTAGAAATCAAATAGGTACGTCTATTTAATTATCTATTCTTATCAATGTATCACCTGTTATGACGTCAGCTTGCCACGTTGCTAAGGCGTATATCAATACCTTAAAGGTAAAACTAAATTAGTGACATCCTGAGCTAACATGGTTTTCTCAGATATTCTAGTTTTTTTATTTTTTATTCTAATTTTTTTTAAATGCACATTTATTCATATTTTCTACGAGAGAAAACACTCCTAAAGTGTGAAAATCCTGTAGTTTAGAAGTTTGTCATGAGGCGGTACGCAGTGGCATACTTTTACCCACCTTGATGTATGGAAGTGAAGCCTGGACGGTGAATGAAAGTGAAATTGGTAAGGTCCATACTGTTGAAATGGACTTTCTAAGAAGTATGATCGGGAAAAAACGGAGTGACAGGGTGAGGAATGATTTTGTAAGAGAAGAATGTGATGCAAGAGAAAGTGGAGATTAAAAGAAGTTTGTTAAGATGGTTTGGGCATATGGAGGAATGAATGAGGAAAGACTGACGAAGAAAGTATATGTTGGTAGAATAGATGGATGTCTTGGTAGAGGAAGACCGAGAAAGATATGGATGGACCAAATATCCGAAATTGCGAATGAATGGAATATCCAGAGTCATAATAAAAGAAGAGCCTGTATGAAGAAGGTTATGACTCTGGAGGAAATGAATGAAGTATGTAAGGACAGAAAGAAATGGCGGTTGATCTGTAATGTTGGCGGCTAGGGTTTATTAAAGTGAAATTTGTTTTATGTTTTAGTTTTTGATGTCCATATTTATTGATTTAAAAAATGTAATTTGTCGTGTATGTTGGTATGCGGCTGACCACCCATGCTGTAAAAATTGTTCACTTTGCCAATGTCACTCCTGTTACAGGGAAGGTCGGCAAGAGTTGCAGGGTGTATGTCCATTTGAGATTTGGTTTTTATGTTGTAGGTTCACATGAGGCATGTGCAAGCGCGAACTTGTACGTGTCTGGTTGTGAGAATGCATGTTATGTGAATCTCCAATGTAACATATCTTTGCAACTTAGATTAGATTAGATTATATTAGAATTCCTTATAATTAGTTCACTTACTCAGATGATGAGGATGATGGATGGTTTTTTTTCCTGTGGCGCCATTTAATGACCATCTCAAGGGCGCCATGGGTTCTGGAGAAAAGCAGTGTCCTCAGTCCCTTTCTGAAGGTGGTGGTAGGCTGGTTCGCGCGAACACCGACGGGCAAATTATTCCAGACAATTGGCCCGGCCACCGCAAAGCTAACTATGATAAGTTACATTACACCCAATATTCTATGCACGATTTTCTCAAATCAGTTCCTTGACTTATAGGTTGGTATGCGGCTGACCACCCATACTGTGAAAAAACGGTTCACTTTGCCAATGTCACCCCTGTCTCAGGGAAGGACGGCAAGAGTTGCAGGGCTTATGTTCATTTGAGATGGGTTCTTATAATGTAGGTCCACATGCGGCATGTGTTAGCGCGAAATTATA
The DNA here is from genome assembly GCA_951799405.1 of Agapetus fuscipes. Classification (NCBI taxonomy): domain Eukaryota; kingdom Metazoa; phylum Arthropoda; class Insecta; order Trichoptera; family Glossosomatidae; genus Agapetus; species Agapetus fuscipes. The sequence goes on along the minus strand of OX637339.1, from coordinate 19,667,568 downwards.
CATGTCTGCTTGTGGGAATGCATTTGATGTAAATCTTAAATGGTATATATCCTTGCAGCTTAGATAAGATTAGATTAGATTAGTGAATAAGCACTTATTTAGTTTTACCTTTAAGGTGGTGATACCTATCAGGTTTTTCAAACGAACAAATTTAAACATAATTTCTTAAATAAATTCGCAAAGATCATCATCTGCCTATTTCTATCTGATCAGAAACAGGTATTTATTTACATTATCAGTGAGGTCTACAGTCTACACATTAATTAACATAGACGAAATTGTGACGTGAAACGGTCTGGTTGCTAGGGAAAAGGCTAACACGTATTTTGCTTATTTGATTTTGTTTTTTAATGTATTGTTGTTTTATATACTTACTTGTGAAATGTAATTTATGATTTGTGTTCCTTAACTTATAGGTTGGTATATGGCTGACCATCCATACTGTAAAAATGGTTCACTTTTCCAATGTCACCTCAATTTCAGGGAAGGTCGTTGCAGAGCTTATATGTGTAAGCGCAAAATTATACGTACATACCTACTTATCTGTTGTGGGAATGCATTGAACATAAATATCTTAAATGTTTATACATCTTTGCAACTTAGATTATAGATTTTTTTATGAAAAAGGTGATGGATATGAATGAATTGAAAGAGGTATATTAGGATAGGAAAAAATGGAGGCAGCTCTGCAGAGGCTCTGGCCACCCCTAGCGGAATGGCGACAGAGTTACAGTTACAGTTACTGTGGTGCTTGATGCATTTAGTGGCCAATAACGACTTGGTAGGTATATTAATGTTTTATTTTTAATGTACCTAGGCAATTTTATTTTTTATTTCATCATATAAAAAACATTTAATATGTAAGTAGGTACTTATTAAATATAAAAATAAATTTATATTTTTTTCTTACACGCGACGCCACTTAGCTGCACATGTAGCGCAACTTCTAACCGCGTTGTCTCTGAAGGGATTGCACGTGGAGTGTGGATTTTATTTTGTTTTACAGGTAAGGTCAACGACGTTAGCCACGTTGCAAGCACCGGTTCCCATAGATCACCGAAGTTAAGCAACATTGGGCGTGGTCAGTGCTTGGATGGGTAACCGCTCAGGTACACCGCGTGTCGTTGGCATCTTGGACCGGTCCGTAGTCCGTAGTGGCAACACTTCGGACTCATAAATGGAAGGTTGTGGATTCGGATCCCGGCGGAGCACAAAAATATACCATTTATATTTCGAATGTGCTCTTCGCTGGGTTGAAAAATTCATAAACCTTTACCAATGACCGGTCACCAAAGGTCCATCCAGCCTCACAGCAACTGGGTCTTGCTTGAGTATTGGCGCTTTGTAGCGACGACCAAGCTCGTACACCTCTGCGGCACTACAACAAGTGTCATAGACCCCTAGAGTCTTTAGAATCTAGGGAGTCTCCCGCACAGGATTTCTTAAAAAAAAAAAAAAAAGGTAAAGGTTACCTTTCGCGATGGAGGGTTTTGTCACCTCCCGAAGAGGCTGGTTCTCATTTCTTGTGAAGGCTAGGACTGACATGGTGGTTTTCGGGAATCTGGGCTACATCTTCAATGACACAAAAAAGCCTGTTAATCTGAAACGCAGGGTCTTTGTGTCATGCGTGCTTCCAGTATCCACCTATGGCTTGGAAACAAAAGGGCTCACTCAGTATAGCGCCAACAGACTGAGGACGTGCCAAAGAGACATTGAAAGGAAGATGCTGGGAATCAGCCTCAGAGACAGGGTTCCAAACCAGGAGATCCGTAGACGCACTGGTGTCACTGATGACATACAGCGAGTGGCCTGCTTACAGTGGCGCTGGGCTGGTCACGTCGCAAGGCAGGACCATGACATGTGGCCGAAAAGGATCATCCAGTGGCGGCCCAAGATATCCAAGCGGGGAGTGGGGATACTCCAACTGAGGGGGCTGGACGACATCAAGGGAACTGCAGGCAGAGGATGGCTGAAAACAAGAATGAAGAGGATTGGAGGAGACCTACGTCCAGGAGTGGACTGAGAAGGGCTGAAGAAGGAAAAAGAAGTTCAAAAATACTAGTGCTTATACAATATATTTATATATTGTTGCCGACCCTGATGTATGGAAGCGAGTCGTGGACGGTGAATGAAAGAGAAGTAAATAAGGTATGCACCGTAGAAATGGCTCGTTTGAGAAGTACGACAGGAAAAACACTGAAAGATAGAGTGAGAAACGAATGGGTTCTGAATGAATGCGGAGTACACAGTAACACAGGACGCTGCCTTAGTTCTTGTTTATCGTATACGCCATTGAGAAAATTTTACATGAGCAATGTTTGCATGTGTGCTGGACCGATGTGTCTTATGAAAACAAGAAATTTATTTTAAAAATATTTAAAATAACTCTCACATTATCGAGTTTTACGGTTTTTCTTAGCTAAGATTGTGTAGAATTTGATTCATAAGACAACTGCACGAAAAAGTCATATTTGACAAGATTGGCGTATACGACAAACAAGAACTGGGGGAGCGAGGAGCCGATAGACAGGAATGGAGAGGATAGGAGGAGACCTATGCCCAGGAGTAGACTGAGAAAGGCTGAGGAAGAAGAATAATTCTAGATCGTCACCTTTGCTTCCATGCCACTTAGATTTAACCTTCAGGTCATTCAAGTTGTTTTCGTTCTAAAGCGTAAACAAAAAACAAAGAATTTGGGACAGCAGAAAAGTCGTCGCAAAAGACTGATAGTATTACATCAGCGAACGAGCCTCCACTGTCAACCAATCAGAGCACACCGTTCCAACACACCCACGAATCCAGCTCTCTGATTGGTCGAGGTCAGAGGCGCGACCAGTATATAAACAACCCAGCAAGCTTACAAAACTTCATTTCACTTGCAACGTTCGTGCAGTACAGTTCCATTGAAACTTTTTATATTTTATTTGAAATTATTTTATCCTCAATCAATTAATGGAATTGAAAGATTTGGTCGTGAGGGACAGCATTGCATTCTGCGACTTTGATGAAAAGATATTTTACAATTTGTCATTTTTCAAATTAAAAAAGTGCTTTCACATCAGCATCGATATAAATTGAAGATTACTTTTTTCTGGAAAATGCCCGAAGCGGTCGAAACTTTGATTAAGCTGCCGTGAGTATATTTGTAATATTTCTTAGATTCATATTTAATGCATTCCCACAAGCAGGCAGCATGTGACCTTGCAAAATAAAACCCAAATCTAAAATTGGTATACTCTCTTCAATATCTGCTGCCCTTTCCTAAAACAGGGGTGACATTGGCAGAGTGAACATTTTTTTACAGTGAGGAGAATCAGCCTTTTACCAACCTATAATCTAAGTTGCAAAGATATATCAACATTTTTTTTTTACATTATTAAACAAATTATGGATCAATTCTAAGTTGCAAAGATAATTGTATATTTAATACCTACATGCTCACAAGCAGGCGTATGTAAGTTCGAGCTTACACATGCTGCATGTATACATACAAAATAAACCAAACTTCCGTTGAACACACACCTTGCAACTCCTGCCGCCTTTCCCCGAAACCAGGGTGGTATTGCCAAAAGTGAACCAAGTTTTTACAGCATGTGGTTCAGCCTCATACCAACCCATTAGCTAATGAAGAAGGTTTTATTTTCATAATAATTTTTTTATCAGATTTTTTAATGAAGCGTACTATATTCCTCAACTTATAGGTTGGTGTAAGGCTGACCACCCATGCTGTGAAAAATGGTTCAATTTGCCAATGTCATCCCTGTTTCAGGGAAGGTCGGCAAGAGTTGCAGGGTGTACTTATATTCATTTGAGATTCGGGTTTTATTTTGTAGGTTCGCATGCGGCATGTACAAGCGCGAACTTCAAAGCGTTTGCTTGTGAAAATGCATATAACGTGAATCCCAAGTATAACATATCTGTGCAACTTAGATTGGATTAGTTTTTCAATTTTTATTTCTACTTAAGTCATGCAATAGAAGTTGCAAAAATAATAAAGTAACTCTATAAAATATTTTAACCTTTTCCCTTACATTGTCCGGTCGATAGCTCAGTTGGTAGAGTGCTTGCATTCCATGCCGTGAGCTCGGGTTCGAATCCCACCGAGGGTGTCAGAAATGATTTCCCGTTTCGGCGTTTATTTCAAACCCCAAAATAAAATACCGGCAAGGTTTACTCAGCCTTCACAAGAAATGAGAACCAGCCCCCTCGGGAGCTGGGAAACCCCCACTTCAACTGAAAGTGGCTGGTGTGAGGCCGGCCCCCTTTCCCGTAAAAATAAATAGGTACCTTGTTCCTTGACTCATAGGTTGTTATGCGGCTGACCACCCATAATATAAAAATTGGTTCACTTTGCCAATGTCACCCCTGTTTCAGGGAAGGACGGCAAGAGTTGCAAGGCTTATGTTCATTTGAGATTGGGTTTTTATATTGTAGGTCCACATGCGGCATGTGTTAGCGCGAAATTATACATATCTGCTTGTGGGAATGCATTTAATATAAATCTTAAATGATATATATCTTTGCAGCTAAGATTAGATTAGATTACCGAATCGCCACATGCGATCCCTTCGGGGATAACGCGGCAAGAAGTTACACTATATGTGTAGCTTAGTTGCGTTTTTTTTTTGTGTTCTCAAATACATATTCCTTGTTTTATCGATTGCCTTTTTTGAATCGAATATACTATTCAAATTTCGACCGAAAATTGCAAATTTTTAAAATTAGGGTCCATAATAGGTGTCTGTTAGCAAGGGGAGCAGACGCAAAAAGTGGTCAGATCGTTTGACCGCAAATCGTCCCAAAGGTTTATTCAACCTTCACAAATTAAAATAATAATAAAAATTCTACCGTTATCTCTTCTAACATGATATTTTTTACATTTTTTTTCCTCTTTGTGTCTATAATCACTTTGCCAATGTCACCTCTGTTTCAGGGAAAAAAAATAGCCATCTTAAAACCTCTTCGCTTAAACGCACCATTATGGGAGTACCTACATTATTCTCGATGGTTCCCTGGCGACTTAGCCTACTTAGTCAGGAGGCACCCTCTCTGCACGACGATTGAGGATGAAAATATTTTCAATGTCACAAATATTGTTTTCAATTGAAATTATAGATAGACGCGTGCATAGGGTAGAGGCAAATACATCTCAAAATAAATATTTAATTATATTCCTTTAAAATAACTCATTTGAAATTGACTGAAGTGCTAACGATGGCTCCAATCTAACTTGAATTTTAAATTTTAAATCCTAATATCAATCGTGAATCGTTTTTTGCCATATATTTCCTATCTAGGTATTAGGCGTGTGTGCCTGTATAGGATGCACGCTCCTGGTTGCTGAGGTCCAAGAAGTATGACGTTCTACCGCCGAGAAAGAATTGTTTTTGAAATCTTGCAACGAGTCCATTTTGATGTTCTGTATGTTTCTTTCTCCACCAGATGTGCAGCTCCCGTGCTGAAGCAGTGCATCGGGAAGTCAGGAGTAGTAAGGAGCCAGCAGGCGGCATGCCTGCACCAGCTGCAGCCAGCCAGGGTCTGCAATGGCAGTCTGGCGGCGCTGTCTCCCAAGGTAAACATCTTCTTCCTCCTCCATCCATCTCCTGAACCTCTGTCAATCTCCTCCTTACGGATCTATTCGGTTGATCTATGTATTCACTGGTTCCATTTAGAACGGCGCAGTGACAGAACATCACGTGAGATAACGGCATATGACAAAACCTCACAATTATTCTAATTATTATTACACTATGACAATACATCAAAATGATAATACATCACATGACATAATGAGATATGAAAGAGTGACACATGACAGAACATCACATGAAAAAACCTCACGTGGCATTACATCACTATGATAATACATTACATTACACCAACGACGTTACCATGTTGAAAGCACCAGTTCCCATAGATCACCGAAGTTAAGCAACATTGGGCGCGGACAGTACTTGGATGGGTTACCGCTCAGGTACACCGCGTGTCGTTGGCATCTTGGACCGGTCCGTAGTCCGTAGTGGCAACACTTCGGACTCGTAAATGGAAGGTTGTGGATTCGGATCCCGGCGGAGCACAAAAATTATACCATTTATATTTTGAATGTGCTCTTCGCTGAGTTGAAACATTCATAAACCTTTATCAAAGACCCGTCACTGAAAGGTCCATCCAACCTTACAACAACTGGGTCTTGCTTGAGAATTGGCGCTTTCTATAGCTACGACCAAGCTCGCAGAGGGCTCTTGAGGTGTGATACACACAAAAACAGCGCTCACCAAATAAATCATCCTAATATTATTATTATTATTATCACACGGCATAGCAACACATGACAGAACGACATATGACAGAACAGCACATGATAGAACATGACATGGCATTACATCACAATGACAATATATCCTTGACCGATCCGTAGTCTAGTGGTAACGCTTCGGTCTCGTAAATAGCAGGTTGTCGGTTTGATTCCCGGCGGAGCGCAAAAAAGTACCATTTATGTTTTCAAATTTGCTTTTGGGTTGAAAAATTCTTATCCCTTTACCAAAGAGGTCCATGCAGCCTCACAGCAACTGGGTCTTGCTTGAGAATTGGCGCTTTCTATAGCGACGACCAAGCTCGCAAAGGGCTCTCGAGGTGTGAGCCGCACAAAAACAACGCTCACCGAATGAATCATCCTAATATTATTATTATTGGAGCAGGGGTGACACTAGCAAACGTAAACAACTTCTTACAGAATGCATGGCCAGCTTCATACCAACTTAAAAGTACATTAACATTAATTTTAGATAATAAAATAACAAAATATGTTGTTTGACCCAAAAAACCCGGAGTCAATTACTTTTTACGAGAAAAAAATTGATCTTTTGGCCCAAACATAATAAATCATATTTGGGACTTTTCCATAATTGAGAAATACCTAAGTACACGAGTAATATTGTTTTCATAAAGAATAAAATAAATTTCCCCGAGCTTGATCATGCAATGCAAAATGCTAATGCAACTTGACTACCCATCAGTGGCGAAGGGTGCCATACAAGCCGAATCCCATCGGTTTCCCGTTTAAAATGAGGCAAAAATGATAATAAAGTAGACTGCATGGTTTCAATGGGGAAAAAATACGTATTGTTTCTTTGGTTTTAAATGTATTTTTATACATTGTACGCATATTTTTTTAACTACTTTGTTACATAATTTTAAAAGAGAAGCCGATGGGAACCGGCTTGTATGGCACCCTTCGCCACTGCTACACATGCGGTGTAACTTCTTGCCTGCGTTATCCCCGAAAGGGTCGCATGTGGCGATTCGAGAACTTTTCTTTTTAGGCCGGCCTCATACCATTTCAGCTGTTGAAGTGGGTGTTTCCCAGCTCCCGACGGAGCTTGTTCTCATTTTTTTGTGAAGACTGAGTAAACCTTGCCGGTATTATTTTGGATTTGAAATAAACACCAAAACGGGAAATCATTTTTGACATTCTCGGTGGGGATAGAACCCTTTCTCTCGGCATGGAATGCAAGCATTCTACAAGCCGAGCTATCGACCGGAAATTTCTAATTCTAATTAAGAGTTATTAATTATGTATCTAATTAAAAAAAAAAACATTGTACTTATTCTAGTATTCCAGATAATCTTATAGGACTATGGTCCCAACCATATGTCCGTCTGTGAACTCAAAAACTTTGTACTGTGGTATTTTATTATATCAAATTATCATTATATAAGAATGTTTATTTCAAGCTATAATCTAAGTTGCAAAGATATATAAACATTTAAATATCATATTAAATGCATGCCCACAAACAGACACGTAAAACTTCGCGCTTACAAATGCTGAATGTATACTTACAAATGAAAACCAAACCTCAAATGGGCATAAGCCCTGCAACTCTTGCCGACCTTCCCTAAAACAGGGGTCTAATCTAATCTAATCTTATCTAAGTTGCAAAGATATGTTACATTGGAGATTCACATTACATGCATTCCCACAACCAAGACACGTACAAGTTCGCGCTTGCACGTGCCTCATGTGAGCCTACAACATAAAACCAATCTCAAATGGACATACACCCTGCAACTCTTGCCGTCCTTCCCTGTAACAGGGGTGACATTGGCAAAGTGAACCATTTTTACAGCATGGGTGGTCAGCCGCATACCAACCTATAAGTCAAGGACATTGGCAAAACCACCCTACGGTAAAAAATGGTCCACTTTGCCAATGTCACTTCTGCTTCAGAGGAGGTCGGCAAAAGTTGCAGGGCTTATGTTCATTTAAGGTTTGGTTTTCATTTGTAAGTATACATTCAGCATTTGTAAGCGCGAAGTTATAGGTACGTGTCTGTTTGTGGGCATGCATTTGATATGAGTTTTGAATGTTAATTTATCTTTGCAACTTAGATTATAGATTATAGACAAAGAACTTATATCACAGCCCACAGGATATTTTCCTATAAAGTAGGAATAAATATAAATCAATTTAAAATTAATTTTCATGAGATAAAATCTTGCAGTAATATTTATTTCAACTAATACATATTAAATGACATTTTGTTTACATTTAATACCTGTAATAATAAATAAATACATAATAATAATCATATTTTAAATTAATAAACAATTTATATTTCAAGGCAACCTGCATTCTTCTAGAACACTTAATTTCAAATTTAAATTTGGAACTAACAATGTGAATATTGACAGCATGAAAAAATATTCAATGTATTTTCTCAATGGTATCTACCTATTTATAAAAAGTGTTGCCATGTGAAAGCAGGTAGTGTTGAGTTAAACATGATTAAAAATTGTATAATTTTTATGTTAATTTATTTATATTACAAAACAACTATTATGAAATGAATGTCTTTGAGATTTCCTGCATTTAAAAATGCAAGAGCTTTTTATGTGACATAAGAAATATATTTAGTTTTTTAAACTACTTTAGAAATGTACTTAGTTGAAAGGAACAGAAAGATTCATATTTAATGCAATTTACAAACAATAAATAAAACCTAAATCCCAGATGGACATAAACCTCGCAAGGTTATTTTAAAAACATTGAGAAGTGGCACATGCGAGATTTGGCCTGAAAATTCTACTTAGAATATTCGAGTCAACACTCTAGATCTTGATCAAATACAAATACAATTATTTAAGTGTATGCAGTATACAGTTATTTAAGTGTATTTAATTTGTGATGTATGTTCCTTGACTTATAGGTTGGTATGCGGCTGACCACCCATACTATTAAAAATGGTTCACTTTGCGAATGTCACCCCTGTTTCAGGGAAGGACGGCAAGAGTTGCAGGGCTTATGTTCATTTGAGATTGGGTTTTTATATTGTAGGTCCACATGCAGCATGTGTTAGCGCGAAATTATACATGTCTGCTTGTGGGAATGCATTTAATATAAATCTTAAATGATATATATCTTTGCAGCTTAGATTAGATTAGATTAGATTAGATTAAGTACCTACATCTAGAGACTTCACAGACTCACACGACATACAATTACATATTCGCATCAATATTATATTGTAGTAGGTAACTCTCTGTTCTGTCTGGCATCGTTAGCGACACCACATTTTCAATTCCATTGTCCATCGGTTCTTTAGTCCATTGGTTTTCTTGTTGTTTACAGATCCGCAACTATGTGGAGGACAACATCGCCCTGTGCAAGCCCGACCAGGTGCACATCTGTGATGGCAGCACGGCGGAGAGCGAGAGCCTGCTCAAGCTGATGCAGGTCACGGGGGCCGTCAAGAAGCTCAGACAATACAACAACTGGTGAGACAGTACCTCAGTATTCATTACCCTGGGAGAGTGAGAGCCTGCTCAAGCTGATGCAGGTCACGGGGGCCGTCAAGAAGCTCCGACAATACGACAACTGGTGAGACAGTACCTCAGTATTCATAACCCTGGGAGAGTGAGAGCCTGCTCAAGCTGATGCAGGTCACGGGGGCCGTCAAGAAGCTCCGACAATACGACAACTGGTGAGACAGTACCTCAGTATTCATTACCCTGGGAGAGTGAGAGCCTGCTCAAGCTGATGCAGGTCACGGGGGCCGTCAAGAAGCTCAGACAATACGACAAATGGGGAGACATTACATCTTTCAGGAGTCTAACTCTGGTATTCATACGGGAAATAACCTCAGCATTTGTGACTTGATCCATTCAGGAAATTTTCAACATCCGATGGTAGACCCACATTTCAAAAGATGTGATTTTGTTCTCAAGGCACTTTATTATTATTATTAAAATACAAAATTTATAAAGCGCCTTTTATGACAGTGTGTCACTACAAGGCGCTTTGTAAGTGTCAGCTTTGTATTTGTTTGTGTCATGACAAATCGCCCATTGACAAAATGTCCTCGCCACACAATGTCCACCGAATAAATGTCCACCGCCAAAATGTCCACCAACAAAACGTCCAAGCGACATAATGTTCAAGCGACATTAGATCCACACGACAGAATGTCTATAGACAAAATGTCCACCGACAAAACGTCCAAGCGACATAATGTTCAAGCGACAATAGATCCACATGACAGAATGTCCACCGCCAAAATGTCCACCACCAAAATATCCACCGACAAAACATCCACACAACGGAATGTCCATCAACCAAATGTCCATCGACAAAATGTCCACTTTTTCAATCTTCAGCCTTAATCCTTAATCAGCGTTAATCTTAAAGCTTTCCAGCTTTAATCCTTGTTTACTTACATGGTTGTTTTTATATTCTAGTTGGTTGTCGCGCACCAACCCGCAAGACGTCGCCCGCGTGGAGAGCCGCACCTTCATCTGCACCGAGAGGCAGCAGGACGTGGTGCCCCGGGGCAAGGGCGGAGTCTCCAGCCTCGCCAACTGGATCAGCCCCAGAGACTACGACAGGGCTGTGAGCGAGAGGTTCCCTGGCTGCATGCAAGGTAACATAAGCCCCGTGAATCTTGCCGATCTTCCCTGAAACAGGGGTGACATTGGCAAAGCGAACCATTTTTTACAGTAAAGCAGGTCAGCCTCATACCAACCTATAATTTAAGGAATAATTACAATAATGCTATTTAATGTTTTAGTGAATTATGACCTGTTCATTAGCACCAACTTTCACGTTTTCGGTCCTCAAGTCATCGTCAGGTATAATGTTTGTCTTTTTCCTAGCAACCTGGCCACGTGACGACACAATTTTACGTTTATAAATTCATGTGCGGACCTCATTTGAAGAAATAAGTAGAGCAGGTGTCATAGAGTAGGTATCACAGTTATAATTTGAAATGAATTGTGTTAAAATTTATTAAAAAGCAGGAATTTCAACATTTTTTTTGTTAACAAATCATTTTTGTACTTGTTAGGGTTTGGTGGTTCACACTGTGAAAGTCCATTGTGTTTATGTTAAAAAAAACATAGTTTCAATTCACTTTATTTATTATTTTACTCGAATTGCAAGTCACTGCTCCTGATGATGCCTTTTAAGGCGAAAACGTTCCAGCAAAATAATAAATAAAGTGAATTGAAACTGTGTGTTTTTTTTTAAATAAATAAATCATTTTTGTGTCTTTCGAGTTTGACCATGTTCTATTTGCAGCTCCTACATCTGCCGACGTTTCGCTTTCACGAGCAGAAAGCATCTTCAAGGCGAGTTATCAAAGCGCTTTGAGGATGCTTTCTGCTCGTGAATACGAAATGTCGGCTGATGTAGGAGCCGCGAATAGAACATGGTCAAACGCGAAAGAACACAAATTCAACGATTTGTTAATTAAAGATGAAAGTGAGAGTGTAAACTTTATTTAATTTTTGCTGTTGTTGTTTTGTTCCAGGAAGGACCATGTATGTGATCCCCTACTCCATGGGCCCCATCGGCTCTCCGCTCTCCAAGATTGGCATCGAGCTGACGGATTCTGCCTACGTGGTCTACTCCATGAGCATCATGACTAGAATCGGTGAGAGAATTTTTTTTTAATTTCTAAATATGCTCTTCTTGGAAAATCCATTTGCCTTTACCAACTTCTTTTCCTTTTTGCTTTAGAATTGTTGGTCTGTTTGTTTTGAAATACCTCTCTTATTGTTACTGTATCCAACCACCATCCCGCTTGGGGTGACCAGTACCTCCACAGATGTATCTCCACTTTTTAATGTCCTTACACACTTCTTTCATCTCCTCGACATTCATCACTCTCTTCTCTTGTTGTCACTTTGTAGATTCCAGTCGCTTGCATTCACGTAGGTATATTTGATCAATCCATTGTTTCCTCAATCTTCCCCCACCACGCTTCCCAATGACTCTTTGTACACTCTTTTTGTCAGCTGTTCATCGCCCATTATTTTTGCTGCCAACTAAACAAACAAAAAGGCGTAAAATCTAGTTTCGTCTGGACACTCCTTCTGGTACAATCTCCGTACTTTGAACCGTCGAGTACATTTCAGTAAACTGCGTTATTTATTAAATACTGTTCCGATACGCTACCAAACATTGTATTTTATCTGTACCTACTACCCTCGACCGTACCCGCATGCTGTCAAAGACAATCCAAAGTCCGTTTGTCAGTCAGCAAAGGTTAATTGCAAATGAAATATGTTTATCTTATTAAAAAGTCAATATAATTCAGCACCCTGAGTACAAAACATGTGTAAATACTCTACCATGGCAACGCAAACGAGACTAAGCTACACATATAGTGTTACTTCTTGCCACGTTATCCACGAAGAGTTTCGCATATGGCGAGTGGATCCTATTTAATTTTACAGGTAACGGGGCCGGACCAACCACTTTCAGTTGAAGTGGTGGTTTTCCTGGTACTCACATTTTATTGTAAAGGCTGAGTAAGTCTTACGGGTATTTTATTTTAAGGATTGAAATAAGCACCAAAACGGGAAATCACTTCTAACACCCTTGGTGAGATTCGAACCCGAGCCCACGGCATGGAATGCAACACTCTACCATCTTAGTTATCGACCAGACTCTTCGCTGGGTTGAAAAATTCATATACCTTTACCAAAGACAGGTCATCAAAAGTCCATCCAGCCTTACAGTAACTGGATCTTGCTTGAGAATTGCCGCTTTCTATACCGACGTCCAAGCTCGCAGAGGGCTCTTTAGGTGTGATTCACTCATAAACAGCGCTCACCAAATAAATCATTCTAATATTATTATTATCACTTCTATCTGTTTACGCTATGGTTAAGTATGTAGGCAATGTACTACACTTCGAGGAACAGCTGTATTAATTTTTTAATGACGCAGGCATTAAATTTGACGTATGGGATTAATATTCAATCAAGATTTACGCATCTGTACTAATATTTATTTATTGTTACGTTAAGTAGGTTGATATGCATTGATAAAATAACAGAATTATTGTTTGTCAGATTGATGTTGATTAGGTGTTTATTGATGACGTATATTTGGCGTAATTTTGATGTCATTTCTGTCTGATATATTCAACGTAAACAGAATAGTAAGAATGGAGAAAAGTGATCCCCTTCCTCTTGAAGATACCGAGCTTTTGGCCATATTAATTAATATCCAAGTAAAATAAAATTGTGTTATAATATACATCTAAGCTACACATAAAGTATAACTTTTTAATGTCCAAAAGAATGTAGTGAGTGGAGCGACTTAACTTGAAGTGGGGGCTCAACAGCCATGTGGAGTCTCTTTTTTTTTTAGAAATCCTGTGCGGGAGACTCCCTAGATTTCAGAGACTCTAGGGGTCTATGACACTTGTTATAGTGCCGCAGAGGTGTACGAGCTTGGTTGTCGCTACAAAGCGCCAATACTCAAGCAAGACCCAGTTGCTGTAAGGCTGGGTGGACCTTTTTAGTGACCGGTCTTTGGTGAAGGTTTTTTATGAATTATTCAACCCGAAGTATATTTATATACTTAAATGGTATATTTTTGTGCTCCGCCGGGATTCAAATCCACAACCTTCCATTTACGAGTCCAAAGTGTTGTCACTGGACTACGGACCGGTCTAAGAAACACCAATGATATGTGGTGTTCTCTAGCGGTCACCCATCCAAGTACTATCCGCGCCCAATGTTGCTTAACTTCGGTGATCGGACGAGAACCGGTGCTTTCAACATGATAAGGTTGCTGGCTGTCTTGCACAGGATTCCTTAAAAATATAAAACCTTCTTCACATACAATAACAAGCTAATCTTTGATGTTTTCTTGTCTCCCGCAGGTGCCAAGGTCCTGGAGCTCTTGAAGAGGGACAATGCGGAGTTTGTGAGGTGCCTGCACTCGGTGGGGACCCCGATCAACGGAATCCATGACATGCCCAGCTGGCCCTGCGATCCCGCCCGGACCATCATCCTGCACAAGTAAATAGGTTCCACATAATCTTCATTATCATCTTCACTTGCACGACTAACCGAATTTGTGAAATAGCTGAGCATCCACGGTCTCACCGAGTCAGGTCTCTAATTTTGAAAATCTAAGACCCAAACTCAGGCCCGCCGCACAGAGTCAGGATGAGATGGGAGTCACAGGACTTACGACCTGTCTTTGGTTGGTTAAGGATCCTTTTGTCATGACAACGTTCCCAATTCCTCCCAACTCATCCTTCCTTCCAATATGTAAGTCCGATTAACTACGTTGCATGTCCAGAGGTGTCTGGGCTCTCAGATCTTCGCAGCCAAATGTGGTATGATCCCGAGATGGCCGCTTTTGTTAGTCTTTCCAGAAATCCATTTATTTGGGATCTATTCAGTCCCAGATCCTTAAGGAAAGTATATACCGATTTGGCTGGCAGTCCTCTCGCTCCCACCTCCACTGCATACAATCTTGTGGTATATCCATTATTTGTGATTTCATCCACTAGTCCTTTATACCTATTTAGTTTGTAGGCATGGTCCTTAGGGATGTTCATCTCCCACGGCACCGTCAATTCAACCAAGAGTACTTGCTTTAGTTCATTTGAGTATAGAACTATGTCGGGTCTCAAAGCCGTAGTGCATAGTTCTCCTGGGAAAATGTATCGTCCTGTGGTGGAATCCATCACAAGCCTCCAGTCCTTTGCCTTTTTTATAATGGAAGTCTGGGTCCTGGCCCTTCGCTCTCCCTTTTCTCCAGGCTTAACAAATTTTATTTTTTCAATGGACTCTCTTGTCAAACCTTTGTTTGCTCTGGAAATTGTTAGGCTTATACTCTCCCTTAGTATTTCCAGTACCCTGTCGTGTCTGTAGGTATATCTGCCATTTTCAAGGGCCACTTTGCACCCTGTTAGAATATGTCTTGCTGTGCATTTGTCAATGGCACAGAGATCACAGGAAGCAGTTGTATTTTTACCCCATCGTTTTAGGTTTCCAGGGTCAGGGAGCGTGTTTTGAAATGCATTTAAGTAAAATCGTAGCATTTCAGGAGACCAATTGTATATTAGTATCTTCCAGTGTAGTGCAGGTGGAAGACACATTTCACCAACAGTGATCCAGTCATGCTGCATCTCAAGGTTTAACGCATGAAGCCTGTATTTAGAGTCAGAGTCATGCTTTACTAGAGCCTTCATATGGGCTTTCTCCGATTCCACCTTTTGCCATCCCAGACCTCTTCTGTTAGTGCTTACACCGGTTAGGTATTTGTGGTGAAATTCTGCTCTATTTTTGAGCTCTAACATTTGGGGATCTTTGGACCAACATTCTATGACACTTGGGTCTTTGGAGTTTTCAAGAATATGGTGCTTTGTAATGCGGTGTTGTGCATGTACGAAAGATGGTCTTTTCCATCCCAAACCAAAGTTTTCTCTCGATCTGTAGAATGTGGCGGGGTCTGCAGGCTTTGCGAGTCGCGTCCATTGTTTCAGGTATCTAGTAGTTACGCTGTCCAGGATACCTAAACTGTCTTTGTTAAAACTATAAATCAGGAACGGCCACGTTAGTTGGTTAATGATATAGTTATCGTAAATCCACGCTTTTCTTATCCCTGAGATATGAATTTTATCTATTCTGTCCATGGTAACTTTGAAACGCTCTATTATTTCGTTTACCGCATGTTCTCTGCCTCTGTAATCAATATATTTTCCCAGAAATTTGAAGGGCTTGTCTCTCTCTATTGTACCTATTTTCATATTGTTTACATGTAGCTCTGGATCAATGGGTCCAAATTTAGTTCCTCTTCTTACCAGAGATATAATTTCCCAGGCTCCGATTGTAACGCAACTAAGCTACACATATAGCGTAACTTCTTGCGGCGCTATCCCCGAAGGGTTTCGCATGTGGCGAGTGGAACCTTTTTATTTTTACAGGTAAGGGGCCGACCTTACACCAGCCACTTCATTTAAAGTTGAGGTTTCCCAGATTCCGAGGGGGCTGGTACTCATTTCTTGTGAAGGCTGAGTAAACCTTGCCGGTATTTTATTTTGGCTTTGAAATAAACACCGAAACGGGAAATCATTTCTGACACCCTTGGTGTCTTTGTCTTGTCTTTTCAATGAACTATTGATAGGACTAACTGCAATAATTTTATAACTCAGGCCAGTCTGTAGTCTAGTGGTTAACACTTCAGACTCGTAATTGGAAGATAGTGGGCTCGATTCACACTCATTTACAATCATAATAGCTACACAGTTAAAAAAAGTGACCGGTCTTTGGTAAAGGTATATGAATTTTTCACCCAGTGAAGAGCATATTTGAAACTATAAATGGTGTATTTTTTGTGCTTCGCCGGGATTCGAACCCACAACCTTCCATTTACTAGTCAAAAGTGTTAACCACTAGACTATGGACCGGTCAATTTGACCATAACTTCAATCCTGGTTCAAGAGATGTCACTGCATGCACACAAGCTTCTTCTTTCGCATGAAGACAACTGGTTAAGCAAAAATAGGTTAGAATTTCATTCCTCTTTGTAAATCTCTTCTTTTTTTTTAAAATCATTTTATCATCACAAAATTGTGGCTTGTTTTCTTTATGCTAATCATATTGTTATTGCATTTGTCTCCAGGCCAGACAACAATGAGATAGTCTCCTACGGCAGTGGGTATGGGGGGAACTCCCTGCTGGGGAAGAAGTGCTTTGCCCTGAGGATTGGCTCCACCATCGCCCGAAGAGAAGGATGGCTGGCTGAACATATGCTGGTAAATAACTCTTGATAACTGACAAAATAAAGATTACAAAATGACTAGGTTATCCATGAGTTATAAACAAAGATGTGAAAGTGCAAGAGATGGTTCAGACATCTAGAAAGTATCTGGTATCTAGAAAGAAAGTCAAAAAGAGGGTGAAGAGGGAATGTCAAAGGAAAGCGTATAAGGGGAAGATTGGATTGATCAAAGGAGAGTAATTGCAAATGAGTGGAATCTGCAGAGAGAGAAAAAGCGAAGAGCATGCATGAAGAGAGTGATGAATGCCGAGGAGATGAAAGAAGTGTGCAAGGACAGAGCAAAGTGGAGACACGTCTACGCTTGGAGCATCTTGCATGGAGTTTGTATAAATGAGACGGGGAAAAAATATGCCAGCACCTAATTAGGTTGCTAAGGAAATAGCTAATAACAATAATATTTATTGTTGGTTCCTTAAGACCCTACTCACATACACCCCTTGTCTTGTCTTGTCTTGTATCCTGCCGCCATTCCTCTAGGGGTGGCCGGTACCTCCACTAGGGACTCTGTCCTTGCATACTTCTTTCATCTCATCTAGTTTCATCACTCTTTTCATGCACGCTCTTCTCTTGTTTCCACTCTGTAGATTCCATTTATTCCCAATCTCACTTATCTGATCAATCCATTCTTTCCTCGGTCTTCCCCTTCCACGCTTACCTATTACATTCCTTTTTCTCCCAGTTCCCAAATCAGAAATTTGTTCAGACTCTATTAAAAATAAGTATACAATTGTTGAGGTTCCTAAAGACACTCCCAAAAACAAAGCATAACTTTAGCAATGAGCCCTTCGGCGAAAGTGTTTGATAAGCGCGCTTTTGCAGTGGCAGCTTCAAGTGCATGGAAGCGACTGCCACCTGTGGTTTGAGAGATTGCGGACAGCAGTCAGTTTAAGAGACGTCTCAAGACTGATCTTTTCACCAAACGTTTTGGGACGCTCTTGGAGTAGCTAATGTCATGGAATGCCATTCATTTACATGTTGATGTTTTGTCTCCAGATCCTGGGCATCACTGATAAGACTGGCAGGAAGCGGTACATAGCCGCAGCCTTCCCGTCAGCTTGCGGCAAGACTAACCTCGCCATGATGACACCAACACTGCCAGGCTACAAGGTAACTATATCTTACAAGTTACAGTACAACATTAAAATCTGAATCTCAACTGAGCATACACCCTGTAACTCTTGCAGACCTTCCCTGAAACAGGGGTGACATTGGCAAAGTGAACCATTTTCTGCAGCATGTGTGGTCAGCCACATACCAATCTATAAGTCAAGGAACCGTAGTTTTGATTAAATAGAGCCCGTTAAAAAAATTACAATACAATGGTTCATCTCCTTCTTTCTTTAGAATTTTCCAATAAGGGTTTGTGTATTTTGCAGGTGGAATGTGTCGGAGACGACATCGCCTGGATGAAATTTGATGAAGAAGGACAACTGAGAGCCATCAACCCTGAGAATGGATTCTTCGGAGTAGCTCCTGGTAAAAGATATTCCATTTTACGACAAAACTTTAAATCAAATCGAAATATGCCTTTCATTAATGGACTTTGTCTATAGTCTGTAATAATCTATAATGTAAGTGGCAAAGCTATATTTCATTTATGATTCATATTAAATACATTCCCACAAGCAGACACGTATAAGTTCGGGCTTAAACATGACGCATGTGGACTTACAATATAAAAACCCAATTTCAAATGAACTGCCCTGCCCTGCAACTCTTGCCGACCTTCCCTGAAACAGGGGTGAAATTGGCAAAAATTTACAAAAACTTAGAAAAAAGTATAAACCAAGTTTTAAAAGCATGGAGGGGTCAGCCTCACACCAATCTATTAGTCAAGTTACAGAGATTAAAAGAGAGACGAAAATAAGTCTGTTTCTTTAACTTTCCGCCAACCTCATCTTCCTCACTCTCACCTTCAATATTGATGCATCAAGAAATAATAAAACCCCTTTCCTTTCATGATCATAATCTTCATTTCTTTCACAGGCACATCCCAAGAGACAAACCCCAACGCCATGGGCACCATCTTCAGGAACACGGTGTTCACCAACGTTGCGGAGACCAGCTCGGGGGGCGTGTACTGGGAGGGCATGGGGGAGCTGCCTAAGGGGGAGCACCTCATCGACTGGAAGGGCAGACCCTGGAGCAAGGAGACGGCCAGTGGACCAGCTGCTCATCCCAACTCAAGGTCAGTTAACTTATCCCTTTTGCGGTCGTCATCAAAATATTAAAACTTGGTGTTTTCATGTAATAGTGTTTGTAATGTTTGTCATGTAAACGTTTTTGCTGGGTTCTCTTTTTAATAATGTATAATCTATAATCTAAGTTGCAAGGATTTATGTATTAACATTTGAAGCTCTCAAATGCATGCCCACAAACAAACACGTGTAGTTCGCGCTTACAAATGCTGAATATGTACTTACAAATAAAATCCAAACCTCAAATGAACATACACCTTGAAACTTTTGCCGACCTTCTCTGAAACAGGGGTGACATTGGCATAGTGAACCATTTTTTACAGTATTAGTGGTCAGTCTCATACCAGCCTATAAGTTAAGTCAAGAAAATTTAATTTATGAAGGTTCATATACACATGAGTCACAGCGATACACGTCGCTACATGTTAGATTTATTTCTCCTTACAAGCCTCCCCATCAGACTACCGAGCACATTGCATTACCAGAGAGACATCTATATTTAATTTGCCATGAATATTTGTTTCCCAGGTTCTGTTCCCCGGCTTCCCAGTGCCCCACCATAGACCCGCAGTGGGAGAGTCCCGCTGGGGTCCCCATCTCCGCCATCCTGCTGGGAGGCAGGAGGCCCCAGGGAGTGCCCCTGGTGTACCAGGCCAGGGACTGGCAGCACGGAGTGTTCCTGGGGGCTGCCATGAGATCAGAGGCCACCGCAGCAGCAGAACACAGCGTAAGCCTTTTTATTATTAACATGGAGATAACCTTCTTTGTCATCGCCCGCAGGATATGTGAGATTTCTACTAAAAAACCTGCCTCGCTTTTCACTCTCTTTTTCTGCTACACCTACATGGACTCAAGAACATTCTAAACTTATTAATGGATTTTCAATAATCAGGGATTTTATTCTAGTTCACAGCACTATCAGCCCATACATTTGGCGGTAATGCTAAATGCAGTACAATGCACTTTTGTGTCTTTTAAAACTACCTACATAATATTTTATTGAAATTATGATGCTCGGTGGTCTTTAGCTCAGCCAAATTTCAAATATTCTGAGCCCATTACATTGGGAAATTTGTTTAACCCCACTAATATACATTTCATGTTAATATACATGCGCTCAATTAATTTACTTTGATAAATGACAGTTTTTTTTTTTAGTTTACAGTTAACGTGGGCCATCTCACTTTACAGAATGTCAAACAGAGTATTTTCTAATCAAGTTTAGCTGATGAAAGTGCAAAAATCAATGCATAGGGTCTGTACACAAAACTCAAACCCTAGGCAATATCAATCTATCAATTGAAGAGCTACTTAAGTAAATCCTGAAAGTATGAAGTTTTTAGGCGACCTCTTGTTTGTCTTCCCAAGATTATCCCTTCAATAATGTTGCTAAGAAAGGAGAAACACTCGTAAATGGAAGGTCAAATTGCTTCTGTACCAACTTTACAAGTGCGTCAAATTTATATTCTTCCACCATTTTTTTAAACAATCATGTCGTTTGTTCCAGGGTAAGGTCATCATGCACGACCCGTTTGCCATGCGACCGTTCTTTGGCTACAACTTTGGCCACTACCTCGCCCACTGGTTGTCCATGGCTGACAAGACCACGGCCGACAAGCTGCCCAAGATCTTCCACGTCAACTGGTTCAGGAAAAACCAGCAGGTATTATTTCAAACCATCCAGTTCAACCAAAACTCAACAAATAAATGGATTTCACAAACCGTGAAGCCAGTTCTCTCAATGTTTCATCAAAGTTGTACTTAAAAAAAATGCAAACAAAAAAAGAAGAACTACTACAAACTACAAAAAATCTAATTTAACTTATGACCAAAATGATAAATCTTTTCTTTAGTTATTAAAACTCTGTTTTATTTTCACTCTTTATTAATTTTTCAATTTTTGGACACAAACGTTTTCGACTACACAGTAATCATCATCAAAATGAGAAATGTCTGACACCTGTGGCATGGTTCGAGCCCTTGCCTTCTGAATAATAAATAAATAAAATAATATATTTGAAAACTACAAACCGCCTGGCGTCCGCCTGAGTTCTTAAGTCACGTCATTGCAAGTCTAGACAAGTTAGTTCCTCAAGGGCAGACTAAGCAATCCGTAGTTTGTTTGACGGTTTGTAATTTTTCAAACATACTCTTCAAAAGTCAGGGGTACATTTATAATGGTTTCGAAACCTGATTATTTCTTGCCTATAATCTATAATCTATAATCTAAGTTGCAAGGATATATTCATTTAAAGCTCTCAGATGTATGCCCACAAACCAACAAGTGTAGTTCGCGCTTACAAATGCTGAATGTGTACTTACAAATAAAATCCAAACCTCAAATGAACATAAGCCTAATTCTCTTAAAGAAACCTGAAGGTAGGGGGGTTAAATGACAGATTTGGGGTACAGCGCGCTCTTGAATCGACCTGCTATGCTTACTAATTGATGGGCCAACGACGTTACCATGTTGAAAGCGCCGGTTCCCATAGATCACCGAAGTTAAGCAACATTGGGCGCGGATAGTACTTGGATGGGTTACCGCTCAGGTACACCGCGTGTCGTTGGCATCTTGGACCGGTCCGTAGTCCAGTGGCAACACTTCGGACTCGTAAATGGAAGGTTGTGGATTCGGATCCCGGCGGAGCACAAAAAATATACCATTTATATTTCGAATGTGCTCTTCGCTGAGTTGAAAAATTCATAAACCTTTACCAAAGACCGGTCACTGAAAGGTCCATCCAACCTTACAACAACTGGGTCTTGCTTGAGAATTGGCGAGAAGCGACGACCAAGTTTGCAGAGGGCTCTTGAGGTGTAACACACACAAAAACAGCGCTCACCAAATAAATCATGCTAATATTATTATTATTATTATTTCCCCCTCCAGGGTAAGTTCTTGTGGCCAGGCTTCGGAGACAACTGCCGCGTGCTGGACTGGGTGCTGCGCCGCTGCGACGGGGAGCCCTGCTACCAGGAGAGCCCCATAGGCCTACTGCCCTCTACAGACAGTCTCAACCTGCAAGGGCTCAAGGATGTGGACACGAAGGAGCTGTTCAGGGTGCCCAGAGACTTCTGGTTGCAAGAGGTTGGTATCTGCTTCATCTAATCCATATACTTACAGCAGAATAATACAGCCATTACACACTAGACCTAGGCTACTTAGAAAAATATATACCCAATCTAATATAAACTAAGTTGCAAAGATATGTAGCATTGGGGATTCACATTATATGCATTCTCACAAGCACACGCATACAAGTTAGCCCTAGTACATGCCACATGTGAACCTACAACATAAAAACCCAAATCTCAAATGGAAATACACCCTGCAACTCTTGCCGACCTTCCCTGAAACAGCGGTGACATTGGCAAAGTGAACCATTTTCTACAGCATGGATGATCAGCCGCATACTAACATATAAGTCAAGGAACATACTCAACTTGTACGGAATACTTTTTCAAGCACATCTCGGTCATCTCGGGATCATACCACATTTGGCTGCGAAGATCTGAGAGCCCAGACACCTCTGGACATGCAATGTAGTAAATCGGACTTACATATTGGAAGGAAGGATGAGTTGGGAGGAATTGGGAACGTTGTCATGACAAAAGGATCCTTAACCAACCAGAGACAGGTCGTAAGTCCTGTGACTCCCATCTCATCCTGACTCCGTGCGGCGGGCCTGAGTTTGGGTCTTGGATTTTCAAAATTAGAGACCTGACTCGGTGAGACCGTGGATGCTCAGCTATTTCACAAATTTAAAACATTTACTGGTTTTCTACCTTAATTGATTGATGTCACTTCAAACTATGTGAATAGTCGCATGTATTAGTTATTCAAGAACAAAAATCACAAAGATCTAGCAAATATTTCCACTCGCAGACTTTTGAATTCATGAACACAGAGGATACGTTCAAAGTTGGATGACGTCTATGATTGACAGCCGCACTGTATGCAAGTTTACACTTGACGCCTATGCGTGTCACACGCAGTTGAAGGGTTAAGGCAAATAGATGCTATATCAATTTCCACTGACATGCACAAATCGGCTTTTGATTATAAAGAGAACAAAGATGCTCCCAGTGTGATTCACTGTCAAGATAAAAGTTAGGTTAGAAAATTTCTCATTTCGCAATGGTGGCATTACAAGTGGCCGGTCTAAATCTAAATCTAATCTGCAAAGATATATATCATTTAAGATTCATATTAAACGCATTCCCACAAGCAAATATGTATAATTTTGGGCTAACACATGCCGCATGTGGACCTACAATATAAAAACCCAATCTCAAATGAACATAAGCCCTGCAACTCTTGCCGACCTTCCCTGAAACAGGGGTGACATTGGCAAAGTGAACCATTTTTTACAGTATGGGTGGTCAGCCTCATACCAACCTATAAGTCAAGGAATTATGTTATGATTTTTCAAAAGGTCAATAAGATATATTACATTTAAAATTCATATTACATTTATTCCCATAAGCAGACAAGTATAAATTTGCGCTTACGGGCTGTCCATATATTACGTCATTCGCATCAAGGGGGGGGGAGTCTGGTCTGCGGATGATGGCAAATTATGTACGAGTACCAAAAGTGACGTCGTTCTTGTAAATACCAATTTCTACAAAATATACAAAATATTATGTAAGTAATATAACATTATTCATTATTAAGCTCATCCATTATTACAGCAAGAGGGGAAGGGGGGGCATTAGATAATGACTATAGGATGATTGTAAGGGGGGGGGGATCGAAAATCGTCCAAAATCGATGACGTAATTTATGGACTAAACATGTCTTGCAACAAAATGGAAAATCATTTTTAACACCCTCATTGGCGACGAATCCTAGCCCTCTCTCACGGAACGCAACCATTCTACCAACTGAACTATGGACAGGTCTATTTATTAATTCTTTTTTTGTTCTTTCTTTCAGGCGGATGACATAGACAAATATTTCACAGAGCAAGTGGGCGACGATCTCCCCGATGAGGTGCGACAAGAACTCAACAATCTCCGTAAAAGGATACAGGACTCTTAAACTACACAGACCTTCTTCCATTTATATTTTTAAAGATCCTTCATTGCGTTAATTAATATAACAAACAAGCAGTAAACGGCAAGTTACACATCACCTTTTCTTTTTTTTGTTTGTTGTTTGATCAGCATCAAACATCACGGGAACCATTCAGAGAATACTTTTACATGCTTTCTTGGAAATTACATTCAAAGCAGTTGGGTGGTTTAGGAGTACGTAGGAAACATACAAAGGTACATTCCATTTTTATAAAAACTCATTTAAATTTGAGACACATTTGTGAAATCTTATTTAAGGTAACCGTGACTCTGTTGTCATTTCACTAGGGGTGGCCAGAGTCTCATTTCTTGCATGTACCTCTTTCAATCCATGTATATTTGTCTACATTTCATATTGATACGTTCAAGGTTAAACTGAATAAGTGACATATTAAGCTAACATGGGTTTCTCAGATAAATGCAATTTTTTTCCTATTTTCTACGAGAGAAAACACTACAAAAGTGTGAAAATCCTGCAGTTTAGAAGTTTGTCATGAGCACAGCCTTATAATTAGTTCACTTACTATGAGAAGTTACTCCCAATAAAATGTTTTATCCACGATTTCTCAAATCTGTGGATCAGCACTTATTCAGCTTTACCTTTTTAAGCTGGCGATATATTTTCTTCTTAAGAAGATTAAAAACATTGTACATTTGTCTATGGTATCGACAAAATTTTTGGAGGTAAATTTAGAGAACTAACTTGACAGCTATTTTAATTTTTGATTTTATTTTTATTGAATAAAACTAGTATTTCTTTTTGAATTAATGACTGATTTTCTCGTAGCTATAGCAGATCTAGTTAAATCTTTGTATATTACTTTAAAAAATACAAAATATATATATATTGCATTGGTTTTAATTCAAAATATTAATGTATATTTTTTATATATTATACTAGACCTATAGAATCAAAGGTGGCTCTTCCAAAATGAAATACATGTATAGGAAATAACAAGATCATTTCCATGTATTAATTTTATTTTAAAAATCTTAGATAGATGACTTTGATTTTATATAAATTAAATATTTTAGTACGTAAGTACCCTGAGTATAAAACACTGCAAACTCGCCTCGTAAAATGTAACTAAGCTATACACACACAGCAACTCCTTTCCGTATTTTCCCCGAAGGGGTCTCATGCAGCGAGAGAAAAACTGTTTATTTTTTCAGGTAAAGGGCTTCGCCAACCACTTAAGTTAAAGTGGGTGTTTCCCAGCTGTTGAGTCTGCTATTCATTTCTTTTAAAGGCTGAGTTAACCTTGCCTGTATTTTATTTTGGGTTTGAAATAAACACCGAACCGGGATATCTTTTGTGACACCCTCAGTGGGATTCGAACCTGAGCTCTCAGTGTTGAATGCAAGCTCTCTATCCAACTGAGCTATCGACTGGAGATTCCTCGATCATGTAAATAGAAAAAATGCATTAAAACTAAATTGCTCACTAGGAGTACTGTTTTATATTCCATACATTTATCCGATGGAGGGGAGTTTGCAAAATCTTTTATACTCTTACTTAATATAGTAAGGCTTCCTTGCATTGGAAACGGCCAAAATTCCATATGCATTGTGATGAGATTTTGAAAATATTATTTTAATTTAATGTAACTCAATTATATCATAAAAAATGTTGATAATAGAAATAAGAATAAAAATGTACAAAAAAAACAATCTTTATTTCTGTTTACTTCACAGGTAGTTTTAGGACATATAACAAGCATTTATGAAAAAATATAAACTTGTAAGTAATACACATTTAAAAATAAAAACAAGAAAGGGATTCATGAGAGCTTTAGTTTGGAGCATTTTGTTGTATGGCTGCGAAACCTGGACCATCCAGAAATACGAAAGAGACCCTCAGAGGCATTCGAGATTTGGATTTGGAGGAAGATGACAAAGACATCATGAGTTGACATCATGAACAAATACATCATGAGAAAATACATCAAAGCAAGTCCAATGAAAAGGTGTTGCAGGAAGTAGAAGAAAGAAGAGAGCTTCAAAATCACATTTTAAAGAGGAAAACCAAAGTAATAGGGCACTCGATTAGACATAGCATCTTTCTTAGCAACATCTTTGAAGGAAAAATCTTGGGAAGACAAACAAGAGGTTCATACTTCCAGGATTTGAAGCGGCTCATGGATGTCTCGTCCTGTTCGCAGCTCAAGAGGATGGCAACCAACAGATACAGATAGCTAGCACAACACAACACCTTCTCTCAGGGTCAGTCTCCCCTCCACTGACCCACGCCCTGTATATCCATCCCATCCGGGGATGTGTCACAAGACTCGCATGCAAAAGTTATGTGAGATGCGAGTGGCAGAAGGCCCTCCCGAGAAGCTACACTTTCCCAAGTGTTTACACAAAGCAAAGGAGACTCAGAAATCACTGAAAGATTATAGCCGTGAGGGTTTAGCTAGCACAACAAGGCACTGCCTTTACAAGAGGATGGCAACCAACAGAGACAGACAGCTGGCACAACAAGGCACTGCCTTTAAAAGAGGATGGCAACCAACAGAGACAGACAGCTGGCACAACAAGGCACTGCCTTTAGAAGAGGATGGCAACCAACGGAAACACAGATGGCTGGCACAACAAGGCACTGCCTTTACAAGATGATGGCAACTAACAGAGACAGACGGCTGGCACAACGAGGCACTGTCTTTAGAAGAGGATGGCAACCAACAGAGACAGATGGCTGCACACCAAGGCAATGCCTTTACAAGATGATGGCAACCAACGAAAACACAGATGGCTGGCACAACAAGCAACAAGGCACTGCCTTTACAAGATGATGGCAACCAAC
The DNA here is from genome assembly GCA_951799405.1 of Agapetus fuscipes. Taxonomy (NCBI): domain Eukaryota; kingdom Metazoa; phylum Arthropoda; class Insecta; order Trichoptera; family Glossosomatidae; genus Agapetus; species Agapetus fuscipes. The sequence continues at coordinate 19,640,396 of OX637339.1, read as the reverse complement.
AGAGACACAGATGGCTGGCACAACAATAATAATAATATAAGGCTAATTTATTTTAAATTACAAATGATAAGAGAGCGCCGTTTTTGTGTGTGCCACACCTCAAGGGCCCTCTCCGATCATGGATAAGACTTTCTAAAAAGGTGTGTCTTGAGTGCTCCGCGAAATACATCCATAGATTCGGAGTTCTTCACTCCGGGTGGCAGTCTGTTCCACTCCACCGGACCCGCAACACGGAAAGCGCGGTCTCCGAAATTTGTACGAATCTGACGGCGTGGCTGAACCAAGTTGACTACTTCATCGCCCGCGGATCTGAGTGTCTGCCTCCTTATACCCATCTCAACAAGACACGGGGCCATGAGTTTGGCATGCCTGCTGTAATCTCTTGATGGATTGCAGCAGTTACTTGCTATGTTTTGCCGAGTAGTATCTCACGTTGTTTTCTGTTGAGCCGCGCGCGTACTTGGTGAGGAGAGCGTTGACATTAATCTTGTCAGTGGCAAAGCGTCTGAAAAAAAAAAACAATTGTAAGAAACCAGCATTCAAGAGACCGATGAACATTTCAAACATTTACAATACTCATTGGCATCGACCGGAAGTCCGGTCGATAGCTCAGGTGGTAGAGTGCTTGCATTCCATGCCGTGAGTTCGGGTTCGAATCCCACCGAGGGTGTCAAAAAAAAATTCCCGTTTTGGTGCTTATTTCAAACCCCAAAATAAAATACCGGCAAGGTTTACTCAGCCTTCACAATAAATAAGTACCAGCCCCTCGGGAGCTGGGAAACTCCCACTTCAACTGAAGTGGTTGGCATAAGGCCGGCCCCCTTACCTGTAAAAATAAATAGGTTCAACTCGCAAGGGGGCCGGCCTCACATCAACCACTTTCAGTTGAAGTGGGGGTTTCTCAGCTGGACAAGATTTGTGTTGAGGTAGCTTCTCAAGGTGGCAAGTTGGAAGTCGGCCGCTGAGGACCGGAGGAGCTGGAAAAGGCTCAACACGCTCTGTAGCATGATTGAAAGATGACGACTGAAGAAGAATTCATCTAGCTTACTCAATATACGGAGCAATCTGCTGCACGGTCCACTTCTGCTTGGTCTGGAAGAGAATCCGGAACCTCTCGGTGACATTCTCAGGTAGGATGGACTCGGAGAAGGCCCAGATCACTGGAGGAGAGGCCTCTGTGTCTGTCAAGGCCATGCCTCGGAGCATGGATTCCTGGATGTTGAAAACAAAAACAATCTGTGAATAAGTATTGATGTCGGGGAGGTTTATCTAATGCTCTAACGCCAGAATGCATGGGCTTACAAATGTATGCAACGCAGCACAACTAAGCTACACATATTGTGTAACTTCTTGCCACGTTATCCCCGAAAGGTTTCGCATGTGGCGAGAGGAAACTTTTTGTTTTAAGAGATAAAGGGGCCGGCCTTACGCCAACCACTTCAGTTGAAGGGGAGTTCCTCAGCTCCCAAGGGGGCTAGTACTCATTTCTTGTGAAGGCTGAGTAAACCTTGCCAGTATCGAAATAAATACCGAAACGGGAAATCATTTCTGACACCCTCGGTGAGATTCGAACCAGAGCTTTCAGCATGGAATGCAAGCACTCTACCAACTGAGCTATCGACCGGACTAATAAGAGGATACATAAAATAGGGAAGATATATTATGACATAGAAGATATAGACTCTGACCAAGATAGGAGAATCATGGGCTAACAAAAAAGCTATATTTACCTGAGCTTGCATTCCTTCTGGAACCGAATCCTTCCAAGCTTGCATGAAGTCATCCAAGTTGAACCTCCCGGCACTCTTCAGCAGAACCTGGGCCAGAAAGCAGCACACCTTCTCTTCCTTGTACATGTAAAACTGCTCATCCCCTTCAAAACCAGTCTGCACCGTGTATAAATCAAACAAATTATCCAATACAATTTCAGGAACCAAATCTTTCAAAGTTTCTACGGTGGTTTTTTTACTGATTCGTTGCAAGCTCCACGAATTTTCTTCAATCAAATCCAGCATATGCGACAAAACTCTAAACTCGTAATCAAACGAGAGGATCCTATAGAATCCATCTATTTCCATCGCTTGTATGTCATCCAAACCATGCAACAATTCACTATCGGAAGCTTGAATGATTTCTTTCAGCTGCTCCAAGGTCAAAAGCAACTTTTTATCAATGTTAAACTCAACTTCAGGCCCTGAATACTTTGTAAATTGCAACAAATCATTCAGTTTACCGAAATGTGGTTTACAAAGTCGTGGTTCTAGATATGTATAAAAAACTTTCAATATCTTCTTGTCGTGGATTTTTCTCGGTGATTTGAAAAGCTCATCGGAATCAGCAGAATAATTTAAACTGGTATTTGGTGAAGTTTTGTCTGACGTATTCAAGTTTTTTCTATCATTGTCTATGTCCATATTTTGTAGTGCATCTTTGACGGTGTCCGAAGAGTCTGAAGGGAAGTCCTTGCACTCTTTGCTCCACATGAGATGCGGGACAAGGAGCATGCTGTTTGAAGTTTCGGCCTCTTTGATGTCGTAGGTTCGGTCCGATGTGCAGAGAACGGCATTGTCGCTTTGTGAACCTGTAAACAATAGAATAATAATTGGCCAATTTTATATAAAGCCGTTTAGTGGCACTAGCCACCCCAAGGGTGCTTGTAACACCCTAAACAATGTTTATAATTTATCAAGGAATTAATGTAAATACTACTGCCAACCATGGGCACAAAATAATTCAAAATAAAAATTGGAGACCACTTACTACTAAAACGAATTTAGAGCATTTAAATTTAATGATTTATTACACTTGTCTGGTAGATAGCTCAGTTGGTAGAGTGTTTGCATCCCATGCTGAAAGCAGGGGTTGGATTCCCATCGAGGGTATCAGAAATGATTTCTCATTTCGGTGTTTCAGTGTAAAAATAAATATATTTTGTATTGTTTGTGTGTTAACACTGTGAAAATTCATATTGTTTAATTTATAATTTTTTTTGAATGAATTCAAAACAAAACACTGTTTATTTTCACAATAAAATTTATTTAAAAAAGATTAAAATCTTTAAAACAAATTACAAACGTTTTCGACCTAGTAGGTCTTCTTCAGGTATGATTACAGTCTAAAAGGTCTATATATAAATAGGTCTCGAAGAGCCACATGCGAACCCTTCGGGGTAGCGCAAGTTACACTATATGTGTTCGGATATAAGACAAACCGTTTAAGGAGAACTTACATTATTTGCAACGTTTCGCTAGCCAATCACATAGCCAACATCTTCAGAAGGCACCTTTTTCGGATTATTTTTGTGCTTCCGAGTATGAGTCCGTAGCGTAAAATACTTACAAACCAGTAAAAAGATAACTGAGATGGCTTTTGATGTTGTGATCCTTGGTAGCAGAGCTGTTAGCTGCATAGTGTGGTGTTGTCTTTGTGTTGAGACACAGAGAAAGTGGCCGTTAATGTTGATTTTGAACAAGCAGACCTTTGAAGACAAGGGACCCCTGCCCCGCCAGCTCCTGCAGGAGATGCTGGTCCAGCTGCAGCAGCCTGAGGTCTCCGTGCAGCGCAGCATCCTGGGGGAAGCTCAGCACCTGTGTGAGGGGCAGAAGCTCCCGCTCGTGAAGCTTGGCGTGACGAATCATGTGGCGGACGTCTTCAGGAGTTCTCTCATATCTAGGATCACAAATGTTTACATCATCAAGAGTTTTTTTAAAGGAATTATGTATGGGAGACTCCTCAGATATCAGAGAATCTCGAGGTATGTATTTTTTTATTTTTGAAGAGGAATGCAATTGACTCCAAACATTTTATTATTTAAAAAAAATATATATATTATTTGGAACCTACATAATATGTTCTCGGCGAGTAAACATCTGCCCTGTATGGGACTGCCGTCCTAATCAAGCAATAACAAAATATTTATATGATTTTTCCCTAGCAACCCAGCCGGGTGACGTAATAAAATTGTATTGTGAAATCACACAGTTGCAAGGGAAAAAGCAAACAAATATTTTGTAATTTATTATTCGTATTCCTTGACTTATAGGTTGGTATGAGGCTGACCACCCATACTGTAAAAAATGGTTCACTTTGCCAATGTCACCCCTGTGTAATGGTATGTAATTTGTCATGTAAGTTCCTTGACTTATAGGTTGTTATGCGGCTGACCACCCATAATATAAAAAATTGGTTCACTTTGCCAATGTCACCCCTGTTTCAGGGAAGGACGGCAAGAGTTGCAGGGCTTATGTTCATTTGAGATTGGGTTTTTATATTGTAGGTCCACATGCGGCATGTGTTAGCGCGAAATTATACATGTCTGCTTGTGGGAATGCATTTAATATAAATCTAAAATGATATATATCTTTGCAGCTTAGATTAGATTAGATTAGATTAGTGTCAGGGAAGGTCGGCAAAAGTTGTGGGGCTTATGTTCATTTGAGGTTTGGATTTTATTTGTAAGTACACATTCAGCATTTGTAAGCGCGAACTACATGTGTAGGACCTTAATCACGGTAACAAGTGACATTTAAGTACCCTCCAAGAAAAAATATCCATCTCCAAAATGAGGTTGGAACATTTTTGAATTTGGAAGTTTTTTCTCAGCAAGCAAACTTCATTATATCCAACAACCAATAACAAAATATTAGTATGCCTTTTCCATAGCAACCCGGCCAGGTGACGACACAATATAGTCTATGCTAATTCATGTGTAGATCTCATTGTGCTCCATAACAATCATAGTCCACACGACCATGTGGCGTCATAATTTTGTGGTCTTTGGAATTTGTGCCGAGTCCACATTTTTGGTGTCTTTGAAATTTCCGCCATTTAAAAACATGTGATAAGTTGAACCAATCAATGACCTTCATCTGCGCAGAAATACAATAATCGCTAAAATTACATTGCTCTGTACGTAATCTACAAACTACGAAGGATAATATTTTATTTTTACAGAATTAACAAGAGATGTTCAATTTGTGCACAGAGCATAAATAATGAGAAATATTTCTGGCATAACCCGCGCGCACGACGCCATCATGAAAATCATAACCTAAAAATGTTCTAAAAGTGACAGCGTAGTTGTGTAATCTCCCATACTTAGTGGAAACAAAAAAAAACAATTGCAGACCTCAAATTGAACAATAAATCAGTGAAATAAAAGACAATTAACAGCCATGAATTCGATATTTAGTGATTTCCAGTTGTCTCCCAAGAGCGGCGACGAGTCCGGCCCCAGTTCGCCCGTTAAAGCGGGCGGTATTTCACCCCTGTCTCCATACCTGAACTTCGATCCACACTATGTACAGAAAATGCAGCCGGAATTTATTTATCCGGACGAAAACTACAAAGCGCACACGACCAAGAGAACCTCAGTTGCCCTGCCACAAATTGGTGCAAGCTGCATCATAGGAGCAGGTCCGTACGATGAAAAAATAACGATAGAATTTCAACCACGAAAAATAAGAAGCCAAGATATATTAAAATTTAAGATGTATATTCCTTGACTTATAGGTCGGTATGCGGCTGACCACCCATGCTATAGAAAGTGGTTCACTTTGCCAATGTCATCCCTGTGTCAGGGACGGACGGCAAGAGTTGCAGAGTGTATGTCCATTTGAGATTTGGTTTTTATGTTGAAGGTTCACATGAGGCATGTGCAATGACGAACTTATACGTTTCTGCTTGTGAGAATGCATTAATCATAATAATTGGCCGATTTGTATATAGCGCCGTTTAGTATCACTAGCCACCCCAAGGGCGCTTATAATGTGAATCCCCAATCTTACATATCGCTGCCCTAGTTCAATACTCAGACATCTTACACAAAGCTAGTTTCGAGAAAATCGAAAAAGAAGGTTTGTAATCGCTATGATAATTACAGTTAACTTTGTTTTAAAGTCACTTAATGCAACTAAGCTACACATTGTTGCGTTAAGTGACTTTAAAACAAAGTTAACTGTAATTATCATAGCGATTACAAACCTTCTTTTTCGATTTTCTCGAAACTAGCTTTGTGTAAGATGTCTGAGTATTGAACTAGGGCAGCGATATCTTTGCAACTTAGATTAGATTAGATATATTAATGTACGCCCACAAGCAGATATGTGTAAGTTAGCGCTTACAAATGCTGCATGTGTATTTACAAAAAAAAAACCTTAATTTAATTCACCTTCAATTCTTGCCGCGCTTTCCTGATACAGGGGTAACATCAGGCAAAATGAATTATTATTTACAGTATGGGTGGTCAGCCTCATTAATCTTACGGTCAAGGAATGTCGCTATCCAGGTTCATTGACTAATAGGTTGGTATGAGGCTGACCCCCCATACTGTACTAACTTGGTTCATCTTTGCCAATGCCAACCCGGTTTCAGGGAGAGGCAGCAGGAGTTACAAGGTTGACGTTTATTTTAGATTTAGGTTTTTATTTTGTAAGTGCACAAGCAGCATGGGTAAACGCCAACTTATATGTGTCTGCTTGTGGGCATGCTTTTAATATGAATCTCTAATATTCGTATTCCGGATTCAGATGCTTGTGATTGTTCTTTGGAATCTTTGCTGTTGTCCATGGCGACTAAAGAGAATATTTGTCATGACATTTTGAAACATAAAACCCTTTTTAAAATGCTTCTTGGGTTCGATTACTTGAGTATATATATTTTATACCACAACCGGTTTCGCAAACATCCGTTTGTTCCGGTTAAATTAATACTTGCAAACGGATGTTTGCGAAACCGGTTGTGTATATATTCAAGTAATCGAAAACAAAATTGTTTTTCTTTTATCCTTAATGGTGAACGATTACAAAATTAATGCCTCTACAATCAATAAAATTGTTTCTTGTGTTTTCAGGTCTAGGAGGTGCGGCAGGATTTTACAATGGCCTAAAAGCAACAACCCTCGCGGGACAAGTCGGCAAAATTAGACGAACACAAGTCCTCAATTATGTTATGAAACAAGGTAAACTGTTTTATATTCTTTGTTTATATTGATACCTCGAAGGTAAAACTGAGCAAGTGACATATTAAGCTAACATGGGTCCCTCAGATAAATGCATCTTTTTCCTATTTTCTACGAGAGAAAACACTAAAAAAATGTGAAAATCCTGTAGTTTAGAAGTTTGTCATGAGCACTTCCTTACAATACAAATTAAATGCTTTATCCATCTCTAATCTAAGTTGCAATGATATATAACAGAGGTGCCCAAACGGTCGATCGCGAAGGGTTTTAAAGGCGATCGCGGAGGATATCGAAAAATTTCAGTGATCGTTCTTAAAACTAGTTTTTTGCAAAAGAAAATTTATTTTTGTAATGTTAGAGATCAACAACTTTAAACAGATTTGACATTTTGGGGATTTGATTGTGTGCCTACCCCCTCCCCCCCCCTTCAACAGAATTTTTATGGACAAAATATTTTTTTTTAATTTTAACCGTAAATTTTAGATAATTTGCGCCTTACTGATATACGTACAGTGATGAATATCATTACAAGTTTCATTTTCTTCACATTCTAGGTGCCGCGACCAGCTGCACGCTCGGCATCATAGCCTCGTTCTATTCCGTCGTCGGCGTGGGCGTGTCGTACGCCCGCGACAAGGAGGATCCCATCAACACGTTCCTGGCCGCGGGCACCACGGGGGCCCTCTACAAGAGCACAGCGGGCCTCAAGGGTGCGGCTATGGGGACTGCGGTGGGGCTGGCCCTTGCGGCCGTGTACACGATGGTCACGCAAGCCACGGAGCGCAAGAACGAATGGGGCAAGTTCAAACCCATGGCGTTGTAAATCCCTCATATCCCGTGTGCGAGTCTCGAATGGGGCGAGTTCAAACCCATGGCATTTTAGATCCCTCACATCCCATTTGGTTTGAATTGGGCACGTTTAAATCCATGGTGTTTGAAATCCCCGTGTGTTTTTGTGAGCGTTGTGTCGTGTGGAGATGCGGCGGTGAACTATTGTAGATATTGTTATGTTTTTGAATCAGGGGGAAACACTATATAGAGGCAGATGTAGGCAACACTAAGGGCATAACACTCCAAGAACAAATATACATGTTTTAAATTGTATGGAAACCAGTACAGTCAATCTTGGTAGTGTATCCTCCTGATTTCTATGCCATCGATTTAGAAGTATTTTGGTTAACAGCATTAATGTATAGATTGGATCATCACTCCATGTCTTCATTGTTACTTATAAATTAACAAATAAATACCATATCCGTACTAAAATCAATCCTAAACTAAGGACCAGTATTTTCAACTTATTTTAGTTAACTATTACTTTCATAAGATACTCCAGTTCAAGTTAACTAAAAACCGAATACACTCAAAGTGACAAGCACAGTTTTAAATCTTAGAAATGATTAAAATTCCATTTAACAGCTTTAAAACAAACAACTAGTTATAAATTTCAGATGTCTAATGGCCATAAAGCTGGAAACATTAAAAACAAACAGGGGCTGTCAGTGACTTGATGACACCATCTTGAAAATAGTAATAGTTGCTAAATATTTACTGACGAAATTCAGTGTGTAAAATATTAACTAAAATTTAAATAATTTTGCATTTTAGTTAACTTTACGAAACTTGCAAAATACCGGACCTGAAATATTCACACAAAGCTCATCCACTACCTAAAGTTTTTTTTGTTTAAAACTAAATGTGAAATTAACCAATAGATTTTCATTTCATTAATTGTTTGTGTTGTTTTACTAATATTTCAACGTATCGACGGTTAAAAGGCAAAAGAGCATAAGCGAGAGAGCAGTTTAAAATTTGATTGCAGAAAAATGGCATAACTTTTTTATTTTTTATGATATCGCCACCCCGGTTCAGGGAACGGCGGCAGGAGTTGCAAGGTTTATGCCCATGTGAGGTTTTCTTTATTTGTATGCACACATGCAGAATGTGTAGGCGCGAACCTACATGTGCCTGTCTGTGGGCATGCATTTCATATGAGCCTTAAATGCTTACATATCCTTGCAGCTTAGATTATAGATAGATATCGTTACAATCAAAGCAGCTCTAAAATTAAAAAAAATAAAGGCATTTATTGGCATTCCTATTGTGGATTTACAATGTTTTTATGTCACAAGCACCTTTAGGACAAAAAGGCCAAAATCTTGTAGGTTACACAAAAACCATACTTTGCTTGGGCATAAATAACACAAAAATCATTGAGCTATGGGAATTAGCGCATTAGAAAGAGCAGAAATTTTCAAGTAGGAAAGCATTCATAACTCATTTTTGAACAAAATGTCGCTTATGCCCAACCGCCTTTTAACCGTTCATATAAATCATATAGAATCAAAGATTGCTGCCTTTGGTTGTGTACGACTCATATTAAATTAATAATTTATACAGGTATGGTTTGTAATTGAAAGGTAGTGGATTCAATCTCCAGCAAAGTACCATAAAAAATTCAAATATGCTCTTTTATTTTATGCTGGGTTTATCATCGATATATAGAACTGGATCTATAATAATCTATAATCTAAGTTGCAAGGATTTATTCATTCAAAGCTCTCAGATGTATGCTCACAAACAAACACGTGTAGTTCGCGCTTACAAATGCTGGTTGTGTACTTACAAATAAAATCCAAACCTCAAATGAACATAAGCCCTGCAACTCTTGCCGACATTCCCTGAAACAGGGGTGACATTGGCAAAGTGAACCATTTTTTATAGAATGGGCTGAGAAATCAATGCTTTGAGAATTAGAAATGCGCTACCCCACGCATCATACAAAAATCCAAATTCAGTCTTTCGGTAACCTTCCAACTGTCAACAGGTGTGTTACCTAATCGGAAAAAATCCATGTAAATGCCAAACTGGGTATTTTCTAAACGTGCCTACAAAAGAGACGAAATGTGTTAAAGAACATGGAATAATATTTCACTTTAATCACACGTTGATAAAATTTATTTTTCGTGAGTCGAAATATTTTGTTCGCCAAAGTGACAGCCATTTCTAGAACTAGTGATGTTCAAATATATAGGTATGTACTTGCTTCTTCAAGTATGTAGCTTATATGCCTGCGGTAATAGATACTTGTGAAAATCATTCCGTACATAATGAGGTCGGAACATTTTTGAATTCGGAATTTATCATATTTTAATACTTTCAACAACACTAGTAACAAAGTCCGTTGCCATGGTGATTCCATGGTGATGTGTAAATAGATTGAAGATGAAGTAGAGACACGTTGCTTACATAGAAAATAACAAAAACATTTCATATGTCGTGAGCGAGACAGCACTATTAACAATGTATGGTGTCAAAGACGTTGCATCATGTCGATTGGTACTAAATCACATTCATAGCCCTTCCATTGAATATACTTCCATGGGGCTTATCAACGACCAGTCAACAACAAGTTCATCCAGCCTTACGGTAACTAAATCTTGCTTGATAAATTGGCGCTGACTAGCGATAACCAAGCATGCCGAGGGCTCTTGAGGTGTGATTCACACAAAAACAGTGCTCGCAAAATAAATCGTCCCGAATTCATTTATTATCTTGAATTTATGATCATAGACTATGTAAAGATTTAACGAACACAGTGTGACTGAGTTTCACGTCATTTCAGGTAATCTGAGGTAGCCCAGTGTTGCCGTATTTCCACAACAATCCCGCTGCCTAGCTAGCCACAACCCTCAAGCTCGTGGGGAAAACAACATTTCAATTTTTCCATTTGGCAACACTCAAACTAAAATCACTGGCAAGACTTTTTTTTACTTTTTTTAAAATAAATAAATGATCAAACTCAATGACTTAGATTCTACTCTTCAACTCGGCCGAGAGATGTCACATTTTTTCGCTGTTTAAATGTGCAGACTACATTCTGTTTATATTTTCTGTGATGGTAACTTTCTTGTGAACATCCCGCAATCTGTATTGTATAAAATTAAGAACAAAATGCTACTTCTAAAAATGTATGAATTATTTCAAATATCAAATTGTTCAATGTTATCATTAAGGGTATTGTTCATAGGCCCGGTATTTTCAAGTTTAGTAAGGTCAACTAAAATGTAAATTTAGTCAAATTTTACATTAACAAATTTAGTAAAATATTATTCAATGTTTTACTCTCCGAATTTCGCTAGTAAATATGTAGTAACATACCGCATGCTTAATTATAAAGAGCAATAACTCAAAAAATAAGAATGTTGGGAAATCACGTTTGAAGTTCAGACAACCAGTACAACTTGTATAGGATGAAAAAGGCGACCGATGTTTTATCTCGGTCATATTCGTCCAAATTGAACGGCTGTCGCATTCTACCTATTCTTCTCGCATTGTTCTTGCGTTTTATTACAAAATCTTGATTTTCTCAATTTTTGAATTATTTCTCTGTATTATTAAACGTGCGATACTATTTTCAAAATGGCGATTGTCTAGTTACTGACAGCAGATGTACAACAAAATGAGGTCGGAACATTTTAAATTTGTAACTTTTTTCTCAAACGTCAGTCTTGTATGGGACTGCCGTTTTTAACTACCAAAAACAAAATATTTGTATGCCTTATCCCTAGCAATCCAGCTGGGTGATGGCTTAATATTGTCTATGCCAATTCACGTTGGACCTTATTGCAGCAAAAAAAACATTTTGTGTGTCGTTTTCCAGCTTTATGGCAGTTAGACATCTGATTTTAATCATCACTTGTCTGTTTTAAAGCTTTTGGATTGCATTGTAATCATTTCTAAGATTTGAGATGGGGCTTGTCACTTAGGATCTTTTCAATTTTTAGTTCACTCGAACTGGAGTAAATTGAAAGTAATAGTTAACTAAATATTACTGCAGTTGAATATACTAGGCCTTAGATTAATTATGTACTGGAAACTTGTGTCACGACAGAATGTCCATTGACAAAATGTCCATTAACAAAGTGAGACAAAGTGTCCACCGACAAAATGCGCACCAAAAAAAAGAGAAATTTTGTCGGTGAACATTTTGTCGGTGGACGTTGTGTCGTTGGACATTCTATCTATGTACATCTTGTCGTGGAACCCTGGAGACTATATCGAAAGGATATAAAAAAGTGCAATGCCCTTTTAATGTCTGTTAATTTTTTTTTTGTTTAGCAAATAGATATAAAAGAAATACCAAAAAAAAATAATGCTACAACTTTAGAATAATGACAATTTATTTATTGTATTCTGCTCAAATAAAAAAATAACAAGATTATGATTGACCGCGGTAATCTGCTTGTTTTTTTAAATGTTTTTTTCAGAGTTAGCGGACTTGGCACAAATTCCATAGACAACAAAATTGTGACACAGCCGAGTTGATAGCGAAAAGGCAAATAGATATTTTCTTATTGTTTGGTATGTGTGATGTTTGCCCACCGAGAAAAACATTGTATTTTCAAATTTGTGCCGAGTCTTAACTGAATTTTAACTTTTACTCACTTTATGTAGCATAATTAACAAACTATACGACCCGTGATGTAAAGAAAAATAGATTTCTCAATGTTTTATCTGAGTCGTATCCATACTTACATTTTCCATACCAAAGAAGCATAAACTGCATTGTCAGAAGAAGTTGTCACGCAAGATTGGAGATTGCAATTACATCAACCTACAATCATCAATCATGAGGAACAACAAATTTTTCTGACAACACATTTTATACTTCTTTGTCGCAAAATGAAACATAAATTCTGATCATATCGGATACAACTTTGAGCCTGTTCAACGGTACAAAATTTATAAAATCTCTTTAATTCTTTACAATATGTTCGACTGCAATTCTATTTAAGATCTTGAAGTGAGTGAAGGTTTACTTTCAAGTATCTGGGGATTAATCTGTATACATGTAATTAAAATTTACAAATTATTTTAAAAGGATTGAGCATTCATAGTAAAAGTGTTGACACTGGTTTACTGGAAATGCTTTATTTTTTTTCAATATTTGTATTTAGTTACATGGTAAATAAAGGACCTTTTACATTATTTCGCCACCTTTTAATGGTAAAACTGAATAAGTGCTGATTCACTGATTTGAGTAATCGTGGATAAAACATTTTATTGTGAGTAACTTCTCATAGTAAGTGAACTGATTATAAGGAAGTGCTCATGACAAACTTCTAAAATACAGGATTTTCACAAAAAATTTTTTGTTTTCTCTCTTAGAAAATAGGAAAAAGGATGTATTTATCTGAGAAACTCATGTTAGCTTAATATGTCACTTATTCAGTTTTACCTTTAAGCCTTAAGGTATTGATTTGTAAGTAAGAAAGTCGGATGGAGTCGACACAAAATAACTAGTAAAAACATTGTAATGTCATCAGAAATATGTGTGAGCTTAGTGGGAATTGAGTATAAATTGTGCTCAATGACACATAGGGCACTCTATGAAACAGTGTTTGGTGAGCGTGCATTTGCAGTGGCGGCTCCAAGGCCAATAACAGTCACTTCAAGAGATGTCTCAATACTGATCAGTTCACCGTATCTTTTGAGGTGTCCTTGAAATGATGTCTTGCAAAAAAGGCAGCTAAATCATCATCATCACACATTTCAAAATGTCAAAAAAATTGTTGCGCCACACTGCTGGGTTGCTAGGGCAAAGACTAACTAATGATTTATTAGTAGTTGCGAAGGACCCTCATAACATAGACGTGTGATGTTTGAAAAATTCAAATTTCCAAACTTACCCCACTTCAACTGAAGTGATTGGTGTGAGTCCAGCCAACCTACTCGTAAAAATAAATAGGTCCCGAATCGCCACATGCGACCCCTTCGGGGGGATAACGTAGGCAAGAAATTGCACTATATGTGTAGGTAAGTTGCATTTGATGTAAAAATACGATTGCAAATTGAGAAGCAATGTGAGAGGTCCTTGATTTTGATTAACAAATTTGTAAACTGTATTTTTCTGATGTTGTAGTAGAATGTTTAAAAAATAAAAAAATTGAAAAAAAAAACATAAAAATAAAATGAATAAAAATTGTACACCTTGTTTTATTTCTCTTGATAACTCTGCAATCAATATAGTTCGCACATTGTAAATCTAAATCTAAGTTGCAAAAATATGCATCATTTGAGATTCATATTAAATGCATTCCTACAAGCAGACGCGCATAATTTCGCGCTCACACATGCCGCGTGTGGACCTACAATAAAAAAAAAAACAATCTCAAATGAACATAAGCCCTGCAACTCTTGCCGACCTTCCCTGAAACAGGCATTGTACATGTTTGACAATGGAACTACCAGTGCCATATTGTAAAACATCTATTGTAAATTGTGCAATAATAAAACATTTGTTTTGGGTGCCGTTTGTTAGATTCACTGCAGAGGCATGCACAAACTCTCATACCCGTTCTGTGTGTAGGTATGTGTCAGAAGGACCCACAGTACATGGACGCTCACACGTCTTTTCTAATCTAATCTAAGTTGCAAAGATATGTAATAATAATAATATTAGGATGATTTATTTGGTGAGCGCTGTTTTTGTGTGTATCACACCTCAAGAGCCCTCTGCGAGCTTGGTCGTCACTGTAGAAAGCGCCAATTCTCAAGCAAGACCCAGTTGTTGTAAGGTTGGATGGACCTTTCAGTAACCGGTCTTTGGTAAAGGTTTATGAATTTTTCAACTCAGCGAAGAGCACATTCGAAATATAAATGGTATATTTTTTTGCGCTCCGCCGGTATCCGAATCCACAACCTTCCATTTATGAGTCCGAAGTGTTGCCACTACGGACTGCGGACCGGTCCAAGATGCCAACGACACGCGGTGTACCTGAGCGGTCACCCATCCAAGTACTGTCCGCGCCCAATGTTGCTTAACTTCGGTGATCTATGGGAACCGGTGCTTTCAACATGGCTAACGTCGTTGACAAGTGAATCCCCAATGTAGCATTGGGGATTCACTTAATATGCATTCTCACAAGCAGACACGAATAAATTCACGCTTGCGCATGCAGTAGTGAACCTACAACTTAAAAACCCAAATCTCAAATGAACATTCACCTGCAACTATTGCCGACCTTCCCTGAAACAGGGGTGACATTGGCAAAGTGAACCATTTTATTATAATTTTTCCATTATTTTAACAAAAGCAACAGGAAAACAAAACAAGAACCTCTAGGTCAGAGATGTGCCCATGACTATAAGTAAGTGGTTCGATTTTACTGAAGCTAATAGCATACCTCGGGTGGGATTGTTGCTAGATCACGGCTAGCGTGAAGAAAAGTATAATAATAAAAAGTTTAAGAAGACTAAGGACAGGATTACTGTGAATCCGCTGCGGATGCAGCTTGGCAAAAGGAATCCCAAAACAGCTCTAAGACCATATTATAGTAAGTTTACATTGCGCCACTCTTGCTGTTCCTGCCATTGCAGGCAGTAATGAGCGGAGCATCATAGATATCAATCGCCATTTCCTCTCAGTGTCTCAAAACAAAGCAACACAATACACATCACAGCACTACGCAGCTAACGGCCCTGCAAACGAATAAGGATAGCTGCCACATCACCAACACCTCTGCGGCACTACAAAAAGTGTCGTAGACCCCTAGAATATCTTGAATCTAGGGAGTCTCCCGCACAGGCTTCCTTAAAAAAAAGTTGACAAGGAATAATCACTCTTGCGTCGGTCCTTTGAAGTCTGAAAAAACCCGGATCATTGGGCAGCGCAAGTAGCATGAGCAGCAGCAGTGGGAGGAGCGTGTGAAAAGATGTTACTGGTTTAAGTAACAATGGAAATGAGAAAATAAGCACACATAACCTAGCATATAACCTCTGTAGAAAAAAATACCTGTCACAATATATACGTAAAGAAATTAGTATTCATACACAAAATATATAATATTTATGATCTATGTTTTGTTTTTCAAGTAAGGACAAGCTGAAGAACATCAATATTTCAAAAATGTTCGAAATTCAAATTGGCGGGAGTTGTTTGACAGAAGAAAAACTTTGATAAAGCCACAACCACGCCACAACAAATAAAACTTAATTATAGCATTTCTTTCATTGAAAGTCGTTAAAAACTTACTGATCTTCCATTTTCTGTTGATTTATAGACAAAAACAAGTATTACTGCAAAATAGTGGAAATCAAAAACACCGGCTTGACAGCTGAGAAATGTCAAAAGTTTCAACTTTCTAAATACAGTAGAGGGCGTCATAAATCTTTTTATATTGTGAAATAACTCCGATAAAATAACTCATATATTTTTTAAACTAACTTCTATGAACTTTCTACAATTATTTATTATTATACAAACGTGTGAAGCTAGATTTACAGCAACAATAATTATTCTAGTTTAAATACCTACTAGTAAGCAATCACTTTTGTGAATTGTACTGTTTCTAGGTGTTTGTCAAAGTCAGCTGTTCATAATTTCCGGATCCGTCTTCTGCAAGTCAAGGTGGATTTCAACGCGTTTTATTCAAAATTTGAATATTGATATAGAATGTGAGTATTGCATTTGAGATTTTAAATTTGTGTACAACTTTTCGTCTTTTTCAATGAGCGGCGGCCAAAGTTGCTACCTTTATGTTAATTTCAGGTTCGGGTTACTTTGGTACCTACTCACACATGATGCACGTGCTAACTTAGACGTGTTTGCTTGTGGGCTTGCATGAAACGTAAATCTTGAATGATAGTTTCTCCTTGCAACTTAGATGACAGACTTATTTCAGTTTTAATAACCTGGTTATGTATTAATTTCAGACCTCCAATGTGAACATACACACACTGGGTAGACAAAAAAAAAAATTTCACAATGATTATTTTTTCCTTTGCCTTTAAAATAAATAAATAAAACGCACCTAAGTTGTACATTTAATGCAACTTCTTACGAGGTTGTCCCTGAAGGGGACATTGAAACTTTTTTTCGGCCAGCAAACATCAGTCTTGTATGGGATTGCCATCCTGAGCAAGTTCCTATAATCTAAGTTGCAAAGATAAATTAACGTTCAAAGTCATATCAAATGCATGCCCTCACAAACATACACATGTAAGTTCGCGCTTACAAATGCTGAATGTGCACGTACTTACAAATTTTAAACCAAATTTTAAGTATTATAAGCCCTGCAACTTTTGCCGAGCTTCCCTGAAACAGTGGTGACATTGGCAAATTGACATTTTTTGCAGTATGAGTGGTCAGCCTCATTCCAACCTATGAGTCAAGGAAAACAAAATATCTGTATGCCTTTTCCCTAGCAACCCAGCCGGATGATGACACAATATTGTCTATGCCAATTATTGGCGGACCTCATTGAGCCAAAACCATTTTAATAAAAATATTTTTGATTCTTTAAAGTCATGTTTATATTTTACTATGTAATGTTTCTTACTCAATAGGTGCATCTGTCCATATGAGATGTTGGTCCCTGATAGCAGAAGACCAATGGGCTGACTTTGAGATTAGCAAGTCTACAGATGCTCTGGCCACCTCTAGTGAAGAGGAAGCAGAGAGACACAGTTACAGTCTATCAAGAAACTTTATACTGCTTATGATGTGGTTTAAAAAATCAACAAAACGTGATAATGGGTAAGGAATGTTTGTAATCACTCTACTCTAGGCCTTCAAAACGACCACTACTCTCTGCCCTCACTGCTGTCAACAAGGTCATAGTGCCCAAAAGAGCGAACACATCAAATTTTGCAGACAGGAGCTTTGCGTTGGCCGGGCCGGTTGCCTGGAACAATTTGCCCGTCGGTGTTCGTGCGAACCAGCCTACCACCACCTTCAGAAAGAGACTGAAGACACTGCTTTTTTCCAGAAGCCATGGCGCCCTTGAGATGGTCCTGGACCATTAAATTGCGCCACAGGAAAGAAATCATCCATCATCATCATCATCTACTGTACTCTAGTGCTGCATATACAGTGCAACTTTGCCAGTATTTTGATTTTGGGGTTTGTGGCGGACCTTTTCTTTTCTCTGTTAAATAAAAGTCTCTTCAAACTCTTGCACACACTCTCCAATCTCAAGCAACTAAGCCACACATACAGTGTAACTGCTTGCCTGTGCTACCCCCAAGAGGGTTGCATGTGGTGATTCGGGACCTATTTATTTTTACGGGGTGAGAGGTGTTGAAATATAATAAATGAAATAAGCATTTAGGTAGAACGAGTTTGAATATGGAACAATGTTTTTAAAATTGAAACATAGGAATGACGGTGAGAAGAAAAAAATAATATGTGTTGTTGTCATGGTTAAGTGGGGGTTTTCCATCTCCTGAGAGGGCTGGTTCTCATAACTTGTGAAGACCGAGTAAACCTTGCCGGTTTTTATTTTGGGGTGTAAAATAAACACCGAAACGGCAAATCATTTCTGACACCCTCGGTGGAGATCGAACTCTGCATGGAATGCAAGCATTCTACCAACTGATCTATGACACTAGACTTTTTAACGAGTTTGGTCGTCGCTACCAAGTGCCAATTCTCAAGCAAAACCCAGTTGCTGTATGGCTGTATGGATCTTTGGTGACCGTTCTTTGGTAAAGGCAATGAATTTTCCTACCCAGCGAGGAGCATTTTTGTCAATATAAATGGTATATTTTTTTGTGCTCTTTCGGGATTCGAATCTACAACCTTCCATTAATGAGTCGGAAGCGTTACAACTGGGCTATGGAGCACTTTCTAAAATCTAAATCTAAGTTGCAAAGATGTGTATCATTTGAGGTTCATATTAAATACATTCCCACAAGCAGACACGCATAATTTCGCACCCACACATGCCGCATGTGGACCTACAATATAAAAACCCAATCTCAAATGAACATAAGCCCTGCAACTCTTGCCGACCTTCCCTGAAACAGGGGTGACATTGGCAAAGTGAACCATTTTTTACAGTATGGGTGGTCAGCCTCATACCAACCTATAAGTCAAGGAACTTTAATAATAATAAATGGGCATAATTTCATATAGCGCCGTTTAGTGGCACTAGCCACACCAAGAGTTCTTTACCATTAACTGTGCCGTATCATCAGCCCATCTTTTCAGGGTTTTCCTACATTTCATCTGTTCTTTATTCACATATTCTAGAGCTATTTACTTTTTCAGATTTCTTGGAAATTGGGACCATACATCAAGATTTCTTCTACAACCATGACAGCTTCCAAAAGACACTACATCAACAGTCAACCTCAGTATTTGAGGTTAAGTTGCCAGCCTTCAGGAGGGCAATCAACAAGAACATCATTGTCAGCATCAGCATGACAACTTGCAGTGAATATTGGTATCTTTCATCTAACACTTCAAGCGCCATCTGTCCAAGAAGTTTCTCTTCCAGTCTCATAGTGTCAACTCGGAAGACTCCAGTCTATGATGAATGCAGCCGCGCAACTTAGGGGCCGTCCATAAATTACGTCATCGATTTTGGCCAATTTTTGACCCCCCCCCCCCTTACAATCATCCTATAGTCATTATCTAATGCCCCCCCCCCCCCCCTCGCCCTCTTGCTGTAATAATGGATGAGCTTAATAATTAATAATGTTATATTACTTACATAACATTTTGTATATTTTGTAGAAATTGGTCACGTCACTTTTGGTACTCGTACATCATTTGCCATCATCCAGACTCCCCCTACTACCCCTAAATGCGAATGACGTATTATATGGACAGCCCCTTATGTGTAAGGAATCAAAGTACTTATGCATAACATCGCTACATTGGCTTTGCGTTCTACAGCGCATTGATACAAATTATACTCGGTACGCGGTACGCAGTGGCATACTTTTACCCACCTTGATGTATGGAAGCGAGGCCTGGACGGTGAATGAAAGTGAAATTAGTAAAGTCCATACTGTTGAAATGGACTTTCTAAGAAGTATGATTGGGAAAAAACGGAGTGACAGGGTGAGGAATGATTTTGTAAGAGAAGAATGTGGTGCAAGAGAAAGTGTGAAAGTGAAGATTAAAAGAAGTTTGTTAAGATGGTTTGGGCATATGGAGAGAATGAATGAGGAAAGACTGACGAAGAAAGTATATGTTGGTAGAATAGATGGATGTCGTGGTAGAGGAAGACCGAGAAAGGTATGGATGGACCAAATATCCGAAATTGCGAATGAATGGAATATCCAGAGTCATAATAAAAGAAGAGCTTGTATGAAGAAGGTTATGACTCTGGAGGAAATGAAAGAAGTATGTAAGGATAGAAAGAAATGGCGGTTGATCTGTGATGTTGGCGGCTGAGGTTTGTTAAAGTAAAATTGGTTTTATGATTTAGTTTTTATGTCCATGTATATATTGTGATTTATTGTTTTTAAAAAATGTAATTTGTCATGTATGTTCCTTGACTTATAGGTTGTTATGCGGCTGACCACCCATAATGTAAAAATTGGTTCACTTTGCCAATGTCACCTCTGTTTCAGGGAAGGACGGCAAGAGTTGCAAGGCTTATGTTCATTTGAGATTGGGTTTTTATATTGTAGGTCCACATGCGGCATGTGTTAGCGCGAAATTATACATATCTGCTTGTGGGAATGCATTTAATATAAAACTTAAATGATATATATCTTTGCAGCTTAGATTAGATTAGATTAGATACTCAATGACACATAGGGCTCTCTGTGAGAGGACAGCACTGTATAAGCAAACTAGAATGAAAAAAAATAACATTTTGGGAACCTCCTTTTTTGAAGCAAAGCACACAAAAAAATAAACAAAGATGAGAAAAATAGGATTTAAAAGCAAAACTGTAGGATTTTTTTATGCAAACCTATAAGTAATATAACACACAAGGGAGTGTATAAAAATCAAAATTAATCTGAACCTTCTTTTTCACTTTTCATCTTTTTTACTTTATAGCAGTCCGAAGGACTGTTATAAAGTATTGTATTCGTCCGAAAAAAAAAAAATGAGGTTTCAACGGAAATGAGTTGTCCTGCACCAGGACATGCAAAAAAACCTAATTTGTCGAACCTGTCCGTCCGTCCGTCCGTATGGATGTATGTATGTCCCAGCCGGAACTACTAATCGCAGAGACACCAATTTTTGGATTTAGAGAATTGACAACCACAAATTTTGATGGGCCGACCGGCATGGCACCAACCTGAAAATTCAAGATGGCTGCCATACAAAAAAAACATAAAATTGCATTTTTCTCAAAAACGGCTCTAACGATTTTCTTTAAAATTTCAGTGTGGTCGTTGCTTTAATTGTCGCGAAGAAAATTTGTTATGGCAACACTCTTCCCAACCTGCGTCTATGAGTTGCCATATGAAAGAAAAAAACGATTGTGATTATCTCGGAAATGGCTGGGTTGACAAAAAAAAATGTTTTACAATATCACGCGCAATATTAATTTCTACAAAAATTTAAAGAATACTTAAAAAAAAAATTTACTTAAAGTACCGTTTACACGATCTCAAAATTTTCATCGAAAATATTAAAAAGTCCCATAAAAACGCAATTTTGTAAAACTTTTTTTAGGTTCACAAGAAAGAAAAATTTATAAACTTCTTTTCACTTTAATATGTTTTTCACTATTTTGAGAATTCAAGATGGCTTCCAAAGAGGAGAAAACTTCAAATGCGATTTTCTCAAAATCGGCTCGAGCGATTTTTTTTAAATTTTTAGTTAAGTAGTTGCTTGATACATTCTTATCAAATTTAGGTATGGCAACATTTTTGCTAATCTGCGTCTATGAGTTGCCATATGAACAAAATAAATAATTGTGATTTTCTCAGAATTGAAAGCGTTGACAAAAAAGATATGTTCCACAATTTTATACGTAACATCAAATTCTATATAAAAATGAAATAAAATTTTTGAAAATAAAAACATAAAGTGCCGTTTACATGATATCAAAAATTAAAATTAAAAGGCTACAAAAACCCATCAGAACGCAAAAAACTTTTATGTTTCTTAACTTTATCAGAAAAAACTTATTTATCACTATAATTCATAGTGAAACATTTTTCAAATTTTAGAAAATTCAAGATGGCTTCCGAACAGCTGAAAATTTCAAATGAGATTTTCTCAAAAACGGCTCCTACGATTTTCTTTATTTTTTCTGCATAATCGTCATTATAATATTGATATGTAACAACAATAACCATTGCCTCATAATTTACTTTGTTTTGGGGGTTGCCATACAAGAGAAAAAAATAATTGAAAATTACTCGGCAGAGAAAGGGTTAACTAAAAAATAATGTTTTACAATTGAATTTTTTTTATATATACCTACATACATGAATCATTACTTTTTTCAAAAAATTATTATAAAGTATAGCCACCATACAAAGTGACAAATTTTCATACAAAAAATATTGTAATATTTTTGGTAGCAAAACGTCTAATACCCATAAATAAAACAAAATAACAATTCGCTTAATCAATTGCTATAAAACAACAATAAGCATTGCCTCTTAAAACTCTTTGTTTTGGGGGTTGCCATACAAGAGAAAACAATATTTTAAATTTTCCCGGCAGAGAACGGGTTAACTAAAAAATAATGTTCTACAATTGAAAAGCTCTTATATATACCTACATACATTAATCATTACTTTTTTCAAATAAATATTATAAGGTGTAGCCACCATACAAAGTGACAAATTTTAATACAAAAATAATTGTAATATTCTTGGTACTAAAACGCCTAATATAAAATACTAGGCTACGAGTCTTAAAATCTAGTAAGTTGTACCCATATGATAATCAATCATAACTTTTCAAAATATCAATGAAAAGTATAGGTACCCACCAAACAAAGTGTTAGTTTTGATACAAACGGGATCAATGATAATACTGCAAAAAGACGATTGCTTAAAAAGATAAGCTTCATTACTTACACACAACTAAATGTTTTGTTATGAAAATTGGCTATGACCTAAACATGACCGTATTTTGTGCTATAAAGTCCTGTGCAGTCCACTGTACAATTTTTTTTTTTTTTAATAGGGTAACAAACAGCGTTACCTAAGTAATATAATAATAACAATTTCAAAATATATGGCCAATCAAGAATTGCAGATACAGTTTCGCTGAGTTTATCCCAGAAAAATAGTTGATTCTATTAGTTCTCTGGCGCTCTCACTGTTATCTTCATTAACTGGAAATGTGCCCATATCTGGTGACCATCTGACTTTGGGTAAGTTAAAGTCTCCAAACAATAGGAAACTGGCTGTTGGATGTTTGCTCTGTATTCTCTCTACCTCCTCACAATACATTTTGTAACATTCTGATGGTGATGCTGGTGGGATATAAACGCTCCCAATTATGATTTTACAATGATCCACCTCAATCAGGACAAACAACTGCTCAATGTCACCATTATGGATCCTGATCGAGATAGATGAAATACTCCTCTTTACCGCAATCAAAACTCCTCCTCCCCTCTCCTTTCCGCTCGTGGCCCGGCTCCGATCGCATCTATAGTTATGTACCTATGCAGTATGAGATGGAAAACCTAATTCTGAGTTTTTAATTTGGAAGTCAAGCCATGTTTCCATCAGGATGTATATAGAGTGATTCAACACCGGAAGATTCTGTCTTAACGATGACAATTTTGTACGGATTCCTCTTACGTTCTGATAATAGCAATCAATCACGTCTATTAGTTTTTTTCCCCCATATGTACAATACTTGGTGAGCCATTGAAAAATTTGATTGTTGAGTTGATTTCTCCGTTCCTCTTTCTTGTTTCAAGTTCTTCCCACAATAATCTGAGTTGCATTCTTTGCGTTGATTTTGATTTTTGTGTGTTGAGGGAATTTTATTTTGTTAACACCGATCTTGCATCATCTCTGTCACTAAATGAGATCTTTACTGGTCTTGTCTTGTCCTTTTGTCTGATACCAAGACGCTGCACTTTAACTATTGACACATTACTTAAACTGTCGATGATCCTTTGTGATTTGATCCCGGCTTGTTAAATTTTGATCAATCTCAGGCAAATTAAAAAGGATCACATTCTTAGATCTCTCGTCCCTTTCAGCCAGTTCAGTTAAAGTTTCGCACATCTCCAAGGTTTTATTATTTTTTGTAGTTGAATTTCCCTCGAGGTATGCAACCCTTTCCTTCAGTTGTTTTACTTCTGTATCTTGGCTAGCTATAATGGCCGTTGCCAAGCTCATGGCCGCCATAAATTCATGTGATATTGGCGAGATTTTTGAAATGATTTCTTTTGTAAATTTTGGATCTGATGATGATTTGGATAGTGAGTTTGCTGCCTTTAGCACTCTATCTATGATCTGCTGCACCTCCATCATATTGTATTATTATATATGTTTGATGATAAAAATAAATCTTGTTATGAGCGTGTGACAACCCTGTTTCCACTTGACTGGTGTTTGATACTGGCCATTGATACTGGCGCTCCTGTTCTTCAGCAGAACTCCTTACAAGAAGAATAAGAAGTTACACTGACGTTTGAAACTGGTGCTCCTTTTCTTCAACAGGACTCTTCACAAAAAGAAAAAGAAGTCACATTGGCGTTTGAAACTGGCACTCTAGTTCTTCAGCAGGATTCGTTAAAAGAAAAAGAAGTTAACACAAGAGATATTTACAATTTGACATTGGCACTCAGTTTGCAACAATAATAATGTCTTTTTTAAATAATCAATAATCAATTTTATTGATTGTAGAGGCATTAACTTTGTAATCGTTCATCATTAATGATAAAAGAAAAACAGCTTTGTTTTCGATTACGTGAGTATTTATTTTTATATACCACAACCGGTTTTGCAAACATCCGTTTGCATCGTCAGGTGGATCAATTAATACTAAATGGCTCCCTCCCTCCCCCATACCCTCACACAATGACGCCTTCTGATTGATTGATGATTCCGTACTAAGCCATTTAGTATTAATTGATCCACCTGACGATGCAAACGGAGGTTTGCAAAACCGGTTGTGGTATATAAAAATAAATACTCACGTAATCGAAAACAAAGCAGTTTTTCTTTTATCATTAATCAATAATCAATTTTAAAGTCTCAAATTAGCAATAAAACACAAACAAATGCACTGCAATAGTTGCTGGAAGTAAGAACAACACAGGGATAGTCAAAAACTGACAAACTTGTTTGAAACTTATAACTTTAACTATTTTTTGAAGTGCAGAAAGGAACAGACACTGTCAGTCAGACGTGTTTATTTATCCGATTTATTTATTCCGATCACGCGGGAGACAAAGGTATCCCAGGCCCGCCAGTTCTCTTCTGATTGAAGCATTGACGGTACTACCATGCCCAGGTCTAGGCGATCGACCACAATGGTTGCCATTAATGACCCCCTGTGGTGCGCCCAGGCAGGACACGTCATCATTTTCTGAGTCGCAGTGTCAGCATGCTGCAGTTGCTTCTTTGCCTATCCGGTGTAGATAGGATCCGAAACAACCTTGTCCACTCAGCATAGATTTTAGTAGTTTAGGCCGCCATGCTTCCTTGAGTACCAAAGCTCAAGTAGACTGACAAGCCGGTTTGTCCAGCGTCCTTTAGTTATTTAGCTCCAGCGATCCTGCCACTTTGACAGCGTCAGTTTTCGATGTTGCGGTCCATTTCCTGATTCATAGACTACTTAGCGCTCAAGCGCCAGCAGGTCTATGGGTGGAGAAGAAGCCAGTACCAATGCCGCTTCTTCGGATATAGTCCGGTGGCCAGACATTACTCTCAGCGCGCTTCTTCTCTGGACGGCAGTAATCTTCTTCTTGTACAGCTCTATCTCAAGCGACAATCGGAATATGAAATAGGTTCACAGCCTAAAGTTTTTTTATCACTAGAAGTATTATCCTCATCAGGTTTTGACTCGGAATCACTGTCTCTGAGGTGAACCATTAAATGGTTATTTTCGATAAAATTATCAAAACCGACATCTCTGTCCCAATCGGCAAAGATCTCCCCTTTAACGCTTCTTCAACGCGTCTCCAGTCCTCTGGCGTGACATTGCTTCATACTTCTTCTAATAACATTAGCATTTTTGTTGTTGTGAACGGAGGAGACATACTTTTTCTAGCTGCACAATCTGAAAAAGAAAGTTAAATTGTGTTAGATTGTATTCCTTGACTTATAGGTTGGTATGAGGCTGACCACCCATACTGTAAAAAATGGTTCACTTTGCCAATGTCACCCCTGTTTCAGGGAAGGTCGGCAAAAGTTGTGGGGCTTATGTTCATTTGAGGTTTGGATTTTATTTGTAAGTACACATTCAGCATTTGTAAGCGCGAACTACACTTGTTGGTTTGTGGGCATACATCTGAGAGCTTTAAATGAATATATCCTTGCAACTTAGATTATAGATTTATTATAGATCAGTAAAATTGGCCGGGTTAGTTCCAAATCCGTCCGCCAAAGCTCTGGTCTCTAATCCAAAATATTAAAACAAAAAGACCCACCTTTGATTTGGGTCCATATCATTTCTATGGCATTGTATTGATAAGATGGATACCTTATCACTGTTTTCCACTTTGTTTTTGCTAATTCGTCTAGAACATAAATAGATGATTTGGGCTTATGGGTTTGTACCAATCCAAGCAATTCCCTTTTAACAATTCTTGCATCGTGCTGAATATCCTTCCTTTGAAGCCACTCTTTAATGCCCTTTTTTGTTTGCTACTGTTGGGGCTTTGTCTACTTGCAGTGGTAAGGGGCATTGTCCATTATTATAGTATGTGGTTCCTTTAAATTTTCTAATAATGTATTTAACACTTTTTAAATGTTTGGAAGTTCATCTCTTCATGATACTCCATTGACCATTGTTTTATTTGACTTAAACGCCAACAAACAATTAGGTATGAATCCCAGCGTTGAGGCTCCAGCGTGGAAAAGAATGAGCTGTTAGCCTTTTTTATTGGAGTTTTTGTGCATTATTTAACAGAGTCATGTGCCCATATTTGGGCCACTGTTTGGTTGGTATTAAGCCAGGTTTCTTCAAGAAATTGAAATTGATATCCAGCGAGATTCAGAATCCACTTTTTTACTTGAGTCAATAACAATGGACTTTCACTGTGTAAACCACCAAGCCCTTAAAAATATTAAAAATGCTAGTTTGGCTAACAAATTATGGTGGTATAAGAAATTAATATTAATAAGTTGAATACACGGTGTTCGCGCTAGGGCGACATCTACGGGTCATCCTTTAAATCACTTCCCCATATCCGAAACTTCATTTATTCAATTGGAAAAGACTCTTAAGTAAGAGACTCTTACGACAACCTTCTTTGACCGAAGGTTTCGGGCAAATCTTTTTCAACAACCTTCTTTGACCGAAGGTACAGGAAAAGTGGCAAGTATATGAAGGTAGGTAAAACAGACTTAGGCCAATTGAATAAATGAAGTTTCGGATATGGGGAAGTGATTTAAAGGATGACCCGTAGATGTCGCCCTAGCGCGAACACCGTGTATTCAACTTATTAATATTAATTTCTTATACCACCATAATTTGTTAGCCAAACTAGCATTTTTAATATTTTTAAGGGCTTGGTGGTTTACACAGTGAAAGTCCATTGTTATTAATTAAATAAGCAGAGTTTTCATTCACTTTTAGATATTTTTATTTTTGTCTAGCAATTAATCATCATCAGGACAATTCATTGTCCTGGATGCCTTGTAGGCAAAAGTGCTAGACAAAAATAAAAAATTATAAAAGTGAATTAAAACTCTGTTTATTTAATTAATATACAATGGACTTTCACTGTGTAAACCACCAAACCCTTAAAAATATTATTAATACTAACATTAGCCATTCTTTCTAAATCATGCCATGTATCTGGAATACTGCTGGATGACTGGATTGAGATCGCTGATGGTTTCCAATGCGGGGATGGCTTGAGAGCATCCGGGAGAGGTGACCAGGATCCCAACTGATGAAGAGCAATAGCCTTTCTTGTGTAGTGAGCCCGAGCCATAGATTATTGTTCGAGGCTTGTCCACCCTCTATAGAATCAACGTCGATTGTTAGCTTTGGCAGAAGTGGTTTGTTTCATTTACATCCATTGTTCATAACTGCTATTTCCACCAGTGGTGATTACGCGCGAAGCGAGTTCTCTCGCGTTTTCTTCATTCGGTGTATATGCTTCGAGAGCTCCTCAATCCGACAATGATCGAGGTGCCTCGACGATAATTGGGACGCAATATCTGCCCCGAGAGCCTGGATTCTGTTGGTCAGGGCAACAAGGAAAGGACCGAAGGAATTGCCACTCACCTTGCTGCTTCCGTGGTCCAGGCCTCGTTCGACTGCAGTCTTGTCCCCGCTTTCCGGCTGCTTCTCTCAACGCAGCGATCCCGTTGCACACACGACTTGCACTCAGAAAAAGGGTGTTATCAACTTCCCACACGAAGGATCTTCCTACACGAAGATATGAACACAAGTCCCACTACACAACCTTCCCAGTCGAAGTTATGCGAACAAGTGGCAATATAGGTAGGTAATACAGATTTTTGGGCATTGTGGTAAAGTTGTGAACAAGGATAGGTATTAATTTAGGGAATGACCAACAGATGTCGCTTTGGCGCGAACAAGTGGACTACCACTTATAAAGGTGAAAAGGAGATCCCAACCTGAATTTGCCTGCCTTGGGGCGTTTTCGTCCCCTTGTTTTGGCAGGCAACTCTCGGGGAAGTTTGCATTGTCAACACTTTCATCATAGGCTTTATACAAGCCAACAACGGTCATGTTGATGTCTTTTTTCTCCTTCCACAATTTTGGCGGACTCACCAACCACAAACCTGATTACCTTGGTCAGGTCCTTGGTCGGGAGGTTGTGTTGCCTTCACACATATTCTTCCAGTTCAAGGTTTTTGCCTTGAGCTGGTTCAAAACATTGTCAAGTTTCAATGGTATGATCAAGCGATTCAAGATGGTGATTTCGGCCAGTGTTTTTTGCCATTCTTCTAACATGCAATAAATACTTTTATTTTTTTTGAAATCCTCAATTCATTCTCTTCTTTCATTTTTGCAAAGAAAATTCCTTCAAAATATTCCTTCCATCTCTTGCATACTTCTTCATTCTCCTATACCATCTCACCGATAGCACTTTTGACCAGTGGGGTGGTCAATGTGGAATCTTTGTTCCTATTTGCATTGATCCACCTGCAGAATTCAAAAGACATAATGTATTCAATGTGATGACACTGTGTAGGTCTCTGAATAGTTTTGTTATCCTTAGTAGGAAGCCTAACGTTTTGAAGGACTTTTGCACAATGTAATTGTAGTGATCTCAGAATGACAGTTCTGAGTCCAGATATACCCCAAGATCTCTAATTGAGGTCACTCTCAAGGTTTACGTTATTTACGTTATACGCAACTAAGCTACACATATAGTGTAACTTCTTGCCGCGTTATCCCCGAAGGGGTCGCATGTGGCGAGTTGAACCTATTTATTTTTACAGGTAAGGGGGCCGGCCTTACGCCAACCACTTCAGTTGAAGTGGGGGTTTCCCAGCTCCCGAGAGAGCTGGTACTCATTTCTTGTGAAGGCTGAGTAAACCTTGCCGGTATTTTTATTTTGGGGTTTGAAATAAACACCGAAATGGGAAATCATTTCTGACACCCTCGCGCTCGGTGGGATTCGAACCCGAGCTCACGGCATGGAATGCAAGCACTCTACCAACTGAGCTATCGACCGGACAATTTCAAGGTTTATGACTTTTTTTATTTCGAGTGAAGCTAATCGAATAACATTTATCAGTATTAAGTAGCATACTCGTATTATGATTCTTACTCCAATTAACTAGTGTATTCAGGTCATTTTGTAGTTTTTGGCAGTCACCTATGCAATTCCCTGCCATCTTCAGATCATCTGCATATATGAGGTAGTTGCTACTAAGATTCTTACCAAGATCGTTAATAAATCAGGAGGTGAGATTCAAAAATGGTCATGTCCGAAATTCAGAATTTTGGGAAATGACGTATTTAGTTTTCGGTGTGTTCCATAGGCAAAATACTTTATTAAATGACATTTATGAAAACCCGTTGTTATTATTATGCTCATTTTATGAAAATCCTTTAACTTTTCCAGCAGAAACTCTTAAAAAAATGATTTTTTAAATGGACTTGACTAGTTTTGAATCGAAGTAATGGACTTGACTATATTTGAAAAATATTCAGTGGGACTTGACTATTATTGAAAACTACTAGATGGGACTTGACCATTTTTGTCATTCACTATGTTAACAACTTTTTAGGGCTGTCACAATTTGTTGCGTGAAAATGAAATGAAATCAAATAAAAAATAATTAATTTTTGAAAACTCATATTTATTCAGTACAGCGTTAAAGTACAAAATATTATAATGTTAATGTTTTTAAAAATGTTGTTCTACATACTGATACAACAACTCCATTTACCTTCTTTATAAAGTATTTAATAGACGTATTTTTTGCCTTTCCAGTACCGGTTCGAATTATTTTCCTTTGAGGTGTTATAGCTTTTGTAAATTTAAAAATAAAACTGTCTTGGGCTTTTTTCCTGGAATTTCGAAAAATTT
Organism: Agapetus fuscipes; assembly: GCA_951799405.1. Classification (NCBI taxonomy): domain Eukaryota; kingdom Metazoa; phylum Arthropoda; class Insecta; order Trichoptera; family Glossosomatidae; genus Agapetus; species Agapetus fuscipes. The sequence continues at coordinate 19,610,015 of OX637339.1, read as the reverse complement.
TGAATTGAAGTTTTTGATGTCCTGTAAACTTAGTGAGCAGCATTGATAGGCTTTTGTATTAAGCCCACATGTATAATTTTGGAGGGGCCGTTGAGAAAAATACCAGAAAATATATTATAATATTAATTAATTATCATAATTATAATAGTAATACATGTTACACATAAAAAACTAATAAAAAGATAAAGTTAATAAATCGTATAGGTACCTAATACATATAATAATAAGAATAATAATGCATATTGCATATAAACAACTTATCAATATAAAAGTCAATATGTAGGTAAATCATAATTTTTTATACTTATATTTACTTTTAAGTGACAACCCCATATTGAAATTACTAAGAAAAATACGGACCTTTTTTTCTTCGATATCTCTCTTTTCGAGGATTCCGGCTGTTGCTTTCTTTTTCTCGCTTGATGAGGCAGTACCTCGGCTATAATATTCTCCATAATTTCTTCTTAAATATGTGAAAAAACTAGTATAAATCCTTAGTTTTTAAGAGCGCTCTCAAGACGTTTCTTCCGAGTCAACTGTCATCGAGTGTATGGGAATAAACAAGATGGCGGCTGTAAATCGAGTCACACTATTGGTCGGAACGGACCTGACTATATTTGAAACTCAACTGCTTAAAAAATGACCACTTTTGAAAATGAAGTAGTTTTATTACTGCTTATAAACAAGAAATTCACGGATTTGATTATTTTTGAAATACATATACTAAATCTACTGAAAATACTGAATAAAACTACAATAAAATCCCAAAAAAGATAAATTTGGACTTGACCACTTTTGAATCTCACCTCCTGAAATATCAAAAATAGTAGTGGTCCGAGATGGGAGCCCTGTGGCACTCCAGAGGTAGTTAGGATTGGTCCAGAGTCAAAACCTCTTACAAAGACAATCTGTACTCTGTCACAAAGATATGAACTGATCCAGTCTAATAATTTGACGGGGATTCCCATGTTATGCAATTTATATAAGAGAATTCCGTGGTCGACTCGATCAAAAGCTTTACTAAAGTCGGTGTATAGGGCATCCACCTGAATTCTAGAGTCAAGACACTCACTAATCTGTTATACGTACTCAGAAAGGTTGGTACTGGTTGATTTCTTCCATACAAACCCGTGCTGACCTTTGACAAGAAATGGGTGTACATGATGATAAAAGCATCCATGTACAATCCTTTCAAATAGTCTACTAAAACATGGCAGCAGACTTATTGGCCTGTAGTTTTTAACATTCGACTTGTCTTCTGATTTGAATATGGGAACAATTCTAGAGGTCTTCCATAGACATGGAAATACGCCTTCGTTGAGAGATTTTACGAATATTGTGAACAGCGGATCTGCCAACGCATCACCACAATCTTTAATAAATATGTTGGTTATATCACCGCTACCAATACCCTTGTTAACATCTAGATTTTTCATTAATTTAAACAGTTCATCTTTATTAATAGATATTTGGCATAAAAAATCATGTGCCAATGAGGTTTGTATTGTTGTCGTGCTTTTTGATTTTATAAAAACAGATGAGAAATACTCAGAAAAAAAGAGACCTTTCTGTGATAGCTCTGCTGGTGAATTTAATCAGGATTTGGTCTTCATTAGAGACTTTGCTGTGATAACTCGGCGGGTGTATTTATTCAGGATTTGGTCTTTGTTAGTGACTTTTCTGTGATAGCTCGGCTGGTTTATTCACTCAGAATTTGGTCTTTATTAGAGATTTTTCTGTGATAGCTCGGCTAGTTCATTCACTCAGAATTTCGTCTTTATTAAAGATTTTGCTGTGATAGCTCGGCTGGTGTATTTACTCAGAATTTGGTCTTCATTGGTAAAAAATTCTGTTGGTCTCTGTGCAAGGTGGACGGGATACTCAATATTTGAGTTTCTGTTGGGGGATATAGAGATTATTAATTACAAACATAAACAATAATAAAATAAGCAATAAAAATATCAATAAGAAATTAAGTATGTCAAATTAAAAAAAAATAGATATATCAATAAAAGGCATCAATAGGAGGTGGTGGTGGCTATTCCCTTTGGGAGTCGTAGTTGATCTCTGGGTTGTACCTCAACATGCAGGTGTGTTTGATGGTGCCAACCCGCCCCACGTGGAAGTCTGAACCTCCAAGGATAGTCGCAGAAGTAGCTTCTGATGGGTTGCGTGGATGCCTGTCACTTGTACATGCCCGCGTCTCTGCTGAGCCCTCTTGATGTGCAGCACCCAGTCTTTTGTGTCGGGCCGGTTCGTGGTCGGGAAACACTGGTCGGAGGTGTATGTGTAGCTGCCCTGAACTGCTGTTTTTTTTTTAAGGTGGGAGTTGCTCAATTTTTTGCCTTGCTTATCACGTACAAGGCTTTTAATAACAAAAAGGATTTTGGTGCTTCTAACGTACACTATCTACTTTTTGACTAAGGTCGACTTGTGTTAGGAACGTGAAGGACTATTGGCTGTGGCCTAATTGGAACTTCTCCGCGTTCGCAAGTTTTTATTTTAATAATTTTTTTAAGGTTGGAGTTGCTCTATTTTTTGAACAAGAATACAACAGCATAACTTTAAATTATGATTACGGTCGTTAGACATTTTAAAGAATGAAAAAAAACGGATTTTACTGACCGTGCAAAAGAGAAGAACGATTTTCTCTACGTTTTGTCAGTCATATCTGACGTCCTCAGGAGATGCGCAAAATACGGTTAGAGAACGGAATATCATGTCTTGGTTTTTGACGAACACACTTTGGAATTAATTGCTTGTCACGACACTGTTTTAAAAAACACAAAGCACTTATATGATTTTCCCGCTTCACTCTTAATTTACCAAACTTTTGCACATCACTATCAACTACCTTTCCGTAAAGGTGTGTTATTAAAGTCCTCTTTTTTAATGATTCTCTAGAGAGAAAGAACTTTGGACATTGTTTACTGCGACGCAGGCTCTGTTTATAAATGAATTCTGCATATAGTTTGTCCTGGCTGCACCTATGATGATACAGCCCTCATCTAACCCAACAGATATTTTGTTCCACTTGTGTCTAGTCTGTAACGATGAAAGCTACTCGACACCCCACTGCTGCCAACATGACTGCACAACCCGACTCATCAGCTCATAACGATTGAGTCTATTTTGTGGAACATTGCTGAAGTCTTTAGCAAGAAGATACTTCAACGGTGTTTCTTTGTATGATGGTTGACAGAAGTTCTTAAGTGGTATTCATGCGTCTGAGGACTTTCTCATTGGTGATCACGATCGTGCAAAGAGATCCAAAGAATTTTCCGGTAGATACTCTTTTTTAACACTTCTATTCGGCTCTCCAGTGCCTGTGTGAGCATCCATCCCTCCATTCCATAAAGAGCAATTGGCAAGACATAGCACTTCACCATGCGCTTACAGAGCTTAAGGTTTATCCTTTCCATATAAAACTTCAAAGAACAATCTAATATTTTTTGAAAAACTGTTTTTATTTCATTTTTGTAGATAAATTTCTATAATGGACCATCATCAGGTAGGATTAAGGTTTATGTTTCTAAATAATCACGCTGTCCGGTCGATATATCAGTTGGTAGAATGCTTGCATTCCAAGATTGATTCAGCCTTCACAAGAAATGAGTAACAGCCCCCTCGGGAGCTGGCCTTCTCTCGCCGATCGCGTTCCACAGCTCCATCACTCGTGATAAGTTGACTACTCGTTCGCTGAACTGATGCTTTGTTACTGTAGGTGTTATGTGATTGGGTCTTGTATTAGCTTGTTTTTTAGACAGCAAGAAGTTAAGTTTTTTGTCTAGTAGCATTTTTTTATCTTTGCCATTTTTATATTTTGCCAGTCTAGAAGGTTTTAAAAAGAAATCGCTACTAGACAACAAAAAAAATTAGCTCCATCACTCTTTTGACAAGAGTTGGCCCAGATGAAGCTGTCATGCCGAACTGCAGGATACCTGGCGTTGACATTTAAAATGACAGTCAGGGTCACAGATCTGTAATGAGATTTGCAATGTAGTAATGTAAATAATTTCTACTCTGAAATGTTTTTTGCTTTTCGGAGATGATAATTATTCTCACCATTTGCACTTTTTTTTTTTGCTGACTCAAAGAGACTGCTTCCTCTGCCTGCACTAAATCTCTGGCAAAGTATCCGGCGGCCATGACTTCTGTAAATTTACAATAAATGAAAAGATTTATAATAATTTTTTAATGTTTAAGTTTTGGATGTAGGAAATTGATTTAAAGGATGACCAATAGATGTTGCTTTAGCAGGAACAAGTACTGATTCTCTTTATTGAAGAGACTGCAGGTGATGGGTTAAGTTTAAAACTTGTGATACTAAATACTTTCACCATCTTTTCTTCATTGAAATCTTATCGGCTTCATCTCGATTCCGGAATTCGAACATTTCTAGGGTTTGTCTATTACCCCAGAATACTTCTTCTATATGTAGATCATAGATCTGTTTAAGCAGATGGTGATAGTTACTCTTGGGAGGCTGAAGTCCAGCTATCGTTCCACCTTTCGTCCAGGGAGGCGACAACCTGGTGGAATTTCATTCTCCGCAATATACGCGATCCTAGAATCACCCATGGTCCCTCCAAAATCTATGTTTGGCCGTGCCGCATTGTACAATGTCCCCTGCATCACTTGCTTTGTATCAAAACTTGGTGAATTTACTTAGAATTTTGTCTTCATTAGAGACTTTGCTATGATAGCTCGGCTGGTGAATTTACTTAGAATTTGATCTTCATTAGAGACTTTACTGTGATATTAAGATTTCAAATTGATCAAGTGAAACACTGTGTTAAGCCATTATATTTTAAAATAATGAAAATTATTTTAAAAATTGAAAATTAAATACTGTGATAGCTCGGCAGGTGTATTCAATTACAACTTGGTCTTCATTAGTGACTTTGCTGTATTCACTCAGAATGTTGTCTTTTTTAGAGACTGCTGTGATAGCTCAGCTGGTATATTCACTCAGAATTTTGTCTTCATTAGAGACTGCTATGATAGCTCGGCCGGTGTATTCACTCAGAATTTGGTCTTTTTTGAGACTGCTGTGATACACTTTACTCTTTTGTGGCACTGGCATCGATTAACACGCTGTAAAGTTCCTTGAAAGTCCCTCGGTACACTATTAAGTCCGCACTTGACACATTTGGAACCAATGGAACCCACTGCACGGATGATATGATCATCGATATACCCACAACTCCATATGTCGTTCTTCTTAAATATAAGGTCCTTGTGGGTGAGGCATTCGGTGTGGAGAGCCTCCCCACAGATCAGTACATAGTGATGCACTTCTAAGCTCTCTTCAGTATCTTGGAGTTCCACTGCGAGCACTATCACTCAGTGAGTATAAAGTCCATCGCCGATTTCAAAAGGAGGCAACTGTGTAGCACTAGTGGGATGATCCTCTGCAGCTGTATATGTGATGACTGCATGGATCCGTGATGTGTAGGCGACCACATCATATATGGAGTGGAAATCAGCTTTATTAACTACAGCTGAAGGAGATAATTGTTTGAAGTCTGATACTGTAATTTGGAGGATAGCTTCAATGCCATCCCTCTCAGATTGGGCTGCTAGAGTGAATTTATTTATTTATCTATGTATTTACGGCATAAGCCTTTTACAAAAAAGTACATATTAAGGGAGCTTATACAAAACTACAAAAAAAAACAATAAAATACAAGAATAAAAGAAATATGAAACATTACAGTAAAAAAAAAAAGAAAAATCCAGAAAAGAAAATAAATAAATAAATAAAAGAAAAACCAAGAAAAGAAAATAAAATACAAGATAATATAATTGGATGCGCGCAAAGCGAATTCTCTCGCGCTTTCTTCATTCGGTGTATGCGATCTTACTTTGAATAGTATGCTTCGAGAGCTCCTCAATCCGACAATGATCGAGGTGCCTCGACGACAATTGGGACGCAATATCTGCCCCGAGAGCCTGGATTCTGTTGGTCGGGGCAACAAGGAAAGGACCGAAGGAATTGCCACTCACCTTGCTGCTTCCGTGGTCCAGGCCTCGTTCGACTGCAGTCTTGTCCCCGATGTCCGGCTGCTTCTCTCCACGCAGCGATCCCGTTGCACACACGACCTTGCACTCGGGAATAGGGTGTTATCACCTTCCCACACGACGATCTTCCTACACGAAGATATGAGCACAAGTCCCACTACACAACCTGCCTAGTCAAAGGTATGAGAACAAGTGGCAAAATAGGTAGGTAATACAGATTTTTGGGCCATTGTGGTAAAGTTATGAACAAGGATAGGTATTAATTTAGGGAATGACCAACAGATGTCGCTTTGGCGCGAACAATAATAATGCAAAATAAATTGGGCCATGAAAAAAAAAATTATAAACTTCTACCTTTCACGTTTGAATTTTTGAGACTCGATGAGCTACAAATACATTCCATTTAAACGGCTGACTGTTAATCCAAGCTAATGTGATGCTTGAGTCAGTCCATAAATATATTTGATTAAGTTTCAAGCCATATATATATATATTATTTTTTTTAACAAGAATACAACAGCATTAAATAGAGTTATTTTGTACATATCGCACGTTTAATAATAAAGAGAAATAACTCAAAAAAGAGGTTTTGTAATAAAACGCAAGAACAATGCGAGAAGAATAGGTAGAATGCGACAGCCGTTCAATTTGGACGAATATGACCGAGATAAAACATTGGTCGCCTTTTTCATCCCATACATGTTGTACTGGTTATCTGAACTTCAAACGTAATTTCCCAACATTCTTATTTTTTGAGTTCTGTAACTGTAACTCTGTCGCCATTCCGCTAGGGGTGGCCAGAGCTTCTGCAAAGTTGCCTCCATTTTTTCCTATCCTGACATACCTCTTTCAATTCCTTCATATCCATCACCTTTTTCATGCATTTTCTTCTTTTACTGCTGAGTTATTGCTCTTTATTATTAAACGTGTGATATATATGATATTATTTACATTTCATGTCGCCTATTACTGTATTCTACAATTGTGTATTTCAACTTACAAATCATACCAAATAAATAATGACGAAAAATAAAAAGAAGCAATACCCGAAACCAAAAATAAATAAATATACAAATCAAAATAGAATAAAAAATAAAAAGTCTCGTCCTCATGATGGGATAAGGAAAGAAAGGTCAGGAGAAAGGGAAGGGAGTAGGAATGCAATGCGCACACCAAACACGCCAACTATGCTTAACAAGCAATAAAAACTAAATAGGAAATGCAAATGATTAAAAATTAGAAATGAAATTCATATCCCGCAAGATTTAGAACCCTCTTTTTTAATGTATCTGTAGAGAGAAAGAATATGTCCAACTTTGGAATATTATTGGAGGGGCAAGGTGTAACTTTTACCCCTCAGGGATTATATAAATACAAAAAAAACAAATGGAGAAACTGCACTGTATTCTCCAAATGAGAGATATGAAAATATTTAGATCTACTGCCTAGATATTTTCTCTCTCAAACAAAAACCAACCTTCACTAGGTGGCTTTCAATGTTGGACGACTTTCCCGTACCAAAAAGAAGCGAAAATCAAAGGACCGCCACTCACCTCAGTTGTGCTGCTGGTCCAAGATGATGCTCGTTTTCTCAGGATCCTGTGGTGCTGAGCTCTGTTCACAACTGCCGCACTTGGAAGTTATATGAAAAACAATCACACTCACTCACAGATTTTTACGGTTAAATTTCAAATCGGTCGAGACACATAAAAACGTGTCTCCATGCAACAACGACGGAAACGGAAGTCGCCAATTCATTGCTAGTTTCACGTCGCTCCGTGTCAAAAAAGTTGACTGACATCTTGCGATTTATTTGCACTTTTATTTCAGTTTGTGACAGACCAACATGACAATTCGCTTCTTTAGACTAATTAATTAAAAATAAAACAGATGACGCTCAATTGTGCGTCACCAATTATCATTAACACGTTTGTACAATTTTGCTAATAGTCCAGCAGCACATAGCTCTAATCGCAGAAGTGACAATTGTTTTAACGGAGCTACCTTAGTAACTAACAATTACTAAATTTAAACTTAAAAATTAAGACAGTGGAGTGAGATCTATTGGTGGTAGTGGTAAGGGAGGGGGTAGAAAGGTAGATGTGTGGGAGGGAGATGAGGATTTTTGAGGCGGAGCTAATATTGCTAGAAGAGGAGATGTGATGGTGGGAAGTTGAATATTAAGAATAGAACTTGTATTTTTGTGTTTGTTAATCTCTAATATTTCTAATATATCCAATTTTTCCCCTTTTTGGCAGCTATGTATTAACTCTAAATTGTCTATATTAAAAGGATGTCCTTCTTCTCTTGCGTGTTCGCCTATTTCCGAGTGAATCAATACATTTTTTAATGCTTTTTTATGTTCCATAAATCTTTCAGATATTTTTCTACCTGAATAAAAAAATTTTAGTTTCTTTTATTTTTTAATTCTTTATTGAAAAATAATCAATCTTTAAAAATGAATTTCCACAGTGTTTCACAAAAATCTTTTCAAAATTTACTACCTTAGTCTTTGCACATAAAAGTCTCGATGATCTTCCTACCGAGCCGGAATCACAAACTATATAAATGCAGCAACCGAATGCCTTGGAAGAGGCGTCCGCAAAACCATGTTATTCCATAATTTTATCTACTGGATCCATCACTGGACCCAATATACATCGATTCACACTAATACTTTGAGTAGCATTAAATTGATGTACAAAGCTTAGCCATTTGATCTTAATATCACTGGGCACTTCAGAATCCCAAGCTAAATGGTCTTCCCATAATCTTTGCAAAAATAATTTCGCAATTATAGTTACTGGAGCTAAGAGTCCTGAAGGATCAAAGGTTTTGGCTAAAGCTGATAACATGGATCGTTTTGTTATCAAATTTTCATCAAAATTTAAATTAAACTTGATTTTATCATTTATTGGTTGCCAAAGCAACCCTAAGGTTGTAGAATTTTCTCCTTTTTCAAAACTAAAGGTTGTAGTGTCATCTAAACTCATATTGGAGACGTTATATATATATATATGAGGATAATTTATTTTTTTACATGACAAGAGCGCCGTTTTTGTGTGTGTCACACCTCAAGGGCCGTCCTAATCATGAATGTGATATTTTATAATGGTGCCGTGTCAGTGCTCCCTTAAAAATGCCAACAGATTCCGAAACCCTCACTCCGGGTGGCAGTCTGTTCCACTCCATCGGTCCCGCAAACCGGAAAGGGTGATCCCCAAAATTAGTGCGTATTTGACGGCGAGGCTGCATCAACCTGACAGCTCGACACCCCTCTGACCTAAGTGTCCGCCCCCTCACACTCACCTCAACGGGGGAAACCATGTGTGCCAGATATGATGGAGCCAACCCATTTAGGGCTTTAAATACCATCAAACACACACGGTAGACCACCCTCTCAGGAAAACGAAGCCAATGTATTTCTTTCAACAGCGGAGTGATGTGAGAGAATTGGGACATCACGAAGATCAGTCTTGCGGCCGCATTCAAAACAGACTGAAATCTGTTCAGTTGCTTTTTTGACTGGCCGATATATGGTGTGGAACAATAATCAATTTGGAATATCACAAAAGCACTCACCAATGTTTTAACCACACCCGGCGGTAGACACCTCCTGATAGCCCTTATTTGGCGTAGGCCAAAAAATTAAGCGGCTATTGTTTTTCACGTTAGTCTTCCATTTTCTGAGTGTCATCCCTGCTCCTGCAAACAAATCATTGATTTGTTGCTTTATCAGTAGCAGTTTGGATAAATCTTCATGACCTGTTATGAAATCATCCATGTACATATCCTTTTCTACCACATCCGCTAATAGTGGATTGGTATGCTTGGTTAGATCAGCCAACTGTTTAACGCACCTGGTTGCGAGAAAAGGAGCTGATGCTGTTCCATATGTGACAGTATTTAATTGGTTCTGACATATTTCCCTGGTGTTTTCATCACGCCAGAGAATCCTTTGTAGTGGCTTATCTTCCTCTTGGACGATAATTTGCCTGTACATTTTTTCTACATCTGTAGTCACCACCCAACGATGACTGCGAAACCTTAAGAGAATATCGAAAAGGTCTGACTGGATGGATGGACCTACCATTAGGATGTCATTTAAAGACGTCCCAGTGTCCGTATTGGCGCTAGCATTGAACACTACTCTCAATCTAGTAGTGGGTGCCTGTTCCTCTTTAACTCCATGATATGTTAAGTAATATGGAGTTGGTGTGCTATTACCATTTACTACTAAAAACATGTGACTCCATGTTAAATATTTATTCAGGAGTTCCTGATATGGCTCCCTCAGAGTTCCTTTGTAATCTTGTTTCTAATGATAGCCCACATTTCATGGTTCTGCGTTTAGAGTCACCTAAAGCATTATAAGGTTGGTCTTTTTGACCGATTCCAACTTGAAATTGTCCAACTTCATTACGGGTTGTGGTGCTCTTAAACTATTCCTTGAAAGCTTGTTCCTTCAATGACATATGTTTTACATCGGTTGTGATGTTTTCAGTTAACCAGAATTTTTCTTCTAACTTTATTAATGATTTATTTGGTTCAGACAATCCTGGAGCGTTCCTCGCAGCGGTTGTTAACAAGGTAGTCAGCATTGGTGTTTGTAATGGTGAACAGCCAGTAGCAACAAATCCGAGGGTGGATGGAAAGTATGTAATTTGATCTTGCTTAACTGCTCATTGTCCCGTGCGCAGAACCTTCCAGAACACCTCATGTTTGAGGTAGATTTGACGTGCGTTCACCTTGAAAATTGTCTCACAACTGAAATTATATACCCAACGACAGCGTTTGCTTGGTTATTTATATGGAGAGAATTACTTTAATTTGAAATATTTTTTTTTGTAATTCTTTCGGCTCCAAATAACAAAATTTAAGACTGCATAGATTGAGATAACAAGTTAAACTACAGGTCAGTTTTTTTTAAATTTATTTTGTTTAGCGTGGATACCAAAAAAAACGTCCACAATAACACCCTTTTTTCATGCAATTTTGAGAAAATGATAATCTTGGGATTCTTTTTTTGTATTGTGAAGTATTTATTTTTACAGTTTTAGCATTCAACAAAAGTAAATGAAGACTTTCTCTAAATAATGTGATTTTTTATTGTTTTTCTATTCCATCGTTTGTATGCTAAAGTACATCCCAAACATGTGCCGTTTTCTCCGAAACGCACACGCCCCCGTTAAACCATGTTTGTAAGCTTTTTATTGTGGTCGGGATTCTTAGGTCGCTGGTTTTTTGTGTACCTATATTCTTCAATAAAACTCTTGAGGTTTTGGTTGCCGATTGGTTTTTATATTTTTGGTAAATAATTTACAACAATGGATTGGAGAATTTTACAGAATGACTAGGCAAAGAAACAGAGTAAATGAACTGTTCAAATTATAACAAGCAAAGGAACAGTCCGAGTAATTAACTATTCAGATTATAACTGCGAACACTTGCTGGAGGGGCAAGGTGTAACTTTTACCCCTCAGGGATTATATAAATACAAAAAACAAATGGAGAAACTACACTGAATTCCTCCAAATGCGAGATATGAAATACATAGATCTAGTGCCTAGATATTTTTTCTCAAATAAAAACCAACCTTCACTAGGTGGCTTTCAATGTTGGACGACTTTCCCGTACCAAAAAGAAGCGAAAATCAAAGGACCGCCACTCACCTCAATTGTGCTGCTGGTCCAAAATGATGCTCGTTTTCTCAGGATCCTGTGGTGCTGAGCTCTGTTCACAACTGCCGCACTTGGAAGTTATATGAAAAACAATCACACTCACTCACAGATTTTTACGGTTAAATTTCAAATCGGTCGAGACACATAAAAACGTGTCTGCATGCAACAACGACGGAAACGGAAGTCTCCAATTCATTGCTAGTTTCACGTCGCTCAGTATCAAAAAGGTTGATACTGACATCTTGCGATTTATTTGCACTTTTATTTCAGTTTGTGACAGACCAACATGTCAATTCGCTTCTTTAGACTAATTAATTAAAAATAAAACAGATGACGCTCAATTGTGCGTCACCACTTGCTTTTAAAGCCATAAAATGCCACCTACATGTCAACTGGTAACAAAAACACCTGTCAGCCAATGAGGATGCTTGGCCAATCAGATCCTTAACACGTCATAGCTTCACGGGGCTGATGAATTTATGCTTCACTGCGCTGATATTATAATCCTTTTTACCTACCATTATACATATTTATTTAAATTAAAAATTCCCATATCATCACCGAAATGTTTTTACAATGTTATTTTTTCTCTATCATATTTTCTCAAACAATTGAAAAGTTTATGTTCAAACAAGCGATATTAATGTTGGTATTAGATGAGTAAATAACAAAGTCATCTGCATATTCCATTCTGCATTAACATTTTGCAGGATGGGGAGAGGTAAATGTGCATATCTGAGGTATATATATTGTACAAAATGGGGCTGAGTACAGATCCTTGCGGTAAGCCCTTCCAAATTGTTCCTTCCATATTGGGATAACCCGGTTGTTGAATTTTTATGTTTCTAGCAAGTAAAAAATTAACGGTAAACTGAGTTAAGCGGGGAGAGATCTCAATTTAAGCATTTTAGATCTAAGGACAGGTAATAAGACATTATCATAAGCAGATGATATATATATATATATATGTTGATAGGTTTTCGGGTAATCCGTTAATTTGCTATTTTCTAGCCGACGTTTCGGATCGGTATCACGATCCTTCATCAGGGCGGTCCTTCTGTGTGTAGGGTTGGATATATATATATATATATAAGGATAATTTATTTTAATGTACACATAATTGAAGAGCGCCGTTTTTGTGTGTGTCACACCTCAAGGGCCCTCTCAAATCACGGATAAGATTTCTGTAAAGATGTGTCTTTAGTGCTCCTTTAAAGACACCAACAGTCTTTGCCTTCCTCACATTAGGTGGCAGTCTTAGGTGGCAATGATATTATATCTAAGAAGGCAGTAACTAGAGAGTCATTCTGTGATAAGGAAATTTAAATATCCGTCACTTATGATGATGATGATGGATGATTTCTTTCCTGTGGCGCCGTTTAATGGTCCAGGACCATCTCAAGGGCGCCATGGCTTCTGGAGAAAAGTAGTGTCTTCAGTTCCTTTATGTTGATAAGATGTCAAGAGTGCCCTTAGATTTTCTGAAACCAAATTGCGACGGAGAGAGGAGTTGATTGGATTCAACGAACCATTCAATTATATTTTTAATTAGACGTTCCACTATTTTACCTAGACATGATGATAAGGCGATGGGGCGGTAGGAAGAGCCATTGTTGGGATCTTTTTTAGGTTTTAGAATTGGTATAATGATTTGGGTTTTCCAAGCCTTTGGGATTTCATCTGTGTCAAAGAAGCAGTTAATTAAGTCCAGAAAGTATTTCAAACATCAAATTACGGTTAAAACCCCAAGAAAATAAAATAAAACAATACTGTCATGCCAGTTGTGAATACATCCAGGTATCAATAAGCAAGTGTCCGGTATTACACTATTTACATTTATCCATTAAATCACCTATAAAAAATAGGAAGAAGAATGTAATTTCAAATCTTATGTCAAAAAACAAAAATCAATCACGAGGGCTTTCATACATTAGCAGAGCGGATACAGGAGGGATCTGGATATTTACAATAGTATCCCTATGTTTATGGATTTGGAATGCCTCAAAAGCCATCAGACTTAATTTAAATCGGATATTTAACGAACCGTTCGGTGAGACTGAGAACTTACATTATTCTCTACGTTTCGTCAGCGACGTAGCCGACGTCTTCAGGAGAACATCCTATCTGTACGGCGACTGAGGATGAACTGAATTTGAAAAACACTTAGTCACAAATCACTGACTACCTTGGAACGAAGGTAGTAATTATGTTTTGGTCTGTTACACATACCACTTTCATCTTGTGTGTATTCACATCACTAGATGGTATTATGTTACCTGTACACACCGCACTAATAATATCGTTGTCTTTGACATGAAATTTGGGTACTGGTTTCAGTAGTGAGTTTAATGTGGGTTTCCAAATACTGGAGAATTTGAAGCTGTCGTCTCTGTTGAAGTTAGGATGTCTATAAATTTCAATGGCCGCTCTTACAAGTCTGGGAATCAAGAATTTTTCTTTTGATAGAACCTTCGTTTGGTCGAATCTAATGAGGTGCAGGCTGCCTTTGGCGGAATGATCGCAGATTGCCGATTTATTGGGGTTGTTTGTTTTCATTGCCCCAATATGTTCCTTGAGTTTCTTTTGGTTTGACCGATGTAGAAGGCACCACATTCGCAAGGTACCTTATAAACGCCCGGGGAGTCCAGGGGGGTGCTATCTTTCACACTACGAAGCATCTGTGAAATCGAGCTAGGAGGACTAAAAATTGTTTTTATATTATATTTAAATAATAATCGTCCCAGTTTTTCGGAGAGGCCACGGATGTAGGGAAGGTATGCTTTTTGACGGGGTACTTCGCATGTGATGTTAGCCTTCTTATTAAGAGTCTTGATTGCCATTGAGTAGCCATTGGAAGACAGAGCCTGTTGACAGTGTTGTAGTTCAGAATCCAAACTCTCCTCATCGCAGATCCTTTTAGCTCTTGTCAATAACGCAGCAGGTACTGATCGTAAATGTGCTGGGTGGTGGTGTGATGAACTGTGTAGGTATCTATCTGTGTGTGTAGGTTTTCTATGCACAGAGTGACCCAGGCTGCCATCTATCCTTCTGCGTACTTGCACATCGAGGAATGAGATTTTTCCTTGTTCCTCTATCTCCATGGTAAACTTGATAAGAGGATGAAGGTTATTCAGATGTGTAAGGAACTCCTTTAATGTTTGTAGTCCATATGGGTAGATGCAAAAAATTAATATAATTGTCAAAATGTCAAACGACCGTAATTCTAACTTAAACCTAACTAGCCATCAGACGTCTACCAAGACACTCAGAGTGCAGAACCACTGTATTGGCAATGTCAAAAGTATGTTCATTCTCAATACAATGGTCCGCTATCTCCGAGTATCCCGACAGACCCGTGAAAGCTCTAGCATGCTCTTTTAATCTAGTTGTGATTGCCCTGCCCGTCTCCTCTATGTAACTGGCTTGACAATCATTACAGTTTAGTTGTCATTGGAGGGGCAACGCGTAACCATTACCCCACAGGGAGTATATAAATATGAAAAAACAAATGGAGAAACTACACCGTATTCGTCCAAATGAGAGATATGAAAATACCTAGATCTAATGCCTAGATATTTTCTCTCAAACAAAAACCAACCTTCACTAGGTGGCTTTCAATGGTTGGACGACCTTCCCGTACCAAAAAGAAGCGATGATCAAAGGCCTGCCACTCACCCAATTTTGCTTCGTTGGTCCAAAATGATGATCGTCTTCCCAGGATCCTGATGATGAGCTCTGTTCACAACTACCGTACTTGGATGTTATATGAAACAATCACATCACATATCACAATCACAAATTATAGAAATATTAAAAAAGTCAATGTGATTTTTACGGGTTAAATTTCAAATCGTTCGACACACACAAAAACATGTTTGCATTACAACGACGTTAGAACGGAAGTCAATAATGCATTGCTAATCTCACATTAATCCGCGTCAAAGAGGTTAATACTGACATCTCGCGATTTATTCGCACTTGTTTTCAGCTTGTGACAGAACCAACATGAAATTCGCTTCTTTATACTAATTAAATAAAAATAAAAACAGATGGCGCTACTAATGCGTCACCAGTCATTAAAGTATACACCATATAAAGTATACACCACTCTTATTAAACTTATCCCATTTATCTTTATTATAAAATATAATTTTATCTAGATTGTTATTGGTGTAATAATAAGCACTTTTAAATTGATGTTTTATCATATTGTTTATTTTATAAGTTACATTCCCTAGAAACACTATCTTCCTATAAGTATCGTTTTGTACAATCTGTATTTTAGGGTACCTACCTAAATATATTTGTTGTACATGATACATTTTTGTTTTGTATTTAATATTTTTCAATTAAGTATAGGTTTTTTTTTTTTTTTTTTTCAAATTTGTATGCATTACATAACTTTTTGACGTCACAATCATAAATATAAATCAAATATAGTCACATATCATAAACAAATCAATAACAATCAATCAATCAATCAATCCAGTGAAACAGTCTGGGGCGATTTCTCCCAAGGCGCTTTATCTTCTAGATATTCGCTCAGGGTATAATATTCCCCTGAGCACAGCCTTCTCTTTATAACTGCCCCAAACCGCACCACCGGCAGGCTTTGAATGTTCACTGGAACCGTGTTAAACAAGCGAATACACTGCCCCTCAAAAGACTTCCTCACTCTCTCTAACCTAGTTGAGTGAGTGGAGAGTTTGTTCTTATTTCTGGTATTAACATTATGCAAATCGCTATTCTTGTCAAAAAGATTTATATTCCTCCTGACGTACATCAAGTTTTCATAAATGTACTGAGACATGAAAGTAAGAATTTTATTGTTTTTAAATTTAGTTCTTAGGGTTTCCCTTGGGGGCAATTGGTATAAACCACGGATGGCTCGTTTTTGGAGTATAAGAAGGTAGGTAGAAGTATTCTCGGAGTACCCATTGTTTATAATAATGATAATAATAATAAGCTTTATTGTACATCACAAATAAATTACATAAATATTATAAACAAAAAGAGACATATGTACAATGGACGTCTCATCGCACATGGCGATATCTTACAGACAACCTTACTTATTAGTTGTTAGTTGCAATCGATTTTATAACCTTAAGTTCCTTATCAAACTAACTCTTATCCAATGGAAATTTAGTAATCTATGTATCATGCTATTAAATACTGCCATTTTATGTGCTTTTGGGTGGTTTGATGTAGCGTGTATACTTAATTGCATCTGTGTATGTGGGTTTTCGATATATACCAAATTTAATTTTATTATTAATGATACTAAGTTTGAGATCCAAATACTTAATTGAATTATTCTGTTCCAATTCCATAGTAAATTGTATATTAATATCAATTGAGTTTATAAAATTTAAGAATAAACTAAGTTGTCTAAAGTGTTCCCATCCACATACATAATATGTCGAGTCCGGTCGATAGCTCAGTTGGTAGAGTGCTTGCATTCTACCCCGTGAGCTCGGGTTCGAATCCCACCGAGGAGGGTGTCAGAAATTATTTCCTATTTCGGTGTTTAATTCAAATCCCATAATAAAAATACCGGCAAGGTTTACTCAGCCTTCACAAGAAATGAGTACCAGCCCCCTCGGGAGCTGGAAAACCCCCACTTCAACTGAAGTGGTTGGCGTAAGGCCGACCCCTTACCTGTAAAAAGAAATAGGTGCAACTCGCCACATGCGACCCCTTCGGGGATAACGCAGGCAAGAAGTTACACTATATGTGTAGCTTAGTTGCGTTTTTTTGCGTACGTACCTAAAATACTTGAAGATGTAATCCAATAAATAATTACCTGAATCAAAGAGCTTCCTTTCAAAATCATCCATGTAAATTTCACTGAGAAGTGGGGATAATAACCGGTTACCCATTGGTAGTGCATCATTAGCCTTAAAGAACTTATTGTTGAACTGGAAATAATTTTGCTCCATACACATCTTCGTAAGGTTAATAATTTTACTACCAACAGTATTAATCCAGATCTCCCTCTCTCAGTTTCATTTCCAGAATGTTTATGGTTTGAGCCACTGGTATGTTAGTGAATAAATCTTTGACGTCAAATGACATCAAAATACATTTGTTAGGAAATGTGACGGCTTTCAATATATGTGTCAGTTCCATTGAATTTTTAATACTAAATTTAGGAAGAAATTTGGATAATATGAAATATTTACTTCCATTCCTTTAAGTCCTTCTACTGGAAGATTTATTTTTGTTAACGGAAGACCTAGTAGGTTGACTAAATCTTTAGTCATAAAATTAGACTGGGAGCCATTGTCCAATAATGCTCGAGCTAATATTTTTTTCCTAAATGGTTAGTGACAAACAATGTCACTGTCGCAAAATATGTCGGCTGAATTTGAGTTGATGTTACAGGTCGTTAACAAAACTGGATTCGAGAATTCCTCGTGTAATAAATTATTATGACGCCGTTTGCATTTTTGACATGCAAACTTGGATCTACAGTCAATCACCGTTTGACTTGGCGCTAAAGCAAAGTTTCAGTTGTTGACACAAGTTTTTTTCTCTCTGGTACATCTCTAAATTTCTGACAATTATACATTTGATGATTTTCCCTGCACACTGACAAGACTGACAAGAATAATCTTGACGGCCGCATGACACTAGTACACGCTGCTTGATTTTTTGTTCTAATGGTAACTTTCTTACCCTTGACTCTCTCGTACTTGGACTATGCAATTCCAGACGAGTGGCTCGTTTTACCAAAAAAAAATCTACGTTATTATTTTCAATTTCCATTTATTTTTCCAGATCAGTTAGAATGTTTTTATTTAGTTCACGCTTGAATTGAAACATCAGCAAAATGTCCCAATTGGAGATATCCTGCTTAAGTGACTTTAATGATCTCAGATTATCCCTAATTCTATCAATAAATCTTCTTATTTCTTCCTTGCTATCTAATTTCTTCTTCTTCTTCTGTATGACGAATCCCGCGGAGAGCAGGGGCGCCAGTGTCAAGTATACTAGGAGTGGGGATTTTGAATGACGGGAAGAGGTTACGATTCAATGGTTACGATTCTCACGTGATTTTAAGCAATGATAGAAGGCAATAAGAATAAAACAATATAACACATGTAAAACATAATTTTAAGGAAATTACTATCTTATTTCAATGTGGCTTCATATAAAGACTGCACATGTGTGTTAACCAATAACTGTGTATTCTCACATTGATTTATTTATAGCTGGAAAGCTGATAGGTATTTATTTTCAGACAATTCTAGTTGCTTTAATACTGAGGCCGCATCTTCGGTTAGAGAATTTCTTCAATGGATTATTTTTTCAATATTAGACAAGGTACTGTTGCTGTGAAGGCTATGAACGCATCCTTTGGAATTTAACCAATTTTTCAAATCCCCATTAAATTTAAATTTCGGAACATGTATTTTTGCAATGTTTGAGGGTACCTATATCGTTTTTTTTAATTCCTTGAAACCTTCTTTTACAAAAATTTGAGAACAAATGGCAATTATATACTTAGGTAGGTAAAACAGATTTAGGGTAATTGCTTAATGGTAATCTAATCTAATCTAATCTAAGCTGCAAAGATATATATCATTCAAGATCTAAATTAAATGCATTCCCACAAGCAGATATGTATAATTTCGCGCTAACACATGCCGCATGTGGACCTACAATATAAAAACCCAATCTCAAATGAACATAAGCCTTGCAACTCTTGCCGTCCTTCCCTGAAACAGGGGTGACATTGGCAAAGTGAACCAATTTTTTATATTATGGGTGGTCAGCCGCATAACAACCTATAAGTCAAGGAACATACATGACAAATTACATTTTTTAAATCAATAAATAACAATATATAAGTACATGGACATAAAAAAAAAAACTAAATCATAAAACCAATTTCACTTTAACAAACCCTAGCCGCCAACATCACAGATCAACCGCCATTTCTTTCTATCCTTGCATACTTCTTTCATTTCCTCCAGAGTCATAACCTTCTTCATACAAGCTCTTCTTTTATTATGACTCTGGATATTCCATTCATTCAATTTCGGATATTTGGTCCATCCATACCTTTCTCGGTCTTCCTCTACCACGACATCCATCTATTCTACCAACATATACTTTCTTCGTCAGTCTTTCCTCATTCATTCTCTCCATATGCCCAAACCATCTTAACAAACTTCTTTTAATCTTCACTTTCACACTTTCTTTTGCACCACATTCTTTTCTTACAAAATCATTCCTCACCCTGTCACTCCGTTTTTTCCCAATCATACTTCTTAGAAAGTCCATTTCAACAGTATGGACTTTACTAATTTCACTTTCATTCACCGTCCAGGCCTCGCATCCATACATCAAAGTGGGTAAAAGTATGCCACTGCGTACCGCCAATCGAGCATTTTTAGATATTGTTTTAGTTTACAATTTTGAAGGAATTCAAAAACACTGTTTATTTTCACACAAATATATTTAAAAAGATTACAATCTTTAGAATAAGTTACAAACGCGTTTTCGACCTAGAAGGTCATCATCAGGTATGATTATTGATTACAGTAAAAGAAATTTTATTTTATTAAATTTAGTCAATAGGTATAAATGATAGTCAGGTAGGTAAAAACATACAGTAAAATTTTTAAAATAATAAAATAAAATAAAACAAATCAGAGAAGATCTATATGGTAATAAAGAAATAAAAACTAAATAATTTATTATAAGTCTTTTTTAAATAATAAAAAAATAAAAAAATTGGTCAAGAGGTATAAAACTCAGTTAGGTAGGTAAAATATTCAGTAAAAAATTCTATTAACATTAAAATAGTTTTATATGGCAATTATGAAATAATATGAATTAATAGATTAAATTAAACGTCATTTGGTGAGACATTATGTATACAAGACAAAGGACAGAATAAAAATAAATTAAAGTTGGAGGCTAAAAAGATCAAAAAACAAAAAACAAGAAACAAAGATAAATGCACCACCATACCAGTCGTCTCAAAGAATCAAACAATAAAACCAATAAACCAGAGTGTCCTCATACATAAGAACATAATAAACAAAGTAATCAGACAGTCTTGTCCTCGCACATAAGCAGCGGGGAGACAGGAGTGATCTGGTTATTCACAACTTCTTCTCTGTGTCTGTGGATTTGGAGTGCCTCAAAAGCCATCAGACGTCTACCAAAACACTCAGAGTGCAGGACCAATGTATTGGCCGTGTCAAACGTGTGGCCATTCTCGATACAATGGTCCGCCATCTCCGAGTATCCTGACAGACCCCTGAATGCTCTGGCATGCTCCTTTAATCTTGTTGTGATGGCCCTACCTGTCTCGCCAATGTATATGGCTTGACAGTCGTTGCAGTTAAGCTGGTACACACCACTCCTGCCAAATTTTCCCAGTTTATCCTTATTATTGAATATTATATTATCCAGATTGTTATTCGTGTAGTAAGCACTTTTAACTTTATGCTTTATAATATCGTTTATTTTATAGTTTACGTTCCCGAGATACAATATTTTCCTGTAATCATCATTATGTGGTGTCTGTATTTTAGGGTAAATATATTTGTTATACATCATACCTTTTAGTTTTTTATTTAATAATTTTTCAATTGTATTCTCGCAGTAACCATTGTTAGTGGCTATTAATTTTATGATAATGAGTTCCTCATCATACCTACTCATTCTTCTCCAATGGGACATTCAGTAATCTATGTAACATGCTGTTGAATACTGCCATTTTATGTGCCATTGGATGGTTTGATGTAGCATGAATAATGGTATCTGTATAAGTAGGTTTGCGATATACTAAATTTAAATTTATTATTAATAATACTAAGGTTAAGATCTAAGTAATTAATTGAGTTATTCTGTTCTATTTCCATGGTAAATTGTATGTTACTGTCAATTGAATTTATAAAATTTAAGAAAAGACTGAGTTGTCTACTTGTTCCCTTCCAAATACATAGTATGTCGTCTACATACCTAAAATACTTAAAAACATGCTCCAATAACAAATGTCCTGAATTGAAAAGCTTATTTTCGAAATCATCCATATAAATTTCACTGAGAAGTGAAATAAGAATTTTTAGATATGTTTTGATTTTTGGCAATACAAGCTGTGGCACCCAGTACACACCTGCCCTTCATTACTCTTCTTTCAAGTGCACCTGTCATTCTTCCATCTTTTTCAAACTTACTTCCCAAGTATACAAACTCATTTACCACATCAACATTCATTCCGTTTATTCTAAATTCGTAGTTCGTATTTTCTTTATTTCTTTCAAAAATCAAAACTTTCGTCTTACTTGCATTCAATTTCAGATAATTACCTAGCAGAGCTTCGTTCAATCTAGAGAGCATCGTTTGCAATTCTACTGCTGAGTCCGATACAAGAACAGCATCATCCGCATACAGTAGAACACTCACTTTGCTCTCTCCTATCATTAATCCACAATCATCAAGTCTAGCATCTCGAACACACTTGTCCATGACTATGTTAAATAGCCATGGGCTCATCACGCATCCTTGCCTTACACCCTTAAAAACTTTAAACCATTCACTGTACTCGCCATCAATACGAACACATGCCATACTATTTTCATAGTTTGCATGCACCGCACCTAGGAGAGCCCCATTCACTCCGTATGCTTTCAAAACATCCCATAACATACCTCTGTCTACTGAGTCAAAAGCCTTTTCCAGATCTACAAAGGCCGTGAACAGCTTTCCCCTCACCGACAATTGTTTTTCAACAAGTTGTCGTAGAGTAAAAATCTGATCAACACAGCCTCTACCGGCCATAAAGCCGGACTGTATATCGGAAATCCTTTCACTAGTAGTCAGAATCACATTTTTTATAATCACCTTACAGAAGACTTTTCCTGGTATACTGAGTAGACTGATTGGTCTGAAGTTCTGACAGTCTTTTTTGTCCCCTTTACCTTTGTAAATGGGAACAATGACTGCCTTCCTCCAATCCATCGGTACTACTCCTGCATTCACACAAAGCTTACATAATTCGTACATCCAATCTATCACGCATTCACCTCCTGCTTTCAACATTTCACCATTTATTCCATCAAACCCAGCAGACTTTCCATTCTTCAAACATTCAATAGATGCTTTTATTTCTTCTTTCAAAATCCTAAATTCATTCTCTTCTGTCATCTTTCTTTCAGTAAAGTTTTGGGTATAGGATTTTGTTTTAAAGGATGAACAATAGATGTTGCTTTGGCGCCAACATGCTCTGCACTTGTTATTGAAGAGACTGCTGTGATGGGTTAAGTTTAAAACTTGTAATACTAAATACTTTCACCATCATTTATTCAATCATTGAAATCTTATTGGCTTCATCTTGATTCCGGAATTCGAACATTTCTAGGGTTTGTCTATTACCCCAGATAATACTTCTTCTATATCTAGATCATAGATCTGTTTTAGCAGATGGTGATAGTTACTCTTGGGAGGCTGAAGTCCAGTTATCATTCCACCTTCCTTCCAGGGAGGCGACAACCTGGTGGAATTTCATTTTCTCCAATATATTTAATCCTAGAATCACCCATCCCATCCAAGTGGTCCCTCCAAAATCTACGTTTGGCCGTACAATGTCCCCTGTATCAAATGCTGGGCTGGTGAATTTACTTAGAATTTTGTCTTCATTAGAGGCTTTGCCGTGATAGCTCGGCTGGTGAATTTACTTAGAATTTGATCTTCATTAGAGACTTTACTGTGATAATAAGATTTCAAATTGATCAACACTGTGGTAAGCCATTATAAAGGTTTATTCTAAAATAATAATAAATATTTTAAAAATTGCATATTAAATACTGTGATAGCTCGGCTGGTGTACTTACTTAAAACATGGTCTTCATTAGTGACTTTGATGTGGTAGTTCAGCTGGTGTATTCACTCAGAATTTTATCTTCATTATAGACTTTGCTGTGATAGCTCGGCTGGTGTATTCACTCAGAATTTTGTCTTCATTAGAGACTTTGCTATGATAGCTCGGCTGGTGTATTCACTCAGAATTTTGTCTTTATTAGAGACTTAGCTGTGATAGCTCGGCTGGTATATTCATTGAGAATTTGGTCTTCATTAGAGACTTTGCTGTGATAGCTGAGCTGGTGTATTCATTGAGAATTTGGTCTTCATTAGAGACTTTGCTGTGATAGCTCGGCTGGTGTATTTACTCAGAATTTGGTCCAGAATGGTACCAGAATAAAATAATCTTATTGTCTGGTCATTTTAATAAAATAAGATAAAACATTCAATAAAATTATAATAACACTTGCGAAATCCCTGAAATAAATTAGCAATCGTACATTAATCCAAATTCAAAACTACATACCCATCTATTTATTTGATTAATTTTGATAAATCCAAAACTATGAACATTAACTGGACACAAAGAGACAAAGTAAAGCTGACACCCAAAAGGCAAAATAAAACTAACACTGCCTTATACCAGTTCTGAATAGGTACATATATAAACAAGGAAGTACCTAATATTATACAAATGACATTTATACATTGAGAATCTAGTTTCAAATCATATGTCAACAAGCAACTATCAACCAAGAGCGCCTTCATACATAAGCAGAGGGAAAACTGGAGGTATCTGGACATTTACCATAGTATCTCTATGTCTATGAATTTGGAGTGCCTCACCGCTGTATTGACAATGTCAAACGTGTGGTCGTTCTCAATACAATGGTCGGCCATCTCAGAGTATCCCGCCAGTCCCCTGAAAGCTCTAGCATGCTCCTTTAATCTTGTTGTGATTGACCTGCCTGTCTCTCCTATGTATATGGATTGACAATCATTACAATTAAGTTGGTATACTCCACTCGTGTCAAACTTGTCCAATTTATCCTTATTATTATTTATTTTTTATTTAGCGTGCATCCAGCTGGATTATTTTCGCCTTAGTACAAGTAGTAATTATTTTTTTGTCATTACTGTAAGGACAATAAAAGTTTATATTGTAGGAATATCAGTAAGTTTAGTATCTGAAAGCATGATTATGTCATTTGGAAAAAATAAAAAATTACAGCCAAATTAGGTACCTAATAATACTTTTAAATTGTTGTTTTCTAAGAAGGAAGTTATGTGCTTAAAATTGTTATGTCTATTAAAAATAAGAAGGGATGGAGCGTTGACCGGAAGTGTGCAATATTTATTCATTTGTATCACTTTGTTCCAATTTTCCATTCATCTTCTTGCTTACGTCTACTGTTACCAGACGGAAGTGATTTTTTCAGTCTGGTAAAAGCTTTGGCAACCCTGCAGGGGCCATTTGACACTCCCCAAGCTTCACGGCGACAGAACTTGTCAGATTCTGTGCGCCTTTGTCCCTCCATCAAACCATCTTAACCAGACAGACTCGATAGAAAGACAAATTTGTCATAATACTAAAATATAAATAAAGTCTGAACTACAGTTATGTGTCGTTTGACACAAGTCTTAAATACCGTCAAGAGTGTGTCTCTCACCTGCCACAGCCAGCAGAGACACGCACCTGACTATGCTGGGTTGCAGAGACCTATACCAGGCTCCCGGTGCAGACCCGGCACTCCATGGACCATCCATGAAATGCCTTATTTTTGTTGTGGCATAATACGTCGTGGTGCGTTACGTTTTGTGCCCTGGGGCTCTTCTCCGGTCTACAATGCCTGCTTTGCCATAGAATCCACTTGTTCATTGTCCCTGATTCCTTCCTACATGGGGCTGGATCCATGCAATTACCACATTGATATTTGCAAGACTTAAGTTGTAAAGCATGTTTTTATTTTCAAGAATAATTTCATTTTTCATATTGTTGGTTGTGAGGACTTAATGAGTCATGTAGTTAAATGAATGTTATTTGATGTTTCTGTCCTGCAGAATTTGAGAGCTTCCCTCATTGCTACGCATTCCGCAGTGAAAACTAACGAGCTTTCTGGAAATTTAACCATTACAGTTTTTCCAGTTTTGGGATATGCATTGCTGCTCCCGTGCTTTGTGTGTCTCCATTTTTTGATCCATCTGTAAAAATCTGGATGTGATCGGGGTATTCAGATGACATGAGACTATTTTTTTTTTTGCTTAAGGAGTCGCGGTGGATTACCTTGCTTATCGCGTACAAGGTTTAAATGTTCTGAGGAATTTGATATGGTTTATCATTTTCCTTATTGGTCTTTCTGTGTTTGGTTTTGCATTGTGAGTGTTTGGATAGGGATGGAATGCGTCCGTGCACGACTTTATTGGATCCATCCCGGCATTTGCCGTTCGACTGAGGAATCACGGTAAACTCAGTCCGGATAGTCGGCTCATCCGGATAGTTTGGTTCACTTTGCCTCCGGCATCTTATTCCAGGTGTTTTACTTCACCTGTTTTGTCTAAGTGTATATGTCTGTTTTGTATTTATTTTCGAGACACCAAACAGAACACTGGTAAGTACGAGTACATAGCATATAATACAGAAACATAGTTTAAGCAATAACTGCCATATTATTATACATTTTACAAAACATATTATGACTTATGAGCAATATCATACATAATACTCCAGCGTTCCAGTGATAGGTATCTACAACATACATATTATGTTATCAAATTATTAATGAAGTACCTATGAAGCGCCACAGAGAGAGATTAGCCAAGAACTGCACCTACTATGCCGTATTAGTCTGCTTATGTTGGTGTCTGTGTCCGTGTCTCCAGCATGTCCATTTCATTGATTGATTTATTTTTTTTACAAATAGTCCGAAAGTAATTAAACACAATTTTTGTATACACAGTAATAGTTTTCGAAGATCACTAACACATTCTAGATTTACATTAAATTTGTTCTCGGTCCTTAATCTTGTTTTTCCAAAATTGGACAGTCAAATAGCAAGTGGTGGACAGTTTGTTCATTAATATCATTACACGGACAAGTATTTACAGTAAATAAATTTAATCTGAATAAATAACTCCGGAAAAAGCCATATCCACACATAATTTGGGTTGACTCAAATGTTGGGGACGTGATCTTTGACAACTGCAGTGCTTCTTGGACACTTTTCAGGAAGATTTTTGTGATGCTTCCTGCAGTGTCACGAAGATAGTCAACATTCCAGTCAGAAATGGTCCTTGATTTTAGCTCCTTTCTTGCGAAGCTTATGGGGCATTTGTCATAAAAATGCTTGTTTTTTTTTCTGACGGATTACCACAAGATCTCACGGATTACCACAAGATTAGATGTTTCTGTACATATCAGTAATGTACACCTATGTTAGTGGAAGAGGATTGGGTCCCTCTTCGGACGGCAAGATTCGGATCGCGAATCTTGAACTGGTTATACTGCATCTGAGTTATTAACATAAACCCAGATAAAGTCAGACTAGCATAATAGAAGTCCTGATCGTTAACCTCGGGATTGTTAGACCAAAATGTTGTTACATCTCCAACAAGTGATGGAGAAGGCAGTGCCTGTGGATTTTGGTTACAAACTAAATCACCCAAACAGGAAACTAGAATGCTTTTATGTCCTGGAGCATTGTAATCAAGCGAAGTGCTCACTTTCTTGGGAATTTTTTCTGGAATAAAGTTCGAGGCATGATCGAACTATTTCGACATCACGTCGTAAATCATTAACACCATATTGGGGTGGAATGATATCTTGACCATTTACAAGTTTGTGGCCATTCTCTCCATCTCTCCAAACGGCGAATGGGATGGTGTTACGTCGTCTAACGCCTGTTGGTGCGTCGTTGATTCCAGTAACTGTGGTTGCCAAGTTTTGTGCTGATATGGTAGCTGGGCACACGATAGCGTCATATTGTGGTACGCCAACGAAGTAATTCACGTCAAAATTAGAAATAGGAATTGTAAGTTTGTAATTTATGATTTTTAAGAATTTAATGTGAACTTTTTCAATATTATCTATATGAACCATATAATGAGGGGACCATACGGGTGAGCAGTATTCTAGACAACTACGGACCAATGAAGTGTATAATAATTTTATTGTAGTGGTGTCACGAAAATCTTTAGTAATGCGGAACACGAAACCAAGCATTTTCAAACCCTTATATGTGGAACAAATGATAGCTTCTGGTCAAAAATCACTCCCAAATCCGAGACTTCAGTCACTGATTCAAGACTAAAGTTATTAATCGAGTAAACAAAATAGATGGGATTTTTAATTCTAAAAAAACTCATCACATGGCACTTAGAAACATTGAGCAATAATTGATTAAAGCCACACCAATCAACCAGTTTATCAAGATTAGTTTGAAGTCTCTCACAATCCTCAACGTTATCAACAATATAAAAAATCTTCAAATCATCAGCAAACATAAGGACTTGACAATCATGTAAAACATTAGTTATGTCATTAATAAATAATAAAAAAAACAATGGGCCCAGATGAGAACCCTGAGGAACTCCACTTAGCGGTTTAAAAAATGATGACTTGAAATTATTAATCTTGACAGTCAGAGAACGATCAGAAAGGTAACTCTGTATCCAAGACAACAAGTTACCCCCTATACCCATACCATGTAATTTCAAATACAAGATTCTATGAGACACTTTATCAAAGGCCTTCGAAAACTCTGTGTAAATTACATCCACTTGCTGGCGCTTAGAAAGAGCCTTTGATAAGTAATTCTCATAGTTCATCAGGTTTGAAAGTGTGGATCTATTAGGGATGAAACCATGTTGCTGAGATGACAAAGATCTAGTGATTAAAAAACCAATCTTAGAGAGAATTCGTTTTTCTAAGAGTTTGGGTATTGCCGATAAAATACTTATTGGACGATAATTAGATACATTGCATTTATCTCCAGATTTGAATATTGGTGAAATATATGCCTGTTTCCAGATAGAAGGAGCATATCCTGATAAAAAAGAGGCGTTGAATATATTACATAGAGGACGAACTAAGCTTGAAGCGCAATGTTAAAGCATTATTGCTGGAACATTATCCGGACCAGGATTAATAATTGGTTTCATTAACTTAAGTTGAGTAGTAACATCAGAAACCTTGAAGACAATGGTCGATAACTGGAAATTTAGCAAGGGATCAATTTGGAATTAAGTCTTTTTGATACTGCAATCATCATGCCCCCACCACGAGTCTTGTCACTCGTAAAAGTGGATCGGTCTTTACGAAAAACATTGTGACCAGAAAAACCAAGTTCAGCAGAACCAATATTATCACTAAGCCAGGTTTCAGTTAATGAATATACATCAAAATTTAGTAATGCCTGGTTAGTGTAGATGGAATTTAATTTTGTTCTCAGACCACAAACATTTTGATAGAAGATTTTTAGATCTAGTTTTTTGAAGTGGTGTTTACAATTTTTGGTATGCCATTAAAAAACCTTAACGCTATATTTTTTTCTCCACGCTCTCTTCTAGTCTCCAACTCAGTCCACAGTGATTTAAGATGCTCTCTTTGCATTTCAGTGAGGTCTTGTTTAATGTTTAGTTCTTTGGGCAGTTTAAATCGATTTAAAAAAAATGTTCTTGCATCATCAGCATCATTAAATGTGACCTTTTATGGTCTCAGTTTGTCCTTGAATAATAATATGAGGATGATTTATTTGGTGAGCGCTGTTTTTGTGTGTATCACACCTCAAGAGCTCTCTGCGAGCTTGGTCGTCGCTGTAGAAAGCGCCAATTCTCAAGCAAGACCCAGTTGTTGTAAGGTTGGATGGACCTTTCAGTGACCGGTCTTTGGTAAAGGTATATGAATTTTTCAACTCAGCGAAGAGCACATTCGAAATATAAATGGTATATTTGACGAGACGTTCGCGCCAGTAGGCTCTTGGCTGGGAAACCGGAAATACATGAATGGTGGTAAATTTAAATTGGCTGCAAGGCGGTAAATTTAAATTGGCTGCAGTTTGAAAATATTATTCTGAGTATTAAAATCATGATATTATATAGCCGTTATTATAATGGCGGTAAATTTAAATTTCTGGCAGTTTAAAAATATAAATCTTAGTATTAAAATTATGTTATTAGGTATTATTGCAAAAATGTCTTCAAATTTAAATTAAATTAAAATTTATTTTCACTAAATTTTGTATTTTTAGTTAGGCTTTTGGCTGGGGAACCGGAAATATATAAATGGTGGTAAATTTAAATTGGCTGCAGTTTGAAAATATTAATCTGAGTATTAAAATCATGTTATTGTATAGCCTTTATTATAATGGCAGCAAATTTAAATTTGTGGCAGTTTGAAAATATAAATCTTAGTATTAAAATTATGTCATTAGGTATTATTGCAAAAATGTCTTTCAAATTTAAATTAAATTGTTTTTTTTTTTAAATAGATTTGGTATTTTTTTAGCTATTAAATATATATCACTATTGTGAGTAAATGGATGTGTGTGTGTGAGTTTCTGCAATCTATTTATTGTAAAGGTAAATGTGCACAACTATTTTTACCTATTTGTATCTTATTTATTACTTTACTTATTTTTATGAGTGAAACTAATTTTATTATTTTAGAATCTTGGTATCTTTTAATGTCAACATGTAATTGGAGCAATACGTAATTTTATTTATTTTCATATTTTTTTATATTCTTAAGTATCCTATCCATTATTGTATTGTTCTAAATCAGGCCTGGCCAACCCAAATTGCACCCCGGGCCGCATTGATGGCCTAAAATTTCCCCAAGGGCCACACATACAAACATTTTACAAAAAAAATATATATATAAAAAAACGAAACCACAACCAGATGTGAATAGAAAACACGCATTGAACCAATAACAAAAAATGTATTTATGTAGTAAACAACATTAAAAAAATTCAACAATAGAAAAATATTTTAACAATGAAAATTATTAATTAACCCTTAACTTCATAGAGGAAAAAATTCTTAATTTTTCATTTCAAAACAATATTACAAATAAAACCAATTATCAGGACTTCTCCTTTCAGTGCAAGATTTGAGATTCTTTTCGCCTACTTAATTTTTCTAAATCTAGGTATTTCAATATTTGAAGTTGCACACCTTAACTGGTTTTCCAGATTTACGTCTGTTATAGACGCCCTATTTTTATTTTTATTATATTTCATTTTTATTTTTCATCACACATGACCGCGGGCCGCGGGTTGGCCAGGCCTGTTCTAAATAAATAAATAAAAATGTGATTATATGGCCCATATATAACGACGGCAAATTTAAATTCAAAATATAAATCAGTTATCTTTAAATTTTAGTATTATAATCCCGTGATTCAATAGCCCTTATTTTAAAAGTTAAACTTGTTTGCAATAATACCTAATGACATAATTTTAATACTAAGATTTATATTTTTAAGCTGCCACAAATTTAAATTTGCTGCCATTATAATAAAGGCTATATAATAACATGATTTTAATACTCAGATTAATATTTTCAAACTGCAGCCAATTTAAATTTACCACCATTTATATATTCCCGATTCCCCAACCAAAAGCCTAACTAAAAATACAAAATTTAGTGAAAATAATTTTTAATTTAATTTAAATTTGAAAGACATTTTTGCAATAATACCTAATAACATAATTTTAATACTAAGATTTATATTTTCAAACTGCCAGAAATTTAAATTTACCGCCATTATAATAACGGCTATTTAATAACATGATTTTAATACTCAGATTAATATTTTCAAACTGCAGCCAATTTAAATTTACCGCCTTGCAGCCAATTTAAATTTACCACCATTCATGTATTTCCGGTTCCCCAGCCAAGAGCCTAACTAAAAATACAATATTTAGTGAAAATAAATTTTAATTTAATTTAAATTTGAAAGACATTTTTGCAATAATACCTAATAACATAATTTTAATACTAAGATTTATATTTTCAAACTGCCAGAAATTTAAATTTACCGCCATTATAATAACGGCTATATAATATCATGATTTTAATACTCAAAATAATATTTTCAAACTGCAGCCAATTTAAATTTACCGCCTTGCAGCCGATTTAAATTTACCACCATTCATGTATTTCCGGTTCCCCAGCCAAGAGCCTACTGGCGCGAACGTCTCGTTATATTTGTGTGCTCCGCCGGGATCCGAATCCACAACCTTCCATTTATGAGGCCGAAGTGTTGCCACTGGACTACGGACCGGTCCAAGATGCCAACGACACGCTAACTGTGAATACATCCAACAATCATACTGAGTTGGTGCTGCTCGATAAAATGCAAAACAATCATAAATTGGTGGTGGTTGTTGTATGCAGCGTTCGAAAGCACAGACAGAAGTTTGGATTAACAATCCAATACCTGCTGTCGACATAGGTAGAATGTTAGCGGATGGTGTCACTATAGTAAGAGTGTTTTTTTTTTTTTAAGAAATCCTGTGCGGGAGACTCCCTAGATTCTAGAGACTCTAGGGGTCTATGACACTTGTTGTAGTGCCGCAGAGGTGTACGAGCTTGGTCGTCGCCACATAGCGTCAATACTCAAGCAAGACCCAGTTGCTGTAAGGCTGGATGGACCTTTGGTGACCGATCATTGGTAAAGGTTTATGAATTTTTCAACCCAGCGAAGAGCAAATTTGAAAATATAAATAGTATATTTTTTGTGCTCCGCCGGGATTCGAACCCACAACCTTCCTATTCAGAGTCCGCAGTGTTACCACTGAGCTACGGACCGGTCAAATCTATATACAATGAGAATAATTTTGTTAAATTTTTACATTGAAAACCAACCCGAACCTCAGACATGATCCTTTTATCATCATTGGTAAACAACTTCTCTTTAGTTATTCAAACACTGTTTTATTTTCACTACTTTATTATTTAATTATTTGGACACAAACGTTTTCGACTACACAGTAATCATCAAATCTGTTTACAACTTCACTGATATCTTGAAAGCCAGGAAAAAGCGTCTCATGAATCTTCTGCGCTATTCCGTCCATTCCTGTTACGTTTTTTACCCTTTGGTAGCTAGCGGATTTACGTTTGTAACATGCCTGCTTAGCATTTGAACGCATTTGAACGATGCTTATATTGGTGTGGAGGCTGATCTTGTCGATCATCTTTTCCGAATCGTCAATCTTCTCTCGCTGTGTGAAATGCGCCACGGGAGGTGCCTCTGTTGCGTCGGGCTCCTCGGTAATTGTTTTAAAAAGACATTGCGCCTCTGTTGCGTCTCTCTCTCTCTCTGGAATACCAGAAATATAGAAACGGTGTAAAACTTTGAAGATCCTGCCGCTCTTGCAAGCTCGTCCGCACGACATGACACTATTGAACAGTTTATTTATGATATTCAGTTGGAGTTTAGTGTTTTTATTGATGCCAATGTGCTTGATGAGCGAGGCGTGAAGAAGACTGCACCATATGGAATGTTAAAAAATGTGAATATTGTATTTTGATTTCTCAGATGGCGAAGTTCATGACTGCGTTTACAAAGGTTAGGTGTACAGTTCGAACTTTGCATATTTTGAGGGAGCATGTCTGAGAGTGTACATTTATCCTTTATTATTAAATAGCATTCTATCTAAGTTGTTGTTAATGTAATGGGCACTTTTAAATCTCTGATTTATCATATTGTTTAGTTTATATGTTACATTCCCTAGAAAAAGCATCTTCCTATAAGTATCATTCTGTAAAACCTGTATCTTAGGGTAAATATACTTAAGACTTTTTTTTTTTTTTTTTTTTTTTTTTTTTCATAAACAATTTTTACAAGAAATATTAAATCTTAAAAATTAAACATTTTTGTCCCGATAAACCAAAAATTTTCAGTTTGTCATCGGGTGCAACAATCAAATTACAAAATAAAAGTCTTAGTATTTAGTGCTAGTATGAAATAAAAAGTAAATTAAAGTTAAAATTAGGAGACAAGAGTAGAGTAAAAACACAAATATAGTTAAGGTAATTAATATAAGAAAGTTCTTTCTCCCAGCCAAATCTTCAAAGATATTATAATTTTATTAATGTTTGTAGATTCCTTTTTTAAGTCCTTTGGCAACAAATTAAATATTTTTGGCACAAGGTAATCCAACGTTCTTTGTCCATATTTGTTTTTAATTCTTGGCACAACTAATCCTTCATTAGATGTAAATCTTGTTTGGTACACATGCTCTAGTTTATTTTTATATTTATCATTAAACAATTGTTGACATATAATTATGTTCCATAGTATACCCTTAATAGGCAAGATATTTAATGATTGGAATAAAAATGGTATATTCTGCCTTTGGTTATACACATTTATGGGAGCAATTAATTTTAAGAGAGCATTTTGAACATTTTTTACATTTTTAATATTGGTGGCGCAAGAATGTCCCCATGCAGTGAGGCCGTATCTTATAATGGACTCGGCAAGCGATAAATATACCAATATTAATGTAGGGAGCGGCAATATAAACTTTAACTTATATAATTGTCCAACAACAGATCTCAGTCGTTTGCACGTTTTTGAAGTATGTGTGTCCCACTTGAAGAAGCAGTCAATTATTACTCCTAGATAAGTATAATCGCTTACAATGTCAATATTTTCACATAAACAAGTTCTACAATTATTGGTGACATGAAGGCATTCATAATTATGGGCTTTTATGGGTGGCACAGTACTAATTCTAGCATGAGGGGATCTAATATGCATAATTTTAGTTTTTTTTAAATTAATTAAAAGACCTGCATCATGACACCAATTCTGCAGTTTATCAAAATCATTTTGTAACATTGTGTTACATTCATCTAAATTCTCACTAGATATGACAAGTGCAGTATCATCCGCATATACATAATATTTTACATTAGAGAAAATATATTTAATAAAAGATACATAAATTATATATAATATAGGGCCTAAAACTTTGTTTTTTATTTAAAAAGAATTTTTAAATATCCTCGAAATACCCATTATTGGTTGCAATTGTCTTTATAGTAATTTTTGTCATTTGCAAAAATCAAAAACCCAATATTATTTAGCTCAAATGCAACATCATTGATAAATATGAGAAACAAGATTGGCCCGAAATGGCTCCCCTTGAGGCAAAAGCCGCTTGTGGCATTAAAATAAATATATATAGAAATACTCTTGTTAATCCTTACTCGCAAGGTACGACTGCTCAGATTACTGGAAAACCACTTCAATAACACATAATATTTTATTGTTCCATCTTTGAATGACTGTTCAATCTCAATTGTTCCATCTCAATATGATTATTCAATCTCAAGATGATTGTTCCATCTCTGTATGATTATTCCATGTCTGTAGGTATGATAATTCTATTTCTATTGTGCCATCTCTGTATGATTGTTCAATCTCTATTGTTCCATCTCTGTATGATTGTTCAATCTCAAGATGATTGTTCCATCTCTGTATAATTTGTTCAATCTGAAATATAAGTACCTATATATTGAAAAAAAACTGTTTTTATTTTCTCATTGAGTATTTTATTTCCTCAAGTACTTTCGACCACCGTCATTGTCAAGAATTTCCTCTTGACAATGGCAGTAGTACACATTAGCTACATATAGAATATGAAAGACTGAAATAATGAAAAATGCTGTACTTTTTTTTGTATTTGGTATTTGGGCCAAGCAAGAACAGGGCTTAAAGACTATGTAAAATTATTTTTTGTGTTTTTGTTGCTGATGCTGTGTTCCTAAACTAATTATGGTTGGTACGAGGCTGACACCCCATTCTATAAACACTTGGATCACTTTTGCCAATGCCACCCCGTTTTAGGAAAAAGCGGCAGGAGTATGTAGAAAAATAAATCAAACTCCTTGTGAAGTTTGGTTTACTTTGCAAATATACGTGGAGTATGTGTAAGCGCGAACTTCTACGTGCCTGGCATACATTTCATATGAATCTTAGATTTTTTAGTAGATGACGTATAATATGATTCCTTGTGACTTATAGCTATAGGTTGGTATGAGGCTGACCATACATACTATAAAAAATGGTTCACTTTGCCAATGTCATCCCTGTTCCAGAGAAGGTCGGCAAAAGTGCAGGGCTTGTGTTCATTTGAGGTTTGGATTTTAATTTGTAAGCACACATCATTTGTAAGCGCAATTTACATATTTGTTTGTGGGCATGCATTTGATATGAGTTTGAAATGTTTATATATATTTTTTGCAACTTAGATTATACTATAGATTTGCTTTATTTCTATAAAATTTCCTAAGGATTGATTCATAAATGCTCGCAAGATATCTTTGCAACTCAGGCTCAGTTTAGACACACGAAAATTTTTTGAAAAAGTTTCGATAGTGACGTCAAGCAAGATGGCCGCTCCGCAGTGACAGATGCTGGCAATTTTGATATTATGATAATAATAATAATCTATAATCTAAGTTGCAAAGATATATTCATTTAAAGCTCTCAGATGTATGCCCACAAACCAACAAGTGTAGTTCGCGCTTACAAATGCTGAATGTGTACTTACAAATAAAATCCAAACCTCAAATGAACGTAAGCCCCACAACTTTTGCCGACCTTCCCTGAAACAGGGGTGACATTGGCAAAGTGAACCATTTTTTACAGTATGGGTGGTCAGCCTCATACCAACCTATAAGTCAAGGAATATGAATAATAAATTACATTTAAATATAAAAAAGAACAAAACCTTACAAAGAAATCTATACAAAAAAAGTAAAAAATTTCCTATGCAAAAAATGTAGCAAATGAATACACCAACATTAGAAATCAACATTGCAGATTAGCCGCCACTTCTTCCTGTCCTTGCATACTTCTTTCATTTCATCCAGAGTCATAACCTTTTTCATACAAGTCCTCCTTTTATTATGACTCTGGATATCCCATTCATTCGCTATTTCAGAGATTTGATCCTTCCATACTTTTCTCGGTCTTCCTCTACCACGACATCCATCTATTCTAGCAACATATACTTTCTTCGTCAATCTTTCATCACTCATTCTCTCCAAGTGCCCGAACCATCTAAACATACTTCTTTTAATCTTCACTTTCACACTTTCCCTTACACCACATTCTTCTCTTACAAAATCATTCCTCACCCTGTCACTTCGTTTTTTCCCAATCATACTTCTTAGATAGTCCATTTCTACTGTATGGACTTTACTAATTTCCCTTTCACTCACTGTCCAGGCTTCACTTCCATACATCAAGGTTGGCACTAGTATACCACCGTGCACCGCCAATCTAACATTTTTTGAGAGATTTTGGTTCCTGGCGATGCAAGCGGTCGCACCCAGTACACATGATGATTTTTAAAAAATGCCGCATGACCCGCTTATTTCGTAAGGCTCAGTTTAGACACACGAAAATTTTTTGAAAAAGTTTCGATAGTGACGTCAAGCAAGATGGCCGCTCCGCAGTGACAGTTGCTGGCAATTTTGATATTATGATGATTTTTAAAAAATGCCGCATGACCCACTTATTTCGTAATGTTGGTCAGACTGAGTTGTCAGACATTTTCACTTCGGAGTTAAAATGTCTGAAAAGTCAAAGACAATAATGCTATGGACTCGACATGGACTCGACAATTTTGGTAGGAATTTTAAATTTTTTTGTTAATTTAAAACTCGAAAACCTTTATTTTCTGTGAAAACTAAAAACAATTTGGAAAATATAAAATAATTGTGAACCCCTTGAAAAGAAAAAGGAAGTAGGTAATAATTAAATTGAGTTTGTTCTTCCTTTTGGATTAAAAACAATTTTATTTCACGACGGTGTTTTTTTCCATTGCAACGTTTTAATTATGAAATGATTCCGTGAAACTTTTCACGGAAGAAACATGTTAATCAACTATTTTTATAAGTCGTAAATAATTTCAGTCGTAAGGGAAGTTTTAAATTTAATGTTGGTCTCGGCAAATAAGCGCCAAAAACAATGACACAATATAATGTGAACACAATATAAAATACCAATGCAATATTAATGACACAATTGCAATATTGCATTCTGTTTCATAAAAATATTTTTAAGGTTAAGAACCCGTAATATATTTTCACAACTAACATTGGAATATTTAGCCAGTTTGTACAATACCACGATGAATTTTAAATTATCTGTATGATTCTTTTTTTAACCGACGCATAGTTA
Organism: Agapetus fuscipes; assembly: GCA_951799405.1. Taxonomy (NCBI): domain Eukaryota; kingdom Metazoa; phylum Arthropoda; class Insecta; order Trichoptera; family Glossosomatidae; genus Agapetus; species Agapetus fuscipes. The sequence goes on along the minus strand of OX637339.1, from coordinate 19,572,281 downwards.
AACTTAACACGTAAAATAATTTAATTCCTACATTATTAATTTAATCCCATTCGATGTTTGAATAAACCGCAACAGCTAAATGCCATTAGAAGAAAAAGATTCTGTTTTGTTACGAGACGTTCGCGCCAGTAGGCTCTTGGCTGGGGAACCGGAAATACATGAATGGTGGTAAATTTAAATTGGCTGCAAGGCGGTAAATTTAAATTGGCTGCAGTTTGAAAATATTATTCTGAGCTCCTTGACTGATAGGTTGGTACGAGGCTGACCACCCGTGCTGTAAAAATCGGTTTACTTTTGCCAATGCCACCCCGGTTCAGGGAACGGCGGCAGGAGTTGCAAGGTTTAGGTCCATGTGAGGTTTTCTTTATTTGTATGCACACATGCAGAATGTGTAGGCGCGAACCTACATGTGCCTGTCTGTAGGCATGCATTTCATATGAGCCTTAAATGCTTACATATCCTTGCAGCTTAGATTATAGTTTATAGATAGTATTAAAATCATGATATTATATAGCCGTTATTATAATGGCGGTAAATTTAAATTTCTGGCAGTTTGAAAATATAAATCTTAGTATTAAAATTATATTATTAGGTATTATTGCAAAAATGTCTTTCAAATTTAAATTAAATTAAAATTTATTTTCACTAAATTTTGTATTTTTAGTTAGGCTTTTGGCTTTTGTTATTATATAGACTTTATTATAATGGCAGCAAATTTAAATTTGTGGCAGTTTGAAAATATAAATCTTAGTATTAAAATTATGTCATTAGGTATTATTGCAAACAAGTTTAACTTTTAAAATATTGAATCTCGGGATTATAATACTAAAATTTAAAGATAACTGATTTATATTTTGAATTTAAATTTGCCGCCGTTATATATGGGTCATATAATCACATTTGTATTTATTTATTTAGAACAGGCCTGGCCAACCCACGGCCCGCGGGCCGCATGCGGCCCGCGGCGCCTTTACGTGCGGCCCGCGGTCAAGTGTGATGAAAAATAAAAATGAAATATAATAAAAATAAAAATAGGGCGTCTATAACAGACGTAAATCTGGAAAACCAGTTAAGGTGTGTAACTTCAAATATTGAAATACCTAGATTTATAAAAATTAAGTAAGCGAAAAGAATCTCAAATCTTGCACTGAAAGGAGAAGTCCCTGATAATTGGTTTTATTTGTAATATTATTTTGAAATGAAAAATTAAGAATTTTTTCCTCTATGAAGTTAAGGATTAATTTATAATTTTCGTTGTTAAAATATTTTTCTATTGTTGAATTGTTTGTTATGTTGTTTACTACATAAATACATTTTTTGTTGTTGGTTCAATGCGTGTTTTCTTTTCACATCTGGTTGTGGTTTCTAATCTAATCTAATCTAAGCTGCAAAGATATAAATCATTTAAGATTTACATTAAATGCATTCCCACAAGCAGACATGTACATAATTTCGCGCTAACACATGCCGCATGTGGACCTGCAATATAAAAACCCAATCTCAAATGAACATAAGCCCTGCAACTCTTACCGTCCTTCCCTGAAACAGGGGTGACATTGGCAAAGTGAACCTTTTTTTTTTTTTTTACAGTATGGGTGGTCAGCCGCATACCAACCTATGTATAAGTCAAGGAACAAACATCACAAATTACATTTTTAAAATTAATAAACAATAATATGATATAAACATGGACATGGACATCAAAAAAAAAAAAAAACAGTGGTTTCGTTTTTTTATATAATTTGTTTTGTAAAATGTTTGTATGTGTGGCCCTTGGGGAAATTTTAGGCGCCAATAGGCATCAATGCGGCCCGGGTGCAATTTGGGTTGGCCAGGCCTGATTTAGAACAATACAATAATGGATAGGATACTTCAGAATATAAAAAATATGAAAATAAATAAAATTACGTATTACTCCAATTACATGTTGACATTAAAAGATACCAAGATTCTAAAATAATAAAATTAGTTTCACTCATAAAAATAAGTAAAGTAATAAATATGATACAAATAGGTAAAAATAGTTGCGCACATTTACCTTTACAATAAATAGATTGCAGAAACTCACACACACACATCCATTTACTCACAATAGTGATATATATTTAATAGCTAAAAATACCAAATCTATAACAAAAAAAAATTAATTTAATTTAAATTTGAAAGACATTTTTGCAATAATACCTAATGACATAATTTTAATACTAAGATTTATATTTTCAAACTGCCACAAATTTAAATTTGCTGCCATTATAATAAATGCTATTTAATAATATGATTTTAATACTCAGATTAATATTTTTAAACTGCAGCCAATTTAAATTTACCACCATTTATATATTTCCAGTTCCCCAGCCAAAAGACTAACTAAAAATACAAAATTTAGTGAAAATAAATTTTAATTTAATTTAAATTTGAAAAACATTTTTGCAATAATACCTAATCACATAATTTTAATACTAAGATTTATATTTTCAAACTGCCAGAAATTTAAATTTACCGCCATTATAATAACGGCTATATAATATCATGATTTTAATACTCAGAATAATATTTTCAAACTGCAGCCAATTTAAATTTACCGCCTTGCAGCCAATTTAAATTTACCACCATTCATGTATTTCCGGTTCCCCAGCCAAGAGCCTACTGGCGCGAACGTCTCGTGTTTTGTTCACAAAATATTTCGTTCAAATGTGTGTGGAGACGGAAAACCGATAGTTGCCGCTAAAAATCGCTGTCTGACGTCACTATCGAAACTTTTTCAAAAAAATTTCGTGTGTCTAAACTGAGCCTTAGAGAAATTCATATTTAGGTCGCTCGTCACGTTTCTAGATTCTCATATAAAGTGATCCGGATCTTTGAACATGGCTCGAACAAAAAATCTCAATCGCTCATTCCGCTCATTCTCAATAGGGATGGGCAAATGAAAAAAATATATCGATAAATATCGAATCGATATTTTTAACACTATCGAAATATATCGATGAAAAAATATCGATATTTTGTTATATCGATATTTTTCCTCAAAATATTTCGGTGGCTAGCGGGTAACGCCTCAAAATTTCGAATTTTTTGGGGGAGGGGGGTAGAAACGCGTTTCAAAAAATATATCGAAATTTTCCAAAAAAAAATCGGTCGCTGGCGAAATTTCGAAATTTTTTGGGTTAAAAATCTGGGGGGGGGGGGGGAGAGAGGTAGCAATTTGCTACGTAAAAATGTTGACTTCAAAACACAACTACCTATGAACCCTACTAATGGGGGCAACTAACTACCTATGTGGGGGCAAAATCACATTTTTTTTTTTTAAGAGATCCTGTGCGGGAGACTCCCTAGATTCTAAAGACTCTAGGGGTCTATGACACTTTTTGTAGTGCCGCAGAGGTGTACGAGCTTCGTCATCGCTACAAAGCGCCAATACTCAAGCAAGACCCAGTTGCTGTAAGGCTGGATCGACCTTTGGTGACCGGTCATTGGTAAAGGTTTATGAATTTTTCAACCCAACGAAGAGCACATTCGAAATATAAATGGTATATTTTTGTGCTCCGCCGGGATCCGAATCCACAACCTTCCATTTACGAGTCCAAAGTGTTGCCACTACGGACAACGGCCGGTCCAAGATGCCAACGACACGCGGTGTACCTGAGCGGTTACCCATCCAAGTACTGTCCGCGCCAAATGTTGCTTAACTTCGGTGATCTATGGGAACCGGTGCTTTCAATATGGTAACGTCATTGACATTTGCAAAAAAACATCGTTTTTGATACGATTTTGATACTTGAAAAAAATTATCGAAATATCGATTAATCGATATATCTAATATCGATTGTCATAAAAACAGTGAGAATGGCCACCGATCACAGGGTCTCTGATATTCAATCTGGCTTTATACCAGGACGAGGTTGTGTGGACCAAATCTTTACTCTCAGACAGATTGTTGAAAAACATCTGTCTGTGGGGAGGGTGGTCTACGCAGCCTTCGTGGATCTCGAGAGGGCCTTTGACTCGGTGGACAGATGTATGTTGTGGAATGTTCTCAGGAAGTACGGTGTGAATGACAACCTTCTGATTGTGATACGTGCCATCTATGAAAATAGTTCGGCATGTGTAAGAGTGGATGGGAGATATAGTGACTGGTTTGATGTATATAAGGGAGTGAGGCAAGGCTGCGCGATGAGTCCATGGTTGTTTAATATAATCATGGACAGTTGCATAAAAGAAGCTGGAATATCAGAGAGCGGAGTGAAAGTGGGTGAAACAAGAGTTGGAGTACTTCTTTATGCTGATGATGCTATAGTTTTAGCTGACTCGGCGGAGGAACTCCAAGCGATGTTAACCAAACTAAATGATGCGTTTTGTAAAAATAGCTTGAAAGTGAATGGGAATAAGACAAAAATATTAGTTTTTGACAGGAATGAAGTATGTGAGGAACTTACAGTTAATTTGAATGGAAAAAAGTTGAAGTAGTGAATGAGTTTGACTATTTAGGAAGCAAGTTTGAGGCGAATGGTAAGATGACGAAGGAATTAGAGAAGCGTGCCAGCAAAGGAAGATGCGTGATAGGAGCGTTTGGTAGAATAGCGAAGAATAAAAGGATACCAAAGAAAATGAAAATGGCGGTACACAATTGTATATTGTTGCCGACCCTGATGTATGGAAGCGAGTCATGGACGGTGAATGAAAGAGAAGTAAATAAGGTATGCACCGTAGAAATGGCTCATTTGAGAAGTATGACAGGAAAAACACTGAAAGATAGAGTGAGAAACGAATGGGTTCTGAATGAATGCGGAGTAAAAGAAAGCGTGAAAGTGAAAGTTCAAAGAAGTGTGATGCGATGGTTTGGACATATTGAAAGGATGAATGAAGACCGACTGACAAAAAGAGTGTATAAAGGGAATGTAATAGGTAAGCGTGGAAGGGGAAGACCTAGAAAAGAATGGATTGATCAGATAAGTGAGATTGCGAATGAATGGAATTTACAGAGTGGAAACAAGAGAAGAGCATGCATGAAAAGAGTAATGAAATTAGATGAGATGAAAGAAGTATGCAGGGACAGAGTCAAGTGGAGGCACTTGTGTGGAGGTACTGGCCACCCCTAGAGGAATGGCGGCAGGATACAAGACAAGACAAGATGAAAATATCGATATTTTTCAAAAAAAATATCGGTACTTTTGATATATCGTTATATGGTTATATATCACCCATCCCTACTCTATCTTTCTGCTGGCTGACTCGGTCGAGCGCGTGCGTTTGATGCCGCCGAGTCGTGATTATCTGCGAAATGCAAGAAAATACGTGATTGTTTTTGTCAAAACGAGGTGTTTGGTAGGGAAATGCCGCTTATAGTGATTTGCGGATATCCGTGCAGCGGTAAAACACTGCGCGCCTTGCAGACCGCCGATCTCCTAAAACAGCATGGCTTCCATGTCCGCCTGGTCCACGAACACGCATTGCCGCCAGAAAACTCTTCGGATTCTCTGTTGGAAGCTGAACGCGACAAGAGAAAACGCGCCGCCCTGAAAGCTGAGGTCCTGAGGCATCTCAGACCCGATACTGTTGTGATTTTGGACGCTCCAAACTATGTTAAAGGTTAGAATGACATCGCCATTTTTTTTTTGTATTTATTTGCTTCTTTTTTTTAACTCGCGTCGGAGCATTGCAAATTTTCGTCGGCAGGTTGATGTAACAATGTCCGTAGCTTACAGGGACTTACAGGAAAATGCCGTTTTTCTATTTAGTCAAATACCAACTCAATGTCGCAAGCGTGGGTGGTATTTTTTTTTTACTCCATTTTGTTTTGACTCCATTTTGTTGTTTTTTTCTGAATCAGTGTTACTTATTAGATTTTCTTATTCTAAGCTTATCACCGGGCATAGCTATGCCAGGTGTAAAAAGTTATACCTGGCATAAATTTTTCTTACTTATAACCATGGCATAAGCAAGGAATTACTGTTCTCAATAAATTATTTTTCCATGTTACCACCCTGAGGCTGCGCATGCGCAGATTTTTATTTATGCCTCTAGCGCGCATTATTTTGACATTCTAATCTGACAGCTGACACACCGCGTATAGGAGCTTTTTCAATGATGAATCCCAGAAAACGTAATTCAAATTGGGAGGAAGAAGAAAAGGTAAGAATTATAAAAATAAAATATCCGCCACCCGTGACTACATTGTTATAAGAATAATCCAACCTCTATTTTACATATTTCAGACACTTCTCCGGGAGTGCCTTCGTTCCCATATAAGTGTGATCGAGAGCAAACTTCTGACAACAAATGCCCTAAAAGTAAAAAAAGAGGCTTGGGAGAAGGTGGACCATGAGTGAGTGTAACTTATTTTAATCACTATGTCGTAATCTGTATTTTTCGTAATGCTTTGAGAGAAATGTTACTTTTACTTTTTAGATTCAATGCACTAAACAAAAAAAAAAGAGACCTTACTCAGTTGAAAAGCCAGTGGAAGGTGTTTAAGTCAGCTTCGAAAAAACGAATTGGCGACCATCGTCGGCAAGTATTTGCTACAGGTGGTGGCCCCAAACCTCCAAGTCCACTGCCTGAAGATCTTGAATTAGTCGAGTTGTTGCCGTCAGAATTCGACACAGACACAAACGAATTCGATAGTGATTCGATTCGTGCAAAGGTCCGTATTATGTTTTTTTTATTTATATCTTATTCTCAATTTATAAGTAACACAGAAATTGTTATAAATATTATATTTGTGAGCATTACAACTTATTTCATATTTCTAATTATTTTTTCTCAGGTAAATACTGTGGATAGCAATTTGACAACAAATTCTGAACCTGCGGAGACAAATTTAATGGTAATATCATGTTTTTGTATTTGCTAATATTTTCAACGCAAATGTTTAACCTGGTTTCTTAGGTCATATCTAATGTTAAACTGGCGACTGAAATGATCATTTGCTCGATGTGAACATTTGGATTGAGCATTTGTTCCTTATATAATCTGCTCATATCAGTGTATTAATATAATTGCTGGACTTGTATCGTGCTCACAGCGAAGGAATGCTCATGGCCCTTGTTAATGTTCATACTATATTTATTTATTATGATTTTCTACATGGATACATCAAGGATATGTAATTCACTCTCATGTTTTAATTTGCATATTGATATTTACACACATAATTACATCTTTATTGGCTTTAAAATGTTTCCAAATATTTGTTTTTTTGCAGGTTGAATCTCCAGTTTTTTATGAGTATGTAGATGTGGATACAGCATGGACAGCAAGTGCGGTAAAACCTGCCATGATTGAAGCTGGAAGCATATCCGTAAGTGTAATAAATATTGTAATGATATTAATTTTTAGTACCTACAGGGCCTGTTGCACCAACCACCAATCAATATTTGATTGAGACATCATATTTGATTTCTTAATTCTAGCAAGGACTTCGATTAAATATTTCTCGGAAGTTGGTAATAATGTGATGGATTTTGAACAGGAAAGATGATGCACATCAGCTGGTTTACGTATATTGAACAAAAATTTGGATTTGATGGGAGAAATCACACTTAATTTTAATTTTTGTCTGATTGGAGCTTGGTGCAACAGGCCCTAACTCTTTTTTTACTTTATCATTCCCCACATAATTGTTTTCCCTTAATGTCATTTCTTGCAAGTATTTTAGGTCCCGTAGGTTTACTGTATTGCCCTTTAGTTAAGAGTGGAGATGAATGTCAGAGGTTTGGTTAATATTTTTGAAGATACATCTGCATCCAAGAAGCTATGATAATGAGGTGGTCAAAGTTACAAAACAGCGCTTAACAACTTATTTTTTTTCAAAGAAATGCTTGCTTAATTCTTCTTTGAAAACTTAATTAACGTAAGTTATTAAATTTCCACCCATTTTATTTACAGGAACACTCTTCGACTCCTCTGACAGGCCTTGAGACTCCGAAAAGAAAAATCAAGAAAAAAGCAAAAAAAGTAATTTATCACATATATAATTTACACAAACTAAAAATACATGGCACCTATAATCAGTATTATTTTATTTTTTATTGCAGGTATTAAATCAGGATGAGGAGTTAAACAATAAGCTTTACGAGGAAACTCTGAAGCTTATGAGGGAAGAGAATTCTCAAAAAATAAAAATACTCCACGATGACGCGAACCTCCGGCGCGAATTGATGAAGAAGAGGAGTGAAAAAGAACTTGAATGGGCCAGGGAGGAGCATCTTGTAAGAGTAGAATTGGCGAGAGAGGAGAGCACTTTAAAAATGAAAATGGCAAGAGCAGAGCACATTGAAACGATAGAGCTCTTAGAGTAGTCAAGTCGCATCTAATATTTAGTGAATACTTTCCTCACATTTTCCATTAAGTCACATTCTTTCATTACACAATCATTCCTGTCCATATTTAAGTTATACTTCTCTCAAAATTTTCATCTCCATGGGTATGAGATCAATTGTTTACGATACATGTATTTGTTTTGTTTCATTTTTACGTCACTTTGTTTTGTTTCCAAACTGTTCTCATTTTATCATTCAATTTTTTTTTGTAACATTGATTTGTTCTCAAATTTATTTTTCAATTAAACTGTTTTCTAAACTTGTTTTCTCTGTTCTCTGGTTATTCTTCATTTCTTTCCAAAATACTTTTGAGATTTACTAGTACAAATTCAATCACAATTTCTAATTTTGTCTCATTCAATACTCCTCAAGCTTATTGTTTTTTTTTTTTATCAAAAAGCATGGCTTTTACTTTGTAAAAAGAAATAAACAAAATTGATGGAAATGTCAAGAATTTAATATAAAAAAACCCTGGAAATTCTAAAGTTTAGTTCTCTTAGCAATCTCTTGCAACATCTTGAAAATGTTAGCTTCAGAGAATGTAGACATTTTTTTTTAAATAGTATTCTCTGTAATTTTTCCATATTGTTAAAAAAAAGATTCTAAGCAACTTTATAGTTTTATTGTGAAGTAGTATTATAAAAAAAAGCACATGTTTAATTAGGTTTTTATTGACACAAGCAAAAGGTATAATAAAATAAAATTTAGAAATTCTGCCGAATAAAAACTTCTCTGGATATAATACCTATTTGATTGTCATTTTCCAAGTTATTTACTTCCTCCACTTGAGTTTCTTCCGATATATCTGTAAACAAATTTAAGTTAATACTATTGGGGAGATAGTCTATCATGTTTTAGTAACTAGCTGGCATTTATACTAAAATTTGTGTTTTCACTGGTATAATAAAAAATAATTATTTCTAGAAAAAATATACTTATTTTTCTTACCAAAATGTCCATCTTTTAAATCGATAGCAATGCAGTGTAACACAGCCAAAGCTACTATTGTGGTTTTGATGGTGTGTAATGACCCTCGCATACCACAGAGCAAACTGCGGAATCTTTGCTTCCAAACTCCAAAACATCTCTCCACCGTATTTCTTGTGCTTATTTGAGCTTTATTGTACTCCATTTCACTAGGGTTTGTGGGATTGCGAAGTGGCACAAATAAATAGGGAGTGCAAGCATAACCACCATCTCCCACTAGCCGACCTCTGAATTCGTTATTTTCGAATCGTTGCCTTATGCTGCTCTCCCTGAATATGCGACTGTCATGTGCACTTCCTCTCCAATGGGCAACAATATCCCTTATTTTCAGCTTGGCATCGCAGACCACCTGGTGAAAAGACATCAACTATTTAATAAGTATTTAAGATGAGAGAAATTATTTGAGAAGTTACTATCTACAGCATTCTTTCTGATTTCCAAGAATCTGAAAACAGCAATGAGGTCCACGCATGAATTGTCATAGACAATATTGTGTCGTCACCCGGCTGGGTTGCTATGGAAAACCCATATAAGTAGTTTGTTATCGGTTGCTATGGAAGACAGTCCCATATAAAACCGATGTCAGCATCTTTTTACCATAACTATAGGGTTTTTTTCACAACGTATATTGAAAATTATGATTAAATACCTGCACATTTAAGGAGTAATATCCTTTCCTATTTATGTAAAGTGGTCCTATTTCACCACCAACTTTTTGTATACGTATGTGGGTGCAATCTATGGCACCCACAACTCCATTAAAACCACTGATGGCATGAAAACCTGTGATTACTGCTGCTTGCTCTTCCAACGATGCTGGCATCTTTATAAACTCAGGGGCCTTTCTTGCAAATGCAATTGCTACATTTCGGCACACCCTGGATAGCGTCTGTTGACTAAAGCCATGGATATCAGCACAGTCATCTTGTATCTGCAAATTATTCAACAATTGTGAGTGAAAGCTTAAAACTTTATTTAAGAATTGTGAGGTTAGAAATTTCGTAATTGCGAACTACAATCAACATCAATCGATTAGGTCAATAATTATATTGATTCTTACCTCATTTCGACCCCAGTACCGAATAGCGGCTAGTACTTGAAGGTCTACAGGAATCTTTCCACCTCGCTTGCAACCTTCCAAATCGTCTTTCACCAAATTTATTATGTACCGCATGTTAATTTTGGAAAAGCGATATTTGCTCCTGAATTCTGAATCCGTATATTTCGTAAAGGGATCAATTCTTTTTTTGTACACTTTTCGTGCCCGAATGTTGCTAATTCTATTTAAATTTGTCAAGAATTGCGAAAATCCGTCCATACTTTTGAATACGATTTACACTTTTGACAGATGTCATTTGACAAAAACTTGTTATTCCAAGCTTATACTACCCTCCAACCAGGAATAATGGCTCTAGGTCGTTAAGCCAGGTCTATACCCGAGTTAACTTTATGAAATGATTATAAGTAACAATTTATTGCTATTCCCTCGTTATACCAGGCATAAATCTTATTCCCAATTTGTAAGTAACACAAAATGTGTTTTTGAACAGTTTGTGTTATTCAAAACCGCAACAACGCATCACCACAGTTTTCGCCACATGGTATTCTGCATTTTATTTATTAAAATTAACACAGATTTCTCCTATACTCTAAGATGCAGAGATATATTGATATTTATGGCTCACATTTACACAGGCAGGCATGGATACTTACAAAAATAAAACCTTTCAACTTCTGCTGCCCTTTCCTGCAACGGGTTTGCGTTGACGAGAGAGAACCATTTTTTCACATCTAATCTAATCTAAGTTGCAAAGATATGTCACATTGGAGATTCACATTACATGCATTCTCACAACCAGACATGTACAAGTTTGCACATGCCTCATGTGAGCCTACAACATAAAAACCAAATCTCAAATAGACATACACCCTGCAACTCTTGCCGTCCTTCTCTGTAACAGGGGTGACATTCCATGGAAAAAAACATCTAAATAGGTACCTACCTACATTTATTGTAATTTTATTGTTTGCAGGTTTTCGCTATGAACTCTACTGCGGATCGAAAGCGGCGAAAACGACGCAATGCACGATTTACACTGTGACGAACTGCGACGAAGCCTGGAGACGAAATGACCTGCGTAACACAGACTCCGATGACGCGTGCGGTGAAACCATACGCACACCCTTAACCAATTTACGCATTGAAGAGGAAAGCGGAAGTACCAGAATTGGTGGACTTCCGAAACCAGATCTTCTCCGAGACGTTGCTAGTCCTTCTGATGAGAATCTGGCTTCCAAGAATGTGTTGGAGCTGGAAGAGTATTATAGTTGTCAAGTGAATGAAATCAGGAAGAATAGAGTTTGCTTCGACAAGGAGTATTTTGACTCCCTCATCACCAGGTTTGTTAATTTCATTGAACTATGTTTTTAGGGTTTTTATGTACTTAAATGTTATTTATTATTTATATTCTAATACTCAATTTTGGCTTTTTGCGGATGACAACAAAATGCTGAAATCCATTAACTCTTACAATGATTGCTCTCTGTTTCAATCAGATATTGATTCATTCAATGATTGGTGCAAGGCCAACTGCATGGAGCTGAATATCGATAAATGTAAAATTATGTCCTTTTATAAAACAAAAAAACCTGTAAATTTTGTCTACAAACTAAATGGTGTTGACCTGGCAACGGTCACACTTATTAAGGACCTTGGCTTAACATTGGATATCAAACTTTCCTTTCGCGAACACATTGATAATATTGTTAATAAAGGCCCATTTACATTTGTCACTTTTGATGATCATCTTGGAGGAATCATCGAAAGTGACAAGTGTAAATTGCCTTTCATTGTGATTTCATCCAAAGTGTACACTTAAGATGAAGGATGAAATATTTCGACCCCCGTCCTACTTTTGATGAAAGAGTCGTTCCTCGAAGCGATGATTCATCGAGAGTGAGGGCCCAATGACAAATGTAAACACTTTGTTTATTACGTTTGTTCACTTCACAAACACCAGTTGATTGTTTTGGGTTTTGGTAGTTTTATTTGATTTAAATATTGTGCATACCTATCATCGTGGTAATGTCATTCAAGTGGCAAGATAAACACATGGAACTATTTCTAGAAACTTACCAGCGGTATGAGTGCTTGTGGAATAATAAATGCAGTGATTACAGCAAAACTAACCTACGGGAAAAAGCGTACTCCTCAATGCTGGCCGATTTAAATTTGCCTGGATTAACTGTACTCGACATCAAGGCAAAAATAAAAACTATTAGAACACGTTATGGGGCAGAACTTTGCAAGATAAAAAATTCAGAAAGAAGTGGAGCTAGTGCTGATGACGTTTATGAGCCCAGACTATTCTGGTTTAAACTTGCAGACGTGTTTCTACGCAACATATGCACTCCAAAAGCCAGTTCATCAAACTTCCTCAGTACTACCGTTTCAGGGGTTCAGGATGCAATAAAACAATTGAAGACACTATCGGAAGAAAATAAGCAGGATCTGAACGAATTCGACGTGTTTTGTGACAGCCTTGCTATACAGTTGAAAAAAATGCCCTTAGATAGGGCTCTTATCTGTCAAGGACAGCTACAGAAAGTGATGACACAAGAACGACTCTTCCAACTCACATCACACCCCCAGTCTCACTCATCCATGTCGTCCAGGTCACCTGCTGATTATCAACAGTCGATAGCAACTTCAGGCCCGTACTCTGCGATGTCATCAACGCAAAGCAGCACACATTCACGGCAGTCACAAAACCATTACTACCAATCTACCGAAAAAGATGACGATTATGAAAACAGTGATGTTTTGTCCGATGCCATTTCTTCAGCGGGAATAATAGTTGATGATTTAATGGCTTTATAATAAATTATCTTACGTTATTTTATAGAAATAAAAAACATTTTCAAAATTACTTGAAACTTTGTATACTGTAAACTTTTTATTCTACCGGCAGACAGCTTTTGCTATTGCTGGTATTAAATACTTTTTCTCCTACTGTTTTAAAGTTCAATTAATGTTTTTTTTTTGTTTTTTTTAAGTAATGTTCTTCTTTTTCTTTTTTTGTACCCCATCTATTTCATGTAAATAAAGTATGTGTTTCATTCATTCATTCAACTTTTTATTCTGTTAACCTATGAATTAATTAAACTACAAGATATTAAATTTCTACTTACCATTATAAAATCTGCCAAACAGTTGTATATAGCCCTGCATACCTCAGGCAAAAACCGTGAAAATGTGCTTCTTGGAATTCTGTACAGTGCACTTAAGGTACCTATATTATCTCCAGTCGCTAGATATCGTAGCGTCATTTGCAGTTTTATTTTAGGGCTTAAAGCTTCTCGGAACCAAGTATCTTTTTTTCTTATCAACGGAGTTACTTTGTCTAGAAGATATGCGAATTGCTCCTCGTTCATTCTTAAATGATTTCTATACACCTCAGGATTTTCCTCTGCCCATTCTCTTAACAGGGTTGACGAAGCTCCCAGATTTGTCCTCCTTGAAACCCATGGCTTCACCCACCAACGTCTTTGAACACGTTTACGTGATATAATAGCATTCAATTCATGCAGCAGTCCACGTGAAATTAAGGCAATGCCTCTGCGTATAATTTTTTGATTTCTTCTTGAACGAGACATCACTTTTCACAGACACGAACACTGTGCACGAGAGGTGAAACCAGCAAACTGTAGAAAATATGTAAACGAGGATGATCACCCTGGATGATTTCACTCTGAGTGATTCACTTTGGATGTACCTCAAAAGTGATATAATGTAAACCCTGCTTAAGTCACTTAAGATTCTAGGTTTCATCCTTAGAATCACTTCTGATTTCAATAATGTACAAACTTTAAAAATCCTTTACTGTTCATTGGTTCGCCCACACCTTGAGTATGCCAGTGTTATCTGGTCTCCATTCTATGCTACCCACATTGACCGTCTTGAATCAGTACAGCATCGCTTTCTAAGACGAGTTGCTTGGAAACTGGGTCTAAGTAGAGATGAGTATGACTATAAAGACATAGAGATCACCCTAGGCATTTCATCTTTAGTAACACGCCGACAACATGCTCAACTCATATGTATTTATAAAATCATTAATAGTATTTTCGACTCACCTTATCTTTTACAATGTATCAAATTAAATGTTCCAACGCGAAGATTTAGAATAAATGAATTGCTCTCTCTCAACTTTCACACTTCAAATTTAGGATACTATTCTCCTATTAACATAATGTGTCGTCTTTTAAATTCTTCCTCTCATCTAGATTTATGCGGCATGAGCCTATCTGAATTCCGTAGAGCTTTGTTTTGCTGAGGAAAGTATAAGTATTTATTTGTCTATGCTATTATGAAATATTAATTCTTGTATTATATTATTTTCTTTGTCATTTTCTGTAATTACTTTTTCATATAATTATGTAATTGGACTATTATGTCCGTAAGTAAAATAAATAAAATAAAATAAAAAAATCCTTTATGTTGGACAGTGAATGATAGCGAAATGAGTAAAGTATGTACGGTGGAAATGAAGCATTTGAGAAGTATGACAGGAAAAACTTTGAGGGATAGAGTTAGGAATGAATGGGTAAAAAAAGAATGTAATTTGAAAGAGGATGTGAAAGTTAAAGTACAAAAGGATGAGATGGTTTGGGCATGTGGAAGAATGAATGATGATAGACTGACAAAGTATGTATACAAAGAAAGTGTGAAAGGAAAAAGAGGGAAGGGACGACCGAGAAAAGTATGGAGTGATTAGATTGTGGAGATTGTGAAAGAATGGGATATACAAAGTGAGCGTAAAAGAAGAAAATGCATGAAAAAGGTGATGGATATGAAGGAATTGAAAAAGGTATGTCAGGATAGGAAAAAATGGAGGCAACTCTGCAGAGGCTCTGGCCACCCCTAGCGGAATGGCGACAGAGTTACAGTTACAGTGATACCCTCTTGTATTTCTTGAAGAAAGGAGGCAGACTTTGTTGAGGTTGGAGGTTGTTGTTTTTGACTTTTTATTTGCCTTTTGTTGCTTTACAAGTACAAGGTTTCTGCCCAACAGGCCAACACACAATCAGACCTCGGACCAACAGGCCGACAAACATTGTGACACATTATTCGATTTTTATTAAAAAAACATAAAATTTTAACAATAAATTCGGCTCGGCCGGTGTATTGCCGAACGCCGGCCAATCAGCGTGTAGGGTTAAGTTTTGTCATGGAGTTCGACGGATGGTGAAATTCAGGGCCTGCACAAAGAAAGTGTGCCGTATCAATGTACTACCACCATCACGGAGTTATAATATAGGGGAGCGGTAACTAAAGTACTGAATTGGTTCATACTTGTTCCCTCTTGCGCTCCTCTTGTGTCAAACGTTGCAGTGGTACCCCGAATGTACGGCGGCAACAATTACAAATATTACGCATAAAATATCACAATGGTTATAATGAAATGAGTGATAAAATTAAAATATGATTATACACTTTGAAAATATAAAATACTGGCATCAATTTTGGCGATCACAATATTTAAAACGCGTGTTATCTGTCAACTTTAGCTATTTCCGGTCAAATCGGCAGCCATTTTTTGCAATGGTACCAACATTCAAGATTTTTTTTGGGGTTTTGTTGAGTTTTTTGTACAAACGAAAATGCAACTGTGAAGTTCTTTGTTCTCTTTCTAACTAATGACCATTTTCGTAAATAAGTTGAGACAGATATATATGTCTATTTTCGTTAAAATAACTTCTTGTCCACAGATGTTATTAGTCAATGACCCCCATCATGGACTGGAGCCAGATTGTTCTACACACTAGCGTATATGTTCAGGCGTGCGTGGGGTACTTCAAATGCTTAGTTTTTAAAAATATTATTCCTAATGTGCCTACCTCATTTCAGGTTTGAAGAGCCAGTGTCTTCGTCACGTTGGGACCGACCACTTCTGTCAGTCCACGACAGCAGCGCCCTCCCCCTGGATGACATCCTGTCCGCTCTACGAGGAGCTCCGCCCCCGCCCCACACGGCGACACAGAACCCTCCGCTGCAGCCGACCAACTGGCTGCACGACGCCGACAGAGCCACCGCCCAGCAAGCAGAGGCGCTGCTCTCCTCGCCAGAACTGGAAGGAGTGACTGCCTCCCGCCTGCAGAGGCTGAGAAGGCAGTTCCTGGTGTATGCAAGGCAAAACCATTCCACTGTTAACCCCGCTGATTTGACGGGACTCTTTAAACACTATGTTATGACCACGCTAAATCAGGATGGTGATTAAACGTAGCAGAAGCACTACTCTGCTGAATTTCTTACGACCTTAAGGCGAAGAGCTGGCAATTCGTGTCCAAAAATAAGGTGTGCTGTGATTTTTTTTTATCTGACTTGTATGGATTTCCAAAGCTTAAGGAATTTAGCAGAATAGATGTTTTATTTATTTATTCATCTGTAACTCCCAGAGGGGTTTTTACATATCCCCACCTTAAAGGTAAAACTGAATAACTGCTGATACACTGATTTGAGAAATCGTGGATAAAATATTTTATAGTGTGTAACTTCTCACAGTTAGTGAACTAATTATAGGGAAATACTCATGACAAACTTGTAAGCTACAGGATTTTACAACTTGTTTATTTTTGTTCTCTCGTAGAAAACAGGTAAAAAGGGGCCGTCCATAAATTACGTCATCGATTTTGGCCGATTTTCGACCCCCCCCCCCCCCCTACAATCATCCTATAGTCATTATCTAATGGACCCCCCCCCTCTTGCTGTAATAATGGCTGAGCTTAATAATTAATAATGTTATATTACTTACATAATATTTTGTATATATTGTAGAAATTGGTATTTACAAGAACGATGTCACTTTTGGTACTCGTACATCATTTGCCATCATCCGCAGACCAGACTCCCCCCCCCTTAATGCGAATGACGTAATATATGGACAGCCCCTAAGGTGCACGTATCTGAGAAACTCAGGTTAGCTTAATAAGTTATATATTCAGTTTTACCTTTCAGGTATTGATAGTTTATCATAAATAAGCTTTTACAAAGTACAAAAAACAAATTTGTTTAATTATAAGGATGTTATTGTTACGTTTTTATGCGGTGTTAGGTTTTCTAATGAGAAGGAACCTTCTAATGTACCTGACGGATACTCCGATTAGCGTCTTCGGTATCACTCTAAGGGCGTCGGGTTCTTTCTTTGTGTTGCTTACTTTGTACTTTGGGAAGGGTTGTATATTGATAAGACGAGAGCTTATGTTAACAAAAGAGATTTAATCAGTTAAAGTCAAATCTATAAAAAGGGAAAGGGTGGAGAAGGAAATGGCCAGACCTGTACTAATGCACTCGAAGACAATCACAGTTCTGGCGGCGCACTTTCACATAAAATCAAAGCACTGATCTGTAGGCTGGAGTCCTAGGCGAGCTTACATAAAGCTCGGGAGGTGATGTTCACAGCTCGGGGCTTCGCCCCCCGAGAGCCCCAGAGTGGAGGCTCCTCTGCACCAGGCTCTGGTCCATAAGGCGGGTGCCTGGGGTGCCGTGGGGCCCCAACTGGGAAACCCAGGCAGTAATTGCCATGTCGCAGCGCTGTGTCCGACCTCCACTTTCGTGCGCGCGTAATTCCAGACTGCTCGTCGGTCGACCGACTTGGTGCCGCTTCGGCAAAACTCGGTTGTCTTTCGGCTACTGCCAGGTCCACGTGACTGCAGTCATCATTGCGCTGACTTCGTACATATTTTAAAGAAATAACATAACGGCGGGTTCTGTTTAATATAGGCTGTGGTTTACTTATTTCACACAATTGATTGTATCACATTTGCACCTGTGCACTGTGTATCGTTTGTCGAATAGCTCAGATGATAAAACAGAAGTATTCAACCAGGTTTCTGTGAGGGCAACTAAGTCTGAGTGTTGAATGTAGATACATTGCACTAATAGCCATCATTATTGTGGTAGAATTTGGCTGTATACCCGCCCCGTGGCCAGATGATAGGGTTGAATACTCGGTCCCATTCGTCCTCTGACAGACTAATTTTAAACGAAACTTAATTGCCCTTGGTAATTAAAGTTTTCACATCAGCCTCTTCTTTTATAAACTCTTACACGTGTTCGGCAGAAGTGATACCTTTAAGCTACAATATTTTGAAAGATTAAATTACACAACCTGTTTTGCAAACATTTGCATCTTCAGGCTGCTAAATAATTACTAAATGGTTCAGGTATGGAATCAATCTTTGAGGAGGGCGTCATCGATTTCGTTTAACACTGATTGTGTGTTTACGAAGTGCTGTTGGATGAGCTGTGACGATATAACCCGACTTCGTCGAGCCTTCGCTGTCAGAAACCCTCCGGCTAACATCAGGGTTGTGTGTGAGCATTGACGTCCTCGTCTCAAGGTGGTTGGTAGATGGGTTTGGACTACAGTCTGAAAAATAAGTTTCAAATCCAAAGCAAAAAGAAAACAAAAGGTGAAAGAGGAATGTGGTTTATTGAAAAGAAATAATTCTTTAGACAGAAGAACAACATTTACAGAGGAGGTAACTCATAGTTATATTATCGATGTATAAACTCGCCAAACTACGAGAAGCTTATTTAATAAAGTTCTCATTATCTAATTTTATTTATGGTTATTAACAATTATCACTACCCCAAAGGTAGACATGAACTTTCATTAATAAAAGTATAAACAATCTTGAGACTTTATAATATCAAAGATAGCTTCCGCAAGCTTCCAGAACAAATCGAGATGATTTGTAAACAACAAAAGAAACAAGATGGCGTCAGAAAGCTTCTGGAACAAATCGACTAAAAAAACAAGATGGCGTTCGAGACGCTCGAGAAAACAAAATGTATTTCTCAAACACATAATACACGTAGGTATTCACTGATTTAATTACAACAATGAGCAACATCTGAAAACACACTCGTAGAACAAAGCTTCATGCTCAAATTATTCACAGAGAGAAGACAAACATTCACCTTAATTGTATCAATCCTACATGAGAAATATTGTTTTATTTCTAATTATTCAGTACTCTAATAAGCGGTAAATCAAGTCTATTGGATTACCTAAATTTATCAATGCATTACAAAAGAATTCTATGCGCAACGGCCATGCCTTCGTGGAGGTACCACGTGCAAAGTTCAAAGGGAAATTAATAATTTACGTAAATAAAATACAATTGAGGCTTAATGATTCCACAATAATAATAATATAAGCTTACAGATGATGCAGTACAAGCTCTCATGTCATGGACACGTATTCTCTCGACGGAATATCAAAAAAAATTAAATGAAATCAATCGATAATCTGATTAGAACCATCCACAATTATAAATGATAAATGTATTCAGACCATTGTAATCAGATGATTACTTGAGGTAGTAACAAGCTAAAACGTTTACTCATCACGCGGAGTGCATGGTGAAAGAATTTAGTAATCAGGATCAATTAAAACAATAATTCCGTGAAAACAAATCACTATTATGCAGTAACCGACATTAAATACCATTTAGAATAATAATTATCTTATTATTCTATCGGATGCTTACAGATTAAACAAAAACTATTTGTGAAATTCAAAATGTCGACGCGCACAACGCAGTCACATTTTTAAATATTCCAAAATTTAAACAAATACAGTTATCTGAGATGAAATAGATATAATGGGGATAATGGAACGTAGGTTGGGATAGGGATTGGATTTGGGAAGGGAGGAATGAATTACTTGTATACGATCATGATGTGGAATCAAGCTCTATGGCGGTTCCGTGATGGGGGTGAGGCCTCCCTCGTTCACCACCGGCCGACACGTCAGGTCTTCTCGAGGCCGTCCGTACAAGTGACTCGAGTACGAACTCTGCTGTCCCGTCTGCCGTCCGCTCGCTTCCGCCCCGCATGATACTCGGGTTTTTCCGCGCCGCTCGGGAATCTTCGGGCCGGATGATGTTTGTCGCTTGCAGCGCTGTCATCTTTGCTTTCGAGATTCCCGCGGTGTTTGAATCTTGTTCGCGGCTTGGAATCAGGCGCGACAGAGCGTCTTCTCGCTTACATTATGCATGTTGTATTTTAATCCTTTATTGCTAGTGGAGAAGAGCGGGAGGATAGATTGACGACTCGTTCACAAAATTTATGATTGCTGAAGAAAGTTTTCTTCGTTGATTGTACCGGTGCCGATTTGTTAGAATTTTAATGTTCTAGTTGATTGTCAAGTCTTTTTTTGGTTTTGGCACCGTCAATGCCAACCAGGAGGCGCACTTTATTGTCAAGCAAGTCCCATTCTCCTGGGTGGAAAGCAAAAGAGAGTTCATCGTGGAGAACTTTAATTAATAGTTTCATATTAGTGCGTTATAGATTGTTACGATTTTTGGTTCGGATACTTTTCAAATAAACTCTACTCTTCTTTTTACTCATTTATTTTACACGTTTATATTTATTTTTACAAAGACACTTTCATTTATTTCAATACTCTTGGATTTATTTTAACTGGTTTTGATTCACTGATCTAATTTGTTGACTGTATTTGTGAGAGCTTGAAGACCAACTGCCTAGTGCAATCAAATTGCACCCTTTTTATACTAAGAAGGTGGAACTGTCGAGAACACATTTTTGCTAGACTGTTCTCAAAGCACATAATCTAGTGACTTCTCTATTTACTCACAATCATCAATTCTACCCACCAATACAATAAAGAATTCCTATTAGCTATAACTAATACCTATACTTATTTAAATGTTTATATTGCATATTTACATAACAATATTATTATTTATTTTTATTGCGCCTTTTTATGACCGATGGTCATCCCAAAGGCGCTGGATTATATATTATGGCTTACATAAGTCCGGTCAATAGCTCAGTTGGTAGAGTGCTTGCATTCTACCCCGTGAGCTCGGGTTCGAATCCCACCGAGGAGGGTGTCAGAAATGATTTCCTATTTCGGTGTTTATTTCAAACCCCATAATAAAAATACCGGCAAGGTTTACTCAGCCTTCACAAGAAATGAGTACCAGCCCCTTCGGGAGCTGGGAAACCCCCACTTCAACTGAAGTGGTTGGCGTAAGGCCGGCCCCCTTTTGCACCATTTCAATGGCAAACCCAGCTCCTACGTTGTTTGCCATGTTCCTCTTCTTACACCATGCCACTCTTGCCTGGTTAGGAGTGGCTGCTGAATTATAGGTAGCTGCGTAGTAGTTTAAAGCATCCATAATATCTGTGTACTTACGGTCCTTACGGTGGAGAACTTCATCAGTTAATGTGTGGATCAAGAAAGTGACAAAGTGAATTCCTGGTGCTTGCTTAACCCACTCCCTTGGCAGAATTGCAGGGAAGAAAGTGGAGAACATTCCAAGTGACAGATTTGATTCAACAGGAATTCCAACATCCTCAAATCCCACTAGAGGCTTTCCAAGCCCATTGTGATAGAAAGTGCATATTATTGTAGGGAGACAAGCACTAACCTTTGGGAGGGTAACTACACTAGGAGCCAAGCTTGTCCCAGGGGCATGACGTGTTACATCTAGGTCATACTTCTCCTTGAACCAACCCATGATAACGCCAGTTGCATTAGCACTCTTCTTCAGGATCTTGTCGCAGTCGTTTCCTCGAGCTGCATCTTATTCTTGTTAGACAAAATTGATGTTTTCTTAACACCATCCTTGGTGTATTCGATTGTTATAGTTTCATCTGCCTTATTCTCATTATAGTTATTAAAACTTTCCCTCATCTTCTTCAATATTAAGATAGGATTAAAGCCCTCATAAGTGATTGCCTCATGGAAGCCTTCAAAAATTTCCTCAGGGATCCCTTTGATCGTCTCAAATTCTCCCTTTGTCATCCATTGCTTCAAATCTGAGTCAGCTGAGAAGTGCCCCAGGATCGAGTCCCAAATTTCATCAGTATTGTTAGAAGGTGGTCCTCTAGCCATCTTAAGAAATTGCTCTGTAATTCACACTAGTAAAATAGAAATGTGGAAAAATGCCTCTGAAAATGAAAAATTCAAAAATAAATGTAAGATGTGCATAACAGCAACATTTGAGAAAGCCATACGTCTTTGGAGCCGGTAAACGGGGTATGAGAATACCAAAACTGTCCAATGATAATAAAGCCAAAAATCGCTACAATTACTTTAATGAATAAATATTTACTCCAAGACTTATGTAGAATGAAAACATACAGCGTTGTACTTACATCTACTATCGGCAGGTTTTCGATATCTTTAAACCCCAGAGCCGAAGTCACCCCGATCAGCTCTTTCACCTTTTCCTCCCAGGTGCTGAGCTGATCGAAGGTATTGATGTTTCCTGTTTGGTTGCGCTCCCTCCTTTGCCTAGCAATTTTGGAGCGCACCTTAGATTTTAGGGTAGTCCACACCTGTAAGAGATATATGTTATTTAAAAAAACATTAATGTACGAGTATCACTATAAGAAGTCTCTCTTGCAAACAGTAAATTTATTTTATTTATTTATTATGTTAAGGACTAGTAGATTAGTGAGAGGCTGACCCTCATGCAGTAAAATCAAGGTTCAATTTTGCCATTGCCACCCCGTTTCTGGAAAAGTGTCACTATAGTGGCAATGATCAAGTAAAATATAGAGAAAATAAAATTTGGTACTATGGAGAAAGATACTGTTATAACTGGATTTCGAAGGGGTTTTAATTTAAGAAAAAAGATTATTAATTGAATTTAAATGGATTTATTGACAAAGAGTTTCGACCGTGAATCTGGATAATCTACGGACAGCAGATGCTGAAGGCAAGATGGTAAAGGTTCAACTGTGGCCTTCCTTCCCTCGTGGGGTCTATTTATCCACTTTTGGGTGACGCCAATATTGATTTGAATACAGGATCCTCATTGGTTGGATCCTGCGTGAGGGTGGCTTGGCTAGCCTGATATAAAAAATAGGAGCGTACGATTCTCGACCCTGCAGATGGTAAATGTCAGGTCACACCTCATGTGACAGGGTGTTCGAACCGTAACAGTTTGATTTCACACACCCTTATTTCTTCCCCCACGTGTTGATCAAGTACGACATACTCATTTAAATCGCCAGGGAAGAAACCAGAGCGTCTAACACCCCATCTAGTTTTTAGTCACTATTTACTAAGTGGGGTGTGAGATCCTCTAAGTTTTTTTTTCAAACGCCCCGGTTTTTCAGTCGACAAAATGTTAAGTCATGTAAGCCGTGCAAGTTAACAAACATGATACCACACTTCACCGGGAAAAAAACTGGGGTGTGTAAAACACTACTTAAGATCTCACACACCATTTAGTAAATCACTATTGGTTAGGTGGGGTGTGATAATCTACCCAACATTGACCAAGACAGAGGAAGACATTGCATGTAGTGCACTGAGCACTTGTGTCGGTTCTCCGTTGAAGTGACAAGCAATGCATGCAACGCCCCCTCTTGTACTTAGTGGCTTTTTTATTAGTCCTATTTGCTGCATTCTCGTTCAATACACATGCTGGGAAATGATTGCCTGGATTATACCGTTCTGCGAGGTTGCTTGAGGATGTAGCGGGCCTAATTCTTTGAGTATGCTCACCCTCCAGGGAAAGGGCCTTCGCCAAGGCTAATCGAAATTGCCTATTATTCATGCTAGTATCATTGCACCTATAGGTTACATAGCTATTGTGGATACTAGTGTTGAGCAAGCGCTTAAAAACTTTCATATACCACTTGAGTCCTCTTTTGCGCTGTAATAAATACGCGGACAGTATTTGGTCCTTACGATCAACACCCCCCATGTATTTATTGTAGTCTTTAACTACATGTGGTATATTGCGGTCGACGCCTGCTCTGCTGCCTGGAACCATGTCATTTTTGTGGAAAGTTGATATCATAGATACCAACCTGACATCCTTCCAAGCCAACACTGTTACATCCCCACAGTGTTCAGCCACAATATTCCCCCGTGGCATTCGGCGGTCGTTTATCTCTTTGATGTTAGTAGGCGTTTCCACTCTTCGGCGGTTCAAAGTCCCTACTACATCTGTGCGATTCCTTTTCAGGAAATGGGCTAACCCAACGGAATTATAAAAGTTGTCCATATACAGGCAATGGCCTTTTCCGAGGTAATCCTCGGAAAGTTTCAGGACAACTTTAGAAGTCGCGTTGGAAAAACCATGAATAGCTTGCCCCAAATCATCGTTTCTCCCCGCATAAATCATACATTTCATAAGATATCCGGATACTGCTTCGCAAAGACTTAATGCCGAATCTCGCGGCTTTTGTCCTAATGCACTGGACAAACGACAAGCGACCCTTCCATACTAACAAAGACTCATCGATGCTGAGCTCTCATTGAGGAACATAAATTTCTGCGAATCTTCTATTGCAATGTTCGACGATAGGAGCAATTTTAAAAACCTTTCTCTCATGTCCACGCAGTGAGTCCGTGAGCTCATCGTTGTCTACAAAATGTAGAAATTTCAAAATCAAGGCAAAACGATTTTTGCTCATAATTTTTCCAAAGTTTGGCATACCCATAACAGCTGTATCCCAGTAATCCGCAAGCCTACTTCTCTGACAGTGACATATAGATCAAAACAGCGAAGAACCGATACATTTCATCCACGGTGGTCTCCTTCCAGTCATTAATGCCCGTATTCTCCAAGCTGTTTTACCAAGGATTAACCTAACTTAAGCTGAGCGGTATTCTTCAAACGGCATTACCGATAAAACTTAATCCTCGCTCAAATATGGTCCAGCTGTCAAAATTTGACAATCAGGTGTTTCGTTTAGCGTGTTTGAGTTGTTAATTTTATAATTTATTTTGTTTACCTTTGAAGTTTATTGACATGAATACATTGAGCATGAATATGAATCAGTTACGACAGCTTGATGTGTTGTCAACTATTGAAATGATTGATGAAATCGAATCCATTGAGAGGTGCCGGCGAAGAGAAGATTTTTGCAAAATTTTAAATGAAATCGACTTTTTTAAACGTTTTCAAATGTCTAAAAGGTGTTTTGCAAATATTTTACGCAAAATAAGAGACAAATTGGAGCATGGAAACCAACGGTTATAAAGCATAAATACTACCTGCATAATATTTTTGTTATTTAAAAAATATGAACTTAAATTTAATAACTTACGAGTTTGTTTGTTAAATTTATAAATTTAAGGGTTCTCGTATTTTTTAATGCTGAGCTCAGCTGGCTATATCACAAAATATTTGTTTGCCTCCTTCCTAGCAATTTGGCTGTGAGACTTCAGTATATTGTCCATGTCAATTCATGCGCTGCGTGCAGGATTTACATGTGCACTTTGTAGGTATATGTGTACATTAATGAGGCCAACACTCAACAATCCTGACGAAATATGTTCGTAATTATCACTTACGTGTTGGAATTCCCCGTGGCACTTATGTCCAACATAACAATTACTTTTTCGAGCAAGGCATCTTCCCTCACTCCACTGCATCCCCCTCCAGTTCTATAGAGGTCAGCCCTCTTTGCTGCATGGTATTTGCGGGCATCCCGTCTTATATTATCCCATAGCTTTCTCAACGATTCCATGGGTCTGAAAAGTTAACAAATCGTATGCATTGCAAGTAGGATAAAACTGATTACCTAACCTTTCCTTAACACATCTTACAATAAATTAATATAACACGTGTGAAGTAATCATGCTTCATAGATGGAAGATAAGGTAGTACTGCAGCAGAATATGTACCAATTACAAAAAGCAAAACCAAAAAACTAAAAGCTTACCTTGGGATGTCGGCGCTACTGTTATAATCGTGAGTGAAGGATTTCCACGCCTGCTCCTTCGCTTTTACGGTGGTGGCATCCGTTTTTTTGGACATAATAGTTGCACTGCCTTCTATCAGCTCTACGAAGTTAAACTTTTCTTGAGATGAGAAGTTCGGTAATCTTCTTGCCGTCATGGTCGTAATTGGTCGTAGTCACAGAGTGTAATGTCTAAAAAGCACGCGAGGCGAACTCAGGCGCACTGTCAATAAACACCGGAGTGATTGTAAACTAACATGGTGTACACGTAAGGTCAGACAACGATGTATTTAAATGCTTGTATTTAGATTACATCCTTAAAATGAAAAGAAAATATTATAATAAAATATTTTATTAATTATAAATTATATTCATAATGTTAAATGTATGTTTTGAATGCGTAAATTAAAAAAAGTAAATGGCTGGTTTTTCATAATTACTTCCTGGTACATTAGCGCCACCAGCGGAATTTTTTCAAACTAACGCGAATTGTTGTTTGTGTTTTTCTATGCTGTCATCCCGATATTTAGCTAATCCTGGCTAACCAATTGGAGAATACCTATGAAAACTTAAGCTATTCTGCTTCCTTAGTTGATCAGCCACTTAAGACATGCTTGAAGAATACGGGCATAAGAGGAGACCCAGCCGAGATGCCATCTTCGGTTTCGCATAGAGAGGCAATCTTTTCCCATGCATATTTATTGGTCTGAGCGACAATCATCAGCATTATTTGGAGGTTCCAAATAGACTTAAATATGCCACTTGGGGAAGTTTCCTCAATATTTGGCCCTGATTGCCGCTCGTACCTCTCTTCAACGCCTGTGAAGTCAGCAAAATTATCGGACCAATAAAAAAGTTGCTCACTCATTTCACCTTCCTCCTCCGAATCTTCCAACTCTATAAGGAGCCCGATATCCTCTTCCTCGAGGCGTTCAAGAGGGAGATCCAGGACTTCCTCCTCATCCTCGTCACTGCCCGAATCAGCCTCATGGTCTTGATTGTAGAAAAACATTCATTTCATGGGTACATGTAAGAACAGCTGTATTTATAACTGACTAACCGCAGCAGAAAGAGAAGGCTCTTCCTCCATCCAGTTGGGCTCCTCATGGTGAACTCGTACAGCCTGAAACAAATAAAAATGGTAGAATTAATTTTGGGCCCGTGAAGTTAAAGAATAGCAACCGGACCTTTAGAATGCTTCAAAGCACATCAAAGTTATATGTAATTTGGATAAATTCTCTGTACAATTACAATTTTTTTAAATCTATCTCGTAGTGTTGAAATGAAATGTTGAAACACAAAAACTGACACAAAAAATTAAGCCAAAGGGGGAAAATATTCACATAACCAAAAATCCAATATTTCAGTGATGTTTTTTGTTAGTTTTTACTTGTTTTTATTTCAAGGTTATTTATTTAGCTTGAATGTTGTATAAACAAATAAGTTGATTAAGATTTAAGTGCCAAATTTTTGAAAGATATTGTTGCTTCAGGTATTTATTCAAAACATCTCAAGGAAATCCCTCTGCTCTGGGCGCTTTTTTACAAAATCGCTGGGGCTAGATAGGTTAAATATTAATATATCTTTGCAAAGTTCAGTTTTGAAAATATGAATGAAATTAAATTTTTACCTGAATAGCTCCAGAGCTCGTTCTTACCGTATTGGGATACCCTCCTCAGGTATCACCTGAAGGGTTCCCTCAGGTGACCGTATCACCCGGTACGCCATCTCAACCCCCTCATTGTTTGAATCCATCTACAAAAAACAATAAAATATGTTAGCAGATCCTGGATGTTTCTGTTTACCACTTACTAATTTTTAATGCATTACTTGACAACAAATATTTGACGGAAATACGTTTGGGCATACAAGGGTCAAAATGTTTCGAACCAGCCTGTACCTAAACCCCTCAGCCGGAAGCGCAGATCTGCGCTCTGGCTGCTACCTACAAGTTACGACAAGAATTTAGAAAAAAATATTCTAGCTTGCTTCTATTGTTGTATTTCAACGAAATGCTTACAAAATTATCTTCAAAACTGTGTATAAAACATATTCACGGTAGAATAAGAATATGAAGAAATAAAATATTCAAAAGTACCGTTGCTCTGACAGTCAGTATCAAAGTTTATGTTGATTTATCAAATGATTTTACTTACTTATTCGTAATGTTTTTATTCAATACTATTAGGATAATGGTCTAAATACAGAATATATAGACTTTACTTACATTTTTTTGCTGTTGTATATACAATTCGTAAATTTCCACGAACCACGCACGTCTACTCACGACAAAAACTTTCGAACTTTTGAATATTTTCCACAGGCCCTTCCTCACCGAAATTAATGATGAGATTTAATTGGTTGATGGCTTCATCCAATAGGAACATGTTGAGCGATTTTCGGTCTTATTGCTTGTAGAAAACTAGAGGGAAAAAAAAAACGCGATACGTCCTTAGGGCGCGGATCCACGTTCCGGCGCTCTACGGGGACAGCGCAGATCCACGTTCCGGCTTCCCACGGGTTAATCATTCCCATTTCTCTCTCTAATGTTCTTCTTTAGTACATTCACCCTCTATAGCCTTGACAGATTGCACATGATATCTACCTCCTTCCACCCATCCAAAGGATCTCCAATCTTTAAAAATGATATCTTAGGGTTCTCTTGAACCGGTCTAAGCACCGCTGGAAGGTGCTACCAGCCATTTTTAAGCCAAAGCACATTGTTTTGAAGCTGAAGGTTCCGAAAGGAGTCACGAACGTGGTGATGAATATTTTGTTTGCGCTGGTTCCTTGTAGATTTATTAAAACTATAGTTGAAGAATTTCACTGTTCGATTTATTTGTTTAAATCAGATTATTCTTACAACATGCGTGTGTCACAAATTATTAAGCGGAAGTGAGGTTAAAAAAACATAGGGATTATTTTAACAAGAATTCCCTAGTATGGCAAGTGACAAAATTCATTTCCCATACAGGCATATTTTACCTAACATGATTTCTGTAGTGATTCGTATGTGCAATAATAGTTTAGCCTGACATTCACAGATGTCAGTGATCAAAAAATATCCAACACGTGGTCTCTGGCTAGTCTTCCTTCCTGACTATTATCTGCCAATATCCGCTATGCAGGCAGTTTTTTTAGCTACATGCAAGAGGTCGTCCACCCTAGGAAGGACACAAATTCAGGGAGATCAATTCATTGGTTCTCAATTTACGTGATTGAATCTTGAATTTCATGTCTTGAGGAAGTATCTCTTATATGCTAACATAATTCCAGCATTATGCTCCAAAGTCTTTGCCATATTTGGACTTTAATCATTCCCATTTCTCTCTCTGAATGTTCTTCTTTAGTACATTCACCCTCTATAGCGTTGACAGATTGCACATGATATCTACCTCCTTCCACCCATCCAAAGGATCTTCAATCTTTAAAATGATATCTTGCTATTTTAGAGGGCAAATCTGGAGGAGATAATGATTCCCAGATGTTTATAATGTAACAACGTCGGCTCGACTGGGTTTGGACTACAGTCTGAAAAAGAAGTTTAAAAAAAACAAAGCAAAAAAGAAACAAAAGGTAAAAGAGGAAGGTGGTTTATTTAAGAGAAATAATTCTTTACACAGAAGAACAACATTTACAGAGGATGCAACTCATAGCTCTATTATCAATGAACAATCTCGCAAAACTACGAAAAACTTATTGAATAAAATTCTCATTATCTAAATTTATTTGTTTTATTTAATGTTATTAATAATTGTCACTTCCTCAAAGGTAGACATGAACTTTCATTAATAAAACTATAAACAATCTTGTGACTCCATATTATCAACAAGATGGCGTCATAGAACTTTCGAGAAACAGAATCGAGATTCCTTGTATAAACAAGATGGCGTCATGAACTTTCGAGAAAACAAAATGTTTTTTCTCAAACACATGCTACAAACAAGTATCCACTTATTACACTTCAATAATGTGGAATATACAATACTCGTGGACAATACTTCAAGCTCAAGTTGTCCACAGAGAGATGGCAAACATTCAATTTAAATCGTATCAATCATTCATGAGAAAATATTATTTTATTTCTAATTATTCAATGCTCTAATGGGCGGCAAATCAAGGCTAATTGATTACATATAAATCTCAATGAATTACAAAAGAATTCCATACTCACTTATATCTTCAAAGTGGATTGCATATGTTTTTATCTGTTCTAAGCTATAATTGTTCGAACGGTCGAAGTTCGTGGATGGAAAGGATGGAGAGGAAGATCGGCTGTGGCCTAGTGGGAACTTCTCCGCATTTGCTAGTTTGACGAGGGAACCACAGAAACCTCGTCAAGAGAAGCTGGACTACTCAGAAATCTTCGCAGGCCTTCCGTCACTCCAGAAGGGAGCTCGGCTTTTTGGTTACCCAATTCAATTATTCTAACTATTTCTATAAAAAGAAAAGGCTGTGGTGATAGGTCGTTATGACCTATCACTAGAGCGATGTTTGTGAAGTCCTCATCTTTGTTTCTGCTTAGCGCCTCTGAAAATGGAGCATATTTTAAAACGGTGCAGACGCCGGACCGCCCCAGAATTCTGCAGCTTCCTCTTGGCGGCGACAACTCTACCCTTTAAATCCGCCCGTGGTTCTATATAGACAGAGCCCAGGATCACACAGTGCTCCCCAACATGGACTGACACGAACACGGCGTTTTCGTCAGTGTACTCTGAGATCATGACCCCTCTAAGGTTGTCAGATCTCAAGAGTATGGCAGCTTTACAGGGTTTTTCAGGGCTCGATGAGGGTGACTGGTACAAAGTTCCAGTCATGCCCTGGACGGTTCCAGTAGCGCCAGTGTAGGGCTCTTGCAAGAGCAATATCTGGAATTCCCTTAAGTTTGCCATGTCCAAGGCCAGTGATGACCTTTGAAGGTTGGCTTGGCAGACCACAATCGGGTTA
Source organism: Agapetus fuscipes (assembly GCA_951799405.1). NCBI lineage: Eukaryota > Metazoa > Arthropoda > Insecta > Trichoptera > Glossosomatidae > Agapetus > Agapetus fuscipes. The sequence goes on along the minus strand of OX637339.1, from coordinate 19,541,285 downwards.
AGTGGGGGGCGTGTGTTATCCATAGTTTATGGTTTCCTTCCTTGAACTTCCAGGAACTTAGAATATGTACAAAGGCGGCTGTTAGCTCTATGGTTTGTAGGCACTTTAATGCTCGATCGCCTGTTGGCCTTGACGCAATTGAAGCATTTTTCTTTATCCTTAATATCCTTGTCAGGGCAATCTGTGAAGCGATGATCTTGAGCACAGTGCTTACACCTTTGTTTTTCCGTGCACTTGGAAGAAAAATGGCCAAAGCCAAGACAGTTGTAACATTGGACAATGGGAGAACAGTCCTCCACATGGACTCGTAGGAATCCTACGTTAACCCTGCCGAGAGAGAGTAAGGTGGTTCTAAATGTGGGTTTGACCGAAACAATAAGATTTTTCAGTCTTTCATTCTTGTTTTTTGTGGTGCGGACGATTTTTAACTCGTCTCCTAATGTCTTTCCTTGAGTAAAATCCGCAATAGAGTCATTTTGGAATTCTAAGCATTCCAAAAATTCGACCTCGGAGATGTCTTTGGAAAGACCTTTGAAGATGACGAGAGGTTGACGTCGTTTGCGTTCCTCTGCCTTAAGGGTGGTTTTAGTCTCCACAGCCTCCCGAAGCCTTGAAGCGTGCTCCGCATTCGGTAACGTGATTACTACTCTATTTTTTGAAATCCCTGCCACACCTTTAATTCCAATTTTGAGTTCCTGAGGCTTAACAGACGAGATAATCTTCTTCCTGATGGAGTCCGATGTCTCGTCTTTATTACCACTTGAAACGATAAGTGCGAAGGTCCTTTCAGGCTCCTTCGCAATATTTGGCAAACGCCTTTCTTCTCGGGGAGTGTTAGCGGGCAAGTTCGCCCTGACGGCGGCGGAATATCCGCAAGAACTTACGAAGCTAGGCTTCGCAAGTTCTTCATTAATTCAAAGGCTAACGTTGTTTCTAGAACACTTGATCCTGTAAGAAGATCACAGCGACTAGCCAACCGCTGATAATGCCCATCGGAGCAATGGGCGAGACTGTCCGGAAAGAATCAACCAGACCACGGTTACATAGCCCGAAAAAAGTGATTGTTATGTCAACAAAAACCGGCCGTGAAAGCAATGCTTCAATGTACAACCAAAGTTGGATTTCACACGCCTTGTTTCTTCCCTCACGTGTATGTTCAAGTACAACATGCTCATACAAATCGCCAGGGAAGAAACCAGGGCGTCTAGCACCCCATCTAGCTTTTAGTCACTATTTACTAAGTGGCGTGTGAGATTTTATGTTTTATTTTCACACGTTCCGGTTTCTCGCCAGCCAAAGTGTTAAGTCATGTAAGCCGCGCAAGATAACGAACATGCTACCACACTTCACTGGGGAAAAAACGGGGGCGTGTAAAACACTACTTAAGATCTCACACTACATTTAATAAATCACTATTGACTCGGTGGGGTGTGATAATCCATCCAACAATGGCCAACACATAGGAAGACCTTGCATTCACAGCACTTATAGATCGTGTCAGTCCTCACCTTCATTGAGGCGCACTGCACGCAACGCCCCCTCCTGCGCCTGCCTTTCTGCATTGCGGACTCATCAACATCAGAGGCATGATATGGATAATGGTAGCGTCCTACTCGTCCTGCGAGGTTGCTAGAGGACGCATTGGGTCTAATCCTTTAGGCATGCTCACCCTGCAGAGAAAGGGCCTCCGCCAAGGCATACCGAAATTCCCTATGAGTTGCGCTAGCATCATTACACCTGAAGACAATATAGCTATTGTGGATGCTTACGTTGAGCAGGCGCCTAAAAACTTTGACATACCATTTGATGCCTCTTTTGCGCTCTAATAAGTACATGGAGATTATCTGGTCCTTAAGATCCACACCCCCCATGCTCTTATTGTAGTCGTGAACGGCAACTGGTTTATCGCAGTAGACGCCTGCTCTGCGGCCTGGAGCCATGTCATTTTTGTGGAAAGTTGAGATCATAGATACCAACTTTACATCCTTCCAAGCAAGCACTGTTACATCCCCACAATGCTCAGCCACAACATGCCCCCGTGGCATTCGGCGGTCGTTGATCTCTTTGATGCTGGTAGGCGTTTCCACTCTTCGGCGGTTCAAAGTCCCTACCACATCTGTGCGATTCCTTTTCAGGAAACGGGCTAACCCAACGGAATTATAGAAGTTGTCCATATACAGGCAATGGCCTTTTCCGAGGTAACCCTCGGAAAGTTTCAGGACAACTTTAGAAGTTGCGTTGCAAAAACCATGAATATTTGGCGCCAAATATTCGTTTTTCCCCGCATAAATCATAAATTTAATAAGATATCCGGATGCTGCTTTGCAAAGTTCGTAAGACTTAATGCCGAATCTCGCGGCTTTTGTCCTTGTTTGGGCGAGCTGTTAGGTAGATTTGTTTATAGGTAGCTGGCCATAAAATCCTGTGTCCTTAAGCCTATAAACTGACCACTCCTACTTTACCCAATCACCTGTCTCCAGCAGTACTTCTTCATACGCGGCCTTGGATAGACGTGTCCATCGCAGTGTTCATCGCGCGCGACAGAAATAAAGGAGAAACCACACACAAAATCGCGACCAGTGCTCCGCGAAAGAGGCATCCATTGGAGATAAGGTGAGTCCAGACTTTGAATCCGTGATTCCTTCCCCCTTGCTCCTTTGGTTGGCTGCCTGGACAGATTTGTTGGGCAGTTCGTCCGAACGCGATAATCGAGAACCAGTACGATTAAAAATCCTCCCCCTCGCATCCCCACATGATAGCGCCAAACTTGGCGTTATCATAATTTTGGTCCTTAACGAAGCCAGATCGTAAATTAAAAAACTAGATTCACGCAAAATTAATTCGGATTCCTCTAGTTTGAAATCGGATTCATAAAATTATTAGCCATTTTTATTGCTACAAAATTGCAATTCGTGACGCGTTCATACATTATTATCATAAATATCGCTTTGGAATCGAAGTGCGGGTTAATTCTTTAATTGCCTTGTAAGTATACCTATCTCTTGCATTTTAGGTACATTCGAATTAAGCCCGCGGTATAAGTAACTACCTAGGTACTTGCATTGTTTACTTTCTTTGTTTACATTATTTGTTTACATTTTGATAACATTATTATAACCTTCTTCTTTCTTTGCTACCTTAATTTATAAGGACTTGTACGTACGGGATTTGTAAAATTTATTATTAATTTTATCAAATTTAATTTATTAAAGCCAAATTAAAACATGACTTCAGAACGCGACAAACGAGCATTTCAACGACGTAAGGAGCGCCTCCAGAATGAGATAGAGACGTACTTGGAACGGGCACAATGCATTTTCGATACCATTAATTCAATTCATTTGGGAGAAATTTATTTGCGTAAATTTAAAGTGCACGCGGCAGGCATTGACAACTGGCGTAAAGAATTTTTATTACTGGTAAAAGAAAAAAATGATTTAATTGCAGAAAGTGAGGAAGATGAAGCAACAGATAATAATATTATTCTGTCATTTGAAGACTTATACGCTGAAATTAAATATACTTACGAGAATTTAAAAGACACAACAAAATCCTCAAGTGCAAATGATATTCCTTTAAAAAGGAGCATCCAACTACCACGATTGGAGCTGTGTGCCTTCAACGGAGATGTAAACAATTGGCCGGTGTTTATGAAAATTTTAAATCTATGGTCCATGAGAATGACAGTCTAACGGAAGGTGAAAAGATTCAATATTTAGTTGGAAAACTGGTAGGAAAAGCTCAGAGCATTTGCCAAGGTTTATTGCCAACTGCTCAAAATTATACAATTTTGTGGAATTCGTTGGTCAAGAAATACAACGATAAGCGCGTTCTGGCAACAACTTATCTAGAGAAATTGTTAAATATTCCTGCAGTAAAGGAACCATCTGCCTCAAACTTGGAGGACTTTATTGATCTATTTTCGGGTTTGACTGCTGCAATCAAACAGTTGAACATAGAGAATCTAGAAGACTTTATATTCATACACATTGCGTGTAAGAAACTCGACATGGATACGATTAAGGCTTTTGAAGTTTCTATACAAGATTCTTCAGACTCAGTAGATTCAATAAAATTTGTGGAATTCATTAGAAATTACTCGCGCATACTACAGCGCGCAAACGGAAGTAGAAGCAGTAAAATTAACAATCAAATTAACGCGATGCCGCGCAAGCCCTCAGCTTCCCAGAAAAACGTTAGGGCATTTGTGACAGTTAATACTAACAAATGTTTGTTGTGCGGAGATAACAACCACTCAAAGTTGTACCAGTGTCCGAAATACACTATCCTGGACGCTCGGGAAAGGTACAATTTTATAAAATCAAAGAAATTATGTGTCAATTGTCTAAGTACGATGCATAATCTCAAGAATTGTAAATCAAAGGGAAGATGCAGCGTTTGTAATCGATCCCACCATACTAGCCTGCATTTCAACTTGAATTTGCAAGCCGCGGCCGAAGAAAAGGCGGAGCCCTTAGCGCTTTGTGCTATGGGCCCTAATTCTAGTGAGGTAGAATCTACGGTTTTACTAGGAACTGTTTGTTGTGTAATCTTAGACAAGCGGGGTCAAAGACACACTATTCGCGCTTTATTAGACAGTGCTTCACAGAGAGACATAATAACGGCCTCCTGTTGTCGAGAACTTCATCTTGATGTAAAGACGACGCGAGACAAAGTTGTTTCAGGAATAGGGGATATTGTCAACCCTATCAAGGGAGTGACAACAATTACCCTTCTTTCGAGAGTTGAGAAATCGGTCAATTTTAAACTATCGCCTTTGGTGGTTAATCAAATAACTGATAAAATACCCGTCGCCAACATTAATATTGAAAATTTAGAATATTTAAAATCATTACGTTTGGCTGATGAAAAATATTTTATTCCCGGAAAAATTGACATGATTCTGGGTGCAGATGTATTCTCCCGTGTGATAAAACACAACACTATCTCACGAAATTTAGGCGAGCCAGTTGCACTGGATACCCTATTTGGGTATGTGGTACTAGGGGAAGTTCCAGTGCTACCGTTAATCAAAACAGATTATAGTTTCTTTTCAGCAATTGAAATTGAAATGAAAAAATTCTTGGAGTTGGAGGACGTACCGGACGTCTCCACTCCGCAAATCGAGGAGCTGGTATGTGAAGAGAAATATACCAACACCACCACGAGAGACAAGACTGGTAGATTTTCCGTAATGCTGCCTTTCAAGACCGATCCGGGGCAGCTCGGTGACTCTCAGAGAGTGGCAGAACGGAGATTTTACGCGTTGGAAAGGAAACTGCTTTCAAACTCTTCTGTAAAATTGGAATACGACCTTATTTTCAAAAATTATATACAAGAAGGGTATTTGAATCCTGTAAATATAAATTCGGATCAATGCTTGAGCTTGCAATACATAGCCCCGCATCATGCAGTGATACGTGAAAATAAATCCACAACTAAGGTTCGCGCAGTAATAGATGCTAGTATGAAAACTACATCAGGATTATCGCTGAATGATGTTCTACATACGGGTAGAAATCTTCAAAATGATCTATTTAAAATAATATTACACTTTCGCTTGTTTCCAGTTGCTCTAAGCGCTGACATACGTAAAATGTATATGCAAATTCTGGTAAATAAAGAGCATAGATGCTATCAGAGAGTTTTATATCGGTTTGATAAAAATGATCCACTTCAGCTTTTTGAATTTACACGCGTACCATTTGGCTTAAAGTGCAGCCCATACCTTGCAATGCGTACCGTTCGTCGTTTAATTGATGATGAGCGAACACGTTTTCCATTAGCGGCACTTGTAGCAGAGAGAGATATTTACATGGATGATTTGGTTTCTAGCTGTTTAAATGATGAAGAGGCTATCGCACTTTCAAACCAATTGATTGAATTATTTCTTGCGGGCGGTTTTGAATTGGTGAAGTTCTCGAGTAATTCACCATCAGTCATGGGAGGCATTCCCTCAGCTTGTCGCATTTCTGAAGCTGTGGAGTTCAGTTCAGAAGATCAATGTACCATCCTTGGTTTGCATTGGTTGCCTGGAAAGGATGTTTTTACCTTTAGTGTCACTAACAAATTTCGTAAATGTACAAAACGAAATATTCTGTCGACAATTGCGCGCTTCTGGGATTTGATGGGGTTTGTCGCACCCGTGATTGTAACAGCTAAATTAATGATTAAATTTCTCTGGGAACATAAAATCGATTGGGACGATTGTCCTCCTCAGAGTATAACTTCAACTTGGGAAAATTATGAATCGGAACTCCCACTCCTTCAAAGTATTCAGCTGCCACGTCATACAGGTGTAACGCAGGAGTCGATTATATCCCTATTGAGATTCGCGGACGCAAGTGAGAGAGCATATGGAGCGGTGATATATATTCGTGTATATAATCCTCCAAGTAAACGCGGAGAAATAAGTTTAGCTTGTGCAAAGTCGCGAGTAGCTCCAAGTCGTACAATATCTTTAGCAAGACTTGAATTATCGGGAATATTGATATTGTCAAAATTAATGCGTGTAGTCATTGATACATATTCAACTCGCTGCCAAATTAATAATGTATACGCCTTTTCTGATAGTACAGTGGCACTCGCTTGGGTTCATTCACACCCATCCCGCTGGCAGACTTTCATCGCGAATAGAGTAACTATAATTCAGGATAATATACCTCCAAGTCAGTTTTATCATATTGCCGGGAAAGACAATCCCGCGGATTGTCTCTCACGCGGCCTGACTCCCGCACAATTAATTGACCACCCGCTCTGGTTTAAAGGCCCTGCCTTCGCGCGCTCACCGATTGAAGAATGGAATTTTTGTAAATTTGATCCAAATACTATTGAAAACCCGCCGGAACAAAAAATAAAAGTTATGACTGTAATGGATAACTTACCCAAGCAACCAACTTTATTAGGTTCACTCGCTGAACGAATCTCTTCCTGGAGTAAATTGTTGAGTTGTTATTTACATACTTCGTTTTATAAAAAGATTGTCATCAAAATTTGAAGTCTCTCACCTACGGTTTGCAGATATCGTAGTTATAAAAGACTTACAAAATCATCATTTTTCGAACGAAATTAAAAACGCGAAAGCCGGTAAAGTCTTATCTCCTGCATTTCGTAAGCTTAATGCCTTTATCGACGCCGATGGGTTGTTACGAGTAGGGGGGAGACTTGTAAACGCTGACTTAGCTTATGACAGTAAACATCCAATACTTTTACCAGGTCGCGGTCATATTTTGAATTTAATCATTGATTACTATCATAGAAAATTCTTGCATTCCGGACCTCAGTTACTAATGTCCCTTTTGCGACAAAATTTCTGGATTTTGTCGGCTAGAAATATTGTGCGTAAACGCGTCCAATTATGTAATACTTGTTATAAGGTTAATCCAAAATCACGCTTCCCCCTCATGGGGGATTTACCTGCCTGTCGGGTAAATGAAGGTAAGGCATTTTTCCACTGTGGCATAGACTACGCGGGCCCCTTAAGTGTGATTCCTTATAGAAAAAGAGGTGTGCACAAAATTAAAGCATACATTTGTGTGTTTGTGTGCTTAATAACGAAAGCGGTTCATATCGAACTCGCATCAGATCTAAGCACGGAAACATTTATTAACGCTCTTAAGCGATTTTTGTCTCGACGCGGGCCGGTAAAAATAATGTACTCAGACTGTGGGACAAACTTCATTGGTGCAAAATCTCACCTCGATGCTCTCTATGGTCTCCTGGAGTCTGAAGCTTTTCAAAATAAGTTCGACAGGGAACTAAGAGACCATCGGATAGATTGGAAGTTCAATCCCCCATCCGCCCCGCATTTCGGTGGAATTTGGGAGAGTAACGTGCGGAGTATCAAACTCCATCTGAATCGAGTAATTGGTAAACAATTATTGACATTCGAGGAAATGTCTACAGTACTTGCGCAAATTGAAGCAATTTTAAACTCCAGACCGCTTTCATGTTTGAGTGCCGATCCATCCGAACCTATTGCTCTAACCCCCGCACATTTTCTCACATTGACTCCTCTAAAGTCACTTCCGGCGACAGATACCTCCTCTAGAGACATTAGTCTACTGTCTCGTAAACAGTATGTGGACCATTTAGTTCAGTCTTTCTGGAAACGGTGGAAGGTGGAGTACCTTCACACTCTCCAAACGCGTCAGAAATGGAACACGGAAACAGAGCCAATCAAGATTGGATCTGTTGTCTTGTTAAAAACTGAAGGTAGTGCACCTCTTAATTGGCCACTAGGAGTTATTGAGGATGTCTTTCCGGGAGCGGACGGTATAGCTAGAGTAGTTAATGTCCGGACGAAAACTGGAACTTATAGGCGTCCAGTTGTCAAGGTTTGTCCGTTGCCAAATCAATAACATTACAAAATAATATACAGTCCACTCGCTAAATTAAGTAGATTTAAATTATAGTAATAAATAAATAAATAAATCGTTGTTTTGAAAGGACTACGTCCTCTCAAGCTGGGGGGCATGTTTGGGCGAGCTGTTAGGTAGATTTGTTTATAGGTAGCTGGCCATAAAATCCTGTGTCCTTAAGCCTATAAACTGACCACTCCTACTTTACCCAATCACCTGTCTCCAGCAGTACTTCTTCATACGCGGCCTTGGATAGACGTGTCCATCGCAGTGTTCATCGCGCGCGACAGAAATAAAGGAGAAACCACACACAAAATCGCGACCAGTGCTCCGCGAAAGAGGCATCCATTGGAGATAAGGTGAGTCCAGACTTTGAATCCGTGATTCCTTCCCCCTTGCTCCTTTGGTTGGCTGCCTGGACAGATTTGTTGGGCAGTTCGTCCAAACGCGATAATCGAGAACCAGTAAGATTTAAAATCCTAACCCTCGCATACCACATGATAGCGCCAAACTTGGCGTTATCAGTCCTAATGCACTGGATCCAGGACAAGCGACCCTTCCATGATAACAAAGACTCATCTATGTGAGTGCTCTCCGAGGAACATAAATTTCTGCGAATCTTCTATTGCAATGTTCGACGATAGGAGCAATTAAAAAAAAAAATCTCTTATATCCACGCACTGAGTCCGTGAGCTCATCGTTATCTACAAAGTGTAGAAATCTCAAAATTAAGAAAAAACGATTTTTACTCATTAGTTTTCTGAAGCATGGCATACCCATAACACCTGTATCCCAGTACTCCTTAAGCATACCTCTATTACAGAACGACATATACATTAAAATGGCGAAGAACCGATACATTTCATCCACGGTGGTCTCCTTCCAGTCATTAAGACGAGACCCAGCCGTGATGCCACCTTCGGTCTCGCATAGGGGCGCTATCGTTTCCCATGCATACTTATTTGTTTGACCAACTATTAAGAGCATTATCTGGCGATCCCAAATAGACTTAAATATGTCACTTAGGGAAGTTTCCCCAATATTTGGCTCTGATAGTTGCTCATATGTTTCCGCAATGCCAGTAAACCTACTAAAATCATTAGACCAATTATAACTGGGGTCCATTTCATCGTTTGCCTCTGCCTCATCTTCCGACTCTGACCAAATGTCATTCTCTGCATCATCTTCTTCCTCGTCGCTGCCCGAATCGGCTGCGTCATGGTCTCGATTCTAGAAAAAAAAATCACAGTTAAAACATTCATTTCATGTACACACGTAAGGACAGCTTTATTTATAACTAACTAACCCCAACAGAGCGGGCGGCCTCCTCCTCCATCCAATCGAAGACCAACTCCGGATCCGACTCCTGAACTAGCACAGCCTAAAACAAATAAAAATAAGAGTTTTAGGCTTACACGGCCGGCTGATGATGCTGGAGTGATGCTTATGATCTTGATGAGAACTGTTATGTCAGTGTCTGTACACTGAGGGCTTATATGTCTACCATCTTGCTTCTACAGCGTGTGTGACATGTGTGATGACAAAATACTTCACGCTGAAGAAGCCCATCGTAGAAATGTCCGGAAGCTCCAGCTCCCACAGACCACGGCAACAGATTCCGAAAAGCATCACTCCCGCAACAAATAAAAATGAATTTTGGGCCCATGAAATTAAAAAGTAGTCTAATCAGACCTTAAGAATGGTACAAAGCACATAAAACTTTTTTAAATATACAATCTGAATAACTTATCTGTACAATTGCAAAAACTATTAGTGTTGAAATGAAAAGTTGAAACATATGTGTTATTCTTTGTTTTTATATGGTAATTTGTTGAGCTTGAATATTGTAAAAAATACGTTGATTAACATGTAAGTACCAAATTTGTGAAGGATATTGTTGCTCCAGGTATTTATCCAAAAAATCTCAAGGAAATACCTGTGTTCTGAACTTTTATTACAAAATTTCCGGGGCTAGATGGGTTAAATGTTCATATATATTTGCCAATTAGATTGAAGATAAATAAACATAGATTCCGGATTTGAAACTATCAATGGAATTAAATTTTTACCTGCAAAGCTCCAGAACTCGTTGGAATCGACCTTATGGGTATACCCACAGGTATCATCTGAAGGGTTCCTTGAGGTGAGCACGCCACAGGGTAAGCCATTTCCATAGAGTTGTTTGAATCCATCTACAAAAAAACAAGAAAACGTTTAATATATTTTGAAGAGATTTTATTTTTTTATTTTAATATTCTAGTTTCAATTGTTTTCTTTGCAAAAAATAAGTAACGTCCGTAAAATTGTTGATTTTTTAAAATAATAAGGGATGCGGCCATGTTTTTTTGCGCAGTCGTGTTTAATTAAATTAAAATTTCTTAACTACTATATCTTCACTTTGGGGCCGTCCATAAATTACGTCATCGATTTTTGCCGATTTTTGCCGATTTTTGACCCCCCCCCCCCCTACAATCATCCTAAAGTCATTATCTAATGACCCCTTCCCCCTCTTGCTGTAATAATGGATGAGCTTAATAATTAATAATGTTATATATCTTACATAATACTATGTATATTTTGTAGAAATTGGTATTTACAAGAACGACATCACTTTTGGTACTCGTTCGTCATTTGCCATCATCCGCAGACCAGACTCCCCCCCCCCCCCCCTTGATTCAAATGACGTAATATATGGACGGCCTCTTTGTATTATTTCCATTGTCAGTTTATTACATTTATCAAAACTGTTGCTGGGATGGTCCAGGGATAAGAGATTGGCACTCGCATTAGCATTATTGACACTAGTGCCGATTCGAACCCCGCCTGCGTCATGCCCCATCGTTCACAAAGCAATTTTTTAGAACAACATAAAGACAGTCTTCGGATTGCAAGTGAAAAAATGAGAAATAATAAAAATAACACCATTTAAGAGAGTCAGAACAGACCTAGTATTTACAAAGTAAATACGAAATTCTCGCTGAAACCACTTAATTCCAACCTCTTTGGAAAAGTGAATAATAAGAAAAATAGTTTTAAAAAAACCCGAAAAGACTTAGAGCGGTATTCTTCAAACGGCATTACCGATAAAACTTAATCCTCGCTCAAATATGGTCCAGCTGTCAAAATTTGACAATCAGGTGTTTCGTTTAGCGTGTTTGAGTTGTTAATTTTATCATTTATTTTGTTTACCTTTGAAGTTTATTGACATGAATACATTGAGGGATGTCGGCGCTACTGTTATAATTGTGAGTGAAGGATTTCCACGCCTGCTCCTTCGCTTTTACGGTGGTGGCATCCGTTTTTTTGGACATAATAGTTGCACTGCCTTCTATCAGCTCTACGAAGTTAAACTTTTCTTGAGATGAGAAGTTCGGTAATCTTCTTGCCGTCATGGTCGTAATTGGTCGTAGTCACAGAGTGTAATGTCTAAAAACCACGCGAGGCGAACTCAGGCGCACTGTCAATAAACACCGGAGTGATTGTAAACAAACATGGTGTACACGTAAGGTCAGACAACGATGTGTTTAAATGGTTGTATTTAGATTACATCCTTAAAATGAAAAGAAAATATTATAATAAAATATTTTATTAATTATAAATTATATTCATAATGTTAAATGTATGTTTTGAATGCGTAAATTTAAAAAAGTAAATGGCTGGTTTTTCATAATTACTTCCTGGTACATTAGCGCCACCAGCGGAATTTTTTCAAACTAACGCGAATTGTTGTTTGTGTTTTTCTATGCTGTCATCCCGATATTTAGCTAATCCTGGCTCTAACCAATTGGAGAATACCTATGAAAACTTAAGCTATTCTGCTTCCTTAGTTGATCGGCCACTTAAAACATGCTTGAAGAATACGGGCATTAGTCTGTACAAATTTCACGCCGTGAGTTAAACTTTCTTTTTGCTTCTCTAAAGTGCAGGTGAAAAGCATGTAAAAAAACCGAAACATTAAAAACAAAACAATTTAAGTCTGGACAGACCTAGTACTTATAAATATATACAAAATTCAAGCCAAAACATAACATAATTTCAGTCTCTTTGGAAAAAAGTGAAGAAAAGGAAAAATAGTAAAAACAAAACAATTTAAGAAAGACCTAGACTGTACAAATTTCACGCCGAAATAAAACTTACTTTTAGTTTCTCTAGATTGCAAGTAAAGGAAAAAAAAGAAAAAACCAACAAACAACACAATTTTAGAAAGTCTACATTGCGCACACTGTGTCATATTTTACCACTTGATTAATTTTCAATACTTCAGAACACAATTTATCACTTGTTTTTATTCAAACATTTGAAGGAAGTGCGTTTTGGCATACAAGGCTCAAAATGTTTTGTAACAGCCTGTACCTAAACCCCTGTGCCGGAAACGCCGATCGGCGCTCTGACTGCTACCTACAAGTTTCCACATGAATTTAGTAAATATTACTTTAGCTTGCTTCTATTGTTGTATTTAAACGCAATGCTTGCAAAATTATCTTCAAAAGTGTGTATAAAACATAGTCATAGTATAAAAAGAATAGGAAGAAATAAATTATTCAAAAGTACCGTTGCACTGGCTAACAGTCAGTATCAAAGTTTATGCCGATTTATCAGATGATTTTACTTACTTATTCGTAATATTTTTATTCAATGCTATTAGGATAATGATCTAAATATAGAAAATATAGACTTTACTTAGGGGAGAGCAGGTAGGATTCGTACAGTTTTTACTCTAGACCTTGTAAAAAATAAAACAACAACTATTTAGAAATAATTTCAATACTGACACGTAGCCTATGTATCTGGCTACTATAATATTATTATTCATGGTTAGTAAAAACCAACTTATCAAAGTGGTGGTTGTTTTCCCAAAATATGAGAAACGTACGAAAGCACCCCACGCGCGTGGTAGGTTCGTACAGGGTGTGGGGCACATTCGGACATAGTGGGGAGCCTCCGTACAGAGCAATGAAAACACCATTTATGCAAAATACAAATATTTATTGAGATCAAAAATAATACAGAATCATTAAGCAATGCAGTCTTCATTAAAAATATTGTTTTTTTTACTAATTATTAAAACCAAACTAATTATTAAAACACTTTTGTTAAAGTTTTCATCTTTTGCCCTTAAAGAAATAAATCAACATTATAAAATTGAAACAAGAATTAACCATTAGGGTAACAAAGTCATAATCTAACGCTATTGCACATTGAAGCCAGTCAGATCTTTTACAAAGCTAAATATATTAGATGTTCTTTCGGTAACAGCAGATTTGGGTTGTAGTAGGACACAAACCACGTCTGATGCACTAACTGTTCCTTCATCTTTAATATTTGGAAAAACAAACTTCCAGGTACCAGGTTTTTTCATCAGAAATGATACTTTATACTCAATAGGGCTATATATTGCAGCTGATGGAGATTGATGTAACAAAGACGGTGAAGCAGGCGGTGAGCTTAAAGGTACTACATCTTGTTGAGCTTAAAGGTACTACATCTTGTTGAGCTTAAAGGTACTACATCTTGTTGAGCTTAAAGGTACTACATCTTGTTGAGCTTAAAGGTACTACATCTTGTTGAGCTTAAAGGTACTACATCTTGTTGAGCTTAAAGGTACTACATCTTGTTGAGCTTAAAGGTACTACATCTTGTTGAGTAAGATTTGACTGTTCTGGTGTAAAAGTAGTGTAGACTTGAACGGGTGCAAAATCTTCATCACAGAAAGCCAATTTGTTGAATGGCCATATGCCAGTCTTTTCAAAAGCACTTGTAATGTTTTTGCTATTGAATGACTCAAAGTAGGCAATTTTGACAAGTTTCGGAATATTGTATACGAGTATATTAAGTGTTTTTCCCGGGTTATTAACGTGCCAATCATTAAATGCTGTCTTCAGTTTGGCCTTGAACGGTCCAAAAATCCCCACATCCAAGGGTTGGAGACGATGGGTTGTATGTGGTGGGAAGGACAGATAAACTATGCCGTTATCTCGAGCGTAGTCGACTGCGTTTATTGTGACGTGGCTTTCATGGTTGTCAACCAGAAGCAGAATAGGATTTTCTTTCGAGCAGCATGATTTTTTTTGAATATGTTTCAGCACCTCCAAAAATATTCCGGAATTTATCCAGCCACTCTTAGTTGCCACTCCTAGACTGCCGTCTGAAGCACCTGTCATAAAATGGTCCTTGTAATGGACTCTCGGAAAGATGAACAGAGGTGGAATCGTGTTACCACTCGCTGAAATAATTCCTCCAAATGTAACAAGTTCACCCCTTTCTGCCGAAACGAGTTGGCCAATTTGTTTTTGGTTTTTCTCAGCTAATATCTTTGGCGTGTTCAGCACTGTGGATATACCGGATTCGTCAAAATTATAAATTCTGTCTGCAGTGAAATTATACCTTGTCAGAACCTTCTCTAAATTATCGAGAAAATCATTCACTGCAGTCTTATTAAATCCATAAGACCTCGCTGCACTGGTGTTCTCAGGTTTTCTTAGGCTCAAGTTGACATTTCGCCTGCGGTAACTATCCAGCCATTCTTTTCCTGGCATTTTGTTCTGCTCCCAGCTAGGTGGACAGTGCAGGTTATTCATAAGCCAGCTTCCTCACCTGGACAATTGTCAATCCATAGTGCATTTTAGAACATTGCAGGATGTATTTGTTCAATAGAGCCTCTTCTTCGGACGTGAACACTTGATTCCATGTGAACTTGGAGTTAAAGACACGCGCTGGAATGTTAGCATCGTTTTCAGTTGCTGCTTTCTTACGGAACTTCATTAATCGGCTTTCAAGCGTTGTCGGTTTGAGATCGTATTTTCGCGCAGATTTTCTTATAGACAAGGTTTTGTCTATGACTTCCTGCATAGCAAGTTTTATTGCTTCTTCATCTACTGGTCCTGTTCTAGTACCTTTTTTTATATATATTTGAGGCATGGCTCTGTAACAAAATATACAATAATGACTACTTTCGTGGGGAACATTCGTACAGTACTGTGGTGCAGTCTGTCTTCATATACATACAATGTAGCGCCACTGCGTTTCCCCCAGTCAACTACAACAGAACGCCACTGGTCACTGCCCGGCGAAAACAATAGACGGCCCGGAACAAAGGGATCTACGGCGATCTCTCATTGGCCGACACTAGCTAGGAGCCGACAGTGGACTTATTAACTGTAGTATAAAGATAGGCCGCTGTCGGCTGGGAGGGCAGTACAATCTCAACACTCGACGAATACACACGCTCGCCCGCTCGCTCTCGCCTGACACCAACACTTCGCCTGACGACCGGACACTGCCAGCACCCTCTCCGCCACTCTTCAACCGCAAGAAACTCGAGGAACTGCATTGCTGCCTACAATACCTGGCCGCCACAGCTAACTGCTCTCAGGATCGAGACACCTCTCCAAACTCATCCTTTCCTTCCGAGCTCAACAGACGCAAGTTTCAATCCCATAGTGGACCTTTTCAGGACCACTCTTTCTCTCAAAAGTTTACGCCTTGCGTCTAGCAGCTCAGCTAACCTTTCCACTCCTCCTTTTTATCATCACACTCCTCCAAACTCTTCCGCACTCTCGGACATCCTCCATGAGCCCACGGGAACTATTTGGAAACCGGAGATCGACACGTCGCGACAGTCTCTGGAAACAAGACTGCCGAACGCCCTTCAAGAAATCACAATAATAATATAAAAAAGCTGTACACAGAATTTTTCCAATAAACGAAGTTTCCACAGTGGTGACCCCGACGTGATCGTACGCTGGCAGATACTGCTCTGGATCTCGCGGTTAGGTACTCGGCCAATATCCCACGATATGTTGCCATCGTATATTTTGCTCCGAAATGTACCTCCGTGCCGTATGCTGCTGCTTTAGCCAGGTTACCCGCGTACAACCCCCACTGAGGCTCAGTATTGCACCCATCACATTGGTCATAAAAAGTCATGGGAGTGGTTAGATTTACGAGCCATGCTGGAAAGGATTTTTCAATAAAATCCCAATCCCACGTGTTCGCTATCGCCAAACTGTATAAGCTCGCCTCTTCAGTTGGGTTGAAATGTGTAAACCTAAGGGACTTACTGATCAGGTCGTGGTCATAGTTTGCCTTGAAAGCTGAAACCTCAAATTGTTCATAGGTCAAGCACGGCATACCGGGAGCAATATGTCTAAACATGTCGCAGGCACCCACGCCTGCTGACAAAGAGTGAATCAGATACGTGTGGCTGTAATTGCGCATTACTTCAGCGGCCAAAATGTAGTACGGGGATTTGATAACTAATTTATTAATGGTGTGGGCATTCTGTATGTCGTATACGCTAGAGCTAACATGAGTCACTCCCTTGTCGTTGTCCAACAGGAACCCCCCTAACAGAGACATGTGTATTAAAAACAATTTAAATGCAACTATACTAATCATTTTAATCTTTGTGTGTGTGTGTAAAACTAATACTTAGTCTATTTTTCGGCAAATTTAGTCTGTTTGATATCTTTACTACCCAAATTGTTGTTAAACGATTATTACCGTATATTCTGCTAGTACAAATCTTTATTTCCTTGAATTTAATTGTTATATATAAAAGATGGCTGAAATCCTGAATATCACAAGTGTGATCTATTGTAAATCTTAAGAGGAAAAGCAAGTGGACCTTTTCAGGACCACTCTTTCTCTCAAAAGTTTACGCCTTGCGTCTAGCAGCTCAGCTAACCTTTCCCCTCCTCCTTTTTATCATCACACTCCTCCAAACTCTTCCGCACTCTCGGACATCCTCCATGAGCCCACGGGAACTATTTGGAAACCGGAGATCGACACGCCGCGACAGTCTCTGGAAACAAGACTGCCGAACGCCCTTCAAGAAATCACAATAATAATATAAAAAAGCTGTACACAGAATTTTTCCAATAAACGAAGTTTCCACAGTACGAATCTACCCCAATCAGCAATGCACGAAGGCACCCCAACCCAAAAAAACAATCAATCATATCAAAATAAAAATATCCGTTAAGGTTATCTCAAAATTAATGTTTACTTAATAAACCAGAGCATTCACTTATTATCCATAATAAATTACGTAAACGATTTGAGCAGAAGTTATTAGAGATAAATACATTAAAAAATGAATCGAAAAATTACTTACGCGGAGCGATTACAAGTTTCAACTTGTCCCTACGAAGCTAGCCGCGGCACTGCCTCCCCGCCCCGCGGTTAGTATATGCGTATGAGCTCGAGTCACGCACACAAATACGATCGCGTCCACGTGTTTGGCAGTGGAGTTATGACTACTGTACGAATGCTCCCTCTGTACGAATCCTACCTGCTCTCCCCTACGTTTTTTCAAATGATGTATTTGTAATCCGTAAACATTGAGTTCCAATGCACTTCCACTCACGGCGAAAACTTTCGAACTTATGAATATTTTTCACAAGCCCTTCATAACCGAAATGAATGCTGTGATTTGATTAGTTGATGGCTTCAACCAATAGGAACATGTTGAGCGATTTTCAGTCTTATTGCTACACAAAAACTAAAGAAAATAAATAAAAATCGCCATGCGGCCTTGGACCGCGTTCCGGCACTAGACGGGCATGACGCCGATAGGCGTTCCGGCATCTGACTCGTTAAAGTAAATAACAATGATGAAAGTTTTTTTTTTAAACATGTTTTATTATTTAGGTGGTGCTTTTAATTTTCATATTTTTGAGACCTCATATGAGGGTTAAATGTACGAGAGGGTCATTCCCATTTCTCTCTCTGAATGTTCTTCTTTAGTACATTCACCCTCTATAGCCTTGACAGATTGCATATGATATCTACCTCCTTCCACCCATCCAAAGGATCTCCAATCTTTAAAATGATATCTTGCTATTTTAGAGGGCAAATCTGGAGGAGATAATGATTCCCAAATGTTTATAGTCAAGTCGCGGACATCACCGTAAATCTTTGCAAGGTTATTGTAATTTTTGAGTGACTTAACGTCACTCAATTTTTCTTATTTTCGAAGGTTAAGTCCGCTTTTGCAAACTCTTTCCGAATGCGGATGCCGTCGGGCGTATTTTGCTTTCTTGAAGCCGCTCTATGGAATCTAATTGCAAACTAGGTCTCCTTTCTTTTGCCTGACAAACTTTGTCTCACAGTGTTAAATTATTAATGTAGCATTTTTCCCAAACACATAATCAGTCTCGACAAGATTGGGTTTTTCACACAACTCACCTTAGTGTTGACCGATGCCATTATGATCATCTTTATCAAGTTGCCAAAACTACATTAAATTATGTAATTAGGTAAATGTGAGTAAAATTACCAGTTTCAGGTGGTTTGTGATTTCTCGCTGCTTTTTAATATTTTGTATCTGTTCACAAAGGAATGTTCATATTTATTTGCAAAGCAATATTTTTTCCATTGTAATTACGCAAAAGATGATTTGAACATTCAATCTTTAGAACCGGTGTACCTGGATAATGCCTGTTTTTTATAATTAATTAATTAAATAAATACACTGTTTAAATTCACTTATTATTTTATGTTTTTTTTTATAGATGCTAGCATCCTCATCACAAATCAATGTGTGTGTGACAAAATAAATCATTATCTGGCATCCGAATAACTTTAAATGTTTATATACGGAATAACTTTAAACAATTTTCAGTTTCTCTTGGTCACTGATTTTAGGGTCGATTCCGACAGCAATCCCGACATGGGTTTTGCCGTTAAGTGCCGGGAGTGTGATGACTGGGATAGCCATGATCTCAGGATTTGTGTTTTCGATCTGATTTTTAAAAATGCACACAATAGTGATAGTGCAGCTCTGCAGAGGCTCTGCCCACCCCTAGCGGAATGGCGACAGAGTTTCAGTTACAGTACAGAGCTGTATATTTCTTGATGTCGAAGGTTTCGTTCTATTAAACTATGCACCGCATCCAACTTCTTGCAGGTTGGGAATTATTTTGGGTTATTTCTATTATATGTTTCGATTCTTCAGATTGCAAGAATTTTATATATCATGGTTTCATGGTTTTGAATCGTATTACGTCAAACCCACCAAAAATCGACCGATGCTTTACCCAAAACTGGTGACACCGGTCACACCAAAACGATTGACACCAAGATGGACATGTTTGTCCCAAGAAGAATTGACCCAAACTTGGGGATCAATCAAAATGGAACAAGAAGCAAGAGAGCGATATATGGCGCAAATTATTCTAGTCTAAATTCTGATGCTGGAAGTAAGCAAGATTTTTCTGCGATTGGCCATGTGTCCATACAGTTGGCATCGGGAGCACTCGATCTTGTCGCATTCGAATATCTGTCGCATTCGAATAATCTCGACCGAATATCTGGCATCTGTGGCATCGGGTAGCTCCACAGAAGTCCCAATACCATGGGCGTCCCAGCCCAGAAACAGGCGGCCTCTGCTTATGAGGGCAGATCTAAGACACGGAGGGACACTTACAACAAAGTGGCATTTCCTCGTACGGGGACCCGCCTTGTGGGAAAACATCACTCGGCGCTTTATCTCTTCTCGAGATAAGGTGGAGTGGTCCTCTGTTTGGGCTGCGATTGCTGAGGATAGCTCGTCGATCGTGGTGGATTGGGGCAACCCGAAGATGATGCACCTTGGCATCTTCGGTTGGTCTTGGGCTGACAGTCCCGAACTCTTTGACGGAGCCTGGATCAGTTTTGAGGCTTGCTCCTGAGTGTGTAGCTGTACAGCTACGCCCCCATTTCGAGTTTTGTCCTTTCAAACAACCTCCACACCCAGAGACTGTGGGTTGATTTCGTTTGAGAGGACCTGAAGTGTACTCTCACATCCTCGTACCTGTATGAAGTTACCCTGTCCATGAGATGTGCGGTATAATGGTAGTCGGCCGAGTAGTCCTCGTATGAAGTTACCCTGTCCATGAGATGCGCGGTACAATGGTAGTCGGCCGAGTAGTCCTTGTATGAAGTTACCCTGTCCATGTGGAGATGGGAGACTTTGCCAAAGTACTCTTTGGCATGAACATGGTCACATACAGTGGCCTTTTCTGTCCATTATTAGTATTGATATCTTAAGCTCTTGCAGGAAGCATTCCACATTGGTTGTCTTCCATACGCTTGTGGGAGTACCTTGACCGTATTTTTCCGTTTGCATAATTTGAGATCAACTTCAATCAAACTGTGATCAGACAGGCCAATATCAACAACTTTTGCTTTTAGGGGCGGATAGTCTTCATGTGTTATGATGAGATCAAGTGTTCCACCATCTTTATGGGTGGGAGAGCTAAACCATTGTTTGCATGCCATATCATAGAAACTAGCACTTTGAGGGCTCATTCCACCCGATGTTGCAATCTCCTGTTATGTTTGATATGGAACTCAGGACCAGTCCTCACAGCAAACAAACATTTTTATTTGAAATGTGTAATTGACCTTGAATTTGGTAATACCAGTCATGTTGAAAATTTAAAATTATTTTTCCCTTGCTTACTTAAAAATATTTCAACTGGACAATTTCTAGCCTTAGCAATCTCAGATATTCTGGTAAAGAATTCACTAACGTCTCCCTTGCCAGTAAACTTGATGATACACCATGTATTCAAATTAATATTGTAGGGTAAATGAAAGTTTTGAGGGGCTTGATACACTTGAGCGTTGACATTCATGTTTTGGGAGAGCGCCTCAATAGATTTTTGTCTTTGTTTGAAATCTATCAATTTATGTTGAAAGAAGGATACAGACTGGTCTTTCAAATTAGCATGTTTGCTTTCTAAATGTCGACGTAGTAAAGACGGCTTTAGCGAATGATTTGACAGCGTTTCTGCACAAACCACACATACAAATTAAAGAAAGGTAAAATTATTCATCGTCGCTGCTACTGTCCTATAAAAATCTGTTTCGTCTCGGTTGAGGTTCCGGTATCACAATGTCCGATTCTGTTTCATCTCCGCTGTCGCTGTCTTCCAGAAGTTCCTCCCTTGCTCTCAGATTTTCAATTTCCATTTCACGTTGATCATCCAATAAATTCCTTTGCCAAATGTCATTTTCGTATTCGTCTATAGCTTTTCGCATAATGCCGTTCATAATTACCCCCTCTAACCCGTCAAACATCAAATCTATTGCGTTAGCACAGAGCGTACACCCTTTTTCTTCTATCCACATCTCTTTGTTACAATTTGTGCATGTGTACATCTGGTCAAAAGTCATCCTTCCCGTAATTACTGGCCAGCATATGTATTGCTCCTCATCGCCACAGTCTGCACATTTTGGGCTTAAATTTAGGTGGATAAACAGCACTACGTTTTTATATTCGTGAACCATCTCGTCTCTTGGCAGTTTCATCTGTAACATTATTCAATATTATCAATGTATGCAATTATTAAAGGATATGTATTCCAAAATTTATCCCATGCGTGTGCACTAATTGTAAATTTCTCATGCAAAGGTTGTCGAAAATTGTAAGTTATTGTTCGTGTCGCGATTGCATTAGCAGCATCCGGTACTGTTGTATATAAATGTATCGGATAATTCGAACATGTGTACAGCACACAATTTTCTATATCCGTTCTCTCTTTGTATTTTACATCGGTTGACATCGGAGCTCCGCTGGCCAGTAATTTCCATTGCTCAAATTGGTTGTCCGTTAATTTGCATTCATCCATGAAACATGCGTTCGTGTAAGTTAAACTTCCAAAGTTGAAACTGGAACCTGACATCAGTCCTGTAAGTCGTGTATAATTGAAGTGGCACTGCACCAAGCTTTCCATTATCATTGTTTTTCCAGTGGAAGGCGGACCAATAAAAAACAAATTGTTTTTTTTTCCAGTTTCTCCATTGAAATGTTTTTTTGTTGTCACTCTGAATTCTTCTGGATCAATTCCATTTTTTTCCAATAATTTTAACAGATTATCTATTTCTCTGTTGATCTTGAATTTCGTTAATTCTCTTTGTTTCAATTCATATTTCTTCGCCCGTTCCATACGTTGCTCTCTCGTTTCTGAAAATACCAGAATTCTGGCAAGCGTGGTGGCGGTTCGTATCCTTTCTCCTGCTCCTCTTTGGAAGAGGTAATCGATCCCCGTAGTTGTGTTTGAAAGTATTTTGTATGCCATGGCATCGTTAAAACCACGTTCTTCCAGTAGTTGAAGTATAATACTTCTATTACTGATTTTAGCTTCGTTATTTTGTCTCTTGTGTCGGTCATTATATGTACTTCTTCTTTCAGCAATTGCAGTGTCTTCCGATCCAGACTGTACCGATGTCCCTTCTCCAAGGAGATTATTGTCGGGTTCATCAATGTCGTCAGCCATTCCTCCTGTCCCCATGGTAAATGTTGGGCTTTCCATGGTAGATATCGAATCTCCCCCCTCCGAACACTGAAGTAACAGTATCGATCCCTGTCTCTGATCGATCCCTTCCAGTCACCCACCATCACCTAACCTAACCTAACCTAAAACGTGACCTAACATATACAGTAAAATATTCAACCTGACCTAACTAAATATAGCCCAACAATATCATGTGACCCAACTATATATACCCATCTCCCTTTGCTCTCCTGATACTCGCCACATTGCAACGTGACGTCACACATAACTTGGCACAGATGCACACTATCTACCCTACCAGTCCAACAACACCGGACAGACCGGACCAGATTGGTGGTGGTCTGCGTTGACTATGACGTCAGAAATGAAACCAAGAAGTATGAGATACAAAAAGTTTATTGATATAATATTACTACATTTTATTCAAACACACACATATAACAAATAAAGCAACTTAAAATTATTCTTCGTCGCTGCTTGTGTCATACAAAAATCTATTTCGTCTCTGCTGAGGTTCTGGTATTACTATGTCTGATTCTGTCTCGTCTCCGCTGTCGCTGTCTTCCAAAAGTTCCTCCCTTGCCCTCAGATTTTCGTCAAATTCGAATTCACGTTGATCATATATAATGTTGCCCTGATAAATTTCATTGTCATATTCGTCGATCGCTCTTCTCATAATTCCATTCATTAGAACCCCCTCTAATCCTTCAAACAGTAAGTCTATTACATTTGCACATGATGTGCACCCTCTTTCCTCGTGCCACATTTCTTTGTTACATATTATGCAATATGTCAACTGGTCAAATGTCATTTTTCCTGTAATTATTGGCCAACAGATAATGTCTTCTTCACCACCACAGTCTTTGCATTTTCGGTTTAAATTTATGTGTATGAATAGGACAACATTCGGATACTCATGAACCATGGAGTCTTGTGGTAGTTTCATCTGTAACATTATTCAACATTATCAATGTACGCAATTATTAAAGGATATGTATTCCAAAATTTATCCCATGCGTGTGCACTAATTGTAAATTTCTCATGCAAAGATTGTCTAAAATTGTATGTTATTGTTCGTGTCGCGATTGCATTAGCAGCATCCGGTACTGTTGTATATAAATGTATCGGATAATTCGAACATGTGTACAGCACACAATTTTCTATATCCGTTCTCTCCTTGTATTTTACATCGGTTGACATCGGAGCTCCGCTGGCCAGTAATTTCCATTGCTCAAATTGGTTGTCTGTTAATTTACATTCATCCATGAAACATGCGTTTGTGTAAGTTAAACTTCCAAAGTTGAAACTGGAACCTGACATCAGTCCTGTAAGTCTCGTGTAATTGAAGTGGCACTGCACCAAGCTTTCCATTATCATTGTTTTTCCAGTGGAAGGCGGACCAATAAAAAACAAGTTGTTTTTTTTCCCAGTTTCTCCATTGAAATGTTTTTTTGTTGTCACTCTGAATTCTTCTGGATCGATTCAATTTTTTCCAATAATTTTAACAGATTATCTATTTCTCTGTTGATCTCGAAATCCGTCAATTCTCTTTGTTTCAATTCATATTTCTTCGCCCGTTCCATACGTTGCTCTCTCGTTTCTGAAAATACCAGAATTCTGGCAAGCGTGGTGGCGGTTCGTATCCGTTCTCCTGCTCCTCTTTGGAACAGGTAATCGATCCCCATAGTTGTGTTTGAAAGTATTTTGTATGCCATGGCATCGTTAAAACCACGTTCTTCCAGTAGTTGAAGTATAATACTTCTATTACTGATTTTAGTTTCGTTATTTTCTCTCTTGCGTCGGTCATTATATGTACTTCTTCTTTCAGCAATTGCAGTGTCTTCCGATCCAGACTGTACCGTCCCTTCTCCAAGGATATTATTGTCGGGTTCATCAATGTCGTCAGCCATTCCTCCTGTCCCCATGGTAAATGTTGGGCTTTCCATGGTAGATATCGAATCTCCCCCCTCCGAACACTGAAGTAACAGTATCGATCCCTGTCTCTGATCGATCCCTTCCAGACGCATCTGATGTAAGGCACACTTAGGCACTGGTCCAGTGAAGGCCCCCGTAATGTCTTGTACGATTTGACGACCGCCGCCACTATAAAGATACTTGCGAATACAGTACATACATGAAATTGATTGACATCTGTAACTTCTCTGTCGAACAGCGGCTCCAAAAGCGGAATTATGTCCCCACTGGTTAGATTTAGAGACATATATGAGGTGCCAGTGCGGGTTTTTTGTTCCCCAATGGTAACATGCGAGTTTCCAAGGAGAGTTAAGAACGCTTCCGCCATTTCTTGTACATCAAACACAACAAACACACACTGTAGAAGCAAGATGGTAGACATATAAGCCCTCATTGCATACACACTGACATCACAGTTCTCATCAAGATCTTCATCATCATCATACTTCACGCTGAAGAAGCCCATCGTAGAAATGGGCGAAACGTCCGGAAGCTCCAGCTCCCACAGACCACGGCAACAGATCCCGGAAAACTTCACTCCAGCAAAAACAGTAACCGCGAGCACGTGTATAACTGAAGCAACTCAACTCATAGATTATTTTTATAATTATTTGAAGTTTTTTAAATTATAAGAAAAACAAACTAAACATCCTTACGTTCTATTGCAATTTATAATGAAAGTGTAAGTTTAAAAGTAGTTTTAAAACATTATCTTACCTTTTTCCAAAGTATATTAGGCCGAGGTAACGCGACACTTACTGCTTAATTCACAATCAAAACAAAACACTGTCACACGGCTCACGACAAAAGCCAAACTGGCGGGAAGTGGGGACGGGTGACGGGGGCGGCCGAATGACGCGAGATGCGGGAGGCGCGGGATAGCGCACGGTCGGTCATAGTGCTCCGTGCTTTTACGATGATGATCGTAATAAAATAATATTTTGGAAATTGTTCTTGTTTTTACTGATTACACAAGGGAATTCTTCGCTAAGAGCTGGTGATTTTGCATGTATGTACACATACTGCTTTATTTCATTTGCCGTGTCCTTGTTGATGGAGGGGTTCCTAATACCTTTCAGGACCTGGTTTTCCATTATTGCGTACATTAGTACGTAATAGTAGTACATCTGTATGTACACGTACTGCTTTACTTCAGTTGCCGTGTCCTTGTTTATGGAGGGGTTCCTGATACCTTTTAGGACCTGGTTTTCCATTATTGCGTAAGTAGAATGTAGTATTAATACATCTGCATTTCAGCAGAGTCATCATTGAAATCAATTATGGCTAGGAAATACAAGCCTCGGCATTCTTTTGGAGGATTTCTAATCCCAGTTCGACCATGGCAGCCTTGAGGTCAGTTAAGATCACTGCCCGGTTTCCCTTGTAAAAATTTACCCAATTTACCGCACCCTTGTGAAAATTACACAATTTACCGCACGTACCCCTTGATGCAACTTCACGTACCCCTGGGGGTACGCGTACCACTAATTGGGAAACACTGGAGTAGAGTATTGGAAGTAGACGGAAATAAGGTAGACAGGAGGGCCAGAAAGCCACTGAATTTCCACACACGTCTGGTGCTCCGTTGACAGATGCGATAGGAACAGTACCCTAGCCGATGAATCGCGAACAGTGACACCCGCCATGGGACGGGGACCTACCTCAGCCACTCTGCAGACAGAGCCCAGCCGAATACTGCTCCTGGACAAGGACCACGTCAAGCTGCCTCACATCCATGGTATGCCGCAGCTCAAGCGTTGCCGTCCGGCTGCCGTTCAGGTTCAGCTGACCGATGTTCTTGAGGCCCTCCATCAGTAGTCTGTGGGGGTGACGGATCTCGGTATCGCCGCAATCCTGGCAGGGCATTCCTCAGACCCGGTCTGATGTCACTCCTTCCTCTTATTAAAGGCAAAACAAGTAGCACAAAAATGTTCAGATGCAGGGGCCTGGCAGGCACTCCTGTCATGTGGGCCCGAGCACTCGGCACAGGTCTCCCTAGCCGAGCAGCGAGTTGGCATCGGGAGCACTCGATTTGGTTGCCCGTTTGATGGTCATCCGCGGGGGCTTTGTGCTGCGTGCACGTGGCGCACTTATAGAGGGGGGATTCGCCTTGCACTGGTCCCTCTCATGGGGGCCGGGCAATACGCTCGGCTTATTGCAATTCTTTGCAACGTGACGGAATATCTGGCATCTGTGGCAGCGGGTAGCTCCACAGAAGTCCCGATACCATGGGCGTTCCAGCCCAGAAACAGGCGGCCTCTGCTTATGAGGGCAGATCTAAGACACGGAGGGACACTTACAACAAAGCGGCAGTTCCCCGTACGGGGACCTGCCTTGTAGGAAAACGTCACTAGGCGCTTTATCTCTTCTCGAGATAAGGTGGAGTAGTTGTCTGTTTGGGCTGCGATTGCTGAGGATAGCTCGTCGATCGTGGTGGATTGGGGCAACCCGAAGATGATGCACCTTGGCATCTTCGGTTGCGGACCTTGGGCTGACAGTCCCGAACTCTTTGACAGAGCCTGGATCAGTTTTGAGGCTTGCTCCTGAGTGCGTAGCCGTACAGCTACGCCCCCATTTCGAGTTTTGTCCTTTCAAACAACCTCGACACCCAGAGACTGTGGGTTGATATCGTTTGAGAGGACCTGAAGGGTCCTCACATCCTCGTACCTGTATGAAGTTACCCTGTCCATGAGATGCGCAGTACAATAGTAGTCGGCCGAGTAGTCCTCGTATGAAGTTACCCTGTCCATGAGATACGCGGTACAATGGTAGTCGGTAGGTTTTTTTTTTGTGCTCCGCCGGGATTTGAACCCACGACCTTCCAGTTACGAGTCCGAAGTGTTACCACCTGAACTACAGACCGGTAGTTTGGATGAGGTTTACAAATTTTTGCAAAATTAGATGCAGTTGCCATAGAATTATCTTTTTGAGGTGTAGTTCTGCTTCGGTGAGAATTGGTGACACTACTTGTGACGACGTCGCCCCGACTTCGTCGAGCCTTCGCTGTCAGAAACCCTCCGGCTAACATCAGGGTTGTGTGTGAGCATTGACGTCCTCGTCTCAAGGTGGTTGGTAGATGGGTTTGGACTACAGTCTGAAAAATAAGTTTCAAATCCAAAGCAAAAAGAAACAAAAGGTGAAAGAGGAATGTGGTTTAATTAAAAGAAATAATTCTTTACACAGAAGAACAACATTTACAGAGGAGGTAACTCATAGTTATATTATCGATGAATAAACTCGCAAAACTACGAGAAGCTTAATACACGTAGGTATTCACTTATTTAATTACAACAATGAGCAACATCTGAAAACACACTCGTAGAACAAAGCTTCATGCTCAAATTATTCACAGAGAGAAGACAAACATTCACCTTAATTGTATCAATCCTACATGAGAAATATTGTTTTATTTCTAATAATTCAGTGCTCCAATAAGCGGCAATTCAAGTCTATTGGATTACCTATATTCATCAATGCATTACAAGAGAATTCTATGGGCAACAGGCCATGCCTTCGTGACTGAATCACGTGCACAGTTCCGAGGTAAACTATTTAATTATGTAAATCTTAAGACAATTAGAAACTTACTGCTTCTAAACAAGTAATAAATAGGCTAACAATCAATAATGATTGAATCCATTGTGCCTGGACACGTATCTACTTGGAGGGCATCCCGTAATTTTTTTTTAAATGAAATCAATCGTAAATCTGATTTGAACAATCACTATTATGATAAATTAATGCTAAATGTATTCACACAATAATAATCGGATAACTCTGAGAGATAATTACAAGGCAACAAGCGTAGAGACGCGGGAACGCCTCGTGGTTTGCTTCGGGACTGAATCTACTAAATCGGTACAAATAAATCAACAATTCGGGGAAAATAAATCACTAAAAGGTAGCAACAGATCTTGTAAACAATTTAGAATATCCATTATCTCATTATGAGATCAGATGCTTACAGATTAAACAAAAACTTTTAGAAATTCAAAATGTCGACGCGCACAACGCGGTCACATTTTTAAATATTCCAAAATTTAAACAAATATAGTTATCTCAGAGGTAATATAATATATAATGGGGTTAATGGGACGTAGGTTGGGATAGGGATTGGATTTGGGAAGGGAGGAATGAGTTACTTGAATACGATCATGATGTCGAATCAAGCTCCATGGCGGTTCCGTGACGGGCGGTGCGGCCTCCCTCGCTCACCACCGGCCAACACGTCAGGTCTTCTCGAGGCCGTCCGTACAAGTGACTCGAGTACGAACTCTGCTGTCCCGTCTGCCGTCCGCTCGCTTCCGCCCCGCATGATCCTCGGGTTTTTCCGCGCCCGCTCGGGAATCTTCGGGCCGGATGATGTTTTTCGCTTGCAGCGCTGTCATCTTTGCTTTCGAGATTCCTGCGGTGTTTGAATCTTGTTCGCGGCTTGGAATCAGGCGCGACATACTTTAGAATCTAATTTTGATTAAAACAAGTGATTATCAACTTTCTTTGTATAACTATGTATTTTAAAATACTTTTAGTTTTACAAAAGTGATATATAAAAGATGAACAGTTCAAACTCTGTAATAATAATAATCATATCAGTAAGGTGCAGTAAGGATATATATTTATAGATTTGTTCTTTGTGTCATGTACTCAATAATCTTCTGAATGTCATGATTTAGGATACATATGTTGATCGCTTTTCTGAGTCCTTTCGTGAACAGATTTTTTAACAGAACTGATAAATATTTTGTAGATTAATTATCTTTTGGGATTCTGTACAATTTTCTGCATTCCTATACCTGACCGCGCCTCTAGCTGCTGTTCTGTCTCATAACACGTTATTGAGTCAAAAGTTTTCTTTTAAACAAGGGAATGGTAATATTTTTCCATTGTAATTACGCAAAAGATGATTTGAACATTCAATCTTTAGAACCGGTGTACTTGGATAATGTCTGTTTTTGCTAGCATCCCCATCATAAATCAATGTGTGTGTGACAAAATAAATCATTATCGAGCATCAGAATAACTTTTAATGTTATTGTTTTCAATCTGATTTTCAAAAATGCACACAATAGTGATAGTGCAGCTCTGCAGAGGCTCTGCCCACCCCTAGCGGAATGGCGACAGAGTTTCAGTTACAGTACAGAGCTGTATATTTCTTGATGTCGAAGGTTTCGTTCTATTAAACTATGCACCGCATCCAACTTCTTGCAGGTTGGGAATTATTTTGGATTATTTCTATTATATGTTTTGATTCTTCAGATTGCAAGAATTTTATATATCATGTTTTCATGGTTTCGAATCGTATTACGTCAAGCCCATCGGATTTGAGCGGAATAAATCGACCGATGCTTTACCCAAAACTGGTGACACCGGTCACACCAAAACGATTGACACCAAGATGGACATGTTTGTCCCAAGAAGAATTGACCCAAACTTGGGGATCAATCAAAATGGAACAAGAATCAAGAGAGCGATATATGGCGCAAATTATTATAGTTTAAATTCTGATGCTGGAAGTAAGCAAGATTTTTCTGCGATTGGCCATGTGTCCATACAGTTGGCATCGGGAGCACTCGATCTTGTATAATATTGTAAATATTGTAAAAATTAGAACTAAATTAACTTTGTTTTATCAAAAAAATCTTGCAGATTAACTATTCCACTTCCAATGATTATTGAAAAGTCTAGAATACTGACATATTTATTGCCAATGACTGAGTGCATATGCAGCATTTTAAACTCCCGGATTCGGCCAATAGCCCTCTCAACATTGATGCGTAAAGCTGCCACTTTTTTTGCCTCTCCAACTTGCTGGCGGGAAAGAGGTACACCTTCAGCGACGCTTGGTGGTCGAATCAAGACACATCCTTTGGCTGATATTATGTGTGCAATGTTTTTAAACCCTCGATCTGCCATTTCCATGCCAGGTTTGAGCTTTTCCAGGAACCCACAGGTCTCAATCAACATCTTGTCGGATGTTCTACCACCATAACCTTCAGACACGTAGCTGATGAATCCGCAAGGTGTGCAAGCGACAAGGTATTTGATAGTGTTGCACTTCTTGTATTCAGACCACGTCATTGCTTGCTTCACGGGGTCGGATGGCTTTTCAATCTGAATCTCCAAACAGTCTATGATAGCCTGTACGTTAGAGTACCTGTATCGGAAACCTTCAGGTAAGTTGAGTCTAACATTTAAAGCACTAGGCCAGAAAATAAGGTCGCGGATACAACTTGCAATCGGTTTTATGGCATTATTAAAGACGGAGTGATAGGGTAAGGAATGATTTTGTTAGAGAGGAATGTGGTGTAAGAGAAAGTGTGAAAGTAAAGATTAAAAGAAGTATGCTTAGATGGTTTGGACATTTGGAGAGAATGAATGAGGAAAGACTGACGAAGAAAGTATATGCTGCGAGAATTGATGGATGTCGTGGAAGAGGAAGACCGAGAAAGGTATGGATGGACCAAATTTTCGAAATAGCGAATGAATGGGATATCCAGAGTCATAATAAAAGGAGAGCTTGTATGAAAAAGGTTATGGCTCTGGATGAAATGAAAGAAGTATGCAAGGATCGAAAGAAATGGCGGTTGATCTGTAATGCTGGCAGTTAAAGCTAAGGCTTTTAAATTTTAAAAATATGTGCTGTAGTTTTTTTTTTTAATTTTTTACTGTTTAATTGCTTAGAATTTATTTGTTATATATATTTGATTGTATTAATTGCTTGTACTCCTTGACTGATAGGTTGGTATGCGGCTGACCACCCATACTGTAAAAAATAGTTCACTTTGCCAATGTCACCCCTGCTTCAGGGAAGGTCGGCAAGAGTTGCAGGGCTTATGTTCATTTGAGATTGGGGTTTTTATATTGTAGGTCCACATGCAGCATGTGTAAGCGCGAAATTATGCATGTCTGCTTGTGGGAATGCATTTAATATGAATCTCAAATGATACATATCTTTGCAGCTTAGATTTAGATTTAGATTTTAGATTAAATATTCGAGACACCCTTGACTCAGACAAGCCAAATTGCAAACCAAGAATGGCATTGCTATCATCAAGCCTTATTTTTTTTAATTTTATCAACACATCCATAGTTTTAAGCTTTGTTGTGGCGCTTATTGTAGATATAATATTAACCATGTTATCGGGCAAGCCAAGACATAACCTTGGACCGGTCCGTAGTCCGTAGTGGCAACACTTCGGACTCGTAAATGGAAGGTTGTGGATTCGGATCCCGGCGGAGCACAAAAATATACCATTTATATTTCGAATGTGCTCTTCGCTGGGTTGAAAAATTCATAAACCTTTACCAATGACCGGTCACCAAAGGTCCATCCAGCCTTACAGCAACTGGGTCTTGCTTGAGTATTGGCGCTTTGTAGCGACGACCAAGCTCGTACACCTCTGCGGCACTACAACAAGTGTCATAGACCCCTAGAGTCTTTAGAATCTAGGGAGTCTCCCGCACAGGATTAACCTTGGCTTTTTCTTAATGGCCATCATAGATGTTTGGAGAATCATCTAGTTAAAGTGATGGTCTTCAATAGCCAGACCGTCAAATGTGGCATCACTGTCCGGCTCATACTCACTGCCTGACTCTTCACTACAGACATCGGATTCAACTGCTGGAGATGCAATGTTAAGATGGCATTCAGCTTCTGCCAGTAAGTGTGGTTGGAGACATGATGGGTGATGAGGCCCTGTCAAATAATGCAGGAGGGTCTGTAGCAGTTGCCTTACTCCTCACATGCGCCTTCATGTTCACCTGCACATGTTTGTCATGTGCGCCACAGATGATATAAGATCCAGGTGAAGGTGCATGCACATCAGTATCAGAGATGGAGGGCCCAGGTGAAGGCTCACACTCTTCTGACACAGCAACTAATTTATGTATTTCTTCAGAAATACGAAGCCTTTTTCGGCGATCACCAGTTTGTCTTGTTGTCAGAATATCAGTTTTCTGACAGTAAAAAATGTGTGGAACCACATTGTCCTTGAGATGTATCCAGCCTCCCATCAACTTAAATCTCGTGTAATTGACTGCATCCTCTTCTAGCTGCCAACAAAGATAAGGTAATACTGTATTCATACGGCAATATGATGTTGATACACAATACTTGTGAGATACACAACGTGAGAAAATACTTACACAAAAGTGATCTTCGCAACAATAAATCCCCGATTTTTTAGATATTTTGGATTTTGAAAAATCTCTTTTCATGGCCACAAACCATTTCCGACGAATGTTTATATTTTGAGGTATAGTTATAAATTTCTTTCCCGGTGTGGTGACAGAAGTATTTATACACATTGGCACTGCACAGTACTTATAAGTGACTTTAGCGTCTTCCATTTTTTAAACAATTTAAGAACAAGAGAACGGGTCTAAGAAGTAGTGGTGTCTGTGTTTACAACGCTTTCGTTTGACAGCTCGGAGCGGGGAATGGAGGGGGAGAGGAACAAGATTTTCTACGTCATAGGCAAAAAATGGGCTGTTTTCGCGGAAAATAAAAACTTTTTTTGAATGGCTGTAAAAAATAAAATTCACTATGAAAAAAAAAAAGAAATACATGATTCGTTTTCTTATTTTTTATAGTATTTTTTAAAACAATAAAAAAAAATGTGCGTGTTCCCTATTCGAAAGAGGATGTGAAAGTTAAAGTACAAAAGAATGTGATGAGATGGTTTGGGCATGTGGAAAGAATGAATAATGATAGACTGACAAAGTATGTATACAAAGAAAGTGTGAAAGGAAAAAGAGGGAAGGGACGACCGAGAAAAGTATGGAGTGATCAGATTGAGGAGATTGTGAAAAAATGGGATATACAATGTGAGCGTAAAAGAAGAAAATGCATGAAAAAGGTGATGGATATGAAGGAATTGAAAGAGGTATGTCAGGATAGGAAAAATGGAGGCAACTCTGCAGAGGCTCTGGCCACCCCTAGCGGAATGGCGACAGAGTTACAGTTACAGTTAAAAATACACACATTTATTGCCTTCCTGAGGCCTTTCTTGAAAAGGACCAATATCTCTCCTCAAAACTACTCCGTCAGGATGTACATAAATATAAATCCTGTTTCTGGACTTGTAAGCCCCAGAGTCCGAGATCTTTTTAATGAAAGCTGCTGGCCGGACCATGGGATGAGCTTGGTTATTGTGTTCGGGTGAATCATTCACTATATACTTTAGAATTTGGATCAATGCACTAGCGAGATCGTCTCCGCCCCTCTCGTTTCTCGTTTCATCCCACTTCGTTGCTGATTTATTTATGTTGCAGTAAGCTGTTAGGTTATACACTGTCAACTTAATCATATAAAAGCCCAAAATGTTGGCTTTTGAAAGGGAAAATATGTGACAATCGTAGCTGCCATATTTGTGGCAGTTGTCACATGAATCATGCGCAAACATGTTCTTTGTCTTCTTGATTAATTTAATGTTGGTCATTGCTTTCCTGACATTGAAGAGAGCGTCGTGAAGCAATAGATACTGGCTCGTGAGAAGGAATGGCGAGCCGAGGACTTAGTAATGGGAAATATAAAGAATGAGGACTCTGGTCCTCCACGTTACAGCCATTATTATTGGCGTTTTCTTTAATGGTTGACAATTCTTGAGTGTAATCTTGATATAAAATGGGATTTTGATAAGTCTATTGAGCACCAAGGAATAATTGTCACACCTGAACCAGTATCTAAAATCATTTTTAAAATTTTACCATTAATCTTCACATTTAAATAAATTGGTCCAATCACCTCATTTATGGCCATTATCATATTTATTCTTCGAAACTTAAAATTGCATTTATTTGCATAATGACCCGATTTTAAAAATATATCTTTCAAATTCGACTCCAGTCTATCCTCAAATTTACAATCTACCGCTAACTTTTTTAATCTGGCTATGTAATCTTTAATCGACTCGTTTTCAAGCTGTTCACATGTATATATTCAAATACGTTCTTTTTAACCCCACAATAATATCGATTAAATCTTTGAATTTTACCTCTGAAATCTTTTTTGGAAAACACAAATCAGGTATATATTCAAATACGTTCTTTTTAACCCCACAATAATATCGATTAAATCTTTGAATTTTACCTTTGAAATCTTTTTTGGAAAACACAAATCAGACACCGTCTGAAAAGTTCCTTGGTAAGAGAAGATAACAGAACTGCCCTTCTGCGTGTTTCTCTGTTTAATATTTCTCATCATACAATATGAGTAATTGGTCCAGCCGAAGTTTGAAAACATTCCAGTCTCCTGTCATATGACAAAAAGGACTAAGACTCCTAAGGGTTACTGTAACTGTTACTGTATCCTGCCGCCGTTCCACTAGGGGTGGCCGGTACCTCCGCAGATGCGCCTCCACTTTTTTCTGTCCTTACAAACCACTTTCATTTCCTCAATATTCATCACCTTTTTCATACATACTCTTCTCTTATTTTCACTCTGCAGGTTCCATTCTTTCGCAATCTCACCTATTTGGTCTAACCATTCTTTCCTCGGCCTTCCCCTTCCGCGCTTTCCTCTGACATTTCCTTTGTACACTTTCTTCGTTAGTCGTTCATCATCCATTCTTTCGAGATGTCCGAACCATCTCATCGTACTTTTTTGTACTTTCATTCTCATATTCTCTTTTATACCACACTCATTCATCACCCAATCATTACGTACTCTATCATTCAGTGTTTTTCCAGCCATTGCTCTCAGGTAAGCCATTTCAACCGTACATACTTTACTCAGCTCACATTCATTAACTGTCCACGCCTCACTTCCATACATCAATGTCGGAACCAATATACCATTGTGGACCGCCAATCTCATATTCTTCGTAAGTTTCCTATTTCTTGCAATTCTTCCAATCGTTCCCATTACACTTCTTCCTCTACTAGCACGCTTTTCCAATTCTTTCGTCAATTTCCCATTCGACTCAAACTTGCTTCCCAGATAATCAAATTCTTTCACGACCTCCACTCTTGTTTCATTCAGTCTTATCTCAATTTCCTCGCATTCCTCAGTCCTGTCAAACACTAATACTTTCGTCTTACTGGCATTCACTTTTAAACCGTTCTTACTAAAAGCATCATTCATTTTGGTGAGTATCATCTGGAGCTCCTCCGCTGTATCAGCCAACACTACGGCATCGTCAGCATAGAGAAGAACTCCAACATTCGTCTCACCCACTTTCACACCATAATGAGAAATTTCTGCTTCTTTCATACAATTGTCCATGATTATGTTAAATAACCACGGACTCATTACACACCCCTGTCGTACTCCCTTGTAAACATCAAACCATTCGCTACATTTACCATCCACTCTTACACACGCCAAACTATTTTCATAGATGGCGCGTATTCCATTCAGAAGCTTGCCGTTCACACCGTACTTTAGGAGTACTTTCCACATCATACCTCTGTCTACCGAGTCAAAAGCCTTCTCGAGATCCACAAAAGCCGTGTAGACCTTCCGACCCACAGCCAGATGTTTTTCAACAATCTGTCTGAGAGTGAAGATCTGGTCTACACACCCTCTTCCTGGCATAAAGCCAGTCTGGATATCAGAAACCCCATGACCGGTAGACAGTCTCACATTTTTTATGAGAACCTTACACAATACTTTACCAGCTATACTGAGAAGACTGATGGGCCTGAAATTTTGGCAGTCCTTTTTGTCACCTTTTCCTTTGTAGATAGGAACAATGACCGCCTTTTTCCAGTCCATCGGCACTTTACTCTCTTTCACACACATCTTGCACAGTTCAAACATCCATTCAACCATGCACTCCCCAGCACATTTGATCATCTCAGCATTCACACCATCATTCCCAGCAGCTTTTCCATTCTTCAGTTCTTTTATACTTATTATCACATCCTCTTTCACAATTTCTTCATCGCTGTCATTATATTCAACATCATAATAGTCTCTTTCGCCCTGGCCATATAAAATTTTAAAATATTCATTCCATCTCTTCCTTACATCACTTTCGTCCGACAGCAAGATTCCCTCAGCGTTTTTAATGCCTGGGTTGGTTCCCTCCATAAACTAAACGACAGAAAGAAAGAAAAAAAAATCTTATCTGTTTCTGCGTCTGACAGTCCAGGAAACGCCTACGTGAAGACTATTATTCGATTTTTCTGTTTTATGTAACGATTTGTTTCTTGGACAATCGTATTTGTAAATTAGGCAATCTAAGTATTCTACTATGACTACCTGAAATTCCATCTGAAATCAGAATTTGTCCATCTTGGTATAAGATACTCAACATAATTTTCTAATCTTGAAGTATTTCTCCGATGCAAGGTTTTCAAAGTTTCTCCGTCATCGCTATCATCAAGGACTAACTCCATTACCTGTTGGGCAAGGAGAGCTATGGCTTTTATAACAATTTTGCGTTGTTTGGTAGGATACAGGGCTGTAAAATGTAAAACAGATGAAAGTGCGCTTAAAACCCATTCGGGGAGGAATGCTGTGAGTGAACTCCCCAAAGGATGATTTTCCAGTACGCATTCGCAGTGCTGAAGCAAGCTCTTCTAATTATTGGCCTTAAGGAATTATTAATTAAAAGGTTGGAGGAAATGTACTCCAGCGTCGATTCATGTGGCAATTGGTGCTTAGTCCACACAGAAATCTTGCCATCTAGTTCGGACTCCTTAGGGTAAGATGGGGGAATAGCGGTCACTTAAGCAAGAACCGATATATTTTTTTACCTAAAGAACTTGAAGCAAATGTAACTGAACTTTTATACAGCTAATTTAATTAACTTTATGTCCTATAAGGAAAAAAATGTCAAGCCCAAGGAGTTTGACATATTTTCATACATTTTTAAAACCTTTCGTTGACCGCCATTGCCCGCAGGTTGTCACCTTGCGGGCAATGACGGTCACCAATTGGGGGTAATAACGGTTGGTCAATGATAGTGAGATATAGTTCCAAAATAAAATATTAACTTTAACCTTTCTCTACTTCTGGTGAGAAAGTGGAATGTCTTCCTAGAGAAGGTCCGGTAATAGGAAGATTCTTCTTGATACGCTCTTGAAGTGTACTGAAGGGTATGCTGAATTTTAAAGAAGCTTTCCGTATGGAAACTCCATTACGTACATATTGTACGGCGTTTTCTAAATCGTCTTTACTCCATTTTGCCTTCGCTGTTGTCCTTGCTCTGTTCCGCGGCATCTACGCAAGAAAAGTAAGAAATCTTTAACCACTAATTAAACAAAAGTATAATCTAAGCTAATGTAAAACTTGTCCTATATTTTGGTATGGGGTAATGCCGGTCGGTGACTGCCATTTCCCACTTCAAATGACTGGCATAACCCCAAAACACCAAAAACTTATTTTTTGATCGTCACTAAAAACCTAAACAAATTTTTATAAATGTAACTGGCACATTAAATGTGGTAATAATTGGTAATTAAAACATATCCACCCGTTTAAATATATATAAACTTACCTTTATTTGGAAATCCAGATTTTAACAACAAAACTACGCTCCAACATGTCAAGCTCCCAAGGACGCCCGCAATGCAACGTGGCGGGCGGCTCGTAAATTAGCTTACTCGAATGTACACTAGATGGCAGCACACATATATTTATTAAAATGTTTCGGGAAGTTAGATATTTGAACGTGACTGCCATTCCCCCATCTTACCCTACTCTCAAACCTTGAGGTGAAGAGTCTTCTTAGTTGTTCCCAAGTATGTGGGGTGTTGGCACAGTGGGAATGGTAGAACATTAATGCTCTGCCTTCTAGAAATTCAGGTAAGAAGTTCGGTAAATGATCAGTAGGACAATTTCTAGCCTTAGCAATCTCAGATATTCTGGTAAAGAATTCTCTAACGTCTTCCTTGCCAGTAAACTTGATGATACACCATGTATTCAAATTAATATTGTAGGGTAAATGAAAGTTTTGAGGGGCTTGATACACTTTCGAGGTTGTCATAGATACATGTGAATTAGAAGAGGTTGGCACTACCTCCTGTAAACGGGGAGTTTGAGACTCAAGTGTACTAGATTCGATGGCAGGAACAGTGTGAGTACTATTGGACATCACCGCCTGCTGTCGAAGTTCTATTAGAGTGGAACCTGGATGGATTCCTCTTTTACGGAGTTGCTTAGCCAATGTTCTTTGGTGAGCTGTGCTTATCCTAGGTATGGGTTCCATTATGAAAATATAGGAG
Source organism: Agapetus fuscipes (assembly GCA_951799405.1). NCBI lineage: Eukaryota > Metazoa > Arthropoda > Insecta > Trichoptera > Glossosomatidae > Agapetus > Agapetus fuscipes. The sequence goes on along the minus strand of OX637339.1, from coordinate 19,502,497 downwards.
TAGGAAAAGAGCAATTATTTGAAATATAATTCAACAAAACTCGCAGTTTTTCCAAATGGTGCTGTACCAGAAAATGTCTAGGTTGAACCTGGGAAGGAACTGCAGTCGTGCTGGCGTTAGGAGGTCAGCAGATGACAATCCCTTTCTCCTTCTTCGATAGAACTCTAAATGCGGTTCCTTCGTTGAAAGCCCTTTTGTCCACAAGTGATAGTACCAACTCTTTCTTATTTAATAATTGGAATACGAAATAAATATTTATACCACAACATGGAATATAATTACATTCACAATTTCCTTTTCCTTACACTCATTCATTCTTCTCACATTCCATGTACCAAACACCCATTCATTCTTTCTAAGAAAGTTTCTGGCGGCCTCCGTGCACGGTGGAATTTGTATTTGACTCAGTATTTGAGTTTCTGTTGGCAGACATAGGGTTTATTAATTACACACAAAAACAGTCCGAAGAATAATGATAACAATAAAAATACTATTACAAAATCAAATTGAATATGTCAAATTTAAAAAATAAATAATTATAATAATGGATAGGAGGTGGTGGCAGCCTTTCTCCCTGGTAATCTTGGCCGGCCTCCAGCACCCCAGCAAGCAGGTGGGGCTGACGGGGCCCACGTGGAGGTCTGGACCTCCAAGGCGCTCCCGACGGGCCGCGCCGACATCTGCCACTCGTATAAGCTTGCGTCAGTTATTGTCTTGTAGTTTTTATGTATTTTTGAGCTCCCACGGCTTGCATATCAAGTTTGTATCAATAATTTTGAATTTTGTTGTCCTCGCCTTGCGATTTTGCCAGTTTGTATTCATAGTAGTTGGCAATAGCCTCATTTTTTGCTATTTTTGATTTAAGAACCTCTTCTTCCAATGCTGTCCGCTTCTTTCCAAGTTTGGAATTAACTGGAGTCCTGAGCGAAGAAGGCGTTCAGGTTTTCCACTTTGATGTGGTCTCAGCCACGTCCCTCAACGCTGAGTACTTGAAGGGGGTGGGATGTGTCATCCACACCCAGAAATTCTACTTCTACAGCTAGAGCTGAGCCACTGGTACAGGGTACTTTATACTTGTTAGAGTCAATATTGTTGGTCAGCCCAACACAGCTCAGCTCTATCAAGGATCTTATCCAAGATCAGATCATCTTGGATCGTTGATGGTCCGCCTCCTGTGTTTTCTAGCATTGGCTTTTATGGCAGTGGCTCTCTTCTTCAGGCTGTCCCATTTCAACTTCAGCTGGGGCACGTCTCTGGGATGAGTGCTGATAGCATTAAACGATGTAGCGAGGCGCTGTCATGCCATTTCCTTGGTAGAATTTGACACCTTGTCAGTTTTTTTGGATAAAATGGTTTGGTTTTCTTCCAGAAGATCCAACAATTTTCTTATATCTTCGGTATGGAATTGCTTGCCTCTTTTTTTGGCCTGCAAGATAAAATAAACATTAAATCTAAGAATTGCGGTATGATAACTACTTTTGATATAGTTTTTCTCCGGTTAGACATCCCCACTTCAACTGAAAGTGGTTGGTGTGAGGCCGGCCCCCTTACCTGTAAAAATAAATAGGTCCCAATGCGCCACATGCGACCCCTTCGGGGAAACGCAGGCAAGAAGTTACACTACATGTGTTTAGTTGATTTAGTTAATTTAGCTTAGTTGCGTTTTAGACCATGTTCTATATGTAATTTTGTCTGCCGATGTTTAATCCCTTAAGCGGGGAATATTTTGGGTGTCTGTATGTCAGCGTTGTCGGTATAGGATGCCTGTTTTACCGACGTTAGAGCAGATTGCCATATTTTAATTAAATGCCTTCTTCATTTTTATTGAACTTTATGTTTTTGTGTAATTCATTGGCCTCCCTGTATAGCATGGGAAAATAGCTTGTGGTGTTGGCCAAGATTTGGGTATTTTTAAATAGTATCTGTGCATCATGTGCATTTATAACTTCTTGAAAGAGGGTCGGTTCTTGCTGCATCTGTAGTCAACTGTGCATGTGTGATGAGGGAACAACATCCATTTCTGCCCATAGTGATCGTAGCTTTTGTCCCCTACCCACATGTTGTAGTCCTCCACCCTCTGGAAGCAGTAGTTCGCATCAGATCCCCAGCAATTTCCGTTTGGCTTACAAACTTTGCCTATCTTGCACTTCTTCTTTTTGAACCACTCATTTGCTTCACTCTCTAGCGGGGGCTGCTCCGTGTGTTTCATGTCGCACCCAGTTCGATGTTGGGTTCGTTCCATATGTTAACCCTCTGATTGATGGCCTCCATAAGAGGGAACTGTTGATATCTATTGAAATTTCCAATGAGACCTACGCATAAGTAAAAATCAGTTATAGCATCAAAAAAGAAGTTTTTGCCTGCAGATGGCTCTGAGATGACTTTGATACAATTCTTCTTTGGTATTTTTCTTTCCAATACATTGTAGAGATTGGTAATAAATTTTTCAATACACCAATGAACTGATTCGTTTGTACGATCGGCCTCGCCTGCAAATTGCCATTCCAATAGGCGTTCACATACTGCCAAAGACTCGTCTACATCATAATAATATTCATTGAATTGTTCAGGGGAATTAGCTCTGAACACCATTGTTGTGTTTGGACTTTCATACATTTGTAAAAAGTCACTATAGGCAAACATACAGATTTTTTGCTTCCACATTGTGTGAGCTCTTAAGAAACACTTGTCGTAATTCATAATACCGTAGCTGGACGACTGCATCCAACCAAGTGTACGGGTTATGTTATTTTGCGGTACAATGAGTATTTTATCAAACAAATACAAAATGTTCTTGACTGTTACTCCTCCAGACTTGTTTACCATCTTTTGTTGTTGTACGGCGTGTACCGTTTGTGGGATTGATTTTTCCCGTCGTTGAAATATACTTTGTGGCCTGGTGTGTTCACTATGTCCCGTTGAACATCCAGCAACGTTCCCATCAGCTTCGTCATCTGTGGGGTAGAACTGTCCGCCACAAATTTCATCCTGTAGAGAGCCTTCTTCCAACACGTCTCCTCGCCCCGGTGAGCTCCGTATGTCTCCCTCGCGAAAAGATTCACTTCTAAAAACATATCGCCTCCTTGCTCCGGAGAACGATGTGTACAAGATACTTCTTGGTTGTTTACATAAATACTGTTCCAAATTGGCTGCGTATTCTGGAGTGACTGATTCAATGTCTCTGATGTTCCACGTCCTTCTAAAGGTGCTAAAACGCTGGAATCCAGTAGCGCATGAGCAAGAACGCCGAACCCAGGGACAGGCATGTTGTAGTAGCTGACAAGTTTGGAAAAGTGTCTCCGGGAGGGTCTGATTTCCAATCGTCACCCCACATTTTTCTTACTATAACTTCAGCTTTTTTTTCTTCATAAGATGTCATGTAATCTTTGTCCAGTCTGAAATGCCCACATGGATAATGAGCACTAGCATTTGCTGTAGAAACCGTTGATTGACCTGTGAGAAACGGGAGTCTTATTCCGAATGATGTCACTTTTGCACCAACGCAACGTTGAGTACTTCGACTCTAGAATATTGTCTGAACCTTGACAATTCTCCTCGGTCCAGGTAGCAAGCCATTCTTTCCCAAGGAACACAATGTATACCTTTGTAAATCAAGGTGGGTACTTTACCGGTGCCAGGGCGATCAAATGTCACACCAGATGGTAACCCGCTTGACAAGGTGAAGTGATATGTTTTTTTGTATGATCTGGTGTCTTGTGAGCCAGATTGACCACTTCCAGTGTATATTGGTTGTCCCATCATTCCACCGCCTCCGAGGCTATTACCGCCTCCGGAGCCATCTGCTCTGCCAATTGCGTCGTTCTGGACCTCCATTTCCATATCGACACCGGGTTCTACTGGTGGAGCCATGTTTGATGAACCTGCAGCTACTGGTGGTGGTTCTAGGTTGGCGTTGAAATCGTTCATAAAATCGTCCCACTCAAATCCGTCTACGGCTTCGTTGGGCGATTGTGTGGTTGCTTTTGGTGTTGATGTTCTGAATTTTGCTTTATTTATTTTCCTGATTGCTCCCCAATTCTTGGGTGTTGTAGATTTAGCCTTTACTGGTGGCATCCTTGGGTATATTGGCTTCCCATACTGTCTGTCAATGACGTTTTTAAATTTCAATCCGTATTTACCCAGTAATGAGTGGTAATTTCTGGTTTTTAGCCAATTGGAATCAAATTCGTCAATTGCGTCTTCGTCTGCACGAAATATATCAGCGTCTCCTGTTGCTGTTTCGTATGCTTTATCGTGTTTTTCTGCGATAGCATCGTCCTCGTCCACTGGTTTGTTCTTAAAGTTTTTGGTACCAGGACCAAGGTAGTTGTGACCGGGAAAATGAAACATGTTTATCGAAAGCCCATTACCGTTTATTTATATAAAAATGATATTATACATTTTAGATAACATCGCAACCACGCAAATCTCCAACGAGGGCTATGAAATTCCGTAAAGTAGCTATGATTCGTAGTAAAACCAAAACTACCAGGAAACATACTCCAGAGGTAGCTTTGAGCATATACGTCGAAGCTAGTATGACTGTTAGTCAATACGAGGTCATTCATCAGGCCAACAAAGAGGTATATCCATGCTATACCTATGTACAAAGGGCTAAAGATGATTGTTACCCACCAAAAAACGTACGATACGATAACATACTTATCAACTAAGAGCGGCCATACCATTGGGTTAGGCTTCTTATCATACCTAATTAAAAATGGAGCTGGTATCCAACGATAAGAAAACCTGCGATGGTCAAACGCCGGGGTATTTGGAAATACTCGTTTATTAGACATAACAATTATGGGTGTTTTTTCCAGGGCCTGGTCTCCGACGTACTTCACCTTAACTGCCATCGAATCTCCAAAAAGTAGCATCTTCACTGTATCCATAGCTGACGGTTCGATGTTGGGTTCGTTCCATATGTTAACCCTCTGATTGATGGCCTCCATAAGAGGGAACTGTTGATATCTATTGAAATTTCCAATGAGACCTACGCATAAGTAAAAATCAGTTATAGCATCAAAAAATAAGTTTTTGCCTGCAGATGGCTCTGAGATGACTTTGATACAATTCTTCTTTGGTATTTTTCTTTCCAATACATTGTAGAGATTGGTAATAAATTTTTCAATACACCAATGAACTGATTCGTTTGTACGATCGGCCTCGCCTGCAAATTGCCATTCCAATAGGCGTTCACATACTGCCAAAGACTCGTCTACATCATAATAATATTCATTGAATTGTTCAGGGGAATTAGCTCTGAACACCATTGTTGTGTTTGGACTTTCATACATTTGTAAAAAGTCACTATAGGCAAACATACAGATTTTTTGCTTCCACATTGTGTGAGCTCTCAAGAAACACTTGTCGTAATTCATAATACCGTAGCTGGACGACTGCATCCAACCAAGTGTACGGGTTATGTTATTTTGCGGTACAATGAGTATTTTATCAAACAAATACAAAATGTTCTTGACTGTTACTCCTCCAGACTTGTTTACCATCTTTTGTTGTTGTACGGCGTGTACCGTTTGTGGGATTGATTTTTCCCGTCGTTGAAATATACTTTGTGGCCTGGTGTGTTCACTATGTCCCGTTGAACATCCAGCAACGTTCCCATCAGCTTCGTCATCTGTGGGGTAGAACTGTCCGCCACAAATTTCATCCTGTAGAGAGCCTTCTTCCAACACGTCTCCTCGCCCCGGTGAGCTCCGTATGTCTCCCTCGCGAAAAGATTCACTTCTAAAAACATATCGCCTCCTTGCTCCGGAGAACGATGTGTACAAGATACTTCTTGGTTGTTTACATAAATACTGTTCCAAATTGGCTGCGTATTCTGGAGTGACTGATTCAATGTCTCTGATGTTCCACGTCCTTCTAAAGGTGCTAAAACGCTGGAATCCAGTAGCGCATGAGCAAGAACGCCGAACCCAGGGACAGGCATGTTGTAGTAGCTGACAAGTTTGGAAAAGTGTCTCCGGGAGGGTCTGATTTCCAATCGTCACCCCACATTTTTCTTACTATAACTTCAGCTTTTTTTTCTTCATAAGATGTCATGTAATCTTTGTCCAGTCTGAAATGCCCACATGGATAATGAGCACTAGCATTTGCTGTAGAAACCGTTGATTGACCTGTGAGAAACGGGAGTCTTATTCCGAATGATGTCACTTTTGCACCAACGTTGAGTACTTCGACTCTAGAATATTGTCTGAACCTTGACAATTCTCCTCGGTCCAGGTAGCAAGCCATTCTTTCCCAAGGAACACAATGTATACCTTTGTAAATCAAGGTGGGTACTTTACCGGTGCCAGGGCGATCAAATGTCACACCAGATGGTAACCCGCTTGACAAGGTGAAGTTCGAAGATTCAGCATTCGTTGGTTATCCATTCTAGAACACACATTAGCGCAGTGTAGCAGAAATGCAGCATGCAAATGTTTATATGTAAATGCTAAATCATCTGTAAACATATCATATGATAAAAAAAACTCACCTATATGAAAATATTTTCTCTCTGCTGTTTTATCAGATTTAGTGATTGTAAAAAAGAATTTCAAAATTTTTTAAATCACAAATTTGGAAACTGTCGGAACTTTTTCCTCCAAAAGACAATTTACAAGAATTTTATTTACTTGCATACTTTGTGTAAGACATGTCGGATGGCTATTCAAGTTTCGAATAAATGCAAAGTTTTCGGTCCACTCGACTCTAAATTCTCGGTTTTTATCTTCCGTTTTCTTTGCTTCCTTTTGGTAGCCATGTCGACTGGGGCACCTAAATATAAAAATATCCTAAATTATATTTTTTTCTAAAGCCACTAATACAAAATTATCATCATTATAAAAATGATGACAAAAATACCTGTAGGATGTCTGTCCTTTGACAGGAAAGATCAATTAAAGTTTTTTCACCAACTCTTCAATGGTCAACGGAACAATCTTCCGCAACCATTCCTTTTCAGCAGGTCGCTGCCTTAGCAAACTTCGTCCAGTTGTACATCTCTCGACCTTTTCATCAGCAATTTCCTGAACAGCAAATTTTGATAATAAAATCATGCAAATCAAAGTCATTGATGCCAAATGCATTCCTATTATTATTCAATTGCACATTTATTGAACAGGAAATAATAAAAACTCAACAAAGACATTATGAGCACTATACCTTTTTAGCTAATTTTAGCATTGTCGCATACTTAGCAGCTGTACTTTTGTGCGGCAGACTTGGGCAGCAGCATTAAAACGGGAAGTTACCCGATCCCAGGCCACTTCCTTCATATTTACACTAACATGGTCTGTTCTTTTACTCGTCCGAAACGGAGAACTTCATCGTTCGTTCCCTAAAACAAAATGTTGAGCAATTATTAGAGGGTGAAACGGACATAATTTTGATTTGAGTAAATGACTATGTTAAATAGCCATGGGCTCATCACACATCCTTGCCTTACACCCTTAAAAACTTCAAACCATTCAGTATACTCATCATCAATACAAACACATGCCATACTATTTTCATAGCTAGCATGTACCGCATTCAAGAGAGCCCCATTCACTCCATATGCTTTCAAAACATCCCACAACATACCTCTGTCTACTGAGTCACCCATTTATTCTCTCTGAGCAAGTTTCTGGCGGTGTCTCTGCAAAGTGGAACTGAGTTTATGTTGGCGAACATAGGGTTTATTAATTACAAAAAATAAATAAAGGATATCAAATAATAACAATTATAGAAATAAAAAATATAAACAAAAAAAATATATATAGTACTTACAAAAAATGACAAAAATTTAAAATAAATCAATTATTATAATAATCATTATATTAAAGTTAAATTTAAATCTTAATCGGGGCAAATATCGGGGAGTCGGCTAGCTCCTTGCCGGAGTAGCTCCTGGCAGGCTGCGTGAGTCCTCGCTCATGCCCGCGTCTCTACGCTGCGTGCTACGAAAAGTCTCTAAATTAAAACATACGGATCTTCTTTCAGGATCTTTATTTGCACTTAATTTATTTTTACAAATTTACATTTATTTTTTAACTCTTTTGGTAACACAAATTTATTTTTCACAGTTTGGTATCGCTTACACTCTTCAAATCAAAGCCAATTATCGCACTCAATTCTACGCCTTATATACTTCACAGACAGAACATTCCAGTGCATTTTCGCGAATTTTGCACATTCGCGAATATTCTACCAAGTTCAAAAAGATCATTTAATATCTAGATTTCTTAGGTCTATAATTATTGCTACCTACGGTGTACACCTATATTAATCTACTTTTGACATAATGCTATAAAAACTATTACTACCTACGGTGTACACCTATATAAATCTACTATTTACATTACAATACATACAATCATATTATCACATTCAATTAGGCAATCTAAGTATTCTACTATAACTACCTGAAATTCGATCTGAAATCAGAATTAGTCCATCTTGGTAAAAGATACTCAACATAATTTTTTAATCTTGAAGTATTTCTCCGATGCAAGGTTTTCAAAGCTTCTCCGTCATCGCTATCATCAAGGACTAACTCCATTACCTGTTGGGCAAGGAGAGCTATGGCTTTTATAACAATTTTGCGTTGTTTGGTAGGATACAGGGCTGTAAAATGTAAAACAGATGAAAGTGCGCTTAAAACCCATTCGGGGAGGAATGCTGTGAGTGAACTCCCCAAAGGATGATTTTCCAGTACGCATTCGCAGTGCTGAAGCAAGCTCTTCTAATTATTGGCCTTAAGGAATTATTAATTAAAAGGTTGGAGGAAATGTACTCCAGCGTCGATTCATGTGGCAATTGGTGCTTAGTCCACACAGAAATCTTGCCATCTAGTTCGGACTCCTTACTCTCAAACCTTGAGGTGAAGAGTCTTCTTAGTTGTTCCCAAGTATGTGGGGTGTTGGCACAGTGGGAATGGTAGAACATTAATGCTCTGCCTTCTAGAAATTCAGGTAAGAAGTTCGGTAAATGATCAGTAGGACAATTTCTAGCCTTAGCAATCTCAGATATTCTGGTAAAGAATTCTCTAACGTCTTCCTTGCCAGTAAACTTGATGATACACCATGTATTCAAATTAATATTGTAGGGTAAATGAAAGTTTTGAGGGGCTTGATACACTTTCGAGGTTGTCATAGATACATGTGAATTAGAAGAGGTTGGCACTACCTCCTGTAAACGGGGAGTTTGAGACTCAAGTGTACTAGATTCGATGGCAGGAACAGTGTGAGTACTATTGGACATCACCGCCTGCTGTCGAAGTTCTATTAGAGTGGAACCTGGATGGATTCCTCTTTTACGGAGTTGCTTAGCCAATGTTCTTTGGTGAGCTGTGCTTATCCTAGGTATGGGTTCCATTATGAAAATATAGGAGTAGGAAAAGAGCAATTATTTGAAATATAATTCAACAAAACTCGCAGTTTTTCCAAATGGTGCTGTACCAGAAAATGTCTAGGTTGAACCTGGGAAGGAACTGCAGTCGTGCTGGCGTTAGGAGGTCAGCAGATGACAATCCCTTTCTCCTTCTTCGATAGAACTCTAAATGCGGTTCCTTCGTTGAAAGCCCTTTTGTCCACAAGTGATAGTACCAACTCTTTCTTATTTAATAATTGGAATACGAAATAAATATTTATACCACAACATGGAATATAATTACATTCACAATTTCCTTTTCCTTACACTCATTCATTCTTCTCACATTCCATGTACCAAACACCCATTCATTCTTTCTAAGAAAGTTTCTGGCGGCCTCCGTGCACGGTGGAATTTGTATTTGACTCAGTATTTGAGTTTCTGTTGGCAGACATAGGGTTTATTAATTACACACAAAAACAGTCCGAAGAATAATAATAACAATAAAAATACTATTACAAAATCAAATTGAATATGTCAAATTTAAAAAATAAATAATTATAATAATGGATATCAAGTAACTCTTACCAGCGTCTCTTTCCCGACAATAGATATACATTATTTTTTTCTGATTGATGTGTTAACCCTTAAATGGGCCGTCATACATCTACTGTAATTTTTTGCTTTCTTACTACATATTTATATTGATTTGGGATATAATAACAAGAATTTGAAAAAAAATTTAAATAAAAATCGTGAATAAACGTTTTTTCAGAACGTCCGTTGTAACGGACATTTCCTGAAATAGCTTATTGTTAGTTCTAATTCACCATGTCACTTAAAACGGACATAACCAAGTTGAGTTAATGATAAAAGTTAGTAATAATCATCCTCTAAAACGGCTGATGCGACTTGGAATGAAGCACATTTTTTTTATCATATTATATCCAGCTTGTCCTTCAAACTTAAATCCCCATTTATTTGGTTTCTTGGGGATGTATTGTCTTATATTGCTAGCCTTTTTCCCTTTATACGGGATCATCACTTTGTCAATGGAATATGAGCCTTCTTCTTCTATTTGTAAACATTTTGGTCGGATGTGTTCTATAACAGGGCAGATTTTAAACGTTACTATCATTCTTAGGTATGTTTGAATTATCACAAAAATGGAGATAACGTTTTAAAGTTTGATACCTTTTCAGAGGCATCGCTTTAGCAATACATGCATATCGGAGATCATTCGACCAAAAGTCTTCAAAAGCTGGCATGCCTCTTAGTATTTTGATTCCTAATTTCATCCTAATAACATTCTAATTCTTTTCTACTGATATTTATTGTTTTTCCCGTCTCTTGTGAAGAATATAAATTGGTCACTGTTACTATAAAATCCATAAAGTTATTATCGAAAAAATTTTGAAAGTATTGAAGATACGTCTTTACCTCATCAAAGATATTTCTATTTATATATATTTTTCGTGTGCCACGACATTTCTGTAAAAAAATGTATTTTTTACAATTTAAATAATAATAAAAGCTATTGTTCTGGTCAAAGTAAGGTAATACGTACTAGAAATAATAGCAACACAAACATAGAAATACACCCAGACGCAAACAAATATGTCTGAGGCGTACAGATATTTCGTCCAATCCAGGAATCGACCCTAGAATTGAAGAAATATCATGTGATTGATTTGGCAACGTCCTTCACAAGGGACATGTGCTACAGCCACTACTTGTAGGGAGAACTAGGCAATGTCCGTTTTAAGAGACATCACTTAATTTTATAAATAAATACTACAAAAATGCAAAATACTAACTATAATTCTACAAAACATCAATACATATGTATTTTATTACATAAATAAATTGATTTTAGTCCAAAAAATCTTTGACATAGATATAAAATATGAATATTTACCTGGCGAGTGAATTTAGATGTTCGTTGATAAGTTCAAAATGCTCATAAATCACGCGACATCGTGCTTTGTCGCTCCGCGCGCTCACAAAATAAAAGAAAGATAGTTACACGTGGCAAAATCAACAACGAAAACTTCATACGTTTGTTTTGAAAGCCATGAATGCGTGTTTATGTAGACGTCATTTTAAACGGACAAAATCAATTTAAGGGTTAACAGTAAATATAAATCTACCATGAATTCATCGCTTTTTTCTTTACATTGAAATTGTTGAAGTAACAAATATTCTAACCATTTTAAACTGTATTCCCGACTAAAGTACATACTATCAATGTTTGTATTTAAACACTTAAAATATAAATTCTTATCTTTATAATGATTATAAATGTCATGTAGTGACATGCTAAATATTTTATTATTATAATAAGTCAAAGCAGAAGCAAATTCTTTATCTCTAGCATTATAAAATTTTATGAAATTATTTTGCCTATAATCTTCGATTAATCGACAATTTTCAGGCGGACAAACTAAATTATTATCTAAAAACGCGCATATCTCGGTTTCAATTCTTCGCATTTGACGTCCGGATTTACCTGTATGTCTGTTTGAATTTGAATTCTCTTCAGAAGCTGACTGAGATACACTGCTGTCATTTCGTCCTCCTTGTCCGAAATAACTATTTGGTAATCCCGAATTCTGCTCGCATATATGTCGGAAGGCTTCGAATCTTCCTTCATCAGTATGTCCGTCGCTTTTTTCATGTCCATCAGACGAATTTGCACTATCATTGATACTGATTGGTCCTGTATTGGCCAAGTATAAGATTTTGTCTTGTATTTCGTCTTTGGATCGGAAGTATAAATATATTGACAAAGCTTCCCAGTCTTCGAATTGCATTTCGAATGTAGATCTAATTCGCTTGGATTCTCGTCGCTTAATAGGGATTCGAGACATGATAGTGCATTTACACTGGCTGCTTGCATATCGACAGTCATGAACGGTGTGAATGTGTTGATATCCGTCCTTGTTGTGGTAGACTGCTCCGAATAGTTGATATCCTCTTCCCGATTCATCTGTAAAAATACACATTCATTAATAAACAATTTATGATTATTCAGTACAAATTGAATATACATCAATATATATTTTTACCATGCGTTTCTTAAAGTTTTTGTCGGAAGGTTCGCATCCATTCATTGCAGATAATTCTTTCGTCTTCTGCGTCTCTCGCTTTAATGCCATTTTTTCTAGCGAGACTAGTATTTGTTCCGAGGGGTATGATGTCATGTAAAATGGTCGGTTTGAGATTATTGGTAACAAGTTTTCCCAAGAACTCATGTAAGGACAGTCTGTTGGAAATGTTTGAGCTTCCCGATTGTTCATCCATTCCTCCATTATCTCTTTTAACTCTTTTATGATGAATTCCAGATGGGGATGTTGCTTCACGATTTTTTTTAATGAATCGTAAAATTGGATTGGATTTTTCCATAATTTATAATTAAATCCTTTATATAAAAACTTATGATCTCTTCCAAATGATATAATATTCTCCAGAGACACGACAGTTTCAACCTCTTCTTCGATAGCAACTGAATGATCTGAATATTTTTTTTAGTTATATTTAGTTAATTTTAGATATCAAAATATATCTAAAAATGCTCGATTGGAAATGTACTCCAGCGCCGATTCATGTGGCAATTGGTGCTTAGTCCACACAGAAATCTTGCCATCTAGTTCGGACTCCTTACTCTCAAACCTTGAGGTGAAGAGTCTTCTTAGTTGTTCCCAAGTATGTGGGGTGTTGGCACAGTGGGAATGGTAGAACATTAATGCTCTGCCTTCTAGAAATTCAGGTAAGAAGTTTGGTAAATGATCAGTAGGACAATTTCTAGCCTTAGCAATCTCAGATATTCTGGTAAAGAATTCTCTAACGTCTTCCTTGCCAGTAAACTTGATACACCATGTATTCAAATTAATATTGTAGGGTAAATGAAAGCTTTGAGGGGCTTGATACACTTTCGAGGTTGTCATAGATACGTGTGAATTAGAATAGGTTGGCACTACCTCCTGTAAACGGGGAGTTTGAGACTCTAGTGTACTAGATTCGATGGCAGGAACAGTGTGAGTACTATTGGACATCACCGCCTGCTGTCAAAGTTCTATTAGAGTGGAACCTGGATGGATTCCTCTTTCACGGAGTTGCTTAGCCAATGTTCTTTGGTGAGCTGTGCTTATCCTAGGTATGGGTTCCATTATGAAAAGATAGGAGTAGGAAAAGAGCAATTATTTGAAATATAATTCAACAAAACTCGCAGTTTTTCCAAATGGTGCTGTACCAGAAAATGTCTAGGTTGAACCTGGGAAGAAACTGCAGTCGTGCTGGCGTTAGGAGGTCAGCAGATGACAATCCCTTTATCCTTCTTTGATAGAACTCTAAATGCGGTTCCTTCGTTGAAAGCCCTTTTGTCCACAAGTAATAGTACCAACTCTTTCTTATTTAATAATTGGAATACGAAATAAATATTTATACCACAACATGGAATATAATTACATTCACAATTTCCTTTTCCTTACACTCATTCATTCTTCTCACATTCCATGTACCAAACACCCATTCATTCTTTCTAAGAAAGTTTCTGGCGGCCTCCGTGCACGGTGGAATGGGAAACTCAGTATTTAAGTTTCTGTTGGCAGACATAGCGTTTATTAATTACACACAAAAACAGTCCGAAGAATAATAATAACAATAAAAATACTATTACAAAATCAAATTGAATATGTCAAATTTAAAAAATAAATAATTATAATAATGGATAGGAGGTGGTGGCAGCCTTTCTCCCTGGTAATCTTGGCCGGCCTCCAGCACCCCAGCAAGCAGGTGGGGCTGACGGGGCCCACGTGGAGGTCTGGACCTCCAAGACGCTCCCGACGGGCCGCACCGACATCTGCCACTCGTATAATCTTGCGTCAGTTATTGTCTTGTAGTTTTTATGTATTTTTGAGCTCCCTCGGCTTGCATATAAAGTTTGTATCAATAATTTTGAATTTTGTTGTCCTCGCCTTGCGATTTTGCCAGTTTGTATTCATAGTAGTTGGCAATAGCCTCATTTTTTGCTATTTTTGATTTAAGAACCTCTTCTTCCAATGCTGTCCGCTTCTTTCCAAGTTTGGAATTAACTGGAGTCCTGAGCGAAGAAGGCGTTCATGTTTTCCACTTTGATGTGGTCTCAGCCACGTCTGGTTCCTCAACGCTGAGTACTTGGAGGGGGTGGGATGTGTCATCCACATCCAGAAATTCTACTTCTACAGCTAGAGCTGAGCCACTGGTACAGGGTACTTTATACTTGTTAGAGTCAATATTGTTGGTCAGCCCAACACAGCTCAGCTCTATCATGGATATTACTTTATCCAAGATCAGATCATCTTGGATCGTTGATGGTCCGCCTCCTGTGTTTTCTAGCATTGGCTTTTATGGCAGTGGCTCTCTTCTTCAGGCTGTCCCATTTCAACTTCAGCTGGGGCATGTCTCTGGGATGAGTGCTGATAGCATTAAACGATGTAGCGAGGCGCTGTCATGCCATTTCCTTGGTAGAATATGACACCTTGTCAGTTTTTTTGGATAAAATGGTTTGGTTTTCTTCCAGAAGATCCAACAATTTTCTTATATCTTCGGTATGGAATTGCTTGCCTCTTTTTTTGGCCTGCAAGATAAAATAAACATTAAATCTAAGAATTGCGGTATGATAACTACCTTTGATATAGTTTTTCTCCGGTTAGACATCCCCACTTCAACTGAAAGTGGTTGGTGTGAGGCCGGCCCCTTACCTGTAAAAATAAATAGGTCCCAATGCGCCACATGCGACCCCTTCGGGGAAACGCAGGCAAGAAGTTACACTACATGTGTTTAGTTGATTTAGTTAATTTAGCTTAGTTGCGTTTTAGACCATGTTCTATATGTAATTTTGTCTGCCGATGTTTAATTCCCTTGAGCGGGGAATATTTTGGGTGTCTGTATGTCAGCGTTGTCGGTATAGGATGCCTGTTTTACCGACGTTTGAGCAGATTGCCATATTTTAATTAAATGCCTTCTTCATTTTTATTGAAATTTATGTTTTTGTGTAATTCAATGGCCTCCCTGTATAGCATGGGAAAATAGCTTGTGGTGTTGGCCAAGCTTTGGGTATTGTTAAATAGTATCTGGTGGTCATCTAGATAGGCTCAACTTCACTGAACGAAGTCATAAATGATGTTCACTCAGTCGACCAGGCGTTGAAGTCACCGGCCATGATGACCGGCAACGTTGACGCCCTGACGTCGGTTTCCAGGTCGTGGAGATCATCAAGGAACTGCTGCAGAGAGACATTCGGTGAGAAGTAGCAGCTGTACATCCTACAGCCTGCTACCTCAATCCAGGTCCATTCCCTGCTGGCATTGCGATTGCGTCCCGAGACGACCACCCCCTGCGCCGGAAGAAAAATAGCGGCCACTCTAGTGCAGTCTCAGTACCAGCGACTGTTACAGTCACGGTACTGCTCCGACACCAGAACAATGTCGACCTTTTTCTCCGACGCTACCTGCTGCATCAGGTCCTGGACCACTTGGCCGTGGCCCAGGTTGATTTGCAGGATATTAAGTTTGGTCACCTCCAGAGGCATTGCTCGATAGCAGCGCACTGCGCACTACCGCACCAATGCGCGGGCGGTAGTTTTTCCTTTTTACAGGGGGCACAGCACAGCAGGCTTTTGCAACCCGCTGAGTTGTGCCCCTCCCGGGCTCCCGCACGTCGCATTTAGCTGCGACGTGAGAGAACCCAAGACAGCGGAAGCACTGCTTGACCTCCACCTTCTGCCAGATTCGGCATCGGAGGAGGCCAATCATCAGGCGACCGGTTTGAATCAGGTCATCTGCACCCCTCGTCCACGGCACCCTCGCCGTGCACGCAGCCGACCTATCCTGTCTCGTTCTCAGTGGGAACACCTCGATTTCTTCGAGGCTCTCCCTCAGGGCCCGAGCCAGGGCTTCTTTAATGTCCTTGACCTCTACACCCTCGTAGAATTCCTTTCCATAGATGGTCTTTTTAGGGACCCATCTTTTAACTTTCATGGAGAGTCCTGCTATCCTTTCGAGAAGTTTTTCCAGGGCAGGTCCCCTGGAGTCTCCCTTCGTTAGGCGTAGCTGCAGGGACCCATTGGTACCTTTTCTGATGCCCTGGATCCCAGGCAGACCCTCTCGCTCGGACTTGCTGATTATTCCGGCAAGTCCCTTTAGTTAGATCTATAATCTATATAATCTATCCCTTTTAGCCTTCTATCTCAGTTAGATAAGTGGAAAAAACCCGTTTGCTCACTCGTTTAGAGTAGTCGTCCAGGAAATCCAGATATTCGAATGAATTTGCTTAGGTCGCGCACTTAGCGACTATTCTAGTCTAGAAATATAGTTAAGGGCAGAAAAATTAAAACTGGTTTGGCCCTTGGAACAAACTGAAAAAATCATTATGGCCCGAAGGCCTCTAAGTTTGGAGACCCCTGCTCTAAGGTACAGATTTATTTTCAAGTAAGTCTTGCTTGGTGCGCCCTCTGCCTTGCACAGCAACGCCAAGGCTCTCCTACTTCTGCTTCACCAACGCATTTAAACTAGAAACCAGTTGCCTAATTTCTGACCGACGAGGCATTCTGTTAGCAATTTGGCGTAGCGCGTCTGCCTGGATCTGGAAATAAACAAAATCAAATGAGAGTTTTTGTTACATCCGATTATTAAAGTTTCTGAAAAGAAACCATTTAGAACACACCTAACAGATTTATATGATGCAATGTTTTGCCACTTTGCCACCACAGAATTAGCAGTTGGGATCTGCAAACTGTTGGTTTTAGATTACGTAGAATGATGAGACTTTAGCAAGGTCTATATGACTTCTGTACATTTAAAAAAAAAACTTTTTAGGGTTTCTGTAATAACACTAATTAAAATGAAATAATAATTACATACCTTAAATATGGCTGTTTGCTGCTCCATATGGTTGGAAAAAACATGCCGTGAATCCATTCTTCTAGACCCTGCAAAAAAACACTTATGTAAACGATAATACTCAAATTAATATTTGGTATCATGTTAAGTTAAGGAAGGTTATCATATACATACTTGGGGTGTTCCTTCTTCCAGTGGAGCGGGCTGGTTCGCTGGGACCGGACACCCCCGCTTCATTCAGAACCGAGGATGGGTTGGTGACATTAGTCACTTCCATTAGGGGGGGAGAGGGAGTGGCAGGTAAAACGTTGGCGTGTGGAACAAAAGCATTGCTGCTTGAGGCACAAGGTGCATCGGGCCAGCAGGGCGATGCTGCACTGTTGGTGATCTCAACCATCTCGAAAATCAGATGTACCCGTCCAGGAGGTTGGATTTGGTGGTTGGTGTGTTCACAGCCGCTTGTTTACATCACCATCCATTAACTGGATGAGCTCCACCTGCAGGATTCCAAGTTGTTAATTTGAAAATGTGATCAATTACAGGGTGTGACTGATAATGAGTGTAATATTCATAGGGATGGCATGTGGGCGTTCCCTTGGTAAACCCGATATGCTCAAAACAATCATAATCGAAAATCCATATTTTTGCATATCAAAGCAGTCAGGTTTAGACCGCTGTACTAGCAACTGCTCCTGGTTTTTATCAAAATGCCTTATTTTTATGTTTTACCGTGTAAAAATAACAGTCAAAATAAGGAGTATAAGGATCATGGTATTATTTTTCCCGTTAAAGTAATGAATTCCACCCGCATTGCACATTTTAAATCGTTTTAAATATTTAAGCACTTAAATATTTGACGTTTGTCGTTGATTACGTCAGTTTTGTTTACGTCATCGCTAGAGATGTGCTGCGCGGTAGTATTCGTCGAATATCGATGGTACCTCTGAAATTTGTTCCAAGAAAAGACAAAAACTACTTGATAATAATATTATGTTTTTATTGTAACAATATAATTTGAATAGAAGCCGTTGTTATGTTATGACTTCCAAAACAATCAATTAAGTGCTATCCACTTTTTGACCAATATATTAATAATTATATGAAGAATAAATATTGTTTTTTTTTGTGGATGTTAAGCAAATGCAAAACTAAAGAATTCGCGCTTTCTATAGCAACGTTCAAGTTCACAGAAGGCTCTTGAGGTGTGTTTCATATGAAAACAGCGCCCATCAAATAAATCCTTCTAATATAATTATTATATACATGAGCTAAGTATTTATTATATTGAAAGTTAAATTATTGTGTGTTTTGATATGTTCAATTCTTGTATATACAGGAATAATACAATGTTAACACGTATTTGTATGAGTAACACGTATATATGTGTAACACGTATAACCGGTTTTTGAGTTTAATATTGCTGCCCGTAAAAAAGCAGCGTTGGCTGGGTCTGGATAGTTAATGTCTGTGACGAGCATCAAGCTGTTGTCTTGGGATGGCATTGCTTGGATGTTGTAAACTGTCGCCTCCATCTTCCTAGATATGTTCATGTTATGGAATCTAGTTGATATCATGCATATGTTGGATGAATACACACAAAATGGAAGGTTGTGGATTCGGATCCCGGCGGAGCACAAAAATATACCATTTATATTTCGAATGTGCTCTTCGCTGGGTTGAAAAATTCATAAACCTTTACCAATGACCGGTCACCAAAGGTCCATCCAGCCTCACAGCAACTGGGTCTTGCTTGAGTATTGGCGCTTTGTAGCGACGACCAAGCTCGTACACCTCTGCGGCACTACAACAAGTGTCATAGACCCCTAGAGTCTTTAGAATCTAGGGAGTCTCCCGCACAGGATTTCTTAAAAAAAAAAAAAAAAATTCTTCAGAGATTGAATTATCGATATTAACAAGTATCGATCGATAGCTACCAGAGATTATCAACTTTGTACAACTCTACATATCGTCCCTTAGCTTACAACACCGCCTAAGTCATTTTTACCAACTTTACAGGAGACGTAAAAAACTGTCTATTTTAAAAAATCTGGGGATTATTCCTGTCATAACTTAATACATACTCTAGTTAGCGGTTAAGAAATAATTATTTATACTTATTTTGACAATTTACTTTATTTTAACTTGTTTTTTATGACTTGAGCTGTGTTGACTAATATTTTATTAGATTTAGGCGGTGTTGTTTGCGGAAACGTTAGGGATTAAGATATTAAATAAAAGATGATTTCCAAAGAAAAGCTTTTATTAGGAAATATTTCAAGAAAATTAACAAATCTTTATAACATTAGGTATCTATAACTTAAATCTTAAGAATCACATCTATATCTATAATCTAAGTTGCGAGGATATATTCATTCAAAGCTCTCAGATGTATGCCCACAAACAAACACGTGTAGTTCGCGCTTACAAATGCTGATTGTGTACTTACAAATAAAATCCAAACCTCAAATGAACATAAGCCCTGCAACTCTTGCCGACATTCCCTGAAACAGGGGTGACATTGGCAAAGTGAACCATTTTTTACAGTATTTACAGTATTGATATAAATTACTTAAGAGGAAACAAAAGGGCCGTTACGCCATACAAACGTAGTCCCCTGTTTTCTCCCTGGATAATGTTAGTAGAGCAATCATTTTTGTCTCAAAAATCAATGACTACTATTGGCATGTCCCTCGGTTTTCTTTTTTTTCATAAACTAATTATTAAAAGAGATATGAACATTCAAAAACCCATAAAATTTGTCAGATTTTTTGCTGTGTTTAAACATCCAGAAAACAAAATTGACTAAATTATATAAAAAAAGGAAAACATAGAAACACGGCCAAAGTCTATCTTTATTTATTAAAGAAAAAAAATAGTTAAATGGGTCAAGTTTTGGAGAAGGGAACAGGGGATTACGAAACGTTGATTTTGTGTAATTTTAATAGGTATTTTCGGTCCAAGCTGCAGTTGTCCCTATCGCGCTTTGCGGGGGGAGGCTTGAGGTTGGGGACGGGCGGACTAATGCGTATACAGACAAAGGAAGAAAAAGCAATAATAATTGCTGCGAAAATAAGGAGATATATATTCCATTATACACTTTTTTATTGCTTCCTTTGACCAGGGCCGGCTGGCAAAAATTTTTGGTGTCAATTTTTTTATTTCATTTTTTTGATACAGAAAAAACTATTCAATAAATTGAGCTCAAACTGACTTGAAGAAAACGAAAGATTTGATAAAAACAAGTCCATTCATTTCAACATCAAAATGTGTGTCACTAGGTATATGTGATATCTGTTAAAAAAAACATGCAAAAGTCTGAATCCAAACACGAATTACATATAAGCAGAAATCTCGAAAAATTGGGATTTGATTTTTACTTTCTTGCTCCCGGTACGGAGTAAAGAAAGTTTTGTTTTGGCGAGAAAAAAAAAATCGAGATTTTCACCGAAATGAGTTGTCCTGGTGCAGGACATGCCAAAAAACACTATCTTGCAAAAACGTCCGGCTGTATGTGTGTGTGTGTGTGTGTGTGATTTTTTTTTTTAATAATTCTAAAAAGACATTACAATGAAAAAAAAACAGCTATTTTAAAACTTTTAGATAGTTTTAACAAATATCTGTAATTGTTCATTCAACATTTTTTGTTATTTCTAATATTTAAGAAGGCTCCCGAGCACCTAAAAACTTAAAATGAGATTTTCTCAAAAACGGCTCCAACGATTTTCGTTAAATTTTATGTGTAGTCATTGCTTTATTAGTTCTACCAGACAGTTATAAACATTTTTTCCAAAAAAGTCATTTTTTGTGGGTTGCCATATAAAAAAAGCAATCGTTTGCGAATATCTCGGAACACCATTGGTTAAACAAAAAACGATGCATTGCAATTTTTCACATAACAATAATACTTATAATAATCAATTATTATTTTTCCAGAAAAACAAAACAAAATGGTAGTCTCTATACAAACTTATTATTTTCATACAAATTTGTTTGTAAGGCCTTCATACTACAATCTACATGGATTGCTTTATTTCATACTGAAATAACACATGGCTGGCTGGCACATCATTTTAGCTTTACACACACTTTTTGTGGTTTCGTTGATGCAAGAAAGTCGAGTGCAGTTCTCTGTACAATTTATTGTTATTGTTTTCAGTATATTCCTTCTGTGGTATACACTCGTGACGTGACACGTAGTCGATAATTAATTTATCGATATCCTAGTGTTGTTCATTGATATCGATATTTCCAGTTAGAATATTTTGCATGAAGTATATTTTTAGCACAATATTGTGCTGTTCGATTGTTGGAAGGTAATAAAAAAGTGTTACTAATTAACATTTTCTTGAATTTTTTTATTGAAATACTAAAATCACACGAATATTAATAATATTGTAAATAAATCTAAAGTTTGGTGTAAAAATCACTTCTTCTTCTTATCGTGTGGTTAGTGATGTTACCTGATGTTAGAGTTGTTCAAGCCGCCCGTGGGCCTCTAACATCGATTGTCATCTAAATAGACTGGCAAGTAAATTAGAACAGCCGGGATCACCTGCACCAGTTTAACTACGTCTTTCAACTGCCCACAACTTATTCTCGCTCTGGCCTACAGTGTTTTGTTCAAGCTCAAGCGCAGACAGGCGCAGGCGGGCGCGGGTACTTGGCGAGGGGAGGGGGGAGGGGCAGTGTGGCACGCATACATTGACAGCCCCACTCACACATCGATAGCTCGATTGTGCGGGCAATGCGAGACAGCAACAGATTTTACAAATACCTATTTTTCAATTCTGTAGCCCTTGAGGTTTCCTCTTAAAGTTGTTTGGTAACATAGGAACTTCTAGTTAGTGCGAAAATGCAATTATATTTTTTTATTATTATAGGTAAATATTTTGAATTATTAGTATTAGTCTTTAATAAACTCCAAAGAAACAAGATATAAATAGTATTAATAAAATTATAAAAATAATAAAGAATAACTCGAAATCTCTAGTCTAATCTAAGTTTCAGTCTTTAGCGATTGCTGTGCGGAAGGTCATCATAAAAAGAATGGCAACTAGGTGGTAATACACTTTTTAGGTCTTGCAAATCTTGATACTTCCGCTTTGTAATTGGTATTCTAGCTGCGTACAATTTCTGCAGGCCATTTATTTGTTTAATGTTGTTAATTGGCGTGGGACGATGTGGTAACGGCTGTAGCTCGTTATCAAAATCAACTTTGTACCAAATTGTGCCATTTGGTCTGTATTCTAGCATACGTATATCTGTGACGACTGGGTCACCTGTTTTTTACCAGGACGTATAGATGTATAAATCAATTCTTTCGAAAAGTCTGTGAAAAAGTTATAGTCCAAATAACGAGCTTCGTAAGGCATAGGATCACTCCTAGCAATTTTACTTATTGCCATGTATTGTTGTGGAAGGAAAATTTCTTTACCTTTTAATTTGCACTCTATTGCACTGTGTACCGAGTCACATTCCATGTGAGTATGGCCTTTTTCCAGATACTTTTGAGTAATCACAATATTTTTTTCAATCGCTAAACGTAATAAAGCATTACTTAAGGTAGCATTGCGATTTTGAGCGCAACAGCCATCGGAATATAAAATCACAGGCAATAATTTCTGACTCAAAACCTTCTCTAAATGGTCTACTAAGCATGAAGCAAACACAGAGGCTTCAAGCGTGCTATTTGACTCATCGAACCAATAACACATTACTTCCTTAGTTGCTATATTGTATAGTGTAAAATTATGGACGCATAATTTAGTTTTATAGTAAATTGCACTAGCTTGAAGATACGGGGCCAATTTTACCGATTCAACATCCTGTGTGAACACGTGACAAGCTCCGGACTTTGCAATTCCTTTGTCAGTATCTTTCTCTTTCCTAGCTCGATCTTTCTTCAGAACATGTTCAGCGTGTTCTTCATCCGTAATGTTTCCAGTTTTATGACTGCAACAAACATCGCATTGATCTTTCTTTGGGTGGAATAGGCTCAGATTGAGTTTCAAAAATATTTTGTCAAATAATTTACGGCCAGGGCATTCTCTACCCTCTAATTCACAATTCTCTTTATATGTCTTATAAAGCTGTGTCATGTTCGTGAACTGGTTCTAAATATTCTCGTGATGTTTTAGCACGACAGTAATGCGACGGCATCTTTGGAAGATCTGCTAAAAACTTTTCAATATATTTGTGGTCTTCAATTTTCTCTGGATTTCTGCGATTACTGGTTGAAGTAGATGAATCGGGAGGCATAGCACAATCGGTTTTTGTCAACCAATATCTGATAAACCAATCTTTAATTCCAAGAGTGGCCAAGAACATTTTTTTGCAGACTTGGTGACGTACGTTATCAATCGTCAAAACGTAAGTTCGACTATCAGTTCTTTTGGATGATTCTGGATTTTTAGTAATTTTCTTTGGTATTTTGTTAACGTGTGAAGTTATAAATGATCTTCGCTGCTCCCAGTTCATATTCTGCCAGAAATTTTCAAACAAATGTTTCCGCTGTTCTTCATTTATGTTGTCACATGACCTGAGTTTAGATTTCTTGCAAAACGCAGAAGTGCACGGTGGTTTCATGGATCTTGCAGGCTTAAATACGTCTTGTTTCACTTTAAATGTTTCATCAATCTTTGCTTTTCTGTCTCTTCTGTATCCCAAATAATTTTCACCTTTCATCCGTAATTCTTTATTAATATTGCGTTTATATTTCTTTGGGTCTTTTGACGCCTTGTTCTGTCGTTTTTTATGACTTAACAAATCACCGTGATAGGGAACATCACTGAGTATGACCACTTTTGAAGAACACGATGGAGTAGCAGAGACATTGGATTGCTGCATATTGTTTTGGGTTGTATTATTTTTATCTGTACATTGAGTATTGTTTGTGACTATATCAGAAACTGGGTCTTGAGTATTCGTAGATACGAGAATATCTTGGTTTGAAGTAGGGAAAGATTTAACAGAATTTATATTAAGGACAGCATTTCCTAGTTCTTGTACAACGTTCTCATTTTCTACCGTGATATTGGCTACATCCAATACAGAAGACTCAAGATACTCGATGGCCACCGTAGCAAATTCGGGTGGTTCCTGTTGCAGATCAATGAAATCATTACCAACTTTTTCTATAACTTGTAGATTGTTAATGTCAATGTTTTCAATATCCAAGTCCATGTTTTGATCTAATATTGAGATTACATTGTCCTGGCTACTTAAAATACTTTTTATGGACTCCCCGAAGTTTTGATCATTTATTGGTGTTGCAATAATTTCGTATTTAGTAGGAGAATTGCATGCTTTGGTATCAGAAGAACTAGTGTTATCTTTTTGCTTCAAATCTAAAACAAATAATAGGAATTATTGCACTAAAAATGTAAATAACAAGAAATAAATGCGGACCTCAAAACAAACCTTCAATACTAACCTAGTTTAATTCTTTTTTTATCTTCTTTGCAACTTAGTTTACGCCGTTTATGTTTTGACATCAGTCCTGATTCTTGTAATTGTAAATGTAATTGGGCACATGAGTAGTCCAATTGCAAACAGCGCTATGTTGAAAAAAGTTTTTTTTACGAAATTCAATAAAAACATCTACTGGTTAAGTTATTGAAGAAAATGTTGTTACATTATAATAATTCTACAGTGGTATTATTTAGAAATTATTTTATTATAAAAAATTAAATCTTGGTATTATATAATTCTTGTAATTTGAATATTAAAATTGAACATAGCAAGTTCTGCAAAAGTATTTGTAACATAGACATCTTTGCAGTTGTATGGAATTAACATAGACAGTTTTGAATCAGTAAGTCTTAAAACTAAGCACTTTTCCCGTTTTATAAATTTCAACAACTTTTTTACACCCTTATGTCAGTTTTTTACACCCTCATGTCTGTTTCATCTTCCATGAGTGTTTCTTCAGAGTCAGTTTCTATTAAATTACTCTCATTTTCTTCTTGTAGGAACTTGTAATATTGAAGGTTTTCAAAAGTAATCCAGTTTTCTCCAAAATGTTTAACCAGTAGTTTTCTAACATCATTTAATTTTTCTGCTTTCACAGGAACTCCAATATTCATCAATGTAGGTTTAACATTTTCAAGAGACATGCCTCTTTTACACACATTTCCATAGTTGACCACTTCAGATACATAATTAGGTTCCCCTTTTATTCCAATTTTATTATTCTTATCTTTTCTCAAGAAAAATCTTTTGGAAGCATTAAATTTAAAATGCCAAGAACCTGGTACTTTAAGCACATTTTTAACGCTTGTTTTCCAGTCGTTAAATTGGAAGTCACTTCCAAGTCTGATAACTGTACCATATTTTTTGAAAATTTCAAAATAAATATTGGGTTCCGCAATCACCTCTAAAGGGCGTATCTCTCTTTCAATATTGCCAAATATACGGTCAGGGGGCAAGAAAGAATGCCCAACTACCGGAAATATAATAGTTATTTTTTTAATTTGATTTGGAGCTTTTGTTTTAAACCAATAAGCCAACATTCCCACAACTGTGGAATTTTTATTTTGACCCCCACAACCGTCGCAAAATAATTTTATGTGCTCAATACTGCCATCAAAAGTGGTATTTAACAGTCTGTGAAATAATGCTGATGCAATCTGATTGGATCCTTTTAAAGCCTCGGTTTCGAGCCACGTGTATATAAACGTATTTGAATCATTTTGAGAGCTGCAAGATGGCCCTTGGCAGATTGTTAGATTATATGCATAAAGTTGTCGGCTAAAGTAGGCACTTTGATCCGGCACTTTGGGTAGGATCTGATTTTTTTGACAATCAAAAGATAATATCACTTCATTGGCATGTTGCGTCTTGAGGCTAGTATAAAAGGCTTTGGCTTTTAACTTGTGAATCCTAAGATGCGCTATCAACAATTGCTTTTTGACTAAATCATTTTCACGTTTGATATTTTCTTTTAATTCAATGCACTTAGAGCAAGCGTCTGTCGCCGGTGTCTTAAAACTTAAATTAAAAAATGTAGTAAATATTTTCCGAAAAAATTCGTATTTCACCGGAACATTTTGTGGGTCATTGTTATAAAAGTTGTGTAATTTTTTTATAGTAAGGTCACTTCTTAGGTATTGTACAGTAGACCTTCCTCTTGTGTAGTGTGATTCTATGGATTTCAGACCCTTTATAAATGACTTAACAGATTCTGTTCGATCTGAATACTTAAAAGATCTTCTATCACCACCTCTTCTTTCTTTCGGCAGTTCCATAGTATTTAAATGTCTTTTGCAAATTCTTTGTATTCTGTCTTTAGATATTTTTAAAAGTGTGATCATTGCTTTTTGGCACACTTTCTTTAATGTGATGTAGCGTTTACCCCCAATAATTGCTTCATACTTGGGAATAAAATAACGTATTGTTTGTGTTCTTTTCTTGCCTTTTTTTTTTGGAGTTTGAGCTGTGCAATACTTTAATAAAAATGTATCTTGAGCAATTTTGCTTGAAGATGCATAAAAATGTCTGTAAAACTTACTATAGTCTTGAATCGTCAACTCGTTACACTTATAACCATGTTTTGAATTTCCATGGACGCACTGTGGTATCTGTGGTGGTCCTTTAGCCATATATCTGCAAAAAAACAGTGAAAAATAATATACTAGTTCAATAATATGCTAATTAAAATTTTACAAAACCCCGACACTACAGACTATTGATCACCATGTAGCTTCAATTTTACATCTTATTCATTGATACGAAATAATATTATTTAAACTGTAACTTACCGTTTTGATTTTTCAACTTCTCTTTTCCAAGTAGATTTATCGGATATTTTCTTACGCCCTTTTCTATTAGGTGCAAGAATAACTTCGTTTTCTTGAAATTCCATTTTCACAACATGAAATTGCTAAAAAGCTGGATCTTTTATTAATTTTAGTAGATACGTGCGTGCACGCCGACTGCATCAAGCGTACTGACAGGCAAGATGGCGGGATTTGCACCAGGATGCTGGCGTCTTAGCGCCATTTGCAAGTGAACAGTAACATAGACAGTTTTGAAAGTGGATTGTCAAATATCATAGCGACTTTTGCAACAGTATACCGTATTAAGCCTCAAATTAAACGTAACGTAGCGAGTTTTTGAATAGTTTAATAAAATACACAAGAGCATTTTTAAAAATCCAATATAATGACATCAAAAACAAAAAAAAAAAATTTTTTAACATAGCGCTGTTTGCAATTGGACTACTCACATAACAATTCATCACCTGAACTCAGATTACTCCAGGAATCAATTTCTTCTTCATCCATAGTGTATTTTTAATTATTGAGTATCCTAAAAGAAATAAAATACATTTTGAAACACCGCCTAAGTTAAGAAAAAATTGTTAGTAAACACCGCGTAAGTAGTGAACATATTCTATTATCATTTTGTTTCTATATTAATAAGCATAAATCAATAAACATGACTTTATTCTATAGCTTACCTCTTAATCTTCCATTAGAACTTCTTGCATGGACCTTTCAGCGATAAAATTCACATAAAAATTGAATAATCACGGAGCGTCAAGAACTTACGCGCGCAAAGTTTGACAGACTAACGACTTGTGCGGTGTTGCGAGGCCAACCGACTTGAGCGCTGTCACTATTTTTTAAATTACGGCTTCTGATTGGCTGAAATCTCTATCAAGTGACCAATGGTTCGACGCGTATTACGCAGCTACATCCAATGGCATTCAAATGTAAAAACCGCCATTTTCGACTTGAGCGGTGTTGTAAGCTAAGGGACGATATGTGTTTTATTCTTTATCCGAGTGCGAGCTCAAAAACTCGCGATCAAAACGTCGTAAGCGACCCCGATTTCATGGCGCTTAGGCTCTTTCTATCCATCGCATTTGGAAATTTTTGAACTAATCAAGCGCTAGCTTTCATTGTAATTGTAATGTTAGTTCCCGCCTACCGAAAATATGGTGACAACACCTTCTCTCAGGGTCAGTCTCCCCTCCACTGACCCACGCCCTGTATATCCATCCCATCCGGGGATGTGTCACAGGATTCACATGCAAAAGTTATGTGAGATACGAGTGGCAGAAGGCCCTCCCGAGAAGCTGAATTGAGTCTGAATGAGTCCTCTATGATGACAGTCGGTAAGAGAGGCCATCGAGAAAAACGCGGTGATGCCAGAAATAAAATATAAAACGAAAGACATTCGCATTGCTGTCCCTTGTAAAGATAGTTCAATAATGCTTGTACAACGAGAATCACAATCCGGCAAAGGGTCTCTTTCGCAAGGGCTATTAATCTCCAGCGGCAACTTATATCCAAAGTGTAAGGAAAGAACGAGAATTGCGGCTCAGGCCTATTCAAAATATGGCCCGCGACAACATTAATAATTATAGCACAATAAGTTCAATAATTTGTTTAAGGCAGCGGTTCTCAGCAAATTTTAAAAATTGCGTATGTATGGAAGTGAAGCATGGACAGTGAATGATAGCGAAATGAGTAAAGTATGTACGGTGGAAATGAAGCATTTGAGAAGTATGACAGGAAAAATTTTGAGGGAGAGTTAGGAATGAATGGGTAAAAAAAGAATGTAATTTGAAAGAGGATGTGAAAGTTAAAGTACAAAAGAATGTGATGAGATGGTTTGGGCATGTGGAAAGAATGAATGATGATAGACTGACAAAGTATGTATACAAAGAAAGTGTGAAAGGAAAAAGAGGGAAGGGACGACCGAGAAAAGTATGGAGTGATCAGATTGTGGAGATTGTGAAAGAATGGGATATACAAAGTGAGCGTAAAAGAAGAAAATGCATGAAAAAGGTGATGGATATGAAGGAATTGAAAGAGGTATGTCAGGATAGGAAAAATGGAGGCAACTCTGCAGAGGCTCTGGACACCCCTAGCGGAAAGGCGACAGAGTTACAGCGTGCCTATCCCCTTCCCCGTTAACAGAATTATTATGGACAAAATGAAATTCAAAAATTGCATGCCTACCCCCCTGCTGTTTTTTGCTAAGTCAATCTTTTCAAGAAAAAGTCTGGGCACCCCTGATATATATGACATTAATTGTAACAATTTGAGACAGCAAATAGGTGATTTAAATTTGAGAAAAAAATTAACTAGAAATGTATGATTTGTTGAAATTATTATTTTATGATGATGCTTGAACACAAAACTGCAAGTCCTCTGATTTTTGGTTAAAAATAGTCACTTTAAAAAACTTTTTTCTTGAAGAGCTCTACTGTCAGCTGTCATCAGCGCCATTAGGTACCCAAAGTCTTAAATTTTGGTCTCTTGTTTATAAGACTGGCCCTTAGAGACTCTCAATCCAAGGAGGCTATAAGAGGAACCAATGAAAGAATGCTATTATAATAAACATTTTTTATTATTTGTTTGGATACTTAGTCATGATAAACAATATCAACATAATGTATCTTAAAGTACATACATTCTTATACATAGGAAAGTCATTGTGGATACAAAATGTGAACAGATGAATAATGAAACATTGTATTGGTAAGGATTCCTCCATTTTATACTTGTTGGTATGGCTAACCACGCCCCAAGTAAAAAATAAACTTTGTATCTCAACTCAACCAAAACATGTATTCAAACCGGGGTGGATGTCGAGGGTATTTGTAACCGAAACAGATATTGATACTTTAGGCTGGATTTAGTGTCGCGCTGACCGTTCAAAATATATGAACTTGTAGGAAGCATTTTAAAATGGCACGCAACGCTTCCTACAAGTTCATATATTTTGGCTGTCCGCGCTGATGGTCAGCGTGTTGTCAGCGCGTCACTAAAACCAGCCTTAAAGGTAAAACTGAATGAGTGGCA
This sequence comes from Agapetus fuscipes, assembly GCA_951799405.1. Lineage (NCBI taxonomy): Eukaryota > Metazoa > Arthropoda > Insecta > Trichoptera > Glossosomatidae > Agapetus > Agapetus fuscipes. The sequence goes on along the minus strand of OX637339.1, from coordinate 19,472,448 downwards.
TGTCGAAGCTAACATGGGTTTCTCAGATAAATGCACGTTTTCTACGAGAGAAAACACTACCACTACACTCGCTTAGGAGTTTGTCTTCCTTATAATTGTTCACTTAGAAAAGTTACTCGCAATTAAATGTTTTATCCACAAATTTTCAAATCAGTGGATCAGCACTTATTCAGTTTTATCTTTACGGTGACGATATCCATAACATCTCTAGCTTTGTACATTATGTTTTTACACTTCGGTACACAGTGGAGTGGATTAAAGACACTGTTAAATGATAAAAACATGTCGCACGTTTAATAATAAAGAGCAAGAACTCAAAAATTGGGAAAATCGAGATTTTGTTACAAGAACAATGCGAAGAGAATAGGTAGAATGCGACAGGCGTTCAATTTGGACGTATATGACCGAGATAAAACATTGGACGCCTTTTTCATCCCATACAAGTTGTACTGGTTGTCTAAACTTCAAACGTGATTTCCCAACATTCTTATTTTTTGAGTTATTTGTCTTTATTATTAAGCGTGCGATGTGATACTTACTTCAAATAACAGTACGGTTGTGATTTATTGTTGGAATCTGTTATGTTTGGATTTCACATTTTACATTTATGTCATTTAGAATAACAAATTAGTCATTTCTCAAAATGGACTCTGAATATTTGAAATTTTGGGAATATTTGTGATGTCACGTAGCCGGGTTAAAGGCAGTACAGAACGTCGTAATTCCACTACAATATTATGTAGGTAGTTCGAAAAGACACTAAAGTTCAATGTACTGCATTTAACATTCCAGCCCAACAGTGTTGTGAACTAGAAAAAATCCCTGATGATTGGGAATCCATTTTCTATTTACTATGGGTGACATCACAGAGCTGAAGGATATTTTGAATGTTCAGAGTCTATTGGGTATCAAGATAGCAGACATATCGCTCCCCCAGTTCTTGTTTATCGTATATGCCAATCTTGTCAAATATGACTTTTTCATGCAGTTGTCTTATGAATCAAATTCTACACAATCTGAGCTAAGAAAAACCGTAAAACTCGATAATGTGAGAGTTGTTTTAAATATTTTTTAAATAAATTTCTTGTTTTCATAAGACACATTGGTCCAGTACACATGCAAACATTGCTCATGTGAAATTTTCTCAATGGCATATACGATAAACAAGAACTAAGGCAGCGATAGGTCTGTTTTTTTCTATATAAGCACATGTCACTTTAAACTGATAAAAAAAACTACCCACACAATTGACATAAGTGCGTCCTTTTCATTCAATATAAAGTCGCTATGCTAATGTTGAAAATACCAGACCTTAGTAAACACAACGAATGTAAAGGCATATAATATGCTCTCACATATAAAATAAAGTTTTTTTGTTTGTTAGCTTCTTTCCGGATATGTCTTTTAAAAAATAATATTTTCAAAACCAACACAGATTGCTGATTTCATACTCGCTCTCCTGTTGCATAATATGTCACTTTACTGATACTTTGTAATCATTTGGAAAGAGATATTTATATAACAACAATTATGTCAAAAAATATATAATTTTAGCTTCGCCCACCAAGTCAACCTAGGATTAATCTTACAAATGTACCTTATGCAATATATCTTTGATCTATAATACAATAAAAATATTTTTCATACATTATTTACAAGTTTTCTTTATTTACCAATAAAACCAAAAAGTATTTTATTCTATTTAATCTTGTACTTACTTTACAGAGGATGTTTTTTTCAAAGGTAAATATATAAAAACACAGGAAACATCTATCAACATAAAATATATAGATGGAGCATCAGAGCTGAATTGGATTTTTTTGTAGGCACCAAAGGCAAAGCGTGTCATACAAGCCGGTTTCCATCGGCTTCCCTTTTAAAATGATTAACAAAGTAAAAGAAAATACATTTAAAACCAAAGAAACAATATGTATTTTTTCCCCATTGAAACCATGCAGTCTACTTTATTATCATTTTAAACGGGAAACCGATGGGAACTAGCTTGTATGGCACCCTTCGCCACTGGTACGCACCACTTAAATTCACATTGAACTATCAAACATGACGTTTTACAAGATGGCGACTTTAGTTCACCAACGTTCGGTAAGATCCGCGCAGAAAAATATATCTAATAATACACAATACTATTCATACTAGACAGTTCACTACAAGTAAACTAAACAAAATTAAAACTTACAGACACACTTATAAAATAAAAGTTCATAATTTGTAATTATAAAAAAATATAAATAACATTTACTCCATCATAATAAAGTCGTGTAGAACCAAGGGGATTTGTTACTGTATCTAGCTGCCATTCCACTAGGGGTGGCTAGTAACTCTGCAGAGCCATCTCCTTGCACACTTCTTTCATCTCCTCGACATTCATGACTCTCTTCTCTTTTTCTCACTCTGCAGATTCCACACATTTGCAATCTCTCTAACTTGATCAATCATTCTTTCCCTTCCACGTTAACCTTCAGCATTTTCTTCGTACACTCTTATTGTCAGTCGTTCATCGTCCATTCTTTCTCGATGCCCTGAACGTCTCTTCGTAATCTTTGGTACTTTCACTCATATTCTCGTTTATACCGCACTCATTCATAGTCCAGTCATTATTCATCATTCCTTGACTAATAGATTGATATAAAAACTGACCAGCCGTACTGCAAATATTAGTTAAATTTGCCAACATCAACCCTGTTCCAGGGAAGGGTTTATGCTCATTTGAGATGAGGGTTCTTATCTTGCAAGTGCACATGTAGCATGTGTGAGCGCAAACTTCTACATATCTACTTATGAGCTTGCATGAAATACACATCTTGAAGTATATATATCATTGCGACTTAGATTGTAGTGAACTTGAAATACGTGCGCTTATACACACATACATCAAAATGATTACACACACTGAAGCACGTAATACAGAACCATCTAGGAGTATTCGTGCATTGGAATGACATTCTAGTGATTGTGTGTGCGAAAATGTTCTGGTGGTGGAATAATCCAGATATCGCGAGAAAGACCTCTCCGGTTTACTATTGTGGTGCAGTCTGTCTTCATATACATACAATGTAGCGCCACTGCGTTTCCCCCAGTCAACTACAACAGAACGCCACTGGTCACTGCCCGGCGAAAACAATAGACGGCCCGGAACAAAGGGATCTACGGCGATCTCTCATTGGCCGACACTAGCTAGGAGCCGACAGTGGACTTATTAACTGTAGTATAAAGATAGGCCGCTGTCGGCTGGGAGGGCAGTACAATCTCAACACTCGACGAATACACACGCTCGCCCGCTCGCTCTCGCCTGACACCAACACTTCGCCTGACGACCGGACACTGCCAGCACCCTCTCCGCCACTCTTCAACCGCAAGAAACTCGAGGAACTGCATTGCTGCCTACAATACCTGGCCGCCACAGCTAACTGCTCTCAGGATCGAGACACCTCTCCAAACCCATCCTTTCCTTCCGAGCTCAACAGACGCAAGTTTCAATCCCATAGTGGACCTTTTCAGGACCACTCTTTCTCTCAAAAGTTTACGCCTTGCGTCTAGCAGCTCAGCTAACCTTTCCCCTCCTCCTTTTTATCATCACACTCCTCCAAACTCTTCCGCACTCTCGGACATCCTCCATGAGCCCACGGGAACGATTTGGAAACCGGAGATCGACACGCCGCGACAGTCTCTGGAAACAAGACTGCCGAACGCCCTTCAAGAAATCACAATAATAATATAAAAAAGCTGTACACAGAATTTTTCCAATAAACGAAGTTTCCACACTATATAAGAGGTCAAAATGGTAAGACAGCAGAAGTCGCAAGAGAACTTCACTAAGCAACACATGTAACCAGTGACTGTCAAATAGTGAAATAAATTCTAACATTTTAATTTAAAATAGAATCTAGCAGAAAAAGCAACAATAGATCCTAGATTGTTGCGTTTGGTTCTACACGACTCAACTATGCAAGACCACAACTGAGATGGCTGCCTGAAGGGGATTCAATTTAATTATATACAAATCCAAGTATGTTAGAGATTATAGTAAGACTTATAATAAACTTAAAAATAAAGTATGGCAGTCTACGCTTAAAATAGACTAAAAAAATACAGTAGAACTTCGCTTACACTCGTCATTTTTAGCGCCTTAAAATACGGCAAGAAGTTGCACAAACAGTGCAACTTAGTTGCCTTTCCTGAAATTTGATTCACCATGTTTACATATTTGGTTTTTCTGTTTTCATTTACTTCAATTTGTTTATTATTTGCATTCCTCGACTTAGAGGTTGAAGTGAGGCTGACCACCCTTACTGTAAAAATGGTGTCACCCCTGTTTCAGGGAGGGTCGGCTAAAGTTGCAGGTTTTATGTTCATTTGAGGTTTGAATTTTAATTTGCAAGTGCATATGCGACACTTGTAAGCGCGAACTACACGTGTTTGTTTGTGGGCATGCATTTGATATGAGCTTTAAATGTTAATCCATCTTTGCAACTTAGATTATAGATTATTATTATAGACATGCAATCATACACATGCTTGTGTACATGAATTGAATATGCGCCTGAACTGCAGATGTATCTTTGCAACTAAGATTATAGATTATAGAGGTCTCTAACAATGGCAGTCCCATACAACAGTGACGTTTGCTCGCCAAGAAATAAGTTCCAAATCCAAGAAAAAAGTGATTTCGCAGGACAGGTGGATTTGGAGTAGAAAGACAAAGAAAAGATGCAGGGACTATGAGAGCTGGGCGGGGCTCTACTGTAGAGTAAATGATTATATTAATAATAACCTTAAAGTAATATAATGATAATTGTACTAAAGCTTCTCATGAACATTGTATCACTTCCTCCAGACAAGGAAGTAGAACAACAAATTGAAAGGAACAAATGAATGCTCAAAGAATAAACAACATCAAGGACTTAATTCCTTGACTTATAGGTTGGTATGAGGTTGACCACCCATACTGTAAAAAATGGTTCACTTTGCCAACGTCACCCCTGTTTCAGGGAATGTCGGCAAGAGTTGCAGGGCTTATGTTCATTTGAGGTTTGGATTTTATTTGTAAGTACACAATCAGCATTTGTAAGCGCGAACTACACGTGTTTGTTTGTGGGCATACATCTGAGAGCTTTGAATGAATATATCCTCGCAACTTAGATTATAGATTATAGAAGGACAGAATGATACAACTAGATTAAACAGCAACAAAAATGCTATATCCATTTCAATTCACATAAATGCAAATTGCCCTTAGTTCAATGATTTTCAAACTTTATATGGTTATGTTTTGGACTTTGTAAATGGAAGGTTGTGGATTTGAATCCCGGCAGAGCACAAAAAATATATTATTTATATTTCCAAATATGCTCTTCGCTGCCTTTAAATATTCATACACCTTTACCAAAGACCGGTCACCAAAGGTCCATCCAGCCTAACAGCGTAAGTGAGTCTTGCTTGAGAATTGGCACCTGCTACAGCGACAACAAAGCTCGCAGAGGGCTCTTGAGGTGTGATTCACACAAAAACACCAAATAAACTGTCCAAATATTATAAATGGCAGATAATCCAAACAAGCACTGGGGGGATGCTGTGACATCATTCAACCGAGGGATATATTGAATGCGCCGTCTCCAATACTAAGCGTCAACTGTTATAAAAAAAAATCTTCATAATTATTCTATATTTACCTTCAACACATAAAACATAGTCTTTATCTTAAGTAGTTTTTATAGCTCATCACTTTGCGTTTCACACTTGTAAGTACTCGAACCACAGATCACTCTTGTAAAGTCTCCAACAGTCCAACTATACAACTCTCTTACATGAAGGCACCAGCGTTTCTACACATACTTTGTACAGAGTATTCAATCAATTTAAGTCGTACAGAATCAAAGGAGGCTATCTATGTAAGATGTTTAGAAACAACGAGATATTCCATATGCACATAGATCAACGGTTAAAATGAAATAGGGCATAAGTGTTTGGTTGAAAATGAGTTATAAATGCTATCCTACTTAAAAATTACCGCTCTTTCTAATGCGCTCACTCCCATGGCTCTACAATGATTTTTTTGCGATTTATGCACTCGTTCCTTGACTTATAGGTTGGTATACGGCTGACCACGCATGCTGTAAAAATTGTTCACTTTGCCAATGTCACCCTTGTTTCAGGGAAGGATGGCAAGAGTTGCAGGGTGTATGTCCATTCGAGATTTGGTTTTTATGTTGTAGGTTCGCATGCGGCATGTGCAAGCGCGAACTTGTACGTGTCTGCTTGTGAGAATGCATATACTGTGAATCTCCAATGTAACATATCTTTGCAACTTAGATTAGATGCCCAAGCAAACAACTGCGTTTTCGAAGTATGGTTTTGGTGTAACCGACAAAATTTTTCCGTTTTTGTCCTAAAGGCGCTTGTGACATAAAACCTCGTAAAATAAAGAAAGATCAAATTAATAGGAATACCAATAAATACTTTTATTTTGTCTTATTCTAGAGCTGTTTTGATTTTAACAATGTGATAAAAAATAAAAAAGTTATTTTCATTTCACAATCTCAAACTTTAAACTGCTCTCCTGAATAATTTAGTATTTGTCGTCCTTTTGATCGTCGATATGGAATACATATAAAAATATCCTAGCCTGCCACCTTTGCTCCTTGACAAGTCATTTTAAGATATTTAAAAAATCTTTTGAATAGGCATATATAAGGCTAACCACCAATGCTGTAAAAAATACATGTTCCGTCTTTATTACATCATGCCTGCTGCAGGAATGGGAGGCAATAGTTGCAGAATATTTCCTCAACTTTCGTGGTACATTAGAACTTCAATTAATTGAGTTTTCTGTAATTTAAACTATTGACAACGGACTCACGACAAATTTAAATCTCTTATTTTCTTGGCGAGCAGATGTCACATTTTGTGGGACAACGATCTTCAGCAAACAATAACAAAATATTTGTTCAATATTTTGATATTCTGTCACATGATGTTTTGATTGATAGATTTGTGAAGAGGAATGCAATTCATCAACCTATTTTGCCTGGCCAGTTGTCTTGATGCGAAAGCAGAAGCTTGTGTGCATGCAATTGGCATCTGTTGAACCAGGGTCGAAGTTATGATCACATGGGCCCAACGTGATTCCAACCAGCGTTATTCTGTTCTAAGCACGCTAGTCAAGATTTGACCCCTTGGCCATAGCCCCGACGCAAGTTTTGCCATGTGATGTTTTTTTGCGCCGTTTATGATATGTGATGTTTTATCACATAACTGTAACTGTAACTCTGTCACCATTCCGCTAGGGGTTTAATGTTATATATTTTTTTTGGTCTGTCACTGTTCTGTCATGTCTTTTTACCCTCTGTGGGAATTCACCACAAAGATGTACACAACTAGTATATTTGTCTGGAGTTTACAAGTCAAGCGCACAGCCTCACTACACGTAGAGTTCGCTGTGCGAGGCCTTCCTGACGCGGGCGTCTGCCTCGGCGAGCTTGAGCAGGCTCTTGCGCACCCGCAGCGCCGGCAGCCTGGCCTGCGGGATGGCCTGCCAGCACTCCTTCATGATGGAGCCCAGCCCCACCAGCGTGGGGTCGCTGGACCAGCGGTTGGACAGCGAGGGCCGCATGCCCTCGGTGCACACCACCTTGCGCATCTCCTCGAAGGACGGGTCGGAGGGGACCACGTCGTAGAACGGGGGCTTGTAGTCCTCCACGATGCCTGCAAGTTAAATGAAATAATCAATGATAAAAATAAATACTATTTTGTATTCGATTACGGCGAGTATATTTTTATAATTCCACGACCAGTTTCGCAAACAATCAGTTTGCATCTTCAAGTGGTTAAAGAAATACTAAATGTTCAGCTACGGAATCCATTTATTTCTCTTGAAGAAAATACGAAAAAAGATGCATTTATCTGAGAAAACTATGATAGCTTATTATGTCCCTTATTCAGTTTAACCTTTAAGGTATCGATATATCTCTGCAACTTAGATTACAGATCATAGTTACCGTTCCACACAGTCCTGCGGCACACCTCCCACATGACGAGCCCCAGCGCGTAGATGTCGCAGCGCTTGAACGACTCAAAGCACTCCATGTTCATGCTGGAACATCAACACACAACAATTCAGCATCAATTTACTTCAGATTTTTCTATGGAACCCTGCGTGGGAGACTCCCTACATTTCAGAGAAGGTATAAAAGAATGTGAAAATGGTTCACTTTGCCAATGTCATCCCTGTTTCAGGGAAGGACGGCAAGAGTTGCAGGGTGTATGTTCATTTGAGATTTGGTTTTTTATGTTGTAGGTTCACATGCGGCATGTGCAAGCGCAAACTTGTACGTGTCTGCTTATGAAAATGCATGTAATGTGAATCTCCAATGTAACATATCTTTGAAACTAAGATTAGATTATATGATGAGATGGTTTGGGCATGTGGAAATAATGAATGATGATAGACTGACAAAGTATATATACAGAGGAAGTGTGAAAGGTAAAAGAGGTAATGGACGACCGAGAAAAGTATAGAGTGATCAAATTGAGGAGATTATGAAATAATGGGATACACAAAGTGAATGTAAAAGAATAAAATACATGAAAAAGGTGATGGATATGAATGAATTGAAAGAGGTATGATAGGAAGAAATGGAGGCAGCTCTGTAGAGGCCACCCCTAGCGGAACGGTGACAGAGTTATAGTTTGTCTATAACACTTGTTGTAGTGCACCAGATGTGTTGATGTGGTAGTTGATGTCTTGATCCTTTGTAGCAGGGCTGTTTCCCGCGTAGTGTTGTGTTGTTTTTGTTTTAAGACACTGAGAGGAAGTGGCGATTGATATTGGTTTTGCACTGAACAATGTTAAATTGGGTTGGGATCACAGATACCAGTAACTCATTCCATAAGCAGGCAGTTTGGCAAAGGAATGAGTTGTGAAACTACCAAAAACGATAAGATATACCGCCTTTTATGACAGTGTGTCACTACAAAGGCGCTTGTCCGTATGATTGGACGAAGAGGTGAGTCTTGAGACCTCTTTTAAATGGTCTCTCCATATCCAGTTCCCTCAGTGAGGCGGGAATAGCGTTCCAAGTCATTGGAGCGGCTGCCTTGAATGCTCTGTCTCCAAAAACAGTGCGGGGCCTTCTTGCAGGGATGTCCAGGCAGCTGGTTTAATGGTTTACCAAGTTTTAATGGTTTTGATGGTTACCTCTCCTGCAGCATCTCGGGGCTCATGTACCGCTTGGTGCCCTGGCGGGGATTGGCCGCCACGTCCAGCCGGCCCGTGGCCTGCACGTGCGTGACGGCCAGACCAAAGTCCGCAATCACGCACTCGCCGTTCTCCTTCACCAGGATGTTCTTGCTCTTGATGTCGCGGTGCGCTATCGCCGGCTTGCCCTGCAACATACAATGATGATGAATTTATGGATTCTTCAGGGCCCCATTTCGTGATGTAGTTACTCCAAGGGCAGTTGTGCAAATGATGCCAGAAATCTGCTTGTCTTCAGTGCATTTCGGAACTTTCCATGGTCCTCTAGCTCTCTCACATGATGAGGCAGGCAGTTCCAGACCAGAGGACCAGCAACTGCAAATGCACACTCTCCAAACACTGTGTTTACTCTTTTGATTGGCTTTTCAATATGTGACTTGACTCTTGTTTCTGCCGAGCGTAGTGTGAGGCTTTTTTTGCCGAGGGCGACGGGCTTGATTAAATCAGCGAGATATTTGTTAGTTATTTTTTTTTTTTTTTTTAAGAAATCCTGTGCGGGAGACTCCCTAGATTCTAAAGACTCTAGGGGTCTATGACACTTGTTGTAGTGCCGCAGAGGTGTACGAGCTTGGTCGTCGCTACAAAGCGCCAATACTCAAGCAAGACCCAGTTGCTGTAAGGCTGGATGGACCCTTGGTGACCGGTCATTGGTAAAGGCTTATGAATTCTTCAACCCAGCGAAGAGCACATGCGAAATATTAATGGTATTTTTGTGTGCTCCGCCGGGATCCGAATCCACAACCTTCCATTTACGAGTCCGAAGTGTTGCCACTACGGCCTACGGACCGGTCCGTAATTTAGTCCGTAAGTTATTAATAGTAATAGTCAATTTTAGGTCAAACTCACGGCCTCTATGTTTACAAGTCCATAGAGTTGACCACTACACTACAGACCCTTGGTGGGGATCGAACCTTAGCCTTCCATCACTGAATGCCAGTGCGCTACCAACAGAGCTATTAACCTGTCTATGGCCCAGAAATATCAAGGATCGCCCTGCTTACCTTTGTCCCCCGGATCTCAGTGTGAAGATGCACCAGTCCCAAGGTGGTGGACAGGCATATGGCCATCATCTGGTGGTGCGTGAGGGTCGTCCTGTTGAGGTGGTCGTACAGGGAGCCCTGCTTACCTTTGTCCCCCGGATCTCAGTGTGAAGATGCACCAGTCCCAAGGTGGTGGACAGGCATATGGCCATCATCTGGTGGTGCGTGAGGGTCGTCCTGTTGAGGTGGTCGTACAGGGAGCCCTGCTTACCTTTGTCCCCCGGATCTCAGTGTGAAGATGCACCAGTCCCAAGGTGGTGGACAGGCATATGGCCATCATCTGGTGGTGCGTGAGGGTCGTCCTGTTGAGGTGGTCGTACAGGGAGCCCTGCTTACCTTTGTCCCCCGGATCTCAGTGTGAAGATGCACCAGTCCCAAGGTGGTGGACAGGCATATGGCCATCATCTGGTGGTGCGTGAGGGTCGTCCTGTTGAGGTGGTCGTACAGGGAGCCCTGCGCGTGGTAGTGGGTGATCAGCCACAGCTACAAACACAGAAGACATCCTCATCAGTCAATCGCATTTCACTGTCCTATCATCTAAGTTATATTAACCTTTAGGATTCATTTTCAATTTTTTGGAATGAAAAAAATTTGGCTCCATGTAACTATTTTCTGTTTCCTCGAGTGAAGAGAGCTGAAAGGCAAGCATTAGGACACTGTGGAAAACATACAAAAGCATATTACAATGTCCTGAGAGACATTTCTGTACTGGAGGACTTTCAGAGTGCCTTTCAAGCATGCCAGATATGTCTCCGCTAGTGTAATGATGCAGGTGAGTATTTTTTTAGTTTTTAAAAAAATTGCAAGTCCGATCAATAAATACATTTTTCCTCAAAAAAGGGAATTACCTCCATAATGATCCGTGGATAATGTAAGGTGTTACCTGTGTGCAGCCACTATGGGAGGTCATGTCACTGCCGATGTAGCCCAGGATGGCCTCGTGTCTCAGCAGCACCGTGCTGTAGATCTCCGTCTCCCTCTTCCAGGAGGCCTCGTCCCGCGAGGAGAAGATCTTCACGGCGATGTGGTCCGTGTGCCAGAGGCCTCGCCACACCTCTCCATAGCGACCCTGAAAGTAAACGGCACTTTGTTAAGATGGTAGATAAATGAAAAAGCACAGACAACTGAGGTCACACTTACAAACAAATGTGAAGAGTTTTACAAGTTTAAATTAGTTAACAACTAGAACATCATTTTCTGACCGGTCTGTAGTCTAGTGGTTTGCGCTTCGAACTCGTAAACGGAATATTGTGATTAATCAAATTAAAAAAGTTCCATTTCACTTTTTACAATTTTATTTCTGTCTTCGCCTACAAGGCATCATCAGGACAATCAAAATATTGTGAGGTTGACTCGGAATATTGTGAGTTTGAATCCCAGCGGAGCACAAAAATATACCATTTATATTTTCACATATGCACTTTGCTGGGTTGAAAAATTTATAGATACCTATACCAAAGGTCCATCCAGCCTTAAAGCAACTGGGTGTTGCTCGAAAATTGACACTTTTAATAGTGACGAACAAGCTTGCACAGTGCCCTTGAGGTGTGATTCACACAAGAAAAGTGCTCAACAAATGAATCATCCTAATATAATTATTATTCTGAAGAAGCCCATTTTAGGCATAGTTTGCAAGCTCCAGCTCTGATAGACCAGATAGCCACAGATCCCGGAAAGCAAATCTTCAGTGTTTTTTTTTCAATTAATATTCTGTGACCGTCCACGCCTCACATTCATATGACACATGAGCATGTGTGTTACCTTCCCCACGCACTCCTGCAGGGCCACCTGCCGGGCCAGCGTCCTCTGCACCAGCAGGGGCAGGCCGCTGCCCGAGCCCGAGGTGAGGCTGTGCTCCAGGTAGCGCCGCACCGTGCTGTCCCCGGCGGCCGTGGCGCGCAGGAGCTGCTGCTGCTGCTGCTGGGAGCTCTCCTCGCACGTGGACATGCCGCCTCCCATCAGGTTGCGCGAGAGGGAGAGCTTGCGGTGCGAGGAGCTGGACAGACGAGATCTGTAACAACATATACAAAGTACAATTTTTATAATAAGTCCAAAATGACTGGGTTATGAATAAGTGTGGTATAAACAAGAATATGAGTGAAAGTACAAAGGAGTAAGTACAATGAGATGGTTCGAGCATCAAGAAAGAATGGACGTTGAACTGCTGACAATAAGAGCGTACACAGGGAATGTCAAAGGTAACCATGGAAGGGAAGAATATTGATCAAATAAAAGAGATTGCAAATGACTGGAATCGGCAGAGTGAGAAAAAAAAAAGAGCATGCATGAAGAGAGTGATGGATGTCGAGGAGATGAAAGAACTGTGCAAGGACAGAACAAAGTGGAGACATCTGTGGAGGTACTGGTAAAAAGACTGGATACAATGAACAAGTCAAAATGTAATCAAAAACAAAATGGACTCAGAGAATTTGTGATTTCGGGAATATCTGTGATGTCGCCAGGCCAGGCTAAAGACAGTAGGTACAGAGCGTCATAATTTCAATACAATAAATGGTGGTTCTGATGATTGTTTACCTGTGATGTCGCCGCAGCAGCAGCAACCCCACGGCCAGAGACAAGATGAGGAGAATGCCCAGCAGGGGGGCCAACACCGCCAGCCACAATTTCCACGACTGCGCCCAGCTCATCGTGGAGACAGACTCTGAATAGCAAGCATAACATTACTGATAATATTTCATGCACTTCCTAGATTTATAAGTGATGAGTAATAAGTAAATAGATACATTGGTATAAGCCTTCTTGTTTAATGGAAGGGCAGCAAGAATTGCAGGGTTTTTGTTTCATTTTGCGAGTATACACTGAAGTGGGATGAACAAGTTTTCATAATTACAAAAAAAGCTAATTCAATGTTGTACACAATACGGAAAGCTTTTTTTCACATTGATAAAGATCTTTTCTTAAGAATATACAAGTCATATGTACGACCTATGCTTGAATATGCATTCCAGATATGGAGTCCATATTTTAAAAAAGACATTGAACTCTTGGAAAGAGTACAAAGAAGAGCAACAAAAATGGTGTGGAACTTCAGAGACATGACATACGAACAGCGACTGAAAGAACTCGGTTTGACTACACTGGAACAGCGCAGACAACGCGGAGACCTGATTGAAACATTCAAAATATTAAGTGGGCATTACTTACAATGCACCAGAACTAAGAAACATCTACTCCATGAACCCGCCTGGACGTATGAGAGGGAATTCGCTCAGGATCGCAAAAAAACCTAGTACAAGCAACCCTAAACATCACTTCCTCCCAAATCGTGTGGTCACATCTTGGAATAAACTTCCTGAAGATATAGTTAGTGCACCTTCAGTGAATGTATTTAAAAACAGATTGGACAAACACATCAACAATAATGGTTTTTTTAATGTTTAAGATTTGTTCTTAAAAAAAAAAAAAAAAAAACATTTGAGTGCTGTGATATACACGCATCAGCCTTAGCTGCTAGTGTATAAATAATAAATAAATAAATAATAATAAAATACATGCAGCATGTGTAAGAGCCAACGTACACACGCGGCTGGTGGGTATAAATTAAAATATCTTGTCAATATACCTTTGCAACTTAGTATAGATAATGTACATATAGTGCAACCTGTTGACAGCGTTGTTCCTCAAGGAGTTCATGTAGCTAGAGGAGCCTATTTACTCTCATAGCGAAGAGGCCTTACACCATCCACATGACTTGAAGTCGGAGTTTTGGGGTGAGCTAACTATCAAAAGTGATGTTTTACAAGATCGCAGTGTTAGTTCTAGTTTTCACCAAGTAGGTCCAAGTAAAGGAGTGTTAGTCTTTACAATACCTAGCCAATAGAAGATATATCACATGTATGTGAGTGTGTTTACCTGGATATATGAGGGGAGGGAGCTCGGGGAAGTCCCCAAAGTTGCACATGTCCCCCGTGCAGCAGGTCACATTAAACTGTCCCGCTGTGTGTCGCTTCCTGTGTCCACTTCACAAATCACACACAAAATATGTAAGTCGAGTCACACATTTCCAAATCCTGCTATCTCCACAGCAACCAATTTTGAGAAATCTACATGTTAAATATCGGTGAAGAAATTGGGGAATAACCATTCACAAACTTGTTGCTTCTAGTCAAGATATAGCGGACGTAGGAGCGCAAAAAAATTAAAATGTATTTTAAGGGTATTCTAAAAAATATAAGTAATTTTCCAAAAACGTAAAAGCACATCTATCTTTGGTTTTAACCCGTTGATTCTCCATTGGTCTATGATAAATGTTGTATTTTGTGTGGGAGCATGAATGTCTGGTGTGGACTGACCTGGAATTGGTGAGGGGATGGTGAGCTGGTTATTGTGTGTGGGAGCATGAATGTCTGGTGTGGACTGACCTGGAGTTGGTGAGGGGATGGTGAGCTGGTGTGTTGTGTGTGGGAGCATGAATTTCTGGTGTGGACTGACCTGGAGTTGGTGAGGGGATGGTGAGCTGGTTATTGTGTGTGGGAGCATGAATGTCTGGTGTGGACTGACCTGGAATTGGTGAGGGGATGGTGAGCTGGTGTGTTGTGTGTGGGAGCATGAATGTCTGGTGTGGACTGACCTGGAGTTGGTGAGGGGATGGTGAGCTGGTGTGTTGTGTGTGGGAGCATGAATGTCTGGTGTGGACTGACCTGGAGTTGGTGAGGGGATGGTGAGCTGGTGTGTTGTGTGTGGGAGCATGAATTTCTGGTGTGGACTGACCTGGAGTTGGTGAGGGGATGGTGAGCTGGTTATTGTGTGTGGGAGCATGAATGTCTGGTGTGGACTGACCTGGAATTGGTGAGGGGATGGTGAGCTGGTGTGTTGTGTGTGGGAGCATGAATGTCTGGTGTGGACTGACCTGGAGTTGGTGAGGGGATGGTGAGCTGGTGTGTTGTGTGTGGGAGCATGAATGTCTGGTGTGGACTGACCTGGAGTTGGTGAGGGGATGGTGAGCTGGTGTGTTGTGTGTGGGAGCATGAATTTCTGGTGTGGACTGACCTGGAGTTGGTGAGGGGATGGTGAGCTGGTTATTGTGTGTGGGAGCATGAATGTCTGGTGTGGACTGACCTGGAATTGGTGAGGGGATGGTGAGCTGGTGTGTTGTGTGTGGGAGCATGAATGTCTGGTGTGGACTGACCTGGAGTTGGTGAGGGGATGGTGAGCTGGTGTGTTGTGTGTGGGAGCATGAATGTCTGGTGTGGACTGACCTGGAGTTGGTGAGGGGATGGTGAGCTGGTGTGTTGTGTGTGGGAGCATGAATTTCTGGTGTGGACTGACCTGGAGTTGGTGAGGGGATGGTGAGCTGGTTATTGTGTGTGGGAGCATGAATGTCTGGTGTGGACTGACCTGGAATTGGTGAGGGGATGGTGAGCTGGTGTGTTGTGTGTGGGAGCATGAATGTCTGGTGTGGACTGACCTGGAGTTGGTGAGGGGATGGTGAGCTGGTGTGTTGTGTGTGGGAGCATGAATGTCTGGTGTGGACTGACCTGGAGTTGGTGAGGGGATGGTGAGCTGGTGTGTTGTGTGTGGGAGCATGAATGTCTGGTGTGGACTGACCTGGAGTTGGTGAGGGGATGGTGAGCTGGTGTGTTGTGTGTGGGAGCATGAATGTCTGGTGTGGACTGACCTGGAGTTGGTGAGGGGATGGTGAGCTGGTGTGTTGTGTGTGGGAGCATGAATGTCTGGTGTGGACTGACCTGGAGTTGGTGAGGGGATGGTGAGCTGGTGTGTTGTGTGTGGGAGCATGAATGTCTGGTGTGGACTGACCTGGAGTTGGTGAGGGGATGGTGAGCTGGTGTGTTGTGTGTGGGAGCATGAATGTCTGGTGTGGACTGACCTGGAATTGGTGAGGGGATGGTGAGCTGGTGTGTTGTGTGTGGGAGCATGAATGTCTGGTGTGGACTGACCTGGAGTTGGTGAGGGGATGGTGAGCTGGTGTGTTGTGTGTGGGAGCATGAATGTCTGGTGTGGACTGACCTGGAGTTGGTGAGGGGATGGTGAGCTGGTGTGTTGTGTGTGGGAGCATGAATGTCTGGTGTGGACTGACCTGGAATTGGTGAGGGGATGGTGAGCTGGTGTGTTGTGTGTGGGAGCATGAATGTCTGGTGTGGACTGACCTGGAGTTGGTGAGGGGATGGTGAGCTGGTGTGTTGTGTGTGGGACCATGAATGTCTGGTGTGGACTGACCTGGAGTTGGTGAGGGGATGGTGAGCTGGTGTGTTGTGTGTGGGAGCATGAATGTCTGGTGTGGACTGACCTGGAGTTGGTGAGGGGATGGTGAGCTGGTGTGTTGTGTGTGGGAGCATGAATGTCTGGTGTGGACTGACCTGGAGTTGGTGAGGGGATGGTGAGCTGGTGTGTTGTGTGTGGGAGCATGAATGTCTGGTGTGGACTGACCTGGAGTTGGTGAGGGGATGGTGAGCTGGTGTGTTGTGTGTGGGAGCATGAATGTCTGGTGTGGACTGACCTGGAGTTGGTGAGGGGATGGTGAGCTGGTGTGTTGTGTGTGGGAGCATGAATGTCTGGTGTGGACTGACCTGGAGTTGGTGAGGGGATGGTGAGCTGGTGTGTTGTGTGTGGGAGCATGAATGTCTGGTGTGGACTGACCTGGAGTTGGTGAGGGGATGGTGAGCTGGTGTGTTGTGTGTGGGAGCATGAATGTCTGGTGTGGACTGACCTGGAGTTGGTGAGGGGATGGTGAGCTGGTGTGTTGTGTGTGGGAGCATGAATGTCTGGTGTGGACTGACCTGGAATTGGTGAGGGGATGGTGAGCTGGTGTGTTGTGTGTGGGAGCATGAATGTCTGGTGTGGACTGACCTGGAGTTGGTGAGGGGATGGTGAGCTGGTGTGTTGTGTGTGGGAGCATGAATGTCTGGTGTGGACTGACCTGGAGTTGGTGAGGGGATGGTGAGCTGGTGTGTTGTGTGTGGGAGCATGAATGTCTGGTGTGGACTGACCTGGAATTGGTGAGGGGATGGTGAGCTGGTGTGTTGTGTGTGGGAGCATGAATGTCTGGTGTGGACTGACCTGGAGTTGGTGAGGGGATGGTGAGCTGGTGTGTTGTGTGTGGGAGCATGAATGTCTGGTGTGGACTGACCTGGAGTTGGTGAGGGGATGGTGAGCTGGTGTGTTGTGTGTGGGAGCATGAATGTCTGGTGTGGACTGACCTGGAATTGGTGAGGGGATGGTGAGCTGGTGTGTTGTGTGTGGGAGCATGAATGTCTGGTGTGGACTGACCTGGAGTTGGTGAGGGGATGGTGAGCTGGTGTGTTGTGTGTGGGAGCATGAATGTCTGGTGTGGACTGACCTGGAGTTGGTGAGGGGATGGTGAGCTGGTGTGTTGTGTGTGGGAGCATGAATGTCTGGTGTGGACTGACCTGGAGTTGGTGAGGGGATGGTGAGCTGGTGTGTTGTGTGTGGGAGCATGAATGTCTGGTGTGGACTGACCTGGAATTGGTGAGGGGATGGTGAGCTGGTGTGTTGTGTGTGGGAGCATGAATGTCTGGTGTGGACTGACCTGGAGTTGGTGAGGGGATGGTGAGCTGGTGTGTTGTGTGTGGGAGCATGAATGTCTGGTGTGGACTGACCTGGAGTTGGTGAGGGGATGGTGAGCTGGTGTGTTGTGTGTGGGAGCATGAATGTCTGGTGTGGACTGACCTGGAGTTGGTGAGGGGATGGTGAGCTGGTGTGTTGTGTGTGGGAGCATGAATGTCTGGTGTGGACTGACCTGGAGTTGGTGAGGGGATGGTGAGCTGGTGTGTTGTGTGTGGGAGCATGAATGTCTGGTGTGGACTGACCTGGAGTTGGTGAGGGGATGGTGAGCTGGTGTGTTGTGTGTGGGAGCATGAATGTCTGGTGTGGACTGACCTGGAATTGGTGAGGGGATGGTGAGCTGGTGTGTTGTGTGTGGGAGCATGAATGTCTGGTGTGGACTGACCTGGAGTTGGTGAGGGGATGGTGAGCTGGTGTGTTGTGTGTGGGAGCATGAATGTCTGGTGTGGACTGACCTGGAGTTGGTGAGGGGATGGTGAGCTGGTGTGTTGTGTGTGGGAGCATGAATGTCTGGTGTGGACTGACCTGGAGTTGGTGAGGGGATGGCACAGCATAGTGAGCTGGTCGGGCTCTATGATGCAGCCACGGGAGAAGCTCTCCTCGCCCATGGAGTCCCGCACGTGCGACTTGTAGCACTGCAAGCACACAACAGCTCATGTAAATTAACAAATGTATACGAGAAGGCTGGGCTACAATAGGGTAGTTGCAGTGGTAGGGAAAACGGTTGAAAATAATACGGTTCTGTAGAGTACATTTCAAGGATCACAACCATATATTTTTTGTGTAGTAAAAATAAAAATGTCATTGATAATTTTCAAAAATAAAATGTGGAGAATTTTAGTCGCGCCAAAACGCAACGCGTTCGACTTCGCGAATCTTGACGTCAAGATTCGCTACTGGGCGCGCCGATACCTACACTCCGAAAATGCATCGCCGTCATATCTGCCTAAATAAACAAAATTACCTTTTTTCCGAAAATCGAGAATACGCTAATTTTAAAGAGCTTTAGTTTTAAAACTAATCAAGATATATTTTTTTTAAAAACTCAGATGCATTTTAAAAAATGTATTCTTCCATTTTATACAATAACAAAAAAATGTGATACTTCCCTATTGCACTCCTAGCTGCAGTTGCTCTGTCACTAAGTAAGTTTCATGAGGAACGGAGATAGAGTCATTGAAAGTGGCCTAGTGAAGAAGGTCTACAGTCTAGTGATTAACACTTTGGACTCATAATCAGAGGGTAGAGGTTTAAATTTCTCATTAATCAGATATTAGACGAGCCGTTATAAGCATTCTTACATCATTTCAGCATTCTATTATTGTAAATATGTCAAATGACTGGCACTCCAACCTAAATCTAACAAGGAAGAGGGTTTGAATGTCAGCGAAGCACAGAAAATGATCTTCAGTCGGTTGAAAAACTAATCTGCCTTTGCAAAAGACCGGTCACCATAGACCCATCCAGCCTTACATCAACTTGGTCTTGCTTGAGAATTCACAATTTCTACAGCGACGACTAAGCTGGCAGAGGGCTCTTGAAGTGAGATTCAGCGCTCACCAAATAAATCATCCGAATACTATTATTTATTATTGATGGTGCATTGAAAGTAAATACTGCCGTTAGCGGTGCTATCAAAATTGCAATCCTGATGTAAATATATTTATTTTTTTAATTCATCAGCCTATTTTGCCTGTACAAAAATTTGCATTCAATTGGAGAAACTAAGATCACAAAGAGAAATGAAATTGGTAACAATGATTATCCGCATGAGTATTACCTGTATAGCATTGCGGCAGCTACTGGGCAGCGGCACACAGTTGGGCGGGTCACACCAGTGACAGTTGAACCTGCAACATTCAATTCATTACATACAAGTCCTCACCATCCCCGTCCCCGAAGGGGTCGCATGTGGCGATCCAGGACCTATTTATTTTCACGAGTAAGGGGGCCGGCCTCACATCAACCACTTTCAGTTGAAGTGGGGGTTTCCCAGCTCTCGGGGGGTCTGATTTTCATTTCTTGTGGAGGCTGAGTACACCTTGAGATCGAACCCTTGCTCTCAGCATGGAATGCAAGCATTCTGCCAACTGAGCTATCAACCGGACTTTTTATGAGCTTGGTAGTCGCTACAAAGGGCTGAAAGCAAGAAAGTCCATGTGTATTGATAAAATACAAGTCTGGATGGCAACCAATAGGCTAGTACTAAATCCCAAGAAGACCGAAATTCTCTGGGCTGCCACTGCAAAACGGCAATATCTTCTAGACCTTAACACGCCACTGCCCCTATCGGGAGGAGACGACATCCACCCTTCAAAAACAGTGGATTTACTAGGAGTGCGGCTAGGTACAGATTTGTCACTCAGTTCTCAGCTGGATAAAACAGTGTCGGCGTCTTTCTTTGGGCTGCGCCAGATCAAGGCGATTTGCAGATGCCTTCCCCCTGATGCATTGAAGACACTTGTAAATGCCTTTGTCCTGTCTCGGGTAGATTATTGCAGTGCAATCTACTCAGGGCAGACAAAGATACAGTACAACAGGCTGCAGTCAGTACTAAACGCCGCTGCAAGGCTGATCTTCGGGACTGGGAAGTTTGGCCACATTACTCCTATTTTGAAGAATTTACACTGGCTGAAATCCCCAGAAAGAGTGGCCTACAAGGTGTGCCTTATGGTGTACAAGGCTCTCAATGGTGCGGCTCCTACATATTTGGTGGAGCTCCTATCCCAGCAGTTTAGCACAAGTAACTTGGTACTGCGATCGACTGTGTCTGGCGGGGTTAGACTAAGCGAACCGCAGAGACCTGGTGCGGCTCCTACATATTTGGTGGAGCTCCTATCCCAGCAGTTCAGCACAAGTAACTTGGTACTGCGATCGACTGTGTCTGGCGGGGTTAGACTAAGCGAACCGCAGAGACCTGGTGCGACTCGCTTTGGTGACCGAGCCTTCTACAATGGAGCACCTGTGCAGTGGAACAGGCTGCCCTTAGAAGTCAGAACTGCGAAACCAGAAATAATGTTCAAGAAAAAATTGAAGACTTTCCTATTTAGTGAGTCTTATAAGGACTAGGAGTTTGTGCTTTGTTTGTGTGTGTGTGTGTTTGTGCAGTGATTTTAGTAATAAGAACGAACTAAAAAAAAAAAAAAACAATCAAAGGGCCCTTGAGGTATGCTACACACAAAAACGGCGCTTTTCAAATAAATCGTCCATTTGTATATATATATATACAAAGCGCCAATTCTCAAGCAAGACCCAGTTTCTATTTATATATATAATTCTGTAAGGCTGGAGGGACCTTTACATGACCGGGCTTTGGTAAAGGTTTATGAATTTTTCAACTCAGCGAAGAGCAACTTAGAAAATATAAATGGTATTTTTTTGTGCTCTGCCGGGATTCGAACTCACAACCTTCTATTCACGAGTCCGAAGTATTACCACTGGACTACGGACTGGTCTATCTCTAATCTATAATCTCTATTAATGTTCCATGTGGAATGCGGATCCGCGCTTATAGTACTAATCACTTTTTTTTAATCCCAATCAGACCATCAGGGGAATTTGGTGAGTCCTTCATATAATCCTGGACTCCAATCCTTATTCCCAAATGGTCTGTGATCGTGGCAGATTTGCCTTAAGCAACTAGCTCAAAAGTTTTTATAACTAGAAGCGCTCTTCTGCTAAAAAAGTCACGTCTTGAATTGCCAATCAGAAGAGTAAAAACACAGTATTTGGAGAGCGTGCATTTTCAGTAGCTGGTCCTCCGGCCTGGAACCACCTGCCACATCATGTGAGAGAGCTAGAGGACCATGGAAAGTTCCAAAATGCACTGCAGACATGCAAATTTCTGGCATCACATGCACAAGCGCCCTTGGAGCGACTACATCACGAAACGGTGTAATAAAGAAATCACCAACTCATCATCATCAAATTCCTTGCACTTTCGATATCAATCCAAGTCGGAGCTTGCTAGATTCACAGTACAGCTTATTTTTGGACAAGAATCACATTCTCCTCACATTAAGGACGTAAGGAATTCAGCAGAATAGTGCTTCAGAATTATTTTTATTTTATTTGGTGCAACCAAATGAAAACAGAATGGATGAAAATGAAGAATGCACGCTCATGTTGAATGGTACGAAAGTTGAAATTGTGGATGAATTTAGATACTTGGGAAGTATGTTTGAGAAGAATGGAAAGATGACAAGAGAACTTGAGAATAGGATGTGTAAGGGCAAGCAAGTGGTCGGTGCAATAGGAAGAATAGCAAAGAACAAGCGATTGACGATGGATCTGAGAATGGCGGTACACAATGGCATATTGTTACCGACTTTGATGTATGGAAGTGAAGCATGGACAGTGAATGATAGCGAAATGAGTAAAGTATGTACGGTGGAAATGAAGCATTTGAGAAGCATGACAGGAAAAACTCTGAGGGATAGAGTTAGGAATGAATGGGTAAAAAAAGAATGTAATTTGAAAGAGGATGTGAAAGTTAAGGTACAAAAGAATGTGATGAGATGGTTTGGGCATGTGGAAAGAATGAACGATGATAGACTGACAAAGTATGTATACAAAGAAAGTGTGAAAGGAAAAAGAGGGAAGGGACGACCGAGAAAAGTATGGAGTGATCAGATTGAGGAGATTGTGAAAAAATGGGATATACAAAGTGAGCGTAAAAGAAGAAAATGCATGAAAAAGGTGATGGATATGAATGAATTGAAAGAGGTATGTAAGGATAGGAAAAAATGGAGGCAACTCTGCAGAGGCTCTGGCCACCCCTAGCGGAATGGCGACAGAGTTACAGTTACAGTTACAGTAACCAAACTTGGCTTGTCTTGTATCCTGCCGCCTTTCCTCTAGGGGTGGCCAGTACCTCCACACAAGTGCCTCCACTTGACTCTGTCCTTGCATACTTCTTTCATCTCATCTAATTTCATCACTCTTTTCATACATGCTCTTCTCTTGTTTCCACTCTGTAAATTCCATTCATTCGCAATCTCATTTATCTGATCAATCCATTGTTTCCTAGGTCTTCCCCTTCCACGCTTACCCATTACATTCCCTTTATACACTCTTTTTGTCAGTCGGTCTTCATTCATCCTTTCAATAAATCCAAACCATCGCATCACACTTCTTTGGACGCTTTCTTTTACTCCGCATTCATTTAGAACCCTTCTTCTTCTTCTTCTTCCTTAGCCATCTCTCCACTGCTGGATATAGGCCTCTTCCATGTTTCTCCACTCCTTTCTATCCTGTGCCCTCTGAATCCATTTCCGCCCCGCGACTGGAACAATGTCATCTGACCATCTTTTTTGTGGTCTGCCGACGCTTCTTTTATCTTCCCATGGTCGCCACTTGAGGATTTTCGTTGCCCATCGGTTGTCATCTCGTCTTGCCATATGGCCTGCCCATTGCCATTTTAGTTTTGCAATACGATCCATGATGTCTGTGACTTTTGTTAGGTGTCTGATGTCTTCGTTTCTTTTTCTATCTTTAAGACTTATTCCCAACATCCGTCTTTCCATGGATCGTTGTGAGCACTTTAATTTATGGACGCTCACTGCGGTTAGCGAGATGGTTTCTAGGCCATATGTTGTCACAGGGAGGATGCAAGTCTCGTAGATCTTTCTCTTTAGGTTCATTGGGATGTCTTTATTTTCGAGTATGTGCTTTAATTTTCCAAAAGCTGCCCAGCCCAATCCTATTCGTCTGGGTATCTCTGCAGTTTGGTTTTCCTTTCCCATTTTGATCTTGTGTCCAAGGTAGATATATTCGTTTACAGCCTCTATGTGTTTGTTGTTGATGTTTAGGCTTTCGTTTGTTGGGCTCATAATTTTTGTTTTACTGATGTTCATTTCAAGACCAATTTTCAGAGAGGTTTCTCTTATTTAGAACCCTTAGGACCGGTATTTTCATGGTAAGCTTGTGTAACTTTAAGCTGATAAGAAAAACTACCTACACGATTGACAGAAGTGCGTCCTTTTCATTCAGTATATGTTTATTGAGTAGCAATGCTCACCGGGCCTTAGCCATAACATGGGTATGTCATGCGGTAGGTGTCTGGAACTGGAGGAGGAAAACCATCAACAGGTAGTGGTGGCTGTGGTTGATCGAGGAGGCAGATTTCTAGAAATGTCAATGTCTCGATTGCTTACCTTTTTCTCATTCTTCTTTTCCTGGCATTGCATGAATTATACAAATAAAATTAATAAATATTTCATTCCTTGACTTATGGATTGATATGCAGCTGACCACCCATACTGTAACCCTTTGTGGTGGCTCGTCTTATTACTGTATCATGGTATGTCCTTGACTTATAGGTTGGTATGAGGCTGACCACCCATACTGTAAAAAATGGTTCACTTTGCCAATGTCACCCCTGTTTCAGGGAAGGACGGCAAGAGTTGCAGAGCTTATGTTCATTTGAGATTGGGTTTTTATATTGTAGGTCCACATGTGGCATGTGTTAGCGCGAAATTATACATGTCTGCTTGTGGGAATGCATTTAATATAAATCTTAAATGATATATATCTTTGCAGCTTAGATTAGATTAGATTAGATTCAATAAAAGTCCAACACCGGATAAATCTTATTTAAATTCAAAAGGGATTGATATCACATATTTTTTCGGCTAGGATGCTCAGGCAAAGCAATCAAATATTTCTTTCTCCCCAGATGATATCTGTAATCTAAGTTGCAAAGATATATTAACATTAAAGGTTCACTTTGCCAATGTCACCCCTGCTTCAGGGAAGGTCGACAAGAGTTGCAGGGCTTATGTTCATTTGAGATTGAGTTTTTTATATTGTAGGTCCACCTGCGGCATGTGTAAGTGCGAAATTATGCATGTCTGCTCGTGGGAATGCATTTAATATGATTATCAATGATACATTATCTTTGCAGCTTAGATTTAGATTTTAGATTCATATTAAATGAATGCCCACAGACAAGTGTAAGTTCGCGCTTACAAATAAAATCCAAACCTCAAATGAACATAAACCCTACAACTTTTGCAGATCTCCCCTGACACAGGGGTGACAAAGTGAACCATTTCTGACAGTATGGGTGGTCAGCCTCATACTAACCTATGAGTCAATGAATTGAGTGCATTTAAAACAACGCTGAGGTAAATACAAAACTTATGTTTGTAGGATAGCAATGGAAGCTAAGTAAATAAAGCATTAACTAAGGTTTATTTTTACTTTTGGTGGTGCAGAGCTGTACTAGCTTGAGGCCTCATCGGTAACTGGAGCTGTCCACTGTCCAGCGGAGGCTCTGGGGGGCCTCCATCGTCATCTAAAGACTCCTCTCTGAGACCGCCAAAGCGAATGCCACCTGCATCCAAAAAAACATAATTTAACCATCAAATGGAGCACTATTATCACAAAAACACCATCAATTCATCTTAAATACATTACACTGAACATTATTATATGGTTAACATTCATTGTATATCCAAATCAAGACTGAAAAACACAAAACAAAACACAGATGCTTATTTTCAAAGCGACTTGATGGAGTGGTTGACATAAGGCAAATGAGATTTGCATTGAAATTTAACACGCGGGAAGTGCATTTATTTTGTAGGATTGATCATTTTATTTATAGTAGTGTAAATATATGGTTTTTATTATTTACCTTGGCAGGATTTGACAAGAAATAGAATTATTAAACATTTCACCGTCCTGACGGTCGCCATTGTATATCATAACAATTGACTTTTAAGTCAGCAAGCATCGGTATTCATGATTCCGTGCTCTTTTAAAATCCGTTTTGTGAACCAAACTCATCAATTATTGAAAAATGCAGTGATTAAATGAAAAAAAAATCATTTGCTCATTTTATTTATTTTTACATACATAAAACTTACTTTTTTAAGAAAATATTGGTATAAAAGTTAATATTTTGACATTAGTTGTACATCTAGTCTATGAAAATATTTGTATCTTAAAGTTGGTATAAATGATATCTACAAGAAAGCTCGTTATTTTTTGAAAATCAAATCAGTTTTTTTGTGACTGAAGTGTCGTTGAAAAAGAAAGTTTTTATTTGTAAAAACTACATCAAAATGCCGCGCACAAAGCAGCCTAAATCTGCGAAACCGAGAACCAAATTTTTCACAGATAATGTCGACGATATGGTCACTCTGTTTTCCACTTGCGGTAAAATTCAAAAACAAATTTCTCAAAACTACTTACATGTTGATTTTACATATTTTCTGTTTATTTTTCAGCCGACTTATCAAAAAAGAAGTTTCAGGCGGCCTACGACAGAGAGCTGAACTTAATGGAAGAGGAATATAAGAAGACTCTGGCCACCTTTAGTGAGAAAGATCTGATGAAAACAGTTGGACAGTTTGTAAGTTGATTGAACTATTTCTATGATGAAAGCTCCCTCGCGGCTGCTTTGAGATGTTAGTCCTTCTGTGAGTGTCCTGTTAGGTTTCTCCGACGTTGGCGATGACCTTGGAAAAGACTCCACGGTCCTGCGGTCTCTTGAACTCCTCCACGCATTAGTGTAAACTAGATCTAATTCAACTAAGCTACCTACTGATAAAGTGTAACCTCTTGTGTGCGTTATCCCCGCAGGGGTTGCGTTTGGCGATTCGGGACCTATTTATTTTTACGGGTCAGGGGGCTGGTGTCACGCCAACCACTTCAGGGGAAGTGGGGGTTTTCTAGCTCCCGAGGGTGCTGATTCTCATTTCTTGTGAAGGCTGAGTACACCTTGTCGGTATTTTATTTTGGGTTTGAAAAAAACCGAAACGGGAAATCATCTCTGAGAACCTGGGTGGGATTCAAACGCCTGCTCTCAGCATGGAATGCAAGCATTCTACCAACTGAGCCATCGACCAAACTTTTTATGAGCTTCGGCGTCACTACATAAAAGATAGAGATGGAGCGTCTGAGCCGTTTTGTGTGCCAAAAAAGAGTGCGCCCTAGGGCGTCATCTTCGTACAAACAACGTCTTGTAATAATCAGTTTCCAGGCAACCGTCATGTTTATGTCTCTTTTTGACGTATTATGTTCTAATCTAAGTTGCAAAATATCTATGTAACATTAAAGATTCCCATTATATGCACTTTCACAAACAGACATGCACAAGCTCGCGCTAAAAACCCGTCACATGGACATACACCCTGCAACTCTTGCCGACCTTCCCTGAAACAGGGGTGAAATTGGCAAAGTGAACCATTTTCTACAGCAAGGAACATACACAACAAATTACATTTTTCAAATCAACAAATTATAATATGTATGGACATATTAATGTCTAATTTTTTCATTGTGTGCCTACCTGTATTATTATGTGTTCTTGGCACGTTTGGTACTATGGGAAGAAACTCCCGAATTGTGTACACGTGAAATCCCTTGGGGGATAACACAGGCAAGAAGTTCCACTATATGTGTATGCTGGAGTGATGTTTTCCGGGATCTGTTGCCGTGGTCTGTGGGAGCTGGAGCTTCCGGACGTTTCGTCCATTTCTACGATGGGCTTCTTCAGCGTGAAGTATGATGATGAAGATGATCTTGATGAGAACTGTGATGCAAGTGTGTGTACACTCGGGCTCTCCAGCTCCCACAGACCACGGCAACAGATCCCGGAAAACATCACTCCAGCATCATCAGCCGGCCGTCTAAGCCTAAAACTCTAACTGCATGTGTAGCTCAGTTGCGTTTTTGTTGTATTGATGTCTGTGTGTTGATGGTTTGCAGCGGGAAGAGTACGCCCAGGCCATGGCAGTGCCGCAGTCTGTAGCGCGGCTCCGCTTCGAGGCGCCGGCTTCAGCAGCGAGGAGTAGACCCAAGAGATCCCTCTCCAGTAACCCCAGAGACGACGGTGAGACAGCATATAATGTATTTCATCTTATAAAGTCTTCTTGTATCCCCATATCTAGGGAGCTGCTGTCTACACGTCAACAGATATCAAAGTGAGAAGAATCGGGGCTATTCTTAGACATTCTAGTCGTCGGTTGAGCCACGCTTTGACAAACCAATGATGGGCTGGAAATATCAGGACCACGGTCATCCTTACCTCCTGCATTTTGGTAATATTTATATGAACACTAATCGGCTGTTCACTTGCAGCCATCTTGGGTTGACAGGTCTTCATACAAATGCATCATTAGTTTGTCAAAGCGTGGATTCAACTGATGACCAAAATGTCTAAGAATAGTTCCGTAACTCACTTGTTGTAGTTCCGCAGAGGTGTTTACGAGCTTGGTCGTTGCTACAAAGCGCCAATACTCAAAAATCTCAGTTGCTGTAAGGCTTTATGGACCTTTAGTGACCGGTCTTTGGTAAAGGTTTTATGATTTTTTTTAACCCAGCGAAGAGCATACTTTTTTTTGTGCTCACCCACAACCTTCCATTAACGAGTCAGAAGTGTTAACAACTAGACTACTGACCGGTCACTACACCTGAATCACACAATTCAAACCGCAGCTTGAAATGTTGTTTGACTCAGAATATTAGAAATTTGGGGAATATTTGTGATGTCACTTGGCCGAGCTACAGACAGTACAGAGCATCATGATTTAAATACAATATTATGTATGCTTAATAATAATATGATCTAAGTTGCAAAGAGATACCTTCATATTAATTATCAAATTCATATTAAATGCATGCCCACAAACAGACATGTCGCACGCTTAATAATAAAGAGCAATAACTCAAAAATTGGGAAAATCGAGATTTTGTAATAAAACGCAAGAACAATGCGAGAAGAATAGGTAGAATGCGACAGCCGTTCAATTTGGACGAATATGACCGAGATAAAACATCGGTCGCCTTTTTCATCCCATACAAGTTGTACTGGTTGTCTGAACTTCAAACGTGATTTCCCAACATTCCTATTTTTTGAGTTATTTCTCTTTATGATTAAGTGTGCGATGTGTAAGTTTGCGCATACAAATGCTGTATGTGTACTTACAAATTAAAATTCAAACCTCAAGCGAATATAAACTCAACAACTCTTACTGATCTTGCCTAGGTAACAGGGGTGACTTTGCCAAAGTAAACCATTTTTACAGGGTTTATGTTCATTTGAGATTTGGGTGCATTCTTTGGGGCATTTGTAAGCGCCAGCTTATGCGTGTCTGCTTGTGGGAATGCATTTAATGTACTAAATCTTAAATGCTAATGTAAATTTACAACTTAGATTGTAGAACTATCGCTTAGGTACATGTATAACACCATACATCTTTTATTAATTAAATTGTTGATTCAAAGAAGGCAAAAGTACCAAAATTTTAAGTGTTTTAAACCAAGAAAGGTTCTATATGCCAAAGCAAATAACTGAAAAATGGCCCCAAGTCTGTAAGAAATGAATTTAAGTGTAAACTACCTGAAAAAATGCAACTAATCCACACATTTAGTGTAACTCCTTAACTTGTTCTAGACACAACCTTTTTAGAAAGTCTTATCCATGATCGGAGAGGGCCCTTGAGGTGTGATACACACTAAAACGGCGCTCTCTTATCATTTGTAATTTAAAATAAATTAACCTGATATTATTTATTATTGTTCTCAATGAAGGGGTTACACGTGGCGTGTCTCGAACCTATTTATTTTTACAAGTAAGGGGACCGGCCGTATGCCAACTATTTTAGTTGAAGATGGGGTTTCCTAGCTTCCAAAGGGGCGTCTCCTTCATCTTATCAGTCAGAGTAAGATTGAGGGGAGAAGATCTCAGGGACGCCGAAGGACATTGTGGCTAGAGATGGAAAAAACGGCTTAGTAAAAAAAACGAAAAAACGCTTACGCTTTTTAAAAAAAGCAGCTTAAAAAGCGTGTTTTCGTTTTTTGGGTTTATTGTAAATATAAAATTTAATTCATTTAGTAGTTTCAGTTTACTCTATTTTTTCTTTCTATTTACTCAAAAACTATTGACATTATTGAAAAATTTTTGAGTATTAAACCTAAACAATGTATAGTTCTGTAAGTTAAAAGCAAAAAAAAAATCCAAAATACAGCACACACGAAAAAAAAGCTAAAAATGTAAAAAAAACGCGTTTTTTGAAATATTTTTTTGTGGTGGCAATTCTTAAGTTACATATTTTGTTTAAGCTTTATAATTAAGAAAAAAAAATAATAAACATGCTTGATTTTTTTCATTACTGTAACTATTTTGCTAAGACCATAAAGTGTAAGAAACAAAAACGGCAGATTTAGCTTTATAACACGCCATTAGCGTTTAAAAAAAGCAGAAGCAACTTTCGTTTTTCGTTTCGTTTTAAACGCAGCAAAGTTTTCGTTTTGTTTTAAACGAAAGTTGCTTCAAGCAACTTCGTTTCGAAACGAAAACTTTGCTGCGTTTAAAACGAAACGAAAAACGAAAGTTGCTTCTAATCTAATCTAATCTAATCTAAGCTGCAAAGATATATATCATTTAAGATTTATACTAAATGCATTCCCACAAGCAGATATGAATAATTTCGCGCTAACACATGCCGCATGTGGACCTACAATATAAAAACCCAATCTCAAATGAACATAAGCCTTGCAACTCTTGCCGTCCTTCCCTGAAACAGGGGTGACATTGGCAAAGTGAACCAATTTTTATATTATGGGTGGTCAGCCGCACAACAACCTATAAGTCAAGGAGCTTTTTTTAAACGCTTTTTCAAACGCTAATGGCGTGTTATAAAGCTAAATCTGCCGTTTTTGTTTCTTACACTTTATGGTCTTAGCAAAATAGTTACAGTAATGAAAAAATTAAGCATGTTTATAATTTTTTTTTCTTAATTATAAAGCTCACTGTATCCTGCCGCCGTTCCACTAGGGGTGGCCGGTACCTCCGCAGATGCGCCTCCACTTTTTTCTGTCCTTACAAACCACTTTCATTTCCTCAATATTCATCACCTTTTTCATACATACTCTTCTCTTATTTTCACTCTGCAGGTTCCATTCTTTCGCAATCTCACCTATTTGGTCTAACCATTCTTTCCTCGGCCTTCCCCTTCCGCGCTTTCCTCTGACATTTCCTTTGTACACTTTCTTCGTTAGTCGTTCATCATCCATTCTTTCGAGATGTCCGAACCATCTCATCGTACTTTTTTGTACTTTCATTCTCATATTCTCTTTTCTACCACACTCGTTCATCACCCAATCATTACGTCATCAGTAATCAAACAAAATATATAACTTAAGAATTGCCACCACAAAAAAATATTTCAAAAAATGCGTTTTTTTACATTTTTAGCTTTTTTTTCGTGTGTGCTGTATTTTGGATTTTTTTTTTTGCTTTTAACTTACAGAACTATACATTGTTTAGGTTTAAGGTGGCGACTCGTACTACCCAAAAAAAAAAATATTCATAGATGGTACGCATCAAAAATGTATGGGGCACTCCGTCGGGCAAATATGAAAAACTACTGTAGTTTTACTTCCTTCGAAATTTTTAATGCATTGAAAATAATATGTTGATTGCGCTATTCTAATATGAAATCAATCTGAAATCGCTAAGGTATTCATTTCGGTCATTAAATTATGTGTAAATTTCAATATGAATTGCTTGCGCCGACTGACGATATAATGTATTTTATCTTGGACACAAACCACCCATACTCTGGTTTCCCTTCAATACGAATAAATCTTTCGCCTTTTACAAACCACCCATAATATTATTTTAATAGTTATTTGTTACGCTTTATAAACAGTATTTTTCTCCCGTCTGAATGTGTGAGTTCTGGCGTAATGGCGTGCGTGACCGACTGCAGATGCGAAGATGATAGGTTCGAATCCGGCTAATACCTATATTTTTAATTTTTTACATTTGTTGTTTTCTTTTTTTACATATTATACTTTTTTAATAAAAATACAACATATTTGAAAACTTAACTATTAAAGTTAGTCCAAGCGATTAAAAATACGATCATTTCACTTTCATTTCATTTAGTCGGTGTTATGGCCGAGTGGGCCAGAGGCTGATCTTTCTAGCGTATTTGGAATAGAATAACGTTGGTTCGATCCCCGCTTGGGTCACATGACTTTAACTTTGACCCTGGTTCAACAGATGTTACTGGGTAATTATTAATTAATATAAACAGTAATGAATTATTAATTGATAATATTAATACCTATCAATGACCTATTATTAATTGATGAGGAATTCACTTTGTAACCTTTCAGTTTTAAAAAATTAAAATAAAAAATAAAAAACAAATTGTATTAGGTTACGGGGCGAATTATTGAATTTTACTCGCCCCGTAACCTAATACAATTTGTTTTTTATGTGTAATTTTTTTTATTTTATTAATACCTGTTTCTGGCCAGATAAAATAGGTTAGTGAATGTGTTAGTGGCATTCCTCTTCACAAATCTATTTTTTAAATTAAAAAATATATATATGTGGTAACAAAATTGGTATGCGGCTGACCACCCATGCTGTAAAAATGGTTCCTTTGCCAATGTCACCCCTGTCTCAGGGAAGGACGGCAAGAGTTGCAGGGTGTATGTCCATTTGAGATTTGGTTTTTATGTTGTAGGTTCACATGAGGCATGTGCAAGCGCAAACTTGTTCGTGTCTGGTTGTGAGAATGCATGTAATGCATGATGTAATGTGAATCTCCAATGTAACATATATTTGCAAGTTAGATTACATTAGATTAGATATAAAAATTTCACACTTCGTCCCCACGACTTTTTGGCCAACGACATTTGGGTCAAAGACAAATCGGTCAACGACAACCCGTCCAAAGACAACTCGGCCATAGATAAATCGGTCACACGACACTTCGTCCACACGACTTTTCGGCCAACGACATTTCGGCCAAAGACAAATCGGTAGACAAATTGTAAAAAATTTCATAAGCCTTAAAAATTGACAACTATATTTTATTCTTGTATTGAAAATATAAAAAAAAAATCAGTGAACTGCACTCGACTTTCTTTCTTCAATGAAGTCCCTAAATGTGTGTAAAACTAGAACCATGGACTAGCTTGTACAACTAAGCTGCACGTATAGTGCAACTTCCTGCAGCTTTTTTCCCGAAAGGGTTGCTTATGGTGGGTAAAACCTATGTATTTTCACAGGTAAGGGAGCCGGCCTTACGCCAACCACTTCGTTGAAGTGGGGATTTCCCTACTAGGGGAGCAGGTTTCTTATTTCTTGTGAAGGCTGAGTAAACCTTGCTGGTTTTTTGATGGTAGGTGGGTTTGCAATACACACCGAAAAGATAAATAATTTTGACACCCTTGGTGGTGGGGATCGAATCCGAGCTTTCGGCATTGAACGCAAGCTTTCTACCTCTGAGCTACTGACCGGACTTATTGTATTAACAATGTATAAAATATTATGTATATATATGTATAGTCATTCTTATATCAATAATAAATTAATTTTATTCCAACATGGTCACGCGGTGTGTGTAATATGTGACCAGCGTACGTAAAAGAGAAATTAGTAAAAATCAAGTCAATACATTAAAAACATGATTAAATCATTTAAATAGCCTTATTCAGATTTATTAAGCAAAGTTGTATGAGGGGCTTAGAACAAATTACTTTTTTATCGACGAATGATGAACCGAGATATTTGTGATGGATTGGTTTTTTTACATGGCATCTCACAATAAATGACAAATTTGTGCAACCGCTAGATTCCTATTTTCATTCATATCACTGATGTATAACCTCTGCACTTTTTGCGTCCTACTGACTGCTAAGTGAATAAGAAAAAACACTGCAGCCACACTGCAGCATCATGATAATAATATTATTATCAAGACGCCCTGTGCTTCGGATTCGTTCGGATAAAGTCGTGCCACCTCGTTTATGCAAATTAGGCTTACGCTCTGTCAACCCATGGTGGCAGGCAGAGTGAATGAATCATAATATAGAATTATAATATTAGGATGATTTCTTCGGTACATCTATACATGTAACTGAAAATAATGCTCTATGGTCGAGTTGTCTTTGGACGGGTTGTCGTTGACCGATTTGTCTTTGACCGAAATGTCGTTGGCCAAAAAGTCGTGTGGACGAAGTGTGAATTTTTTATATATTATATTTTTTAATTAAAAAATATATTTGTGAAGAGGAATGCAATTCACCAACCTATTATATCTGGCCAGAAACAGGTATTAATATCATCAATTAATAGTTCATTAATGCTTATATTAATGAATTATTAATTAATAATTACCCAATAACATCTGTTGAACCAGGGTCAAAGTTAAAGTCATGTGACCCAAGCGGGGATCGAACCAACGTTATTCTATTCCAAATACGCTAGAAAGATCAGCCTATGGCCCACTCGGTTTACAAATTACACATAAAAAACAAATTGTATTAGGTTACGGGGCGAGTAAAATTCAATAATTCGCCCCGTAACCTAATACAATTTGTTTTTTATTTTTTATTTTAATTTTTTAAAACTGAAAGGTTACAAAGTGAATTCCTCATCAATTAATAATAGGTCATTGATAGGTATTAATATTATCAGTTAATAATTCATTACTGTTTATATTAATTAATAATTACCCAGTAACATCTGTTGAACCAGGGTCAAAGTTAAAGTCATGTGACCCAAGCGGGGATCGAACCAACGTTATTCTATTCCGAATACGCTAGAAAGATCAGCCTCTGGCCCACTCGGCCATAACACCGACTAAATGAAATGAAAGTGAAATGATCGTATTTTTAATCGCTTGGACTAACTTTAATAGTTAAGTTTTCAAATATGTTGTATTTTTATTAAAAAAGTATAATATGTAAAAAAAGAAAACAACAAATGTAAAAAATTAAAAATATAGGTATCAGCCGGATTCGAACCTATCATCTTCGCATCTGCAGTCGGTCACGCACGCCATTACGCCAGAACTCACCCATTCAGACGGGAGAAAAATACTGTTTATAAAGCGTAACAAATAACTATTAAAATAATATTATGGGTGGTTTGTAAAAGGCGAATGATTTATTCGTATTGAAGGGAAACCAGAGTATGGGTGGTTTGTGTCCAAGATAAAATACATTATATCGTCGGTCGGCGCAAGCAATTCATATTGAAATTTACACATAATTTAATGACCGAAATGAATACCTTAGCGATTTCAGATTGATTTCATATTAGAATAGCGCAATCAACATATTATTTTCAATGCATTAAAAATTTCGAAGGAAGTAAAACTACAGTAGCATATTTGCCCGACGGAGTGCCCCATACATTTTTGATGCGTACCATCTATGAATATTTTTTGTTACCATCTATGTGTCGTACCACCTTAATACTCAAAAATTTTTCAATAATGTCAATAGTTTTTGAGTAAATATGGAAAAACTGAAACTACTAAATTAATTAAATTTTAATTAAATCAAAATTAGCAGAAGCAACTTTTTATACGCTTTTTTTTCAAAACGACTTTTCGTTTAAATTGTAAGCGCGCTTAGTTACTTAAAATAAAAAGCAGCTATTTTAAACTGCTTTTCGTTTAAACGGCCACCTCTAATTGTGGCTGAAGAACCTGCGACAGTGGTTGGGCAAAAGCACCAAGTCCCTGTTTCGAGCCGCAGCATCTAAAATCAAAATAGCTATGATGATCGCCGATCTTTGTTAGAAGCGGCACAAAAAGAAGGAAGGGGCTGGTTTTCAATTATTGTGAAAGCTGAGTAAATCTTGCCAGTATTTTTATTTATTTTGGGTTTAAATATACCTACACATAAATCATCCCTCAACCCCAGCATGAGAGGAAGTAATAATCGGATAAATATTTTCTCTGCCTTTTTTTAATCAATCATTCAATGGACTCCGCACAAATTTGAAAATAGAATTGTGACAATATTCTTTAGCAACGTATCATTGAATATCCTGATTATTAAAGTAGATCATCAGTGGAATTCGGTGAATCCTTTCTATAACCCTAGACTTTTGTTCCTTGATCCATAGACCATAAGTCAACTAACAAAAATTATATCTGTTACTGTTTCCTACTGCCATTCCACTAGGGCTAGCTGGTAACTCCACAGATGCGTTCAGTTTTTCTGTCCTTGCATATCTCTTTCATATCTTCAACATTCATCACTTTCTTTATACATCCTCTTCTCTTTTCACTGTGCAGGTTCCATTCTTTCGCAATATCATCTATTTGGTCTATCCATTCCTTCCTCGGTCTTCCCCTTTACACTTCCACGTTAGTTGTTTGTCATTGAGTCTTTTAAGATGTCCGAACCATCTCATTGTGCTTTTTTCTACTTTTGCGTCAAAATATTTTAGAATTTGTCCAGAGTCCATCGTTAATCGCTTAGCATGTGTCTATCTCTCTCTGTCTCTATTCATCCCTCACTGTCTCTCACGGTTGGCTAACATTCTGTTACTACATGTGGTGTCTGGGTGTGGTGTGTTGGCGGGGACAGGATATGTTTCAGACATCCGTAGCGCCACTTCCTCCAACAGCTCGCAGAGCATCCTGCGCTACAACTCCACCAACTCCTCGGGTAAGCGCTCTGTTTCTCAGTAACAAACTTCAGATCATAAAGAATACAGTGGGGGACCAGCTACTGGAAATGCACAGTCTCTAAATAGCCCTGGGCTTTAAGCATCATCACCACCACGGTTATTGTTATATACCGAATATTGGTAATATTTGTATTTGGAAGACTAATCAGCTGTTCACTTGCGGCCATCTTGGATTGACAGGTCTTCATACAAATATTACCGATATTCGATAGGTAAGACTTACCGTGGTGATGAGACTTCCAGCCCGGGCAAGATAGACCGAACAGCGGAAATAACAATACGGCAGTAGCTTGATAAGAAATCGAATCGTAAATCGAAAATCGTATTACATACTCTTATTGGGTAAAACTACCCACCAATAAACTCAAAGCATTCATTTGTTACTGAATGTTAAAAAAAAAAAAAAATTGACCTTGTAAACTGACGAGTCAAAAGACGAAATTCTCAATTTTTTTACACAACCCACACACATACCAAAAAAATGTTTTGTTTACATTACAAAGGGTCACTGCTCCATAAGATTTATGTGCCTACTTGGGCTATGTGACTTTTCATAATAATATATGTCTATCTTTTGTTTGTTCCTTGACTTATAGGTTGGTATGCGGCTGACCACCCATACTGTAAAAAAAAATGGTTCACTTTGCCAATGTCACCCCTGTTTCAGGGAAGGACGGCAAGAGTTGCAGGGCTTATGTTCATTTGAGATTGGGTTTTTATATTGCAGGTCCACATGCGGCATGTGTTAGCGCGAAATTATACATGTCTGCTTGTGGGAATGCATTTAATATAAATCTTAAATGATATATATCTTTGCAGCTTAGATTAGATTAGATCTTTAGAACACAATGTTTTTTCCTATTCATATTATTGTGAGGCAGTGCAGTTAATATGTCGCTGTGATTTTTACTGTATTAATAATAATAATTAACTGGATTTATATGCGCCTTTTTGTGATTTACATCACTACAAAAGCGCATGTGGGCTCTAGCGGGAAAACAGGAATGATTTGAGCATCTTTCTGAAGGCTGTCTCATCCTCCTCGACTCTCAGCCTCTCTGGCAGAGCATTCCATGCCGCTGGCCCGGCAACACGGAAAGAACGATTCCCGAAGACTGTACTTGATTGTCTTTTCGGCAGCTCCAACAGACTGGCACATGACCCAGCCGACCTCAGAGTAGCTCCCCTTTCACTTAAAGAAGCTCTCCTCGTGAGTTCAGCCAGATAGTCAGGAGCCAGCCCATGAAGAGTCTTAAAGACCATCAAGCAAAGCTTGTAGTCTATTCTTTCCGAGATGCGAAGCCAGTGCAAGCTCTCAAGCAGAGGAGTTATGTGGCAGTACTTGGAACCGCCGTATATCAGCCTGGCTGCAGCATTCTGAAGGGACTGGAGTCGTTTTATTTGTGCCATCGGTTGACTTTATTTCACTGCCTTTTGCGATAAAAAATCGGATAGGAGATATGTTTTGTATCTTTTGGATTTAATATCAAATCCAAGAGTTGTGTGGCTGGATTACTGCAGAAAATCGCTGCCACCCTAAATATTATAGGTCTTATAACTCTCTATGGACTGACAAACACTGAGTTGTCGTTTCTTTTTTAGTTTATTAGGAATATTTTTCTGTATTTCTTATGATCTGAAGTGATGTCAGTCTTCTGCCTTTGGTGTGTTGTATTTTGTGTATAGCTTTGTTCTTTCATCTTTCTCAACTAACCACCATCACATTAACATTTGCTTCTTTCACTTTTGGCTAATATTAATAGGAGTAACAAATGTTTTTTTGCTTTGGGGCCGTCCATAAATTACCTCATCAATTAATCATCGATTTTCGGGGTCCCCCCCCCTTTACAATCATCCTATAGTCATTGTCTAATGACCCCCCCCCCCCTCCCCTCTTGCTGTAATAATGGATGAGCTTAATAATTAATAATGTTATATTACTTACATAATATTTTTTATATTTTGTAGAAATTGGTATTTACAAGAACAACGTCACTTTTGGTACTCGTACATCATTTGCCATCATCCGCAGACCAGACTCCCCCCCCCTTAATGCGAATGACGTAATATATGGACAGCTCCTTTGGCAATACAGAATACTTCATAATAATACTGTTGCATGATTACTCATAAACGGGGTTTACACTTCTCCCTCTCTGGACAGGAAGGCACCTGTTTGCATTTGTAAACACGTGCCTTCCACCGCGCCTGCTCATGCTACTCGCACTGCCCAGTGCTCTGGGTTTTGCCAGTTTTGTTTGCAGTCTTGCATTGGGGTTGCTCCTCATTTCTTTTGAATGCTTGCCGTCATTTTGGGTTTAAAATAAACACCGAAATGGGAAATGATTTCTGACGCTCAACCCGAGCTCTCGGCATGGAATGCAAGCACTCTACCAGACTTTGTGGCATAATAATCTGTTTTTGTGTGACCTAGGCTACACAGACTCGAGCAGTCGCTCACACACTTCCACGATGGGTCCCCCCAGCAGCTGGCGGCCGGGCAAGAGACAGAGCCGGCGCAGAAGTTCCAGCGCGCCCCAGAGGTACAGGACCCCGCTCAACATCAAGACTCACCGCATGCAGCCCATCACGCCCAAGGTAAATGATTGCTCAAGAACACCTGTCAGAACCTGAGCACCATATATGATTGGTTCCATGACAGACAAACCGTCCACAGGCACTTCGGTCATGGACAAATTAGCCACACAACAGTTTATAC
Source organism: Agapetus fuscipes (assembly GCA_951799405.1). Taxonomy (NCBI): domain Eukaryota; kingdom Metazoa; phylum Arthropoda; class Insecta; order Trichoptera; family Glossosomatidae; genus Agapetus; species Agapetus fuscipes. The sequence goes on along the minus strand of OX637339.1, from coordinate 19,433,392 downwards.
ACACAAGTTTTCGGTCACGTACAATATATCGATGGTTAACTGGACAACTATTCTAAGTCCACTTTTTAATAAAATTGAGTTATGATCAGTGACGGCTCGTTGATTTTTCACCGGGCAGTGCATTTTTATACTAGCCGTCATTGATTGAATACCTACCAACTCAGAGTATTTTCATGTTCGCGGAGCTGTATAATATGTAAAATCATTATAAATGTATAATAGGACTTGACACAAACGGAATTTTATGTGGAACAAATTTGTAAGTATTGGATCATGGCATTATTACTGGGGGTGCAATGCACTGATGCACCTTACCTGGAGCCGTCACTGGTTATGATACACATTTTGTAAAACGTGACATTGTCTTTGATCTCTGAAAATATAGTTGGTTCACACGCAATGCAAACCGAGATGTGATCAATTAAAAAATGTGCATTAGACTCTTTTATTAGAGGTCCATAACTTTCATGTTGAGTTTTCTCAAAACTATAAAAAGTAGACATACAATATTTGTCCAGTTAACCATCGATATGGTCCACAGACAGCTCCATTCACTGCAATAATTACAAAGGTCTTTTGGAGACCAATTTGTGATGGAGTTGTTTTAAGGCCTATATTGTGACTGAATAGTTGTGTAGATGAACTGTCGTGTGACCAAATTGTCCATGGCCGATGTGTCTACGGTCGATTTGTCTGTGGCAGAATCGTCTGTGATCAAAAAGTTGTGTGGATGAACTGTCGTGTAACTGATTTTTCTATGGACAAGCTGTGGTGTTGGTGTTTTTGTTGATCATTTTCATAGGTTTTTCAGCCACAACGTCCTGTAGTGATTTTGTACCTAACAGGGCTGTTAATTTTGAATTTTAGAATGCTGCTTCTTTTGTTCCAAAAAACAATGGCTGGAAAAAAACAATAAAAATTTGCGTGTAAGAAAAGGGCATGCAAGAGTTTTATTTAATAACACCCAACACCCAAAGACCTTTACATTGGTGACCCCGACGTTATAAACAGTTAAAAAGGGTGTTATTCCAATTAAATTGTGTTCCAACCAAGTGTCAACAAGTTTTCACCAAAAATAGAGTTTGAAAACCATTTTGTCAAAAAAAAAATGGCGACCGGCGAAAATCCAACCACATGCGTTGCGGCGGTTAGCGTCAAGCTAGCTCCTTTCTGGAAGGAGAATGCCGCTTTGTGGATTCTCCGAGCGGAAACACAATTCCGCCAGGCCAACATCACTGTGGACATAACAAAATTTGACCACTTGGTAATGAGTCTGGATGATGCAATGCTCACAATTGTAGCTGATATTGTGACGGCGCCCCCAGCAACAGAAAAATACGAAGCTTTGAAAAAAGCACTTCTAAACGCTTTCCACGAGTCTGAAGATACAACAGAAACTACAAATGCAGACCCAAAACCAGTACCAGTAGTAGCTAGAGAAAACACACCAACAACTGCTACTCCTGCAACTCCTGGGACTCCTGCTACTACAACCACTACAACAAGATCGGGCCGAAAAGTACACTTTCCAGACAGATTCTACTAAAAACCTAAGAGAAGTCAAGATTCAACGATCACCACTTTCATGGCATCTGCCCTTGGCAAATGCTGGAGGGGACCTCTGTAGTGATTTTGTACCTAACAGGGCTGTTAATTTTGAATTTTAGAATGCTGCTTCTTTTGTTCCAAAAAACAATGGCTGGAAAAAAACAATAAAAATTTGCGTCTAAGAAAAGGGCATGCAAGAGTTTTATTTAATAACACCCAACACCCAAAGACCTTTACAGTCCTTTGGCGTCCCTGAGTTCTTCAATCTTACTCCGTATGATAATATAAAGAAGGCGGTATTTCTGATTTCTCAAAACATGACCAAAGTATATCAGCTTCCTCTAGGAACTTCTTGTCTGAAGTTCCTTTGTGGTTCACATACTTTGCAGGACGTCTTCATTGGTGACCCAATCACACCAGGAGATCCAAAGCATTTTTTTAGTAGATTCAGGCGCATTACAAAAATATACAATTGTGCTGATTGTTGTAGGTTTGTCCTGACACTCCTCTGACGGTGCTGCGAAGACCTCGTCCTGGAGAAATGGCCGTCTCTATGAGCGGCAGCCCTCTACTGGTCAATCCGTAAGTCGTTTCTTCTTAATAAAAACAATATTTTGTCTTCATTCTGGCAAAAACATCTACAGCCGTACATTCTGGCTGTTTGGGGAGTCCGTAGTGTATCGAGGTGTATGAAAGCCCTCACACGGTTTGTCTGGTAATCCATAGACAATCTGTGTAGAATGTATTGTGTCAAAAAAGGCTACAAGCTTAAATGGTCGCAACTAAGCTACACTGTAGTATAACTTCTTGCTTGCATTGTCTCTGAAGGGGTCGCATGTGGCGATTCAGGACCTATCTATCCACAAGGGCTTTTCGCCAGAACGGAGATGAGCCGTAGATTGGAGGAGGGCATTTTTGAGATTGAATTTCTTTCTTGTATGTCCAGGACCCCGTCCATGGACGAGATGGCGAGCTGCAACATCCCCCTTGAAGACGGCACCATGATCTCGCTGATGCCCAATGCCCTGCGCCAGTCCTCCGCGCACATTCCCTTCGAGCACATGCGCCCCGACATCGTGCAGCAGCTCACCACGCTGAGGAACAACCTCAACATCATGGTGGGCATGGGGCAGAGGCTCAACTGAAGGCAACACTGCCTGCAGCTTGTGATATCACTGATGCCCCACGCCCTGCGCCAGTCCTCCCCTTCCAGCACATGCGCCCCGACATCGTGCAGCAGCTCACCACGCTGAGGAACAACCTCAACATCATGGTGAGCATGGGGCAGAGGCTCAACTGAAGGCAACACTGCCTGCAGCTTGTGATATCACTGATGCCCCACGCCCTGCGCCAGTCCCCCCTTCCAGCACATGCGCCCCGACATCGTGCAGCAGCTCACCACGCTGAGGAACAACCTCAACATCATGGTGAGCATGGGGCAGAGGCTCAACTGAAGGCAACACTGCCTGCAGCTTGTGATATCACTGATGCCCCACGCCCTGCGCCAGTCCCCCCTTCCAGCACATGCGCCCCGACATCGTGCAGCAGCTCACCACGCTGAGGAACAACCTCAACATCATGGTGAGCATGGGGCAGAGGCTCAACTGAAGGCAACACTGCCTGCAGCTTGTGATATCACTGATGTCCCACGCCCTGCGCCAGTCCTTCGCGCACATTCCCTTCGAGCACATGCATTCTAATTATGTGACCAGCCCACTGCAGGCGCCCTACTTTGGTGGAACTGATCACATTGGGCTCTCTGTAGATGTCATAGAGCTCCTTGTTGTACGGACAGTGCCATCCATTGTTATCTCTCAAATGCATAAATACAAGTGTTGAAAACCAATCTAGGCGCTTGTGGGGCCCAAAAAAAGTGTTGGTAGGGTTGGTGAGATTGTTATGAATCATTATCAGAAGGTAGTAGGTTTTTTTTTTTTTTTTAAGAAATCCTGTGCGGGAGACTTCCTAGATTCTTAAGACTCTAGGGGTCTATGACACTTGTTGTAGTGCCGCAGAGGTGTACGAGCTTGGTCGTCGCTACAAAGCGCCAATACTCAAGCAAGACCCAGTTGCTGTAAGGCTGGATGGACCTTTGGTGACCGGTCATTGGTAAAGGTTTATGAATTTTTCAACCCAGCGAAGAGCACATTCGAAATATAAATGGTATATTTTTGTGCTCCGCCGGGATCCGAATCCACAACCTTCCATTTACGAGTCCGAAGTGTTGCCACTACGGACTACGGACCGGTCCAGGTTTAATGCTCTTTTGTAAATAATTTTAAACCATGAGTTTCTACAATGTAAATATTATTGAATTGTGTTATTAAATTTTTTAGGCTAATTTTGAAATCTTTCGTCTTCGTCTTACTGTTGTTATTTGTATGTTTTTTAAAGTAATCAATATTATTAGGAGTCCCTGTAAGACGGGAAAATACTTAATCAATATAATAAAACAAATTGTAAAATAAATGTTATATTTTTAAACAGTACATATTTTGTTTTATTTTTAACCTTAAGACTTTTTTCATGTAAAAGACACACGTTATTTAATATTGATACCTTAAAGATTAAACTGAATAAGTGACACATTAAGCTAACATGGGTTTCTCAGATGAATGCACCGTTTTTTCCTATTTTCTACGAGAGAAAACACCAAAGAAGTGTGAAAATCCTGTAGTTTAGAACACTTTCATGAGCGCTGTCTTTTAATTAGTTCACTTACTATGACAAGTTACTCGCAATAAAATGTTTTATCCACAATTTCTCAAATCAGTGAGGTTGGTATGAGGCTGACCACCCATACTGTAAAAAATGGTTCACTTTGCCAATGTCGGCAAGAGTTGCAGGGCTTATGTTCATTTGAGATAGGGTTTTTATATTGTAGGTCCACATGCGGCATGTGTTAGCGCGAACTTACACATGTCTGCTTGTAGGAATGCGTTTAATATTAATCTTAAATGATATAAATCTTTTCAGCTTAGATTTAGACCATTCATTTAGTTTTACCTTTAAGGTGGTGGTATATCCTATTTATTTCTTTTACCCTTTCTTTCTTGCGGTCGTCCGAACACTTTTCCTTTAGGTCCCTTCACTCCTGCACCCTTCTTGCTCTCTCCCTGCTTTTTCCCTCCCTTTTTCCCACCTTTCTTATCCCCGAAACCTCCTTTCTTATCGCCAAAGCTTCCTTTCTTCCCCCGCTTCTTATCACCCCTCTCTCTGATCTCCTTGTTGGCCTCATAGCGCATCCGCTTGGCTGCGTTCTTCGATGTGTCCGTCAGGTCTCGGGTAAAGTTGGAGAGTTTACGTTTGGCAGCCTTGGCACCTGTTGAGCCTCCTCCCAGCCGCTCCGAGTCAAAGACAGTCTGGATCCTCTTTGGTTTCTTGCTGCGTTTGGCCATGCGAGCTTGCAACAATGCAATCTGTAAAAAAATATTACAATAGAGAAATTGCATCGTAAACGCAACGAAGCTAAGCTGGACGTTAAGAGTGACTTCTTGCCGCGTTCTCCCCAAGGAAGTCGCATATGGCAAATAAACCTATTTATTTTTACAGGTAAGGGGGCCTGCCTTATGCCAAATACTTCAAAGTGGGGGTTTCCCAACTTTCGAGGGACTTTTCTGGACTTTTTTTTTTGCAAAATGCACCCAAACAACCACCCATGCTGTAGAAAATGGTTCACTTTGCCCATGGTTCACCCTGCAACTTTGCAAAGTTGCAGGGTGTATTTCCATTTGAGATTTGGTTGTTTATATTGTAGGTTCACATTTACGGCATGTGCAAGCGTGAACTTGTACGTGTCAGATTGTGAGAATGCATATAATGTGAATTCCCAATGTTACATATCTTTGCAACTTAGATAAGATTAGGTGAAAAAAACAGTGACAGGATTGAATAGCTCAGTGACAAAACAACACAAAAAAATACATTGCATGACAAACTCACATACCTAAGACAGATGTTTTATCACGTGAAGTTCTGTCATGTGTTGTTTTGTCACTGTGCTGTTCTTACATGGAACCAAAATAAACATGAAAAACAATGACCTTGTCCAGTTCTGCCTCAGCCCTGTCCTCAGGAGTCAACTTCTTGGCAGCTTTCTTCTTCTGCTTCTTTTCATTTGCTTTCTTTGCCTTGAGATCAGGTTTTACTTCATCTTTCTTGGCTGGAAAGAAAACAAAAAGATGTATATTCTTATCTAACGAGGTCTGCTCATCTGATAATGAAAAAAAAAGTTGCTAGGGCAAAGTCTAACGAATATTTTGCTATAGGTTGCCTAGCCCTTCAACTGCGTGTGACACGCATAGGCGTCAAGTGTAAACTTGCATACAGTGCGGCTGTCATAGACGTCATCCAACTTTGAACTTATCCCTGACATCTGTGTTCAACAATTCAAAAGTCTGCAAGTGGAAACATGTGCTAAACCTTTGTAATTTTTGTTCTTGAATAACTAATACATGTGACTGTTCACATAGTTTGAAGTGTCGTCAATCAATTAAGGCAGGAAATAAAAAAAAAGTTAAAAAATGTGCTTGAAAAAGTATTCAGTACTGGGGGGATTCATATAATAATATATATTAGGATGATTTATTTGGTGAGCGCTGTTTTTGTGTGTATCACACCTCAAGAGCCCTCTGCCAGTTTGGTCGTCGCTGTAGAAAGCGCCAATTCTCAAGCAAGACCCAGTTGTTGTAAGGTTGGATGGACATTTCAGTGACCGGTCTTTGGTAAAGGTTTATGAATTTTCAAACCCAGGGAAGAGCACATTTGGAAATATAAATGGTATATTTTTGTGCTTCGGCGGGATCCAAATCCATAACCTTCCATTTACGAGTCCGAAGTGTTGCCACTGGACTACGGACCGGTCCAAGATGCCAACGACACGCGGTGTACCTGAGCGGTCACCCATCCAAGTAGCATCCGCACCCAATGTTGCTTAACTTCGGTGATCTGATGGGAACCGGTGCTTTCAATATGGCAACGTGTTGACATAGCCACTTAGCTAGAATATTCAGAAGCAAAAAGGTTTTACCATCTACATTCTATAATCTGGAACAATCATTGAGTCATAACATAGAGGAGCAGAAACTAACTTACTGCATTGATACATACTATCTGCCACTTTTGTCTCAGTCCTGTCAAACGTTGCAGTTGTGGTAGTCATACAGAACACGTCAAAATTTATGTTTTCTTGCTTTCTCCATTTTGTGTTTTGACACCCAATTACAATCTATAATAATCTATAATCTAAGTTGCAAAGATATATTCATTCAAAGCTCTCAGATGCATGCCCACAAACAAACACGTGTAGTTCGCGCTTACAAATGCTGATTGTGTACTTACAAATAAAATTCAAACCTCAAATGAACATAAGCCTCACAACTTTTGAGGGGGACAAACAGGGGTGACACTGGCAAAGTGAACCATTTTTTACAGTATGGGTGGTCAGCCTCATACCAACACATGCCATAATGCCGTTTTCCTTCAAAATTTGTCAATTTTATCAATCACAAGATTTATACCGCACGCGTCTATGATTGGACTGATCCGGGCATAGTACGCACGCGGCATTGCTGCCACCTTCCTAGAAACATTTTTACACTCGCCCAAGTTATTTTGTACACTGGAAATGCAACTGTTAAAACTAGGTTGAAACAGATATATAGTGTCGATTTTCGTAAAATAATTTCTAGTCCACAGATACCAATGGGAACAATGGTTGTGCCAAAGAGCTCTATGACATCTACAGAGAGCCCGATAAGATCAGTTCCATCAAAGTAGCGCATTTTTAGTAAGATGAACCCGGAGTGTTGGTTCTCGTTCTCCTCTCGTTCGAGCCTCTCGTTCTCGGCCTTCCTCTGCTGCGGTGTCTAGAACCAGGGTCTCTCCTGCGGGCTCAGCTTGTCCTCCTGCCCCGTCAGCTTCTTGTCCATGCGGTTATGCTAGTTCCTGCCCTGGACAGCTTGCTATAAGCCCTAAGGAGTGTTGGTTACCTCCTGGCTGCAGGGTGAGCCTCTCCTTCTCGGCCTTCCTCTGCTGCGGTGTCTGGAACCAGGGTCTCTCCTGCGGGTTCTGCTTGTCCTCCTGCCCCGTCAGCTTCTTTTCCATGCGGTTATGCTGGTTCTCCGCCCTGGACAGCAGTCTCTCGGCGTACTCTTCTTGGAGAATGCTCTCTACAAACATTCAAATCAACAACATTAAAAATATAGGAAAAATTAGGTTACTTTTTATGGCCAGACAGCAAAAATCAATTGATAATAACGGCACCAAATATTAGGATGATTTATTTGGTGAGCGCTGTTTTTGTGTGAATCACACCTTCTTTTGCTTCCTTGACTTATAGGTTGGTATGCGGCTGACCACCCATGCTGAAAAATGGTTCACTTTGCCAATGTCACCCCTGTTTCAGGGAAAGACGGCAAGAGTCGCAGGGTGTATGTCCATTTGAGATTTGGTTTTTATGTTGTAGGTTCGCATGCGGCATCTGCAAGCGCGTACTTGTGTTTGCTTGTGAGAATGCATATAATGTGAATCTCCAATGTAATGTATCTTTGCAACTTAGATTAGATTAGACACCTCTAGAGCCCTCTGTGAGCTTGGTTGTTGCTGTAGAAAGCGCCAATTCTCAAGCAAGACCCAACTGTTGTAAGGCTGGATGGACTTTTAGTGACTGGTCTTTGGTAAAGGTTTATTAATTTTTCACCCAGCGAAGAGCATATTTGAAAATATAAATGGTACATTTTTTGTACTTGACCGGGATTTGAACCCACAACCTTTCATTTACGAGTCAGAAGCGTTACCACTAGACTACGGACCAGTCTTGAGTCTATGTTAGATTTAAGATCTGACTATTGCAGAGTTCCGAGTCAGAAGTGTTAACCACTAGACTTAGGACCGGTCAAAGGATAACGAGATGTTGGATAATTTCGGTTACGGCTATGGAGCTCCTTAACATTCCTGTTTTAGAATTGCACACAAAAATTATCCTTGCAGAAATTCTCGAGGAAGAGCACAAAAAATATGGAAAGACAGCTGGGAGTCCACATCACAGGACAGAGGCAAGAGGAGCACTCTAATCTAATCTCTAATCTAAGTTGCAAAATATGTCACATTAAAGATTCACATTATATGCACTTTCACAAACAGACAGGCACAAGTTCGCTCTTAAACATGCCGCATGTGCTCCTACAATATAAAAACCCGAATCTCACATGGACATACACCCTGCAACTCTTGCCGACCTTCCCTGAAAACAGGGGTGACATTGGTAAAGTGAACCATTTTCTACAGCATGGGTAATCAGCCGCATACCAACCTATAAGTCAAGGAACATACACAACAAATTACATTTTTTAAATCAACTAATTATAATAAGTACGGACATTAAAAACTAGCAGAAAACAAATTATTATTTAAAAAACCCTAGCCGCCAACATCACAGATCAACCGCCATTTCTTTCTGTCCTTACACACTTCTTTCATTTCCTCCAGAGGCATAACCTTCTTCATACAGGCTCTTCATCAGGCTCAGACCAGCAACTCTAAGTAAACTTTCAGATATCCTCACCAATCTGTGGATCCAGGATCTCCAGCTTCTTGAGGTACTTCTGGATGATGTCGGGGGGCAGAACCCTGGCCTTGACCGGCTTCCTCGCCCGCTTAACAATCTCCTTGACGAGACGGCGCTCTTTCTCTCCGGCTAACGACACGGACACCCCAGCGCGCCCTGCTCTTGCTGTCCTACCAACCTGAGAACAAATAAGACATAAGTAAATAAATATTAGGATGATTTATTTGGTGAGCGCTGTGTTTGTGTGAATCACACCTTAAGAGCCTTCAGCGAGCTTGGTTGTTATTCCTTCTGTACAAACTTTTGTTAGTCTGTTATTTATAAAATGACTAGCTGTACCCTGCGACCCTTTGTGGTGGCTCGTCTTATTACTGTATCATGGTATGAGGCTGACCCCCGTGCTGTAAAAATT